>OY728156.1:709113848-710363848 GCA_963277665.1 Viscum album
TGACTTTCAAACCATGTAATGTTAGACTTTTACTTTCCCATATTCTCATCCTCCTTTTTCCCCAGACTCAAAAATTTTCATTCCATATCGAATCGACAGTCACGAGAAAAGAATTTTTCAAAACAAAAATATATTTGGACTCCATTTATTCCATATTTGATATTTCTTCATCTTCCATTGTGTTTTTAAATAATTACCAACATTGATCTTCATATCTCATGAGGTAATAAACTACCTTGAAAAAATTTTATCTTTCACTACTCCCCAAATCTTGAGATATTTTTTCTAAGAAATGCATCCATTTCTCATCAAGAAATGGATTTGTATCCCTAGTGAATGTTAGTGGTTGTTTCCTCATGAAGCAGCCTAATCATTATCATCTGGGTTGTGGATCATGGTGCTCTTTATGGGTAAGGTTATTATTCAAAACTCGAGTGAGTTCTTCCAATATGGTTTTAAGTTGTTCGCCACTAGTTTCGTCAAAGAATCCACTATAATTATCTTGATTTGGAGGAAAATCCTGAAGTGGATTACTTGCGTTGATACAGTTTCAATTAATTGTAGTAGTCACCATTTATAAACAAATTAATACAATAGATTAGTTTATGAATCCCAATAAATATATCCAAATGAGTAAAATACCAAACATAAATTAAATATTTTATGCATATAGTCCATATTCATAAAAAATATTTTATTTGAGGATGTATTTACTCATAAATTCTTTTTAATGATTTTTAATGAATACTATAATTATCCTAACCATATCCTCCATGAGTGTCATAACCAATAATGTAGCATGTCCAATTGTTGGGTATCAGGAAACCCGTGTTCAAGAACAAAACACCTTTTCAGAGTTTTCACTCCTAAGTACATCTATGCTGGAGCTACCTCTACTTTGTAGTATCTAGACAGAGTTGTATTTCATGGTATATTCCCTAAATATCTTCATTACCAGAACTCTAATATGTTCATATAAAATATTAATCAAAGTGTATCTTATGGAAATGTTCTCTGATCAGAGTCTGTCTAAATATATCTTCCAAGGTTTGTACAAAACATCGTCTCATTCAAACTGTAACACCCCGACCCAAGTTTCCTAGAGACAATGCATTATAAAATAATGTTGGAATGATCATAAGAGATCATGTCTAGAAATAACAATTTGTTTAATATCCTTGGATGTAGTATATACATATATAAATATTATATTACATTATTGAATGAAGAAAAACAAAAACAATGTATCCCCTTTGAACACACTTGTATCCCTTATACAATTCCTTCAAGTTAATCATAATATAATTATTCACATCCTGGGAAGAGGAAAAAATAAGAATATGGTGAGCTCAGAAGTTGTGTAAGGATAATGATATAGAAGAAACTATCTTAAATAATCAAAAAAATTTAAGGAAATGTAGACGACTAAAATAAAAGAATTTTAAACATAAAATTCAGAATAATATGGAAAAGATAAGTCAAATATTTTCACAATCATATTCAACTTGATATTTTACTAGTCGAATAATCACATTTAATATGTATCGCTAATTTCATAATGATGTATTGCATAATGACAAACATCATAACTATATATTCAAGGCCTCATGCCAAGAATACAAATATTATATTATCCAGGCCATGATCCCAGACACTTGTTTGTCTCATAAGACCTACCGATAAATTATTGAGCTATAGTAGGGGTCCACCCATAATATACTAAGTCCAATTCATTCCTCAAATGAAAGGGTTGAAACATAACAGAAAAATTCGAATTAATACTAGAAAAAAAAACTGATAATAATTTAACCATAAACCATTAATGGTTTTAAAATAACACATCCACCTTCAATGATATCACAGAACCATCAATAGAATATGTATGATTATATCATAATAAATCAACTTCAAACAAGTGTAAAATATATCAAAGGATGTTGACATTGATGAAATCAAAAATATTTGAGAGAAATATCACTTTTTATCATGAAATCATATAAAAGTCAAATAATAATAATTTTTTTTGAAAATAATCATATAATAATGTTTTGAAAGATTTGAAGATGTTATAACGGTGTAAAATAGCTGCACCTGCCATATACATTAAAAAAAATTCTTAAATTAATTTGTCAGAAAGGTTATAAAGTACCTTGTGGGGAAAACTTCGGAAATATTTCATTCCAAAAAATTTAATAATAGTAAAAAGGGGTATAAATGACTTTAACCCATTATCTATAAAATAGTAAAAATGTTTTTAAATACTTTTTTATGATAAATGGATGTGGATTATAAAGAGTTCCCTGTAGATACTCACATATAAATAAACTCAGATAATAATGTGATTGTAAAATTTACCCATACTTTGATGTTTTTTTCGTCGAGGATATGTTAACATCTTATATAATAGTTAAATAATTTCAAATAAATTATAAAGGAATCAAATTGATAAATATGTTATCATATATGATATTCTAAATGTGATTTGTTACAAATAATTCAGAAGTATCGTTGATTTAGGTGTTAACTGATTCATTTTACATTATATGTTATGTTACGTATGTCCAGATTTTTATGGATAGGATTTATTTCATTGAAATACTATTTGATATTATGTTCATAAAAATTATTTTTTTGATCATAAAATGAAATTTATTCCTGAATGGTTACGATGGGGAATGAATCTCATCGCGTTCATGGGGACGGTAATCTGTATGTACACATGAGTGAAAATATCATTATATTGACGGTAAAATAGTATGTAATTGAATTTTATATTTCATAAACATAATAATAAACATGTTATATTTATTATCTACATATATTATACTCATTATTTTACCCATCCAATTAATTATGTGTTGAAGAACAAACTACACCATGAAGTAGAGACTATAAGCCTTACGTATGCTCATATGGTGACATTTTCATTCGTATGATGGATATAATACTGTTTATGGTTGTAAAATATTTATAATAATGTCATAAAATTTATATGTTACTGTAGTTATTATTTTGGTATGGTAACAACAAAAAATATGAAGTGGAAGATTTTTTTTTTAAAATAGATGATGGAATTATTACCTCTCCTACATGTTATTCCATATGATATGATAAAAAGGGCTCTATAGGTTGGCATTAAGATCCAATAAAGGACTCTAAGATTCTTTGTGGGTAGTTGGGATGATATTTGAGCTAGGATTGGCCAATAAAAATGGCTTTGGATATGTGATCTTGAGAGAAGGGGATGTAACCTTTTATAAGAGAGGTGAGGGTCACTTTAGGAAATGCGTGAAATATTAATTTATTATAAAATCATATTTCTTTTATAATCGCTCCAAAATGAATTAATTCCATGATAATGGGGGATGGGTTAAAAAACTCTTGGCCAATTGGTTTTAGATTGGTTTAAGTCACAATAATAACTTTATTGTTTAGATTTAACTCTTATTTAAATAGTTTAACGTCTACCATGAATTCTTGTATTATTATATTAAATTGTTAATGAAAATACTATAAAAAGAAAAAGAAAACCCAAGTGGTTAATTATTTACATATCTAACCATATCTAATTCATTTTTCCATCCCATTAATTTTTTATGAATTTCATATCATTTAGTAACATAGTATTGGTTTTGAAAACTCATTTCATTCAATTTTGAAACTATTAGGTATTTTGATTTTTTGGAAAGTCATAAAAACTTTATCAAATAAAAAAATTTATTTAAACAGCCCTAACATATCATATTAACCCAAAAAATTATTCTAATTCATCAAAATACTCTATTTAGATTTATTAAACATGTATAATATTAATTATTGTAAATCATTCATAAATAAGATAATTACTGCATCATCATTGTGTTAAATTAAATTTATTTTTACAATGTCTGAAAAATATAAATAAAATACCATTTTGTAGGAAATATTTTTAGATTCTTAATTTATATTTATAGATGAATTTATCTTTTGTATAATCATATATTAAAAATGTTGTATTTATTGAAATTCTAATATCACACTTTTAACTCTTCATTAAATTAAATAATAATAATTGTCATAATCTAATCCATGTGGATCAAATATGATCATATTTTATTTCTAAGTTTGATTGTCATCGAAAAGAACTTACCCAATAAAATTAGTACACATGTTAGGGTATTTATTATATAATTTTTAATATCAATTACCATATTTACATTTAACCATGGTAAATAAAATCCAAATATTACTATTCACTAATAATTATTTTCATCTTATCAAACCAAATTGTACATACTAATTTCAACCAGATCTCTCAGATTTTTAAAATTAAATTCACATAAGAGGTAAAATTAGGTTTTATTCAAAGTTACAAATGAGCCTAATAGGTTGGTTAAAGACATTAACAAGTGCAAGAAAATTGTATACATGTAATCTTTTTATAAAATGAATCCAACGAATTAAATTGAACTAATATAGCTATTAAAATTCTATTTTGACTGAAAATGAATTTAAATAAAATAAATAATTATTTAAATAAAATATATATTGTAAACAATAATGTAGTGTTTTTCACTGTTCATCAATAATTGAAATTTTTCAGAAAAATACCAAAAATTCACCCAATGCTATTTTTGAAATTAAAAATCCCAAAATGAAGTCCATTTTGAAATATAAAATTCATTAATGTTAAAAAATTTGTTATTAGTATTCATAACGACATGTTTTATTAGTCGTGGTGTTCTAAAACTCATGGTTTCATACAGTGAAAGCTATTGATTTATTCAAAGAGAGACGTACCGTGGAAGAAATGTATGTATCAAGTTTCAAAACACATATTACATAATTATTTATAGTTGATTCTCAATATATATCCTAAAAAATATTATAGTTAGTTAAATTTATGAAATACAATGGAAAAAAAGAATAATATGGATAAAAGATATTGTTTACTCATTATAATTCATTGCTTTGCTGTAACCCGCACTAATGGACAAGGGGGATAATGATTTGATGGTAATTGTAATTCTAATTGTGATGTGTTGAGTGTGTATATTCATTATGAACAATTGAATAATTTTTCTTCTTTTGAACATAAAATATTAAACACTCCTCTTCTGCCTCATTTTTTATACATTTAATCCAAGAACCCTTGACCCTCAGAACTACTAGATGGAAGTCATCTTGAGTATCACACTGGTTTCTAACAGAAGGGAACATATAATCCTAAAAAGCATATTGTAAGACCACATGAACTCCCATAAAATTTAATTACTCCACTTTCATATGTTATTTTAGTGAAGAGGGAAAATTTCCATATGAGGTAGGTTACGACAGCTTTCATGGTAGAACAATAGAAGTTGAACTAATTTGATTGTGTGAAAAAAATTTTGAATGGAAAATTAATTACGTAAACAAGACATGATAAATTTCAATTAAAATGACTCTTGGATGTATTCAAACCTTTTATTTATGATGGTTACAGGATTAAGATATTATATATTTCCCAGTAGTTCAAATGTTTAGGTGTGGGGGTGTGATCGTACCACGATTCACTATTTATTTTTCCCCATACACAACTATGCTAAACATGTTTTGTATTGAAAATCATCAAAATAATAACATATTAATCACCATGTTTGATTACAGTATTTGTGTTTTATCACTATTAAAATGGGCAATTTCACTAGTTTTGTGGATTTCATTATAGGTGGGGATGATTTAGAGAGCCCATGATGGAGTGGATGAAAAATGGGCCAAAATTGCATGTATTTGTGAAGACATTCCCACTATTGTTCATAGTTAGAAAATTGGGTCCATCCAAGTGGGCTCATATTTCATTTGATAGTCCAAAAATAATGTGTTACTTTGATTATTAAGGAACCACATCCAAATAATGCCATCAAGGGTCCCAACCGACATGATTTTTAAATAATAATGAATTTGTGTGGAGTCAAAATTTGTGATCTATAATATTTTCATATCTCCAGATCCACTTTTCCAACAGATTTCAATCATTAAGAGGATATATTCAGGAATTGGGGTTATAACATTCATGTTTTGTCAAAAGTATTATTTTATTTTTTTAATTTCAGAACCATGTGTTACAATTGGATTTAAGAAATGTTTGTGCCCAAAACCACCTTCCAATTTTCTGATAAATTGGAACCTTGGGCTCCGCATTTGAGAGTTAGAACCAGAAGAAATGTTCTACCATTTTGGAGTCTAAAAGCTATCCTACCACCACTATTTGATGTTATGTAAGCCATTTGAGATTCTACCTTAATATATTTCTCATCCCCTCCTCCCATGGTTTTCTAATACCCTTGTGATCACCTGGGGAAGAACATGTTGAAAATTCTGAGCATAAAGTTCTAATATTTGAATGGTATTTTAAATTCCATGTTTTAATGTTTCTTTTCATCATCCACTATTTTTTTAAATTTATTTTTTTATTGTTACATTATGATCAACTAATATGACCATGCATTGGGGTGCCCATTCATTTGATGATTCACACATCGTTCACCACTTGTTAATCCTCCTTTCAATTGTAGAATTTTTGTTGTTCATATAGTTTAATTAAAAAAAATTAAACACTACCCTAGACATGTATTTTAATGTCATGGTATCACATTGAAATTTTGTACAAAATTGGGCAACATATCGAGTTATTCATACATTGCCTTGGTGAGTTTCGATTATTAAGTCGAATACAAACCAATCCATCATCAACCTTATCTGATGAATCATTGGGTTTTTCCTATTGAACCCTATAAGATATCCTTGTATAAAATTATTAAAATTCTGGTTCTGGGGGTGAAAAATCAGGGATTTTATTATCTTAACCATATCTCTTTAATTAATGATAGATTATCAACATGAGTGTTCCCCTGGTTGATAACACATTATCAAATCTTTTAATTTATGATTTCATGTATTCTTTATAATTATGCACTGTATTCCTAAAGAAAAAGTCCCAAATATCATGCAATCTCATTCCCCCTATTCAAAATAAAAAAATTATTTCAAAAATGACAATCTAAGGCTCCATCAAGGGATGACATGGGGTTCCTACTATACAAAATAAATCATTGTGAAAAATTAACAACTAATTTTATGTGTGTGACAATGCGATCAGAGTTACCCACTCGATTGTTTATTGTCTAGATACCTAGTTACTTTTAAAATTTTGAATGTCCTCCAAACATCATTCAGTACTGAATTAAATATTATTATAGATTTTCATCCTCAATAAGATTGGAAGTTAGAATGAAAAATTCAAACATTAGAAGATATGCTACCTGCTTCATCAATGGATTACCAGGGATGTTGGGGCAGGAGTCAATTTTTTAGTGTTTTCATATAAAAATAGTTTTCAATCCAATATACAGATGTCACCATTTGATGTATTATATGTAAAGAGGTGTCGAAGTCCATGTTTTTTGGTTGATGTGGGTGAAAAGATGTTGTAGGGACCAGAATTGGTAGAAGGGATGGCATATAATGTCCAGTGCATATAGAGACACGTGAGTATAACTCAGAGTAGGATGAAAAGTTATGGAGATAAATGTATGAATGATTTATCTTTTTAGGTAGTTTCTAATTCCTTTCTCAATGATTCAACATGGAAAATAGTGTTGCATTTTTTGAAAGAAAGGGATTTTGAGTCCATGGTTAATTGTATCTTATAATATTCTACAGAATGTTAGATCAGTTTCTTACCGAGTTTATATACATAAATACTTTCCCCAAGTACATAATTTTTTTCATATTTAAATGTTACAAATGTATATACAAGATCATTCCCATATTTGGATTCCATAGGTTGTTCAGTTGGAAGAGATTCTTTCATATGTACAACAATCTGTCCAGATTATTTACCAAAATGAGAATGTTTTGGGGAATAAGGTTATTTATTCATTAATGGTTTATGTAAAAACCATGTGGTTGAATTGGAAACCTGGTAATCTGAAAATCTTAAGAGGGATAAATTCCCCCCACTTATTACATCATTTACATTGATTCTAAATTAGTACTATATCATCCCATGTAAAAAAAAGAATATGAAACTATTTTATTCAATAATATTTATGAGTTAAATAATAATTTTACAATAAAGGGGATTCTATGTTTGATAGCGTAGCCGATATGCACTAATGTGTTCCTATGAAATCTCATGTTGCACAAAAGGATAAGTCATACTGAAAAAAACTAAAATAATATTATAATTTGAAAAGGTAGTTAACGGCTATCAGTTTTATTGGAGGGAATGATCATAACTAACAATATTATGATTAAAAATGTTGGGTAAATGTTTTGACATTATCTAATAACATTTAGAGGATTAAATGTAAAATTATTCCATTTTTAAAATAAATACTTTAATATTTTTGAAAGGTTGGTTTACCACCATTTGATGGTGAAATATTTTAAAATTTAGTTTTCTATTATTTTTTATATTATATTTGATAAAATAATCCTCTTCAATAAAAGTGGGACACCAAAATTTACGTCAGGGTAAATTTTTTATATTTTTCTAATAATGATCATTTTTTAAATAAGAGTGAAAAATTCAGAATTTTTTGTCTAAACTATCTTGTCAATTGGTTTATATTTATTATTAGGGTTTTCTTTTATTTGGTTTTAAAGTGTAATTATATAATAATTTTATTATTTAATATAATTTTGGTCATTGGATGTTATTTCAAATTGATGTTGGACAAAAACAGATATCAATATTTTAGTAGTTTTTAGATCTAAAAAAATTGGGCCCTAGGCACCCATAATCTGACTATTATAAATTGAATAAAATGGTTTGCAGCAACATCTAAAAAACAAGATTTTTGGTTTTGACGAAAATAATTTCTTTTAAATTAAATTCTGAAATGTATATGATTTGATTGTGGAAAAATGGATTCCATATTTTGAATCAGGATGACAAATTGTGTCAGTTGATAACTTTTATATTTAGACATTATCAATAGTAACAATAGTAAATAAATTATTTACCATGGTTAAAGGGTAAACATGGAAAATAACGGTAATGAAATTATATTATAGTAATATCAAATTACCTAAAAATTCCATAACCCTATTGGATGAAATATTTCCGAACATGGGAATCTTTTGGTTGATTTTAGGACCCCATGGATCCAATTTTGTGTGAATATGACATTTAGTTACCTTTAATTGAATGCTCTGGAAAATATTACCTAAACATGTATCTTTTACTAAATTAATTTTTATATGGGTTTATATAATGAAAATCATCAACTATTAATAGTAATTGTAAATGAAATGAAATTTAATACATAATTGTAATTTTTTTATAAATATTATACCCCATATAAATAAATGTATTAAAGGCATAATGATGATGTAGTGATTCCATTATTAATGAATAATTTTAATAAATGATATTATAAGTATTAAAATAAATTTATATTGAAACTTTTTATGACATTAATGAATTTAATTAAGGATTATTACTTATTATATTTGATTTAATTATGTTTTTTACAATGTATATTGTTTTGAAGGGTTTTTTAAAATTCTTGACATGAATAGTTTAAAAATAGACAAAAATGTTTTCTTGATACAAATACTATTTTATTAAATCATATATTTGTCCCAAAAAATACAATATAAAGCCATAATACTTATATGATGTTAAAAATGTCATTAAGGATCCATTTTTGGGTCCCTTGTAAATTTCTTAGTAATTGTATTAACCATATTGTATGAATATACAAGAAGATTTGGTAAAATTAAAATATGTTAACTAAGAGTTAATACCAAAGTATACTATTAATTTTATAAACTAAACATTTCTAAAACTAATTTTATGAGGGGGTTTTGACCCATAAAAATTTTATATTCTAATTATATCACTTTGGTGTTATTATAATTTGAAAACCAATTGATAATATAATAATACTTTCAAACATTACTAATGTGCGCCCTCTAATTAAAGGACAACACTACTAACCCTTACTGTATCCTTTAAATCCATTTTGGATCTCCCCACCTATGCTCAAATAAGATCCTGAAATCCCACCATTAATCCTAGAAGACATATATTGGGTAGAAGTAAATTACCAAAGGCATTTTATCTTAAATCAAATTGTGTTACCCAATTTTAGGTAATGTATTCTCTCAGGTTATTTCATTTATTTTACATCTCCAAACCCCTAAAATCTATTTATTCAATTACTATATTACTAATAAAATTTCATAAATATACTTGGTTGTTTTTCTAAGATGTATTCAAACATGTTTTATACAAACCTCAATTCAATGGGTATAGAACATATTGTTTCTGGGGACGATGAACTACTGCCTCACGAAACGATAATTGTTCAATCTTCTCCAACCACATCTTATGGTGGAAATTATAATGGAAATATAACTATATATGATATTTATTATATTTATTTATATCTATGATTCCTTAATTCTGATTTAGAACATACCATTATTGTTCTTATTTGGTATACGTACAATGTTTTCATTTGTGGAATTGCGGACTACCGCCCCCTTCAATGTGATATAATCCGACCATTATATTCATGGAAGGAATAAATGATGTAATTAATGATCTTATTTAAAATGTATAAAAAAGATATTATTATTTATTTATAATATAACTATGTATCAATTAGATTCATTCTTTTAAATATGAAAAATAAACGAATGCTGCATTCATGCGTATGTACGGCTTATCGTATCCATGAGAATTGCATTTAATTTATTATATCCAAATGATGTGTAATATTATAAATACATATATAATGGATATATATGATATATAAATCATGAATATCATTATGTATATGATGGAATTTGTACCACATGGACAATTTGGTATTATAACAAGTTCATTTTTGACCCATGTTTCGAACATCGACAAAATGACAAATATGAACTGAAATAATTATCGAATTGTAATTGATAGATAATAAATGATATTAAAGAAATAATATTCATAAAAAATTCTCAGAATCAATTATAAATGAACTTATTCTTATTTTTCAGGAAGAACAAGGAACATACAAGACATGTCAGACATGAGGTATGAGACTTCATCTCAATAACATTTTATTGAAGCATGTTTTGATAATATACACATATTTCTATAACACAATTTATAATAACATAAAATTACTTTTACTTTCAATAAATGTTAATATTTTTTCTTGTAAGTGTTTTACATAATGACATAATGAATGTTTTTATCATATGTGGTGACAATGATCTTTCTGCTGCTGTGAGAGTTATTTGATAATTGGATTTTTTATCATGTCATAATGTTTTTAAAAAGAAAATAAATACCATATACCATTTTTATGTATTTTGGTATTGAAAAAGGTTTGGGAAATTGATTTAGTATTTCAATATATTGAAATTATTTTTTGTGAGTGCTAATGAAATGTTATTAGTGAAATGTTGATATTTAAAATATTTAATGTGTTGTGATTATATAATTGTACTTAGTAATTTGACTAGTGGTTACGTAATAATCCAATTATTGTTGGTTACATGATAATCCAAATTATGGGTGGTTCCATGATAAACCAAGGATGGGTGGTTGCATTATTACCACCAATGCATTGGTAATGGATGTAGGTCATATGGCTATTCCATTTAGTGATATTTGTGGAAGTCGACTGTATGGTTATTGCATTTCAGAATGTTTTGTCCCAAGATTCCTTTGTATGATATAAATTTTATATGGGATTTATAGTAATATTTGGGTTACCACAAGGGTATGTAACTAGATAACATTCATTGAATTATTATTTTTACTTCATTATGGTGAAAATAATAACATTATGACATTGTATTCATGGTTTGTATGTAGTTTTAAAAATTAAAATATTTACTTCATTATGTATCCCATACTGAGATTTTTATGCTCATCCCATGATTTGAAGTTTCTTTCACTGGATTTAATTGTGAATAGTTAAATGGATGGATCATGGAATGTTGTGATGTTTAAGCATGGAATGAAATTGTGTTCTTATTTTTGAGTTTTTATGTAATGAAAAAATTGATAGTGAGTGTAAGTTTTTATATGTCATATTCAAGTTGTTACGTATATGTTATGACCGATTTCTCCATAGATATATACATGAAAATATATTCAATAGGAATTTTAAATTTATTATGATTATGTAATTTTTAGGGATAGATTCTTATAAAAACATTACATTCCATATTAAGTTCTACCATTTCATAGTATGAATTGTAATTGGTGATATCAATATTGATAAAATTAATGATGAACCATCAATAATACCCCACGCGACCAAATTAACTAAAAATATAAAAGGAATTATATTGATCTTCCCATTATAGAAAAACCATCATCTTATCAATATCAATTGATAAACTATGATACAGTATCATGCGAACCATGAACAAAAATAAATGGAACTAAAAAAATATTTTTTTTGTATTTACATATCATTATTGACTCCATAGGATTTCTAGAACCAATCTCAAATGGTGGATGTGGTCAGATCACAAATAATAAAATATATCATCCATGAAAACAACCACATCAGTTTCATGTTACCCCTTGAATATTTGATTCATCAAATCCATTAAAAATTTAGTATAATTAATTAGAGAAAACATAACTAAAATAAATTCATATTGTATATAATGGACCATGAACATTTTCTATAGTATATCAAGCTCTAAAACTCTAACTTTATTATAACTAGATAGATGATTGATCTCAAAAAACCACATCTTCAACATTAACTACCTTAACAAATCATACAAAATGGAAAAAATGAAATTATTATTAACTATTACCCAATTAAAAATTAAATAATAGATCCATAATTACAGTAAATAATCAATAATCTACTAAAAGAGAACATGGGCTTACCACGGAAAAACAGTAGGTTATAGAATGAATTTTTTCTATTAAATCATCCAATTTAATTTTACACTCATTTGTCTCCCATATATTGACACTCGAGGCATTAGAAAATATTAATTTTAGGGAAATTTGTAACTATATTTATTTATACACAACAACGTGTTATGATATTCTACACACAATAGTGAGTCATCTTGCATTGCATGCATGATCGTGTGTTTCCTCCATTTAATGAAATACCTATTTTTGAAATACATGAGGAAATTTCTATAAATTTTATAAAAAGAGATGGAAATTTTTTTTACTAAAAATTATCAACATTTTATTTGTTTTAATTTTGGGTTTTTTCTGATAAGTTAAATGATTTGATAAATAGAGAGAAATTGTTCATTTTATTTTGATAATGACTTTTCGTTTAAAAAAATAGTAATATAAAATAATATTTAAAACTTTATTATGGTAAAAATAGATAAATAATAAATCTATTAAAACAATTTATGTCATTTGAATCATGTTTATATTTAATTTGTATCTAAAAAAAGAATTTTTTAAAATTTTTATTTTAAAAGACCCCTTTCTTAACACATATGTGGGATTATAATTACATTTAATTTATATACTTATATGTATAGAATTCATATATAAAGACTTAAATTTTAGTAATAATTATAATATTTGTATTCTAATAGGAATAATTTATTTTTTTAACAAAAAATAGTCATTCTTTTTAAAATTAATCAAATCTTGTAATGTAAAATTGACAATAACAAGGGACTAAAAAATACAATAGGCTCAAAATATCCATGAAAGTTTTCCAATATACATTTCATTCTATTAGTTCAACCATATAACCTATTGGGTATAATTTTTCGAGTTATTGTAGCATAATTTCAAGAATGTGTCCCATATATTAACGAAAGAAAAAAACAAAATATGACCATTCTATATAATTGACATTTATAAAGCACTAGAGTACAGATAAAGACACATGGATAGGGTTATAAAATTTTTATTGAAATTTAACTAAGTTTTATTTATCGTGGATAGTGAAATTTAATTTTTTTATATGATATAATTACATTAACTACGTAAAAAATGCCATCACATTTGATTATTTAGTTAATAATTAAATAAAATAAATGATTCCAAAAATATATATGTAATTTAAATTTAATTAATTATTATTTTTCATTATTTATGTAATGGAATATATTTATTTACATAGTTTTTTAATTAATATATATTAATTACTAATTTTTTTTCTAATTTGGAAATAAAAATTAAATAAATAAGTTCAAAATAGACCTTAATTTTATTTTCAATAATTGATATTTTATTAAATGATTTGAAATTATTAAAAATAATATATTATGAAAACCAATATTTATGTGTTCATAAATACTATAAATGGACTATTAATGAAACAATTTTCCTTCTATAATTAAAATATTATCCTATAGAGGGAGAAAACAAAGTTAGCAATGTCTGGGTTAAATAGTGAATTTTGTGTGACGTGCACTTGTATTAAATTTAAATTCCCAAACACATTTCATCATAATTTTCTTATTTATATATTCTATTTACAATTTAGTGGGTATACTTTTTCTAATAAATCTCAATTTTTTAGTTGTAATGGTTAAATTATATTGTTAAGAAAACTACTTACATTTATAATAATAAAAAATGATAAAATTGGGGAAATGTAGATGTTATGGATGAAAATAATAAAAAACTTATTTTTGTGTATTTAATGTATTTACTGAACCCATGTCTTCATCAATCGATTATATAATAATATTTAGGCCCGTTAGGTAATGTATACCTACAAATATGGTATAATTTTTGTTATTTGCAAGATCTATACTCCCCCTCCAATAGAAAAGGGCATTCACTCTTTCCCCTCCATAGTCCTCTCAAGACACACTGGCTCATCCAAATTATTTTCAAATATTATCCCAAAATTCCTCCATATAAAATATAACCCTCAAATTATAATGAATTAAGTCTATGGAATCCCTTTGGTTCAAACTAAATGTATTTACCCAAAAAAGATGTAACACTCTTCATTGCAATTTTTTGTATTATTTGTTTCTCCACCCATTCCATTATTATTATTCTATGATTTTATAATAACAGAAGAATCTGAAATATACATATATTTTTTATGTTATTTCATGAACCATCTCTTATATAAATGTATATAAAATGGTTAAACAACATACAATTCATTTGTAGTGAACCACAACCTTGCGATATGATATTTTTTATTTTTCTATTACCACCACCGATAGTTTGTTATTATGATGGAAAACATATTCCTATATTATAAATATGATATTAATCTTTATTAATATTTTTTTTAATTTTTAAATAACACATACAAATAAGTGTTCCATTTGGTGTAAATATGATAACATCATTTGTGGACTTGTGGATGACCACCTCATCAAAGCGATATGATAGGTTAAAAAATTACATGATAAGTATTAAATATCATTTTAATTAAATATATGTTACATAAATTAAATATTTATGATATTAGTGAAATAATTAAATTTCTATAAATATAAAATATCATTTTCAGTATTTCCCCATTCCCATAATAAGAAAGTGATAATGTCATTTGAGGATATGTGTACTACATCATCTTTGTTGTGATGTGATTACTTATACATCACAAGAATTATATAAATATTTATATACGATTATATAAATTTTTTTATGATAGAGGTGACTTTTAAGAATTCAATAATATATCCTAACTTCATTCCATAATGATAATTGGAAAAATGGACTGTTACTCAAGCGTACGTATAAACTAATATCTCCATGATTGTAACATTGGTTCATTTTTCCTAACCATATTTCATTATTGGTTTAGAAATAATAATTTATTTATAAATATGATATAATTTCATGTTTATATAATAACCCTTTGACCAATGTTGACCAATAAAAGACATTTTTTATATATAATCAGAATATGGTCAAAAGTCTTTATATAAAATTACTTGTTTATGTAGTTGTTTACATAATTTAAATAAATCATGAAAATTTAATAACACTATTTAAAATTTATCTGATTTATGTAAATAATTGACATGTTTTTATTATCCAGGAAGATAATGACACACATGACATGTCATACTCATGGTAATGGATTTTCATATCACTTTCTAAATTTGAGAGATATCATTCCATATAGACCATGTAATTATTTTTTGTTGTGTAAATACATCCCATCCTGATAAATTAAATCAAGAAAAAATATTTATTAAATGTGTTTATTATTTTACTATGAATTATCTCATCCTTAGGGGATTATCATGAAAATTACCATTTGGTAAAAGATATCATTCCTATTATATTTTTTTATTGTAAAATATATATTTAATAAATAACTTTTTTATTACAACATTAAATTATAAATAACACTGATTTCAGATGAAAATACACATAACTGAGGGATATAATTTTTTAATAAACCGTATACTATATTTTTATATGATGTGTACATTAATTATATTTTATTAACATTGGAAATATTTTTAAATCCATATGATTTACTCAATATAGATACTTCATTAGGAAAATAATTCATGATAAAAAAATTTATTCGATATGTAAGGAATGGTTTGGATGTTTAAGATATGGTTGGTTCCCTATTATATATGTCCCATCGATAAATATGTAGTCTCATGAGACAAATCAGTTGGCCAAATTAGATGGCTTATAATATGAAATTTTATTGTCTTGTGAAATATCATGATAGTTACAATATAGAAGAGTAAGGAAACATTGTATAATATAGTGAAAAACATCCCACATTTAGTCTTAGTTTTTATTAATCTATGGTATTTTCAGTTATATATAAATTGATGGACTTCATTAAAAGTTTATTGATTTAATGTAATGTGTTATAAATAATTTACATTTCCATATTGATTATTATTTATCATATTGTTGAAATGGAAATATTGTTCAGTTATTTTCAATATTCATATTTATTATACTTATTGATTTACTATTATTTACAATGACTTCTTAACTATACTAGGAATTTAGTGTCAGCTTTATTTTTTACCTTCTTTAGTTTATGAAGAATAAATATTCAAATATAATTTCTAGTAGTTTTTCAATCACATTTAATTATGTTTCATTTGTAATTTTTTAGTTACCAAAGTAATATGTGTAACATGTATGTAATATGGTTATCAAAAACTGCTAAAATGATCGACCCTTTAGTATTTGGGTCCTTGTAATCATGCCAATGTAATAAACAATGCATTAACTCAAGGCTTCTAGGTTTGGGGAATTAAAATTTCTACCAATGTATTTTTAGAAAATACCTTGGAATATAGATTAAGAAAACATAAAGTAGGTACACAACCCAAATATAAAATTTGAGTATAATTATATATGAACATTCCAAATAAACCATGTTTATTATTAAATATTATATATAAATAAACATTTCATTTTAAAATTATTATTTCCTAGAGATGGGATTATACATAAGGTTTCAAAATGATATGATCTAACCTATTGTATGTCCTCATTTATAAATCAATCCATGTAGAAGCTATGTGACCCTCACCAATGCATGTGATCCAAATAGTATGATGTATTATATCTTTTGTTATCTTAAATTAATATTTCAAAGAGAACTACACTCCCAAAAAAAATCATTATATATGGATGTAATATAATTTCATAAAATGATAGATAATGAATTATATATTTATTATGTCTTCATAGGGACGCACAATAACTAGAGGATGGCTATGAAAATTATGGATAATGTTAATAAGGTAATGAAGTCCTTTACCACAAGTAATAATTGTGGAAATCATCAAACATTTACTAACATAATGGAAATTGGAGTATCATACAAGTGTGAAAATAATTTCCATGATTTATATCATTACATGGATATAAGAAAGGGTCTCATTGTACAATTTTTCAACACTAAATATATGTGAGATTATGAAAAACAATTTCTCAGTTTTAAAATGAATGTACCCAAAATGATGATACTAGATCATTGTCATGAATGTGATAATATCATAGAAGATGATGTAGGAATAATTTTTTTTAATTAGTTTATAGAATTTTTTAATTTGAGTATTTTTAGTAATGATCAACTATTTATAATAAATACTCAATATATGAGGATTATATATCAATATCTTCTCATTAAGGATTTGAATTCTTTTATTTCTTGGTAGGAATAACCAATAAAAACGATTTAATGAAATGTGGAACATATTATAATATAATTTATTAATGGAATGATATTACCTTATATATTTATAATGTGGAGATAAATATTTTTATAAAAAATATTTGATTGATATAGATTATGTAAATAGTATATTCCTGAATTACATGGAAATGATTAACTTTTTTCAACATAATTGTTTATGAGACAATTGCTTGAGTTTAAAAAAATTTATTTGTGAAATATACCAAACAACATGGGACTTAGTTAATAAATCATGATGAATAAATGTTTCTATTAATATTTGATAGTAATTAGAGTTATTAAAATGTTTTAATAGGGTACATGATGAAAGTATTATCTTGTATTGAATGTGGAAAGTAAGAGCATCTTCATATTGTGGAAATATCAATGATATGATTATTTTAGAAATTTAGTAACATTCATTCAAAATTTATGGATGGAAATATTTTTTAATAGTTAACCATTTATGAAATTCTTTATGTTTCTATCAAGGAAAGGTATTAGTGGTTAACATATTTCTTCACCATATGATGATACTTTTGATAGAAAATGAATTATAAATTCGTCATTGAACGATGAAAAGATTTGAATGTTCTTAGTAAAATGATAAATGTCAATTAATTATATTTATATACATTTTTATATAGTTGAATAATACTTCAACTATTACAAAAGCGTTTTGAAAGAAAAATTTAATAATATTATCATCATTTTGGATGATATCAATGACCTTGATTAGCACATGTTGTTTATTGAAATGTGGTCAGTCACATTTTCATTGAGATTTCTTAATTACTATTCATCAGATCTTGAATGTTTGATTTTTCTTTCATATCCATGTCTTCACTAGTGTTATCCTATTCAAAGGACATGTATTTTGATAATGTTAAAATTTTCATTACCCTATTATTAAGAATATGATTTATTAGCCCAAATTATGATGTTGGATTTTCAATAATATTATTGTAATATATTAAACCCTCGAATAGGGAGATTATGTTTAAATTATCATGGATAAATTTAAATAAGTTATAGGGAATGTGAAACTCAATGACTTTACAGAATGTTTATTTTATAATAATTTTTTTCAATATTTCATTTTATGTAACCCCATGTTATGTTTACATAATATTCAACGCTAAGTTATCATGTGTTTCACATATGTGTGTGTTTAATCTAATTTTAATGGTGTGCCTATTTTTAATCTATATCTTGATACATTATTATACATATTTTTAAAAATAAAATTAATTTTTCAATTCACATTTTCAAAAATATATTAGGTTTAATTTTTGGTATTTTTATGAGAATTTTCCTCTTTTGACGAATATTGAAAAATTCTACATTTTAGTTGGAAACAATCATTTCATTTAAATAGTTATTAATTATAAATTATATTTTTAAATATACATAATGTAAATGTATTCCAATTATATTTATATTAATATAATTTAGTTCATTAGAATCATTTATATATTTAATTTATATATAGAAACATAATAAATATTTGAACATTTTCACTATAGTAACTCACATTCTAACCACATCTATCAGATTATTATTAAATTTATTATTTTTACATCCTTGATTTTAATATTTAAAAATTCTTGCACATTTTTTTAATAAGTTAAAAATTTATATTAAAATAAGATAATAACAATTTCTATCCAAAATAATCATTGAATGTAATTAAACTTAATTAAAACTATTATGATTAAAATTATATTAATAATGGACTAAAATATAACATTATGAAAAAATTGACCTATAATATTTTACAATATCTATTGTTTTGGTAAACATTATATCATATACCTTATTGTATCCAATGCAATGAGTTAGGGGGAAAATTTTCATGAAAGTGTCCTATATTATAAAATTAGGAAAAAAGAAAAAAATGGAACATGGCTTACCTTTTTCCATTATAAATCATCAGATTTTAGAAGAATATATAAAGTTTCAATAATAAAACTTGTTTTTAAATAAGAATTATTTTTTTAATAGCTTAATTTGAATTTAATTTTTAGATATTTTACCATTAAATAAAATTATTCACATTTTCTAAAGCATGAACTACATATTTAATAATTAAATTTATTAAATGAATCTAAAAATATTAAATGTATTTTAAATTTTAATAAATATTGTTTTCTATTATTTTTTTAAATAAATATTTCATTCTAAACATTTTATTTCTTTTTATATGTTAATTTTCAATATTTTTGTTTAAAATTTAAATTTAAATTAAATAAATAATTTCATAATTTAAATTAAAGATATTTAAATATATATTATATTATAATGAATGATTTAAAACTAAAATAATACTATCTTCTACAAAATGATTTGGAAGTGTTATTTAATATCAAATATTGTTCATTAACAGACTAATTGATTTATGAAAACTAACATATTGATATAATGACAAAATAAACATTGTTAAAATGGGTCGGGTTACAGTTGTGTTTTTAGCATTACATGTGGTTGTTTTCAAGTTCACATCAAACATACATAGAGATTCTATTTACTAATTTAAATAATGTATTTATAATTATGTGGGTCTATATTTTTGAGAAAATAAAATATTATTTTATTCATAATTCGGGAAATTCACATGTTAAAATACTTTTTACAATAATAAAAAGTAAAATAAAAATACTCAAGATACATAAAAGATAGTAACAATACTTATAAAAATAAACAATTATTATACTGGTCATGGTTTTTCACAACAACTAATTATATATAATTCATTAATACTCAATTTTAGATACACATATTGCAAGTTATATCTGCATATCGTGTATCGTTTTTTGGTATTTACATGAATAACACTCCACCACCATTATTAAACACATTTAAACATAACCATCCTCACACCACTCAAGAAACATTGGATCATCCAAACTTTATCTAAAGAGTTTTTAAAAATAATACCATTTATAATAGAATCCCCACATTGGGTATAATAAACCCCAAGGAAGCCCTTCAAACCAAATAGAGTTTCCTAAAAATTATTTAACATTAATCAATTTGAATTTATGTTTTATTATTTTCATTGATTTTTTTTATTATTACAAGATTATATAATAACATCGGTATCATTAATTTAATTAATTTTTTATGTTATGGTTTTTTCATACACTAACAATTAAATCCATCATCTGGGTGGCGAACTAGTCATTCATGTATAGATAACAACCACAACACAAAACTATGTCACTTGTTTTCCATTGGCACTTATAATTGTAAAAAATTATAATTTAAAACATATATTTATATGATATACGTGATAATTATTTTTTTTATTAATAAATAAACAATTTTTATATAACACATACAATTATGTATTCCATTATCTATAAATATGATAAAATTGTTTGTGGATGTGGAGACTATATCCTCCTCAATGTGATGTGATGCATTCACACATAACAATGTAAGTATTAATGATGGTTTTAATTAGAAAATGATACCTAAATAATATATATATGACATTAATGAAAAATTTACATTTTCATAAATATAATATATAATTTCGTGTACTACCCTTTTAGGACACTAAAAAAGTTGTCACATTTTTTTGTGGACGTGTTGAATACCACATCCACGTTGCAATCTAATTCCTTTTACATAATTATAACTCTATCTATAACAATATATGATTAAATAAAATGTTATTAAATATGTAATTGTCATTATGTAATGATATAATATTAGTTACCATTGATTTATAATGATAATTGAATAATTGGAATGTTTCTCATGCATAAGTATAACCTACCATCTCTATGATTAGAACAATGGTTCAGTTTTCGTAACCATAAATAATTATTGGTTTTAATAGAATAATTTATATATAATTATTATCATTATTTCATTATTATTTTTCTAGTAATTTTTATATTATAAACCATTTGATCATATTTTACCTAACAGTGTCATTTTTGACACATAATCCTAATATGGTCCAAACACCGGGCGTAAAAATAATTGTTTATATAGTTGTCTGATATAAATTTATATGTCATATAAAACAAAATATAATCCTGAAACTTGTTTTTAATTAAGTAAAAAATTAACATATGTTTATTATTCATTAATATAATGACAATTATGATAACTCGGAATCAAGGTAATGGATTTTTATCTCAGTTTCTACATCCATCAGATAAAATGTAATATTCACAACTAAATTATTTTTTACATGTATATAGTACAAATTTTGATATATTTTTACATGAATGCTTTTGATTTCATAGAATTTAATGTGTTAATTCAAATTATCTAATCTTAATGGTTCTGAATATAAAATTATGATGATGTATAATTTATCTTTCCAATCTCGCATTATTTTGTGATTGTTAATGTCCTATTGAAATAGTCAATTCCTTGTGAAATACATTAAATTTAGAATAAAATTGATTTTAGATATAAATAAATCATAATATTCATATAAATATTCTCTAAATTATATACCATTTTTATATGTGGTGTTTACTTTACACTAATATTATCAATTGTGGAAATATTTGAATATCCAAATGTTTGATAGAATATGGATATATGATAATATAAAATGATCAAGGCCTATATAGATTATTTGAAATATGTGGAAAAAATTCGATATGTATGAAATGGGTATGTCTAGGTTTTAGATATCCCCGTGATGTTTTGGTAGTCTCATGGGATTAATTAGTTGGCAAAATCAAATTGTTTTTTAGCTGATATGTAATAAACCATCTTATTAATGGTTTTGAAGGAAAAAATACCATGTATATAAAAATTCTAGCATCCAAAAATAAATAATTTCAACAATTTAAACTCAGTTTTTATTTATATATGAGAATATTATATATATGTATAAATATATATATATGGATTCATTTCATTATCAATATAATGAATACGTGGGACGTGTTTCCATTATTAACCTTTCCATATTGGTATTTACTTATCCAGTATGTTAAATGGACTATGTTTTCAGTTATATACATTTAAATATTGTTTATTATTATTTAAAAATAATAGTTTTATTTTAAACTTACCCATACAAAGAATTTGAGATCCCCTTTTTTGAATCCCATTCCTAGGATATGTAGAAGAAATATTTGAATATGTATTCCAAATGGATGTTCATCTTAATTAAATTTGTATGATGTAATAATTTATATTTCGGAATGTAATATTACTATGATATATATAATATTGTTATTCAATACTAATAAATTGATCATTCCTTTGAGAATTATTTCATTGTCATCATGAAAATATATTAAATTATTCACTGACTCCATGATTCTATAATTAGGGCATTAGAAACACTAATATATGAGAAAAGGTTATTGGTATGGGAGCCATATCTATCACCTAAGAAATGAAAAATTATACCTCTATATTTGGTGTGTGCTATATTTAATCATTTTTTAATAGTAATTAATATCACTTAAAACTAATGGATGATTTTCTACATTAGAAAAAATTTTGGGAACATGTGTAACAACATAATGATGTTTGGGTAGAATGGTGCTGCATAACCAATCCTCATATCCCACTCTCCATGAAACACCTCAGAGATGTCATAAGTAGAATAAATGAGACACAATGATGATAAAAATAAATGTCAACATGAGGAGGGATAATATAATTCATCCCAATGAAGAGTTTAAAGAGACCAAGATCACAAATGGAGATATCCCGTAGTAACATTGAGTCAGATATTGACTTTGAAAAAAAAATTGAAACCCCAAATCATTCATCATTCCATGAGGATTCACTAACATAATAATTAAGTATAAGACAACAATTTTAATTTTTAGTATATCTTCAAAACTAGGTGATATAAATGTGTTATTAGTACATTTATCAAATTAAGCTGTATCTACTGAAGAATCTACAATGATGAATCCTCTCACAATTTTGGTCCTGAATCTACCTAAACTAAAAATAACCCACTTTGTGATTGTTATTAAATATAGAGTATTTTAAATAGAGCAATAAATAACTTTACTATCTTAAATTGTCAATGTAGACTTTGGATCTATTGATCCTTGATCAAAAGGTGGTATTGACATCACCTAATAAATGCACATTACAAATTCATAGCATGAACAACTACTATACATATTAATTTGAATGTAATAAGAACATTAGATATTCAAAATGTTTCCAAAATAATATGAAGATAGGTGAAAAATATTAATGGTATATAAACATCAAGAGAAGGACCCATATGGATAATGATCCCCACGAATTTGGTGATGATCATTACATTACCTATTCCTCCGATGCGTGCTACTAATTCCACCAACTGGTGTTAGAGAAGGGGAAGAATAACAAACCAATACGGTCAAATCTATCTCGTACATCGTTTAACTATAGAGTATATCTATATAGGTATAAAAAATCAATATCATTAAATGCAATATTATATTCAATAGAAAACACTACATGTACTTTTATTGTTTTAGTTAATCATTCATTACTTCTTCCATTAAAAATTACAGATCTTCACTAACTGATTGATGTAAAATGACACCTAATTCACACAAAATTGGATGGAGAAGAACTATAGAGACATCACCATCATCATGTACTTATATTTATATAACATAATTATGTACGAATTTAAACCCTACTAATCTACACCCACTTCTTTATCCACATATACCTTTGATCCACTCTATCCCTTTATGTGAAAATCGAGTTCAAACATCATGACCATTAACATGATATTATTAAGAATACCATGGATGTATTTGATATAATAGATCATTTATATCTGTACCTCCTATTATTGAAATTCATTCATTCAATTAATAGATAGTGGATTTTCATGTAATTGATACCATGATCAATTAATTTTCCTAAGACTACTAGATATACCTAAATAGTATTGTTATATAAAGGCAATATATATTTTCCAATTTATCGAATAGCATACATGATATCCTCAATAAGATTATGTTTTAGATGTAGATTCTCTTGTGGTATATCCACTACACCCTCCCAAGGATCTCATGGAAAAAACATAAATGAATAACACTACACACTAAAGTATAAGAAATATTAAAACAATAGTACAATATCCATTCAAACTATAAAACCATAACAAAAAATTATATTCAGAATGTAATATCAAAATATTGGTCATACGTGACAAAATCGCATTGAATTTTATGACTTATTTTGGTTAGATCCAACTAGGTACTCACCGCAACCTACATTTCAATTCTTGAAAATCCTATCTATTGTTTATAATTTTTTAAAAAATGATAAAAACATTATGTATAACATAATTGTAGAAAACCCAACCCAAAAAACCTCATAAATAGTACTAGAAACGAGATTTCACATACCTGAAGGGAATTCTATATTTCTATGTGCGGAATACTAGAATTTGGGTATGATTAAAAATAAGTGGGAATGATTTCCAAAACCTAAAGAAGAAAAAATAAAATATATATACATGATATAAAGAAAAAATATAGGTGGAAATTAATAAATTTTTTTGATGAAAAAAGAAATAAATAAAATTGATAAAAATTACAACTTGAAATAAAAAATCTATAATTTATATGTACAATATAAATAGAAAAAAAACCAAAATACATACTCTATGAGATTGTTTGGGGAAACTCTGAACATCTCACCACCAAGTACCCAGACACATTGAATATCAACCCCAAAGACTCAGTATGGATCCCTTAACATCCTTGTACCACAAGACACACCATGTTCTATACACCATAGAAGAGGTGTACAAGGAGTTATCTTAATTGGATCTATAGGATCATTATTTGTTGTTTTATAAAATTTCTCTAGAAAACATCATAGATTTCAATCTATAAACAAAACATGACATGGTAATAAGATATATTTTGTTGATATTAATAGAAAGGTTAAATATTTCCCCATATTTTATAGTTCTAAATAATATAGGTAAAATAGTTTCAAACAATATCATATATTCTATGGTAGTTTAAATAATTCCTTAGGTGACATATGCAATCCGAATAATTGTAAATTCCAAATGCACAAGTAAATCATGATAGATGTCATAAAATAACATGATATCTGTAAAACCTATACCAAAACATATAACATAATTCATATACATTCTAAATTTATATGAATCAAATATATAGAGAAGAGGAACCCTCTATCATGTTATCCTCCCAACATGACTGACTTGTCCCAAGAACAATAGGCCTAGGGAATGCAGGAACACACCATGAGTCTTCCACCAATAGTATCAATGAATGGTTCAAATTAGAATAATATCCACTTAATTATCCAAGTATTCCCATGATATTATTTTTCCAATACATTTCATCAAAACCATGCTTTGAAAACCACAAAAAAATCCATTTCCTAATTTTTTGAATATAACATTTCTATATATCAAAAAATGAGGAAAAGAATTTGTTTCTCAAAAAATCATTTTCACAAACACTATACAATTGATCCATAACATTTATAAATTTAAATAAAAAACCACTTATATATCGTTCATCCATCATAGGATAAATATATAACCACCTACCTTGAACTTGGGATGCACATAGAATAACATCATCCACCAACATGGAAGATCACAAATAAAAAAATTGATGCTCTAGAATCAATGAATACATCTCATAGTCATTGTAATAATAGTAATGATATTTATAGAAGATAAATCAATATGTACCTCATAAAATTGGCATGACTCACCACAAATAATAAAATGGACAACCTCTAGAGGAAGACATCAAAATGGTTTTAGAATGTATAACACAATTCAAAACTACAAGAAAAAAACTTTGAAAATTGAGAAAAAAATACAATATCATGATTGTGTGAATCAATAATAAGAAAATTCCCTAACCTGTAGAGATGCGGAAAAACAAAAAAAATGTAAATCACTGAATGAAATGATCTGAAAAGAGATAAGATAAAAAATACAGCATTTTTCTCTTAATTTATGAGATTGGATCTTTCACACTATAGTGAAAATATATATAAAAATAAACATATATTTCATTGGTTGAGGATTTTATCAACTGAAAATCACATATAATTCATTAATTTTCTATTATGGAGGCACATGAGGCGTGGTAGATCTCTATAGAGTGTATCCTTTTTGGTTTTTACAAGAATACCACTCCACCTTTATTATAAAAAGGCATTTACTCTTCACTATCCTCACACCTCTCACGAAACATTGAATTGTCCAAACTCAATCTAAATAATTTTTAATAATACCAAATAATAAAATAGAATCCTCAACTTGTTCATAATGAATCCTAAGGAAGCCTTTTGTATCATACCAAAAGGTGTTACACAAAAAAGAGTTAACATTAATCAATATGAATTTATGTTTTTTTTATTTTCTTCAAATTTATTTATCTTTATTATTAATAGATTATATAATTACATTAGTATCATTAATATGATTAATTTATTTTTGTTATGTCTTTTTAAAACACTGACACACAAATCCATCATATGAGTGAAGAACATATTTTTCAATTAGAGAGAACAATATCCACACAAAACAATGTCTTTCTTCCTTTCTTTTTCACTTATAATGGTTAGAAATTATAATGGAAACTAATTTTTTATATGATATACATGAAATTTATTTTTTATTAATAAATCTTTAATTTTTATACAACACATGCCTTTATGTTTTCCATTTTCATTAAATATGATAACATTGTATGTGGATGTAGAGACTATTTCCTCCTCAAATTGATGTCATATATTCACACATAACACAATAAGTATTAAATATGGTTCTAATTAAAAACATTTTTCATAAATTACATATATATGATATTAATAAAATAATTACATTTTCATAATTATAATATATTAGTTTTGGTACAACCCTTTTCAGATAAAAAAAGTTGTAACATCGTTCGTGGACGTGTGGACTACCACCTCCACATCTCGATCTAATTACATTTTCATAATAAGAAATATCTATATAAAT
Organism: Viscum album; assembly: GCA_963277665.1. NCBI lineage: Eukaryota > Viridiplantae > Streptophyta > Magnoliopsida > Santalales > Viscaceae > Viscum > Viscum album. The sequence goes on from OY728156.1 coordinate 709,141,947, forward strand.
ATATATTAATAAATAAAAAGTTATTTAATAAATATTTATCATTATGTAATGATATTATATTAGTAAATTTCTATTCATAATGATAATTGAATAATGGGAATGTCCCTCTTGCATAGGTACAACCTACCATCTCTACGATTGTAACAATGGTTCATTTTTCATAACCATGATTAATTATTATTTTTTATAGTAATAATTTATTTATAATTATTATAATTATTTCATAATAATAATTATAGATAAGTTTATATAATATACCTTTTGAACATTTTTTACTTTACAATGACATTTTTGATACATAATCTTAATACGGTAAAAACACCTGACATAAAAATAATTTTTTATATAGTTGTTTTAAAGAATATAATATTCCAATTAAAACATAAAAAATATTGAATTAGTTATGATGTACATAAATTATTGACATATTTTTATTATACATTAATATATAGACTATCATGATAACTCAGAATCAATGTAATGGCTTTTCATTTCTGTTTCTAGATCCATGAGATAAAATTTAATATTCACCACTAAATTATTTTGTTATATATAGAAAATACACATTTGGATGTATTTTTTCATTAATCATTTTGATTTATTAGTATTTAATGTTCTAATTCATATTATCTCATCAAAAAGAATTTGACTTAAAATTACTATATTATAAAATTTATCTATGCAATCTCAATATATTTTGTGATTGTTAATGTTCTCTTGAAATAATCAGTTCAAAAATAAATACATTTCATTAAATATAAAATTGATTTTATATATAACTAATATTATGTTATTATTAATAATATTTCCAAAATTGTAGACTATTTTTTCATAGGGTGTAGACATTAAATTTATATTATCAACTAGGAAAATATTTTAAAATCCATATGCATTACAAAATATAGAAATATGATAATGTCAAGAGATCAAGGAATATATAGAATATTGGAAATATAAGGAAATATAATTTTGGTATGAAATGGGTGGTTCATGGTTATAGATATCCCAATAATGTATTGGTAGTCCCATGGGATGAATTAGTTGGCCAAATCAGATGGTTTTTTAGCCAATAAGTTATAAACCATTTTATTAATGGTGTTGAAGGTAATGATACGAGGTACATAAGAATACTGGAATCCAATAATTAATAATTCGCACAATTTAAACTAACTTTTTATATATACATGAGTTTTTATTCAATATATTTATAGATTTGTATTCATTTCATTATCAATATAATTATTACATGGGATGTATTTCATTTATTTACCTTTCTATATTGGTTCTTCCTTATCTAGTTTTTTAAATAGAATATGTTTTTTGTTTTTTAAATTTCAATACTGATTATTATTATTGATAAATAATAGTTTCATTTTATGCTTACACATACTGAGAATTTGAGATCCCCTTTATTTTTTTCCCATTAACACGATTTGAAGAATAAATAGTTGAATAAGGATTCTAAGAGGATGTTCATCTTAATTAATTTTGTATGATGTAATATTTTCAATTTTATAATGTAATATTGCTATCATATATATAATATGGATTTTCAAAAATAATAAACTGATCAGTACAAAGGGAATTATTTCTTTTTAATCATTAAATTATAATAAATAATTCACAGACTCCATGTTTTTGGAATTAGGGTATTATAAACAATCAAATATTAGAATAGGTTTTTGAGATGGGATTCATATATATCACCAGAGAAATAACTAGTTGTACCTCTATCATTGGAGTATGCTATATTAAATAATTTTGTAAAAATAATTAATATCACTAAAAACTAAGTGATGAATAACCACATTAGAAACAACATCGTGATCTAGTGTAACTATATATTGGGTCTTGGGTGAAATGGTGTTTCATAACCAAACCTCATATCCCACTGTTTCATAAACACCATATAGATCCCATCAGTAGCATGAAATTAGACACATTAATGATAAAAATCAATGTCAACATGAGGAGGGATAATATAATACATCCCAATGAAGATGTTAAAAAGATCTAGATCACGAATGGGGAGATCCCAAAGTAACACTGAATCAGATATTGAAAATGTGAAAAATTAAATTGAAACACCAAATCATTCTTCAATACATGAGGTTTTACTAACTTTGAAATGAAGGATAAGATTTCCATTTAAATTTCTAGTATATCTAGAAAACGAGTTGATATAAATGTGTTATTGGGACATATATCGAATTAAGTAGTTTCTACTCAGGATTTTATAAAGGTGATTACTCTCACAATCATTGGTTATGTATCTACCTAACCTAAAATGTAACCCAAATTATAGAGGTTATCAAATTTAGAGTTTTATAGTCAGATACCTATATAATTTTAAACATCTTACTATGTCATAATAGCCCTTGGATCTATTGATCCTTGATCAATATGGAGAACAGAGAATTCTTAATAGGTACACATTACATATTTATAGAATGAATAACTATTATAAAAATTCATAGGTATGTAATAAGAACATCAAGCCTTACCTTTGTTTCCAAACTAATATCAAGATATGGACACGGTTCTATTGGTATATAAATGTCTAGAGAATGACCTATATGGAGAATGATTCCCACCAATTTTTTTGATGATCATTACATTTCCACTTCCTCCGATGTGTGCCACCGAATCCGCCAAGGGGTGTAAGAGATAGGGGAGAATTAACAACCAATACAGTAATTTCCATGTCATCTATTATTTCAAAATAGAGTATATCTGTACAGGTATAACAAATCAATATCATTACTTGAAATCTTATTTCAAAAAAAAAACAGTACATGTACTTTTGAGGCTTCAGTGGATCATTCCTTACTACATATAGAAAAAATTAATGATCCTCACTAACTAATTTGTGTAAAAAGATAGCAATTGACCACAATATTTGAAGGGGAAGAATTATTTAGACTTCACCATCATCATTTAATTATGTAGAAACAACTGAATTATACATGAATTTAAACACTACCAATCTAAATGCACTTGTCCATCCACCTACACCAGAAAACACGACCATCTCTTTTGTGACAACTGAGATCAAACAACATGCACATTAACATGGTATTTTTAAGAATACCCAGGAATTATGTGATATTATCAATCATTTATATCTACTACTCCCAATCACGACCGTCTTTAATAAAATTAATGGATTGTGGATTTTCATGTAATAACTACAATGGTCATTCAATTTTCTTAATACCCATGGATGTACTAAACAATATAGTTCAAGACTAGCAATAAAGGTGGTCCAACTTAAATAACATTATAAATGATATCCTCAATAATATTATGTTTTAGAGGTGGATTATTTAATGGAATGTCCACTGTGCCCTCCCGATGATCTCGTGGAAGAATACATAAATGAATAACACTACACACTACAGTAAAATAAATAATAATACAATACTACAACATTTTTTCAAACTATAAAACCATAACAAAAATGGTTATTAATATTGTAATCTCTAAATATTATTCAAACATCCCAAAAACTCATAGAAAGTTATGTCTCATAATGATTAGGTCTAGCTAGGCACTCACTGCATGCTACATCTCAAATATTGAAATTTCTCTCTATAGATTATCAACTTTTAAAAACGGATGAAAACATTATCTAATACATAGTTGTAGAAATTCCAACCCAAAAATACTCATAAATGTTGCTCGAAAAATTATTTCACAAACCCGAAGGGAATTGTGGATCCCTATGGTCTGAAGACTTGAACATTGGTATCAATAAAAAAAGGGAATGATTTCCCAAACCTAAAGAGGAAAAAATGACATATATATATATACATGACATAATTAAACAATACATGTGTAAAAAAATAAATATTTTTTTAGAAAAAAATGAATGAATAGAATTGATAAAAATGAAAACTAAAAAAATTCAATAATGTACAAGTCCAATAGTAACGGGATACAAACAACCAATTACATAGTACATTTGATTATTTGAGGAAACTATGAACATATCACCACCAACTACCCATACATATCTGATAAAAACCTCACTGAAATACTATGGATCATTTACCTTACATGTATCATAAGACATAACATGTTCTATACACCATCAAAGAGGAATATATGGAGTTATCTTAATTGGATCTGTATGATCATTCCAAGTTGTTTCATAAAATTTCTCAATAAAAATTCATAGATTTCTATCTATAAATCAGACATTAAATTTTAATCAGTTATAATTTGTTGATATTAAAATAATGGTAAAATGTTTCCCCTTTTTCAAAAATTCCAAATAATACAATTTTAATAGTTTCATACAATATATTATATTTCAATATAGAAAACATAATTAGTTAGGAGACATATACAATCCCAAAAATAGTACAATCCAAATACACAAGTAAATCATGATATGTATCATAAAAGAACATGATATCTATAAAACCTATACCCAAACATATATAATCATTCTTATACATTATATGTATTTATGAATCAAATATAAAGAGAAGAGGAACCCCCCATCATGTGAGCCTCCCAACATGACTGACATGTCTCGAGATTTATTAGCCCTTGGAGTGTATGAACACCCCATGAGTCATCCACCGATATTATTAATGAATGATTCGTATTAGAATATAATCCAACTAATTAGCTATGTATTCCCACATTCTTATTTTTCTAATCTATTTCATCTAAACCAGGCTTTGAAGACCACTTAATAAATGTATTTCCTATTTATTTGAATATGACATATCTATTTATCCAAAAATGGGGAAAGGTAATTTTTTTTGAACCCCTTTTACTGAAACACAATTCAATTATTCCATCTCATTTATAAAATTATTTACAAAACCGCATATATATCGTGAATCCATCATAGGCTAGATATAGAACCACCTACCTTGAACTTGGGATGCTCATGGAAGAACATCATCTACAAACATGGTAGATCATAATAAAGAAATTAATGCTCTTGAATCAATGAATACATCTCATAGTCGATATAATAATAATAATGGTCATTATAGAATATAAATAAACATGTACCTCAAGAAACCAGAATGCTTGCCACAACTAATAAAAAGTACTAATTCTAGAGGTATTCCTCAAAATGGTTCTGGAATCTACATCAAAAGTCAACACCACAAGAACAAAAACTACAAATAATTAGAAAAATTGTATTATCATGATAGTGTTCCATCAATAATTAAAAAATTCACTACCCTAGAGAAATGTTGCATAAAAAAATATGTTAATCAATGAAGGAAATGATCTGGAAGGAGATAAGATAAAAAAATTAGTAAGTAGCTCTTAGATTATGAGTGTGGATCCCTCGCACCATATGAAAGATATTTGTATGTGATTCATATAAAACCATAAAATATGCACACATTTTATAACTTAAATCCCATGTTCACAATTTAAAATACAGCCAATTTAAATACATTTGAATAGGTATCACATCACTTAAGAAAATATATTTATAACTTTTCATTGTGTGAACCATCTTCATGTAGTGTAAATGTTTTACTCTATATACCATTTAATGTTATTATTCCTGAGAATGATTCTTATCATGTAACTAGCTCAAAATTTGATTAATCATAATTTTAATCTTTCATACAAGTTATTATAAAACCCTTTGGGTCAACCATGACTGAAAAAACATCATCTTTAACCCTTTTCACATTTATACCATGAATATATATATTCCAACAAACATACATCAAATGAAATATGTAATTTACCCTCCAAAAAATTTCTATATCTTCAGATGTTCTGAAATGAATCCATTAAAATTTTTAAATAAAAATTGATATGATTAATATATAAAACATGGTAACATGATGTTACTTTTATAATACTCACTTATCGTCATAAAAAACCATATTATTTATCGGAGAATATGCCTAATCCTCTTATAAAAAATCTTATACACTAAATTGTTGTTCATATATTCTTAGAGAACAATCTCTAAAATTATGAACCCAACCATAAATAATGTACTCATGAAAACAAGTTATATATTCATAACATCACATCTAAATATCAATTTTTTTTTACTTTATTCATCCTAAAATTTTATTTATCCATAATTATAGTAAAAATAATATTATAACTATTATGTTGGTATTTTATTATAATTTAGGTAAATGGATTATACATTGTATTCATTTCTATAAATAAAAATGAAAATTTTAACCATGTAGTTCCCAGACAACCACCTCCATACAGCAAGTTATATCATTTTCTTTCACTAACATAAATGGATCGTACCAATAGGGATGTTAATATATAATTAGGATATTTATGATTTATTTTTTTAATTATAATAAATATTACTCATTTTCATTATAAATGAAAAAATATATCATTATTTATGAATACATGTGGACTGCCACATCCATAGAATGAAAGATACCAGTCATTCATTACAACATTACATGAATGATCAAGATTTTTTTACGAAATAAATATAATTTTTATGATATTAATAATGTTTGGTTAATATAAATATTATTTCGGATTGATTTTATATATGGTAAACATTTTTTATAAAATTTTCATTCCAAAACAAGACAGCCATGAGGATAACATTTTTTTAAAACAATATAATTGTTTTGTTTCAAAAAATTTGTATCCCACTTCATTTAATATCTAATATTTCAAAACAAATAAACATAATTATATATAATTACTATATTGGAATAATTATATTTCATCAAAATGTCTTCATAATCATTAATAATGATGGTATGTTTTTATTTGTATTAGTTTGACCACATATATTAACATGTTATAAAATTATATGCATGATTATTATGTAAAATAAATTATTGTAATATAAATAAATAAATATTTACATTATAATTTTTTTTAGTTTTGGTAAAATTTCAATATATATTTAAATAATTTATTCAGAATACAACCATTATTGGTTGAACACAAATAAAAAAAATTTACTGTTGATTTAATCATCTTGAATAAAGAATAACTTAGTCAGGATTATAATTGCAGAATAATAAATAATTATATGTATACCATTATTGTAAAATTAATGACATTATAATGATTAATTAAATTAAAAAAATCAATAACAAAACCATTATTTTAAAACTTGATTAATATGATCATGATTATTCACAAACAATATTTATAATATATAATAATTGACTTATATAAATTTATGAAATAGTTATAAATATTTTTTAAAAATTTTTAGGTTTATGAAAATAATTTTAAATATTTCTTTAATATATTAGTGTATTGTAAACATCACCTTAGAGTGTATTTTATTTTGAAATAAAATAATGTATGGGTTATTTTTCTAAAATTTAATTTCATGGGATAGTATTTTTAATGTTCACCCAGATACATTTAATATCATTTTTTTATTGAATAATTAATTTATGTCATGATATCCATGGATTTTGAAGATCCATAACATGTAATTTATTTAAATTTCATCAATATAAAATATTTCAATTTAGAATTTTTTTTTGATAAAAATGTTTCTAAAATTATAACCGATTTATTTACAATAATATTTTAAAATTAAGATGGTTTTTAAATGAATATACGTATAGGGATATTTAAAATTTAAAAAAACCTACTATAATTATCATGGTATATTCATGGGGTTTTATATTTCCCCACTATATTTCATTAAACCTGAATAAAAAACTAATTACTATGTTTTTTATAAGTGAAACTAAACTCATCTATTAATTTTGTTTGAGAATCATCAATTATCCTTCTCCATATTAATTAGATTATTTTTTATAAGTCCAAATAATTTATTAGGGATAATTTTAAACTAATTTATCATTATCAAAAAGTTATTATTATTTATTCATTTTCCGTATATATTATTTTAATGAAAATGTAAATTGAATCACTTTTTAATAATTTATATATGAAATCATCTTAGATCCATAATTATTATTTGCTATTGTACCACCATTATTTGATTGCATTGTTTTCTAGAAGAAAATATCAATCTAATTTGTTATAAAAAATATTTGATTCTATTATTTTAAACGATCATTTAAATTTCATACTTCCAACGAGTGTTTTTCATATTCCCAAAAAATTAGTTTTCAAATATATGAAATTCCTTCGATATACATAATTTCATATCAAGGATATTCTTCAAATGTGAATTTTATCCTTTTTTCTCTATATTTCGTATGTAATGAACCTATCTTTTGAAGAAATGAGATATCACTAATTTTTTAAAAAATCACCAATTTTTTATGACCATAACTTTTGACATAATTCCTTTCAATATGGAATACCATATTTTTTATTCATTTAATTGAATTTTTTTCACCAATATTCATTAAATATATTGATTTTTGGAAACCATTGACTTAAATATATTCCCTTAATCCATACAATTTAAACACTATATGATTCATTTCATGATTTACTCATATTTACCTAGAATGTTACATGTTTTATATTGATAATAATTAAATTACATTGATTTATGATGTAATGATTTTGATGGGATAATTAATTATTTACTAATAAGAATCCATATGATACCAATTTTTTAACATGGAATTCTTTAAGATATGTTAAGCTATACCAATTTTAATTCCATGTGTTCTTTATGATTTAATAGTGAATGATATTCATTATGATGGTTTTATGATATCATCTTTTTAGTATGACTACTTTTTATTATGTAAAAAAATTAATATCAATCATCACTATATCATAATGTTTGTAATGTATTAGATTTCATTAGAAAATCTGTTATTATTCTGTTTTCGGAGGAACCCTTATATGTCCAATAGGAACAGTGGAAAATTTCCTAGTATAAGAACTAAATGTCTAATGAGTCAACAATACATGGAACTAGCTATCTGTTTATTTATAATTAAAGGAACCCAAAAACCCTCCTCACATTGAAATCTGGCTAGAAATTTCTTAGGAAAAGCTGCATATTTATTGTTGTGCATGGTGATTATCATACCCTCCCCACATTCCCAATCATATCATCTCTTATTTCATGGCTAATAATTCCAGTAATTACTATTATATGTCCAACTCATATGTGGTCAATAATGATCTTTTAAGATCATAGATGCCTTGTGGAACAAAAACCCATGGAAAAGAGTCAAAAGGTTTCTTGGATGCCCATTTCCCTAAGGCCATTGGTGGGAGAAAGGCCATATAGACCATATGACTAAACCTAGGACCTGGAGGCCCAATTGAAATAAATAGTTCCAACTACCACAATAGTGTATAGCATTTCTATATTACCCCACAAATATACTTTATATGAATTTTACCTTATATGAATGAATGATTTCTGGGTGTGTTAACCACTCATCTTAAACCCATACATAAACTAAAAAACATAATGATTGTTGATGATGGTTGGGGTCCTACAAAATCCTTAAATACATTGTCAAAGAGTTTATATCTCATGAGATTTGTATTAAAGGGTCTGTTTTAGTTTATAATATATTTGGGTACTGGTGGTGTGTCTCATTAATGTTATTTTCGCTATACTAATGTATGAACAAATATTTGAGATATGTATCATAGTTTGATGCCTATTATCATGATTATTAAATAATTTGATGAATCATATTAACTTAATAAAAATTTTGAATTATTTTTTATTTTGTGTAATGATTTATTCCATGATTTTGACATATGATTTATTTGTTAAAATTATTTATCTATCTAGATTATAACAAATTTCTCATCTTATGATCAATTATAATAAATGATTGGTATCACTTATTTTTACCTTTTCTATGCATTTGAGATCGCCACATGTTTGATTTGATTTCACAAGGTTATGATGTTAATAAATAATGGTAATTTATAGAATAATATATAATATGAATAATTATTTTGAGTTTTAATGAGTTATAATGGATTATTATTTATCATATATAGTTTAAAAATTGATAATTTGTTGAGGAATACATGTTTTTTTGTTAATGATTTTTAGAATTTTATTTATCTATAAAAAAAATTCCCGGGAATGAATTCTAAAAAAATTTATACTAAGAAATGATTTTACTATACGATTATTCTGGACTACTAAAATTTCTGATAGAGTGTGGCTTAGATATCTTTTGAGAATATGATGTTATCAATTTTTTATAAATTACGAGTTACAAATGATTTAAAATGTTACTATGATATGGTTGATCAAAATTTCAAATTAAAAGATAAATCATTAGGTTATTTTAGTTAATTATGAAAATTTTATGGATTATAATAATGAATCACTATATTATATATGGAATAAATATATTTTTGATAACAATGACTGATTTTTTAAAGTTGTGATAATGTTGTTTTCAAAATAATAAGAATATTTATAGATAATAAATGAGGATAAAATCACTATAACAAATTTTCCACGGAATAATAAATCTAAAAATGGAATATTTTTTATTAGATTAATCATCACTCACTGCAGTACAAAGAGTAATATCTACACACATGGATTCAGACAACCAGAGAAAATTCATTGGTCAATCTCCTTCAATTTATGAATTATTCTAAAGTAATAATTCATAAATAAATTTAGTTATTATGTAAATAATTATTATACAACACAATGTAAATTAACCCAGGTAGAACCAAGAGATTTATAGGACTAAATGAGTGTGAAATAATTAACATGAAGCTATTACAGGGAGATATGAATGTGTCATTCAAGAATACATCATTGTATTGATGATTCCATGTCAATATTAAGGTTATTATTATAAGCATTTGGGTTATAGTATTTTTTAGAAGCGTGGTGAAAGAAATAAGTTTTAGAAGGGTATGTATCTAGAAACATAAATGTCCTGTAACCTAAAAATAAGCATACTTTGTTGGATGTGAATATTTTATTATTATTATATAAAAGGTTAGTTTTTTTGTCTTAACAATGTTAGTGAGGTTGATATATTTTCTTTAAATTAAATCATAACACAATTTTTTATTTTAATTCTTTTGTGATATTTATCTACAGTATTATGGTATGTTTTATAAACTCATGAGGATTATGTGAAATATATATGGAGTGATTTTCACTATTTTTTCTATAATAGATGGAAGTAATTTTTAATTGGAATCATTAACCATGAATGTTTATTTTATTATATGGTTATATTATTTGCCTAACTATTGGAAATCAAATGATAAAAATATGGATAACTCTTAGGATTAAAGTATTGTTTATTATTATGTAATAATTTATTGAATGGATTTTCAGAAAGAGAATTATATTGTACTTAAATTGAATATAGATTCAATAAAATATCAAACACTATTATTTTACAGTATGTTTATTTCAGTTTTTAGATAATATATATATATATATATTAATGTTTTTAACCTTATTAAATAGAGATTAATATATTTGAGGGTTAAAAAAGAACTAAATTTTTATGAGACTATATTTTCTCACAGTTGTATAATGCCATCATAACTCAAATGGTATTTGGAGTGGTATGTCTGGAAATTTATATAATTAGGTTATATGTACACAATGGTATATGATTGTGTGAATTATTATATTTGTTTGAGGTAGGATATTCAACATGGTATTTACTTAGAGAGTAAATGATATTTTATATTATAGGTGATATACTAAATTATGGATTGAATAATATTAAACTGAACAAGTTTCTTCAATGATTAATAATTAAAATTGTGAGGAAGAAATTTATTTGGGGGGATTAATGTCATGATATTTGACATGATATTTTCATGATGTAAATATTTTATTTGATACCAATCTCAAAATATAACATAAGAACAAAACCAACTGAAAAATTTTGAAAATACATTAATAATATAATCATTAGAAAATAAAAGGATGATAATAAATTAAAAAATTATATATTATTATTCATTTTAATTAATACTTAAATTACAGATACCTTTTGATGAAACATTTTTATAAAATGTTTACATATATTAACATAAAAAATCTATATCAAATTAAAAATTTAAAGTATAAATATTTTTATTCTAGTATCTCAATATTAAATTATTTATAAATTTATATGATATTATTTTAATGACACATGATGTTTTGGAAGCCATTTTTTAATTTATATTTTAATTTAAATTAAAAAATATTTGAAATATTTAAATTAAATTTTTATAAAAATAAAATCAATTTCTAATTTTTTTAATCATATTTATCATATTAATAATTTTTTAGATTTTTTTTAAAAAAAATTGATGATTAGTGGAAAATACCATTTTTTCATAATATGTGAATGGGATGAAATATTTTGTATATAACTAAGCATTTTAAATTCACATTTCCTTTTTGTAGAGAATAAATATTTATTTTTTCATTGAATTTATAATTTTAATTATGTTGGTTCATATTTCAAAATAATCATTTTTCATTGTAAAATATATGTTCTGTTTTTCGAAAAGAAAATATTTTAAATAAATTATATGATTAGTATATTAAAATCAGATTAACTAAGATATATAAAATTTATAAAATAATTTGATTTTAATATTATCAGTAAATATATTAATATTATGTAATAAAGACAATTTTATAATTATAAAAAAGGATAAGATACTCTAGGTAATGACTATTTACTATAGTAAAAGCTAATATAGTAATATTAATGGAATCAAGAGTAAGACGCCTCATACATATTTAATAAATTTTGGTGAATTAGATTTTAGGCCTTTATCCCCAATATTACATACACTCTATATTTTTTATAATTTTTTTGATTGTTTACAAAAATTTCAACCATGTTCTCATATAAAAGTGGAAGTCCACTCCAATTTCCTACACACACCCAATCTCCATTATTACATTCCAAAATATTCTAAAAAATCTCCACATAAATTTAATCTTCTGTAATAAGATTTTGGTCTTCTCAAAATATCATCCCTCAAATGATTAATATATTTTATAAAGAGATAATCCTTGTAATTAAGTATAGATTTCTAAATGATCCACCAACATTACAATAACATTATATTCATTTCATCATCCCCAAATTTATTTTCACAATGTTATAATCAAAAAATAATTATCATTATTGTAATGGTGTGTTAATAAAATTATGGTTCAATCCTTATGAAACCTCTTCTATAATAATAATAATAAGAAAAATGTGAATCTTGTGTTGGGTGGAATAACACCTCAATAATGCCACAAGATTCATTTTATATCATCACCATAAAACTATGGTATTAAACAAGATGTTAATATATGATTGTTATATTTATGAAATTTATTATATATTTAAATTCAAAACCATATTACTTCTTTTATCCATTATATAGAAAACAAAATCATCATTGATGAGTTGGAGTAGATGATATGCTCTTTAGAACAATCAATTACCAATTTACATCACAATAAAATAACACGAGTCATTAGAATGTGTTTTAAGGAAAAATATTATTTTTCATAAATATATAAGTTTAGAGTAATAAAAATATAAAATAATATTAATATTATAATTTTTAAATTAAAAATAAAAATCTAATCATCAAAATTAAGAAAACTAAGAAGAAAAATATTTATTCATACTACGATATTGTTTTGTATCCATAAATTAATCTCATAATTAAATATTTTTTTCATATGTCACACTAATAAACACTAAATTATATCATTATTATACCTTTATAATTATATTTCAAGAAAATAATTAAATATCATCAACAATATGGTATGTTTGGTTTGGTTCAATTTTACAATGTCCGTGAAAACTGCGATGAAATTATATCATTGATGATTATGAATAAATAATTACCATTAATATAAGATATAAATAAATAAATAATTATTATTTGTTTTCTAGAATTTATAAATCATTATTTATCTCATTAAATATGAATACACCCATTATATATTGAATGTGGAAAATTTTTATTTTTCAATCTCATTCATCAGGGGAAAGAATAATGTACTCAGGAAATGAAATATTAGCTTCATAAATAATTATAAGTTATCATTTTTAGTAAATGTAATGATGTTTTATATATGAAAAATGGGATAATTATTAATAACAATAACACATTTTCTGAACATGTTCAAAATTTTCATGATTACCCACACCAAACATCATACTTAGTTTATAAGTAAAAAACATAAATGTACAGAATATTAATAAATGAAGTTAATTAATGGTTTCATATGTGGAAAAGTTTCTTAAAATGGGGATTAAGTTATTAAATTTTTTACAGTATCATATATTTTATTTTACTATGATAATAAATGTTTAATGTTATCATTGATTTAAATTTATTTCATTATGAAATATTTCATAATGTGAACCATGATACCCTTAATATAAAGGGATTACCAACTAATGAGTGAATATTCCAATTTTTGAGGGGTTTAAAAAACCTATTTTTTTAATTTAAATTTTTATCAATTCAATATAATCCCAAGAAAAAATTTCTTTTCATCAAACTAATTATTAATCTATAAGTGTTTAATCTTAAATCGTATTTTAAAATAAAATTTTTATCTGAATGAAAACTCATATGGGGAATTTTTAATCTTTATAATTCCTCTTTTTATTTAAACAATTATATTTCATAAGTTCCCCAAATAATTCATTATTCCATTAATCATATTGTTCCAAATGTTTTTAATGTATGTTAAATAGACACTTCCTCTTTTCAATATAGAACCATCTTATTTTTAGGTACCAACTCATCAGATGATTTTTGAAATGTTATTTTAAGTGATTTATTAATATATATATACTACATTATATTATTTAAAAATAGATTACAGTTTATTTTTTTTTCTTCAGAAATGGTCATTTTCAATAATGTTAAAAATGAATCCATTTTAACTGGTGTCTGTGTAAACATCAATTTGTACTAATATTTTAATTAAATATGATACATTATTTTTAAAATATAATGGTTTTTTAAATTAAAACATAACTAAAGATTATTTATTAAATAAATATATCAAAAATAATTTCTAAAAGGCCTTGGATGTTTCATATTTCCAAAAATGATGTATCCAAATTCCATAAAAAATGATTTTAATCAAAATCCTCATCCATTGTAAAAAATTATACATGATTAGAGATATTATTATAATATATAAACACACATTATTTTTCTAGATAAATTATATATTTTCCATCTCTTTTTGCATCTTTTTTATTCCTGATACACCTATTATGTATTATCAGATCCTTTCAACATGTGTATTACATTTGAAATACAATAAATTTGATTAAATTTACTGAACAATGTTCTAATATATTTCACATATAGATTGATTTAGGGATATAATTATCATTAAAAATTCCCTAAACTATATAATGTAAATACCATATGAATCATTATCTTGAGCGAATTATTTTAACTTACAGATCTGGTTGATTCTATTGGATAAAAAGATGTTTTCCATGGGATTGTGATGATATTATTATTGATGTAATTATAAAATATTTACTCATTCAAATCTATTTTATGCTAATATTCATTTATCGGGTCCATTATTAATTATTAAGTGAAAATCATTTTAATTCCCTTTATTCATTATTCTACAAAAGTGATTTATTTTAATTTTGAATGTTTTCTAAAACAAATTATATTTATACGATATATTTATGATTTGATATGTTATTATCTTTAATTGACACTGAAATGTATTTATAATTATTGGTGGGGTAAAATACCTCCATCCAATTAATTATTTATGAGCATATATCTTATGTTATAGTTATTCATAATTACGTTTTAAAATAATTTATGAATCATAATTATTGGGGGGGGGGTCATGAATGGTATCTTCCATATACTAATTTGTGTGCCATATTTAACCGATTGTTTAGAGTTTTATATCTACTATCATGACTATGTTATACTATAATGTATTTTTTAATTGGATCACTCATTTAATTCATGTATTGTATTATATCAGGATTAATTCCATGATTTTGACCAATTCATTGATGGGTGTGATTTTGTTATATATTTTGATTATACCTATATGATCTTCTTTTACTCAATAATGATCATCAATTATTCTTGACTTGGATTTCCCTGACTAGAAATATGAGATCACGACTACATTTTAATCTATTTATATGGGTTATGATGATAATAAAAGTATGAAATATCTATAAGATTGTCTGATCTAAATAATTGGTGTGATATGTAAAATTCTTTTTTGGGATTATGAAATTAGTTATATAGGTGAAAATATATCCATTACATGAAAAAGGAATGAGTTTTAGAATTTAATTTTTTTGTGTTTATTTAAAATTCTAAACCAAAATTATATTGGTCATTTATTGTATCAAAAATTATCTTTAAGATATACAATTAAATATTAAGTAATAATAAGATAGTATTGAAAATTTCTTATAAAAGGCCTTGATTGTTAGATTTAGGATGCCTTAGTTGAAGCCTTGATGGTATGATCATGATTTCATAATATTTTGTATTTTCATTATAGATGATTATTTTATTTTTATCCACAATATTTTAATGTTGATAATAACTCATTATCTAATTTTGATGTAGTTGAATAAATGGAATTATATTTAATTGTCCAGTCTCCCATATTGATTTGGCATTTTGTACCCATGATATTTTTTGATATAATACACCATTAATAATAAATTTATGACATCCTTTATTTTAATATAATATCCCAAGAATATATATAAATAATATTGGAATGATCTCCAAGGACGAAATAATTTTTTATTCTATATTTTTTTAAATGTAATTTACCATGAAATAATTGAAATCAAGAATATTTAAATGTAGAAAACCATAATTACTACTAATATTGAGATGAGTAAGTGTATAATCATAAGAATTCAATTATGTGTCTCTAGTGAAGAAATAAATACTAAAACATGAACAATAAATAATAAAAAAATAATGGAAATTAGGAAAATTGATGTGTCAAATGGAATGTGATAAATGGAGGAGGTGGAAGAAGTTACATATAGTGAGGTAGTCAGTGGAAGAATTAGGGTCCTCTTGATGCTTTTATCAAATATTAATTATGTTCTTTAACAATATTTGTATTAATTCAATCATTCAATGACATGAAAAATTATGATAATCCATTGACTTGTCGCTTCAATAGATCAACATAAATTAGTTACACTTCCTGAGCTTCAATTATTTGATCGTAACCATTTAATTAATATGGTCAATACTGAAAATAGATACATTGAAACTGTCCAATTTTAAGAAATTTGATCAATTTCTTATGGTTAAATGATTCATTGATCTCAAATGTAAGTAATTTCTTATTGAAAAATGATGCTCAAAATCAAATGGAAAAGAAAACCAAAATAAGATTTCCAGTAAGAGAAGTTTCAATTATTGTAGAATGGATAACAAAAAGATATGTTTGTCACTAATATAGTTCCCAAAAATATATAGTAACTTGTAATGTTTAAGATAATAATAATAAATTTGAAAAAATAAATGCAGAATAATCACTTTAAAAAAAATTCATGCGCTCAATTTCGGTTCAGATATCCTCTCCATGATTAATCTGTCGCCACTAATAGATGGATGTGAATTATGAATGAACTTATGTAATGGATGAGTGGAGTGTATCAAGATCAAAATTTATTTCTATAATGGTGTACATATATCTGTAACTGATATATGATGGTTTCGGAATGTATGGTGATCCCCTTGATCCATTAATAAAAAACAATGCGCATTATCTCTGCTTGATCACTGTCATATCAAGGCCACATGAATTTATCATCAACATGTGATAAACATCATTTTGAATAATCATATTATTGTGACTAAAATTAATCTACTTTAACCAAATTCAATCCACATGAATATTAACAATACAATGAAAAAATTTTAACAAGAAACTAAAAAATGGTCCAAAAGAAAAAAGCCATACCTACCCCGATCAAAATATTTTTTGTCACATTTGAAAATTTCAATTATAATGTAAATATATATATATATATATATATATACTTCTAAATATTTAAATTACAATTATCATTATTAATATATAAATATATTTTTAATATAAAAAATATATTTTTACATTTATAAGTTAATAAATATATATATATTTATTATTATTATTTTCAAAGAAATTTAAATGCATTAACGAAATCTAAATTCCTAAAAAAACTATATTTATAATGACCTATTAAATTTATGTCAATATTAAAATATTATTAAAATATATTTAAATCAATATTATAATTATTATAATTATTTTGATATATATTAATCTCATCACATGTTGTTATATATTATAAAATAAAAAGAAAATGGGGGAAGGGGGTTCATTAGAAAAGGGTAGGGTGTGTTTGGTGTGATAGAAAACTATAAGGGGTGGGATTGGAGGTGGTGTGTGGTGGCTAGTGATTAAGAGGAAGGTGTAGTTCAGTCAGTGGCACCATGGTTCTTTGATTCAACTAGATGATCTGAGCTACAATGGTTCTACTACAATACAAGGTTTAACTATACTATGGCATCATGGACCATCGAGAGGCTCCCGTTTAGTATAATCAAGTGTTCTGACTCATGAAGGGTTAATGATTAGTGGTGGTGGACAAATATCTGGTGTGTTGTAGCTTCCAATGGTTGAAAAACTAAATTATTTGGAATTTCTATTCTTTTTCATTTTTATTTCATCATTTATATGATTGGGCATTCATCTACAGTGGGTCATCATCAATCAGTCTTTCTTTTATAAATGTTTTCTTCCAAATTGAATGTAAATTATGGTGTTGTTGTGTAGGTTCCATAAGTGTCTCAATGGTTGTGGTGGAAGAATATGTATTGGATGGATGTGTTTTAGGGTAAAAGTGAGTGAGTGTAACAATAAATTCGGTACAGAGAAAGTTTATACTCTACTGGTCTTCAAAGGATTCATTCTATTTTGATTGAATTTTTTAATAGAGACTAGTTTTTAGAAGCTGTTGACGGGTAATACATTGATTCTGAAAGAGACACTAGAGGTTTCTTCCCAAATAATGGAGTAAAGTATGTCGGTTGTAAGCCATACAGAGGGTTCATATGGAGGTATGTAATTTTGAAGAACATCAGGTGCAATATTGAGTTAAGTGAAAAGGGGATTAATATTCTTGTGGTAGTTTTCTTTAGGTTAATTTTGAAAAAAATCAATCAATTAATAAAAATTGTGGATAAAATTTGAAAACAATAATAATAAATTACATGATCATAAATTATTAAGAATGTAATTAAAAAACCATTTTTTTGAAAACATTTAAATTCATCTTCCAAAAAGTAGTTATGAAATTATTTACTTATCTGACTATGTTATCATTTCCAAAGAGTTTTATCTAAATTAAATATTACAGATTATTAAAAATCTTAAATAAAATAATTCAAATATAAAATTTAATTAAAATAATTGAAATTGAAAAATTTATGTGATATTTATTTTTAAAGAAAATAAAATGATTAATTAATTGAATTGAATAATTATTATAAAAAATGTATCAAATTAATTAAAATAATTAAAAATATTAAATTACTCAATAGAAATAATATTTTTGATAAAAACATATTAAATTTAAAATAAATAAATGATCTATTTAAATAAAAATATTGACATTAAATGGTTCATGTTATTATTATAAAAAAGAAAAATTAAATAAAAAATAAAAGAATTGAAATAATGAAAAATTAACATATAAAAATAATTTTAAAAACAATATTAATTTTAAATTTAAAATAACTAAAAAATTAAAAATCAAAATAAATTGTTTTCTAATAATAATTTAAAATTTAATCTAAAAATGGCCATACTGGAATATTATTCAGTAAGATTTATTTTTTGAATTATAAAATTATTGTAAAATATAAATAATTATGTAGAAAAAACTAATCAATAAAGGCCGCATAAGTAATATAGAAATCATATGTGTGTCTAGTTAACCATAACTTCTAAACAAATTTATCATTCTCAGGGTCATCCCATATATCTGGTAACAATGGAATACATATACAATGAATCATGGTTATTAGAGTCTAGGATGCAACAATTAGTATCAACAAACATATAACAGGACAATTTGGAAATGTATTATAAAAGAAAATATCTACCATGAGCATTATTATAATAATTTGTAGTATTTGAAATGAAAATAATGAATGATTATTCCATGGATCAATGTTCATGATGAATTTTGTTAAAAAAGACCAGTTATATTGTTTACTGATCATTATAACATGTGTGAAGGGAATAAACACCAATGTCATTATAGGTATTTCCCATATAATCATGTCAATACAGCAGGAAATGAACGTTAGTATGACATTTAAATATTAGGGAATTTTAAAAAAAATTATGATTATTACCATTACCATTATAAGGAAACCTAATAAAAGAGTATCTAGAGTATATTATTTTATTAATATTCCTAAACTAATACATTGACTTATTAAAGTCAATTTGAACATAATTGAATTTTCTAACAACAAGTAAAATCTTTAGTTTAATTATAATTCAACTGATAAACACCCTAGAAGAATAAAATTACCAAAGTCAAATGTGTTATTATTAGGGGCTGAATCGCCTTAGTAAATGCTTAAATAGAATTGTATTTAGTTACATATGTGATAAAAATAAAATCAATCTCATAATCGAAATTTCAACAATAAATATACTAATTTATAGCATTTTAAATAATTTTATTTGTATCTTAATACAAAATAATTACCATACAATCAAGGATGACCCTAATAATATCATTATGTTATTTAATGTATAAATATATAAATAATCTTAGGATTATAAAGATCCATTGAGTCACTTGAGAATCATTTTTCAATCATTTAGAGATAATATATTATAGAAAATATCTGTTAAATATAAATAATGATATCATAATGATTATATTCATGGAATCTTTCTCTCCATGGATAGAATATTAGTTTATATTTATAAGAGAAAAGACGATAATTTAAAATAACACATGGATGAATGCAAATATCATGGATTCAACTAAATAGGTGTTATAGTTCATGTATGATTATAATGTAGAATAATTTATCAATTATAGTTTGTTATGTATATTATGATTAAACATTCATCTATTATTCAAATAATATTAACTTATTTTTAATATTTTCAAAATTTGAATTTTGGAAGCATATGTTGAATTTTATAAATAAACATAATAAGTGACTTTATGGAAATATTTTTCAATTAATGCATAGATGAACAATATGGATTTTATGATATATGATTATTTGAACATTGTTGAATTTTAATTCATTATTTTGTACTTTATTTTTCAAAATTCTCTATTTATGAATATGTAATTAATGTATATGCATATTAGAGTGATAAATTTTGAATGCTCAAATACACATTGTCCCATCTATTTTGAGTTTGGGGTTTTGTTGATGTCCATAGAATGTTCCAATGTGTTTTTCATTGAAAATGGTGAGTTATGAAGAAAAATAAACATAATAGTTGATTATACCACAAAAAGAATGAATAAAATTTTAAGGATGGTGGCTATGGGGTGGAATGATTTTAATGGATGGAAGATACTAAGAGGATGATTATATAGCTATATCCCCTTTGGGGTTCATGTGTTCTATGAGTTTTTATGTAGTATAAAACATTACATAGAAGTCGTGAGGCTATTGTGAGGATAATACAATATAATTCAAGGGACCAAGGTTAATATTTGGTTTTTTCTACAAATTTCAACACCTATATAGAAGGGATCTTGGTTGTGGGGTAGTAACCCTTCATGTTTAATGTTTTATATAGAATGGCAGTTTAGTAAAAAATATATCATATCCTCGGGTAAATAAGATCTTTTCGGCATCTCCACAGTTGTTATCTAACACACATATGTCTTGGGGGCTATATTGCAGTGTTCTTCATAGGTTCATAATGGGTCGTATGTACATATGTTTTGTTACATGGTCAGTTGGGATGGATTGTGGTCTTATAAAATGATTTATGTCTATACATAAAGCTAGGACCACATGAATGCACATTCCTCCCACTTCATCATCTGAAATGCTAATTATCCAATTGTGTATTTTAGGGTAAGTAATGACTTTTTAAACATTTATTAATGTGAATTTTAATTTGATTAATTTGAGATGATCTGAGATCAATTAATCTACTTTTTTTAGTTTCTTCTCTATTTGTTAATTATTTCATTAAATTCATCTATACATTATATTTCATTTGATAATCCTCATTATTATGCATTTCCCATTTTCATTTTACTTTTTTTCATTAAATTAAATCCTTTTTATATTATAGATTATGTTAATGACATGTGATTAGAGATCCACAATGGCATTCCATATCAGTTTCAAGAACATATGATGTATGAGGTAATGGAATTTTTGGAATATCTTTTTTTAAAAACAATAATAAATTGATCATAAATTATCTTTTAGTTTGGATTTATAATTATCCCTATTAATAGATATACAATATTGATAAATACTTAGTTGTTTTAGGGTGATCATACATGTTCTACCCTGATGATAACAATTTTCTTCTATATTTACTAGATTGTGTGTTGTCAATCTAATTTTGATTATTATGTTTATCATGTAATTTTAATAATGTATTTATTCAATCTTATTTTCATTTATTAATGATGAAATTTGTTAAATAATGTAAATCAAGTAATAATTGGCAAGATAATGAATGTAATAAGGCATGTAAAAATGAAAATGTTTCTCTTTTTATTTAAAATACAATTAAATTGATGAAATATATATGTTTTTTATATTTTATCATTCATATGATCATGGAAATAGATAAATTAGATGAATCATGAAATCATGTTATGGATTATGAGATAATAAATAACTATAAATTGGGAAATTTTATATAATAATTCTGGTTAATACAATAACATTATTGAAGGATTTTTTAAATAATTTTTTAAATTGTTAAAACATATCCATTATTATTATTATAGTTTGAAAATGTTATAATCAAAGATCCTAATTCAAAAAGT
This sequence comes from Viscum album, assembly GCA_963277665.1. Classification (NCBI taxonomy): domain Eukaryota; kingdom Viridiplantae; phylum Streptophyta; class Magnoliopsida; order Santalales; family Viscaceae; genus Viscum; species Viscum album. The sequence goes on from OY728156.1 coordinate 709,164,908, forward strand.
TGGAAAAATGGTTTGGGTGATATTTCCAATTTTTTTATAAAGACTAAATTCCTTGAATTTTGGATGATGAGACCCCTTATATATGTGAAGGATGAATGTCATGTTTTAGAAGACAAATTTTCCTATTGAATCTATTGTTGATTCTTTTCCATTAATGTTATATGGAAATGAACAATGCCTTTTTTATTTGAAGAGAGAATGAGATGCCTGATGAGATATAGATGAGGATTCTTGAGGTTGCAGTAGTTGTTGTCACATGATATGATGAGTTTAATGGGATTTTTATTTAGAGTGTTGAGGATGGAATTTGTGTGGTTAAATGTTATGAAGCTGAGCTTACCCATTGTTGTTTTAAATAATTATTCCTGTTGTTAATGAGTCAAATTTGTTTTCAAATGGATTAGATTTTATTTTATCATTCTTCCTTTCCCAACTTCAAGATGAAGCTACATGTACATGGTTATGAATCTATCTCGATGGTAGCATAGTATTTATCATAGAGTAACTAGATTCATGTAATGGTAAAATATATAATTAATGTTTTAAACAATGGTTTTGGTTCTTGGTAGAAATAAAAGATGATAAATACTAGGAAACCATATACTCATATAGATTATTTATATAGTTTATGGACCTTTAATGAGGAAAATAAATGGTTGATTAAATCGATGATAATCTATGTATAATGGAACTTAATTTAGAAAAATGTTACAAAATTTATAATGAATGAATTTCCAAAAATAAACTACTAAAAATGAATTAAGTAATTTAAAGGTATCTCTATAAATCCATGTATTATTATTCAATATATATCCACAAGAAGTGGAATATGGGCGACACTATGATAAAAGTCAGATTTGAACTTTGAAATATGTAAATTCATATAGTGTGTTTGGGATCAATGTTATAAAATTTATTTTTTTGACTATTAATTTCACCCCTCCCTTTTCAGTAGGGATACTAACAACTAGTATACATGGGTGGGATTTTTTATCATTATATTGGCATGAAAGGGATGTGTGGCAGACAATATATATTTATATATATGTATGTATGCATGTGTATAAGAATATAATGGATTTTATTATTTCATACAAATGTCTATCTATATATTTTATCCCAACATATATTATATGTATGACATGTTTGGGTTTTGATGGATCTAGGTACTAACACAATGTGTGATCAATGATGGGTTGAGGTATAATACGCAATTTATGATATATTTCATAAAGAATATTGTAGATCTATAAGAAATCAATGTTACTATATGGACATGTATTTGGATGATGTGATGATGTGATGCATGAGGATTGTGTTTTGATAACTATAACATGTGTTGACATGATATATTAATTATGATAGAGATTTTTTTTATTTGTTTCATTGGGGGAATGTGGACAACTAAGGGGAAGAAATAGTGTTGATCCCCTATAATTTTATTAATATAATATACGATATCTTTTATGTGATATTTTGGGAGGTATATTGTTATTGATGCTCATAACATAGTTTAACTATTTAGGTGATGAGTTTATTTTAATTATGTTACATACAATTTAAAAAAAATTATATAATATTTTTTATAATAGGCTATACGGAGGATCCCATAAATAATAATTTTTTTCTCACTCTTGAAAATTTAAAATGTTTTATGTTTAATATGAGTATGTTTAGGATCATACTATATATTACAGGATCATGTTTTTTTAGGAGATGTTTGGACTTATCGGTACCTAATAAATTTACATTATTTTTTTGTAATTATAGGTTTTCTTTTAAGTTGAATTAGTCCTATGTAGCATATAATTTTCTCATATGGAATTTCTTATATTTAAATATATATACACATATATAATCATGATTTTATTTGAAAATATATCATGTCATTCTCATCCACATGTTATTATAGATGGAATTGTATCCCATTTTTATGTTTATTATACCCTCATTTCTATTTACCTTAAATTTCAATATCGTTGGAGGAAATCAGGCAGTCAATGTCCTCATTACTTCTCAACTATCCAAATTTTTTGTGGTAGGTTGTTGGGAATGAGGTTATTTTTGGATAGAAACATATGAATTTGGATAAATAAATTATAAAAAAATCTTATTTTTTTTAATTTAATCATTTATATTATAGTAGTTTCAAATTGATCTAAGGATACTTTTATGATTTTAGAGACTAGTTTTTATAATGGTTTACTCTTATTGGTTATTACTTTTTTGTTTAAATTTAATCATTCATTAGGTTCCATATTTATTAAATTTGTAAATTTCATTTATAGTCATAATGAATAGTAACCAAGGATGAATTTTTCACCAAGGTAAATGTTAAAATGTGTTAATTCAGGTCAAAACTCTGGGATAAGGTCTAAATTCTATCAAAAACATTCATTTATATCATTTCATGAGATTAATTTCCCCATAAAAATATGGTTTGTGTGTTTATAAAATGAATTTTTGAATATTTTTAAATTATTTTTTATGAAAATATTTTATTTTTATGTATTATAGATGGAATAATTTATTTGAATTCTTATGCAACACCGACATGTCACTTGTAAAAGTAGTAGAATAACAAAATATATGAAATTAAAATAATAAAATGTATAATATTCTAGTGAAATTTTGGTTAAACATGAATTTATCGTGTAATAAAAATTTATAATTGGATATTAAATATTTTAAGTGGTATTTCGTTATTCTTTATGTCATTAAATTCAAAATATTTGAACAGACCCAAAAGGACCTCAAATGGTATTTTATGATTAAAAATTATTTCATAATACATATAAAATTATTAAAATATTGTCATTTCATAAGTTTATATAATATTTTATATCCCAATATTCATGATTAATTTATATTCCCCTTTTAAATTTTAAATTACATTCTTCACTCTTAAATTGAGAAAATTTTGATACAATGGTTAAGGATAAAAAGGTTTAATGAGGTTTTAATCCAAAATCTGATATTTTTAAAAAATAAAGACATGTATCAAACATATTAATTAAATATATTTCAATGTAATAATAATTTTATTCGATTCTATTTTATTTTTTATTTAATATAATGTGTTATAAATAGTTTATACATTTATATTTCAATAATTTACATGTTTTCCACCCAACTCACTTATAAAAGGAATCATTATACCGACTCTTATTCTCAAAAAACTATGCCACACAAATAAAATAATACATATTAATATAACCTTACATATTTGTTCAAAAATTCATAGTGTTTTTTTCTTGCCCTATGACCATCATATGAATGCATAACGTGTAGGCTAAATAGGGATTTCAAATAAGGAAATATAACTCTTAACACATTGAATTTTATTATCTCGTATTCTATCTATATAAATTATATCATTATCATAAATATATAATAACATATGTATCTTCCATATAATGAAATTTAATTGTATTGATATCATAATCCTTTTGAATATTCTTTTCCATCCCACTGAAAATGTAAACATCTCTTAGGAGTGTGGGTGTACTACAACCTCTCTTAAGTGATGTTTTTCATTTTTTATCACCTAATCACTAGGATTTATAATATCATGTATTTAATGATTAAATATATTATATTAATGAATAATTTCTATTTTTTAAAAGGTAATTTATTACTTACCTTCCTACTTTTCCATTTTTTGGATAATGATAACAACAATTATGTGTATGTGTGGAATATCATCTATATGATGCACTACGATTTTTTATATACTTATTTCATGAAGCACATTGATTTATATTTTATCAATAAATAATGGGTTATATATATATAAACAAAGAGATGTTATTGTATAAGAGGTTACGAAAAAAATGATGAAATTTTAAAATGATGTTTGGGTAATTTAATCAAATTTCATGTTCTATGAGACATATTTTACAATATGATTCATATTTCATTTCTATTAAGTATTCACATCAACTTTGATAATTATTCTAATCAATCCATATTCAAGTATTGAATTATATTTTTATTATTCATTTTTACTCTTAATGGGGTTCTAATATTAAAGTTACAAAATTTGTAAGGAGTTATTTCCTAGTATCATTTTTATTTGATATATTTTTTTTTTCAAAAAACTCGTAATATAAAAAATTAATTACATATTATCTTTAAACTATATCAATTTTATTCCATTTAAGTTAATTATTTGGGATTCCATGTTTTCATCAAATATTAATGTCATGGGTACCTAAAATGATATAGAAATAAGATTTATGAAAATTCAAACATATTTCCCCTATTATTGATTATCTTAATCTTCCACATCCATGTATATTTAAATATTTACAACAATCATATTTTCAGTTATCAAAAGATAATTTATAGTGATTTTCAACCATATTTTACATTCTTTTTCAATATTTTCAATGGAATCATTATTCTTTAAAAAAATTATTTTCTGACTTTATATCAAATGTGAGAAGGAAAATATATTTTAATGTTTAAAAAATGAAATTATTTTCCCATGATCATAACCATTATTTTTAATAATCACTAATTTTTTAATGTCCACAGTTAATTTCAATGAATATTTTTTTTCAATAATATTTTGAATATTATTAAAATTTTATTAAAATTAATGTCTAATGTGTTGTCAATTGAATGAAAATTATTATGAATGTGATTTATAAATTTATTCATAAAACAGTATACAATGATGTTATCTATAAGGTTTGGATTCCAATTTATATTAAATTTCTGATTATATAGGTATTATTGGGACCAAGTTGGATGGAGAGTGAAGTTTGAAGAGTTTGCATTTGGAGAGTGTTGTCTTTTGTTGTCAAAGAAGATAAATCAGTTCAATTGGTAAAGGACTTGAAATCAGAAGATGCATTACTGGTATGTATTTCACACATATCATGAGTTAGGAGAACTTGTGATGCAAGCCTTATGAAGGAAAGGGGGAGAAATGATGATGCTAGTCATATAAAGTTCTGATTGGAAGGAATGATGCTGCTAGAGGATAGGGATGTTTCAGTTCCCATTGAAAATCTGACGATGCTAAAGGTGATATTTCAAAAGAAAAATATCACGATAGTGGGATTTATGATAAGGGTAGAAGAATGGTTATGGGAATCAGTGAAGGGAGAAAATGACAAAGCAATGGACAATCGGGGGACGACAGAAAAGCATAGTTTAAGGTGGCAGTGGATGGAGCTTGTAAGATTGAAGATGGTTTATATTTTTTCATGTAAGGAATGATTCAAGGTCAGAACATTGAAAAATTAAAAAGGCATAGATTGTGCGGAAATTTAGGCAGGTTGCGCGAAAAAATAAAGTGGCGCGCGAAATAGTAGCGGGTTGCGCGAAAAAATCAGCGGGATGCACACAAAATGAAAAGCTGCACGAAATATCTGTGGGCTGCGTGAAATAGAGGAATGATGTTTTTTAAATAAAATGTGTTTCGAGATTAGAAGATAAAAAATTTGAAAAGGCATGAGCTACTCGAAAAATTGGATCATTGCGTGAAATGTGATGTCGTGTGAAAGGATGGGTTTGCGCACAATATGGAATAAAATGTGAAATTTTGCGCGCAATTGGTGATTTATGCTTAGAATGATGAAAAATGTCAAAGTCATGAGGTGCATGAAATATTGGAGCATTTCGCGAAATGTGAAGTTGTGTGAAAGATTTTCTTATGCGCATGAAGAGGGTTTTACGCGTGGAATAGTGGGTTTCATGCGGGGTCACAAATGCCTATAAATATGAGGTGACCCCCACTCATTTGATGTTGCACGACACATAGAAGAAATTACATGCTCTGGTGCGCTTAAAATCTAACGCTAAGTGAGTTGTGTGAAAAGAAAGAGGTTTTGCGAAATAAAAAAAGTTGCGTGAAAAATTGGGAAGCTGCGCGAAAAGTAAAACTTTGCGCAAAAAATGGATGTTGTGTGGAAAATGTTTTTCGCGCCAAAAGGGGATTTTTATGCGCAAGACATTTGAATTGCGTGCAAGTCACCCTAAAGGCTGTGCAAAATATTTGGGGTCTTCAAACTTATTCAGTAGTGCATTAGAGTGTTCTTACCGACTTCTAGTTAAGAAAGTGAAGATTTGTATTTCAGAGAATAGATCTGTTCAATTGTAAAGAAGCACTAAAACATTGTGTTACCCTATTTGTGCTAAGAGGGAGCACATGCACTATTCGATTGTTTTGAAAGTGTTGCACGAGTGTAAGGGTATATCCTACTCGTTTTATTCCACATCAAAGGATTGTTTTCTAGTGGATTGTGTGGTACTGTATTGTTTTTGTACCATACCAAGGACGAAGCTACTCTTGTTGAGCAGTGAACCTTGTAAATCTCGTTTTCATGTGGTTGTATGTGTTCATCAGGGAAGAAACTCTTTAATAGGAGGTGGAGGTTGTTTCAAAAAGGGGATACTTAAAAAGAAAAATATATCACTGATTCACCCCTCCCCCTCTTAGTGATTCTTGGATCCTGATTGGGAACTTTATGTATTACTTGAAAAAAACATATTTTTCGAATTAATAGTTCTATTTTATATTTTATATATTTATGGTTTTGTATTCATTTTCATTATCTAGATCACAATCCATATTATTCTCTATCATTTCATTGACCATTATTTTCCCTTAGATATCCATATTTTTATTATCATTGTTTTATATAACATAATTTAACTACTATGTTGTTGTATTAACAACAAACTATTTCAATAAATGTTATCTATTCATGTAAGATAAATATGATGTTTATTTCATTGACTAGAGAATTTTTATTACTATTGATTGAATAAGGATAATTTAAAAAATTATAAGAAATTATTAGAATTAATTGAATTGAAAATTTAATAATTGTGTAACCCATAGGATGTGGATGTGATAGGTTGGATCTTGTTGTAGATTTATCCATGCTTCCTCAAAAAATTTCATTTGTAAAAAATGTGTCCACATTAGACGGTTAATTCATGTTTACATATCCATTAAATGAATGTATCTTATACTAGGCCTTTATTATATGATTCTAGATATCAGGCTTATGTCCCCTAATGTAAGTCATTGAATGTAAGAAATTATGTAGTTCAATAATTTATTTTCTAGATATTGTCATCTATGTGGTTGTTTAGTTGATATTATACATATACTTTTGTCATGATAATGTTATTTAATAGTTGGTATGTGTTTTTATTTTCCACTATACCATACTAATTATGTTTTTTATATTTACGATTGAATATGTTGGCTAAACCCTTACTAAGAATTTGATATCACCCTTCATTTGGTTTTCCATTATTTAGGATATATAGAAGAAATCATTGTATTATCATGAATCGATGAATGATGTATTTAATGATATGATAAATTTATCCAATTTAACATATATTTTTTGAATACATCCTATTTACCAAGATAAGTAAACTGGTTAGACCTTTATGGATAAATCACTAGTATCTTGTATTAATGTAATATAAATTACATAGCGTTGGGTTAATGTTGTATGTACTACAACACATATGTATTTACTCTAACATCTACGATAAACCTAATTTATATAGTAACTGGAACTTATGTATCATAATGAATTAAATACATTTTAAATACTAAATATAGTTTTAGAGTTACTATACTATTTTTCTGAGATTCTATAAATGAATCATACATATAATCCATTTTTACTTTATTTAATCTATCCCTTTATAGATTTTCAAGCTCTATTACCTAATATTAAAACATCATTAAATTGATATGCAAGATCCTAAAATCTGGTTATGTAATCTCTATTCACTCATTTTCATCTCAAAAAAACATTAAAGGCTTTTTTATGTAGTTAGAATATTTAAGATATTTTCCTAATTAATTTCACATTCCATATAGAAAAGGAATTGTCAATATTAAATGCATTAATGGATCATTACTACCACATTAACTCGTACATAAATATTATCATTAAGTAACCATTATATAATATTTGTAATGAATAAAAATATTGTACATTGTTGTTGAAAACAATCATCTGGATTTTTTTCTTTCAGATCACCTGATTATACATTGACATAACCACATATGTCAGCCTCATTAATAAACATGTTTTGGACCATTCTATCACCACATATCATCACATGTTTTGAATTTATTATAAAACTAGATCTAAAATAACTAGATACATAAGATTATTCCACAAAAAAATTCTATTCAATAAAAATATTTTCCCAATTAATTATTTTAAGAACCATTATATCATTATTGAAAATGATTTTCTGACATATTATTGGATCAATATGATCTTGTACCATGGAAAATTGATTCAATATAAGTGATCTATAGATGCTACCATATACAGGTCCGAACATTATGCTTCTTAATTTGTTGTTATTTTCCAACACCACCAAATACATATTAATATCAAGTATACACAATTAAAATAAATAAAATCATCAGTGTAAATTTAGATCTCCATTTTCACAATTTTTATATTATATCCAAATAATTACCTAGTAGCCACTTATTTTTATTAAAATTTTATTAATAGGTTTTATTTTATTTCCTCCATAGTTAAAGTATATACAATTAATCAAGGTTATATAGTGGTTCCACCAATCTCTAATTTATCTAAAATATCATATTATCCCATAGCGTAAACTAGGATCACCTTTAGAGAAAGGTAAAATCATAATTATCATAAAATTAATCCATAAATTAATCGAATACAAGTCCACATGAGACAGATCATTGTAAAAATGATTTGTTAGTCAAACAAAAAAAAATTCATAAAATTATTTTTTCTATTATACATAAAAAATTATTTCTTTAAAGGGTCAACTCCAAGATGATTTTTTATTTACGTTTCTTACACTCAAATCGACAAATATATGAAAATTATATTTAATCAAAAAGGTTTATCCTCCATCATTTTACCTTTAAAATAAATGTACCCTCCATGTTAATAATTATGTTGGATTAAATCAATGAAATGAATTTAATGTTTTATTGATATATATAATCATTAATATTAACAATAAATTCTGTTCTCAATGTAAATAAAAAATTTCCACAAGTTGAAAATCATAAATCTATCCAATGGTTTTAATACATTAATATTTCTCATGGATGATATTCATAAACCCAATGTATTATTTGATAAAAATTGATATGTAATAAGGTCAAATAATGAGAATAGTTATATTATTCCATGATAGACATATATTTTCAAATATAATGTGCTAAAATCCATCATTATGATCCCATATATATATAGCATCTAAATCCTATTAAAAATATATACAAAAAACATAAATTGGAAGAAGTTTTTTTCTATGTATTTATTTAATGATTGATATAGGGATATATATTTGTTTTCAAACAATAATATGTTTTCCTCTCATCATCAATTTTTTGATATCTCATCGTGACAAATCATCAATTGATATTCAATGTATACATCTCCTATATCAATGTGGTCATCTTGTTACCTTACGATATGGTTTTATGGATAATTGAATTTTTTATGTTGGATAGAACGGAACATATAATAATATGTTCTTTATAAATTTTATAAACCACTTATAATTTTTTAATCTATATAAACATGTAATCCATAGAAATATTCAGAAATTTTAATATGTGGTAGATCTCCCAATTTATTGCAGCATTCACTTCACATGGGTTCAATACTTCTTTATTGTTAATTTACTACATCAAATTCTATCATAAAAACCAAATGATGAATTTTATTTCTATGTTTCTAGTCTAATTTTAAACATAGATTCTGAACAATATATGAGTTATCCTTTTTAGAAAACATATTTTGATCTACGTATTGAAAACAATCCACCAAAATAATTATTATAATTCATTCATGGACCAATTAATATTTCCACTTAATATTTATTCCTCCAATGAAAATATTTGATTCCTTTTTTAATTATTCCATGATGTTTATTTTCAAACATAATAGAATAATATAATATCTGGTATATAATCTATCATAGTATTCCTCTAAGGTGTACCTTGTTCGATACTTCTCAAATTTATACCATTATAGGAATAATAACATACTTTTCTAACACGTATCATTAAATTTAATGTATATTTATTCTCATCAACATAGGTTTTTTTCATAGTGGAACGATACTAGTACTCATCTTCATATAACGATCATCTGTGAAATTTCAAAAGAAATTATTTATGATACCAAATATATTTTAGCTGAGCATATTTACCTTCATAAATATATATATTTTTATAGTTCCATTTTAGACATCTTAATATAGGAATTTAATAAAATTAATGAAAGAAAATATAATTATGACATTAATTATAATAGTTTCCAAAACCTCAAAATACAAAAAATGGAAAATAAACCATGTCCATTTTTTTATTTAACATATGGATTAGTTTCTTTCATTTATATTTTTTAGAAAATAGTCATTATTTTTAAGGAAAAATAGTGAGACATTGTTCTTGTACATGTCTACCTATATATTTTATGTTATTGTTTATTTTAAAAAAAATTCAGGCAATATTTTCCCTTTTTCAAAATGTATAATTAATTAAACTTTGAATTATAATTATTACAAAAAGAAAATATTGGGATAAAATTTACATTTTATTTTTATTTTATATTGGATATAGTAATTAATTATATCAATCCCATATTTTAAATAACATAAATTTATTTGACATGTGACTCTCAAGAAAATATATTCCTTGAAATACATAATTTTTAACATTGATGAGATGTTTCGAGGTGAACCTATTATTTCTTAAATGGATTGAAGGCCTTAAATTTTTAATTTATTTTTTTATAACCCAATTTTTAAAGGTTCAAGGGGATCCCTAACATTAAATGTGTCATAGGTTTGGAGAAATTACATTGTTGTAGGTCTTAAAGAAATCATAAATACTATGGAAATATGAAACCTCTCATCTCCTTCATTTTAATCGTGATCATCTCTCCTCCATTGCATGGTTGTTCGACTAGCTATCCTATGTAGAGAAGCACATGAACAGTACCAATGGAAATTTCATAACCTTAAATTCTTCCTAATCCATTAGACATGCTATTGTGAATGTTCCCTACTCTTGAGTCATCCTATGGAACATGTTATTTGTAGAATCTGTGTGGGAATCTAAACATCAGGTGGCCCAGAGGCCTTAGGTGGCCTAAAGACCTTATAGACTCTAATCCTATCTCAAAAGATGATGTTGAATAGTTGTATCTAATATATTACTTAAAAATACCTACTATAGAAACTACTACAATATAAATATTAGTACCAGCAGAGTACTGCTATAGTAATACCTAAATTATGCCTCTTTCCTAGGTTCTAACCTGGGTCTCATGAATTAACATAATGAGGCCTCACTAACTGGCCAAAGGCACATGTGCATTTGACCCTATTCTATATTTCATTATATAAATTAATGAGTAATAAAAATTATATTTATGGTATATTAATCTTATAAAATGCAATAAACGAATTAATAAAATTTATATTTTATCTTTTCAATATTTTATTCAAGCATCATATATGTTTCGTTTATATAATAGTGAAGGTCCATCATCTAATTTACGTTTATCTTTATATAAGAATCTATGACACAAATAATGGAATCTAAATCATGGATTTTAATGTCAAGTATTTTAAGAATCACGGTATTATAAATATTTTGAAATTTCAATTATTTTTTGTCTAGTGATATATATTCCCTCCAATATATTTTACTTGGTTCAGTTTCTTTTTGAATTTGTGTAGTAGTTTCTCACTATTGAATCTTCTTCAGAAAATATTTTTATATATATTATCTATTTATTTATGGTTAATATTTCATCATATATTAGTGATATAAAGTCAAATATATTTAAAATATATTTCATAATTACATTCCTTAGGTAATAATTAACATTAGAGTTGAGATATTCAACATATTCATTAGACTTATACTATGTATAGAATAATCTAGAATCTTTAAATGGATTGTCCATAATTCATGGGATTGAGAATCTAGTAATCTCCATAAATTTTTGTTGTATCCTTTTTATCTTCATAACTATTAATAAACATAATTTCATATTTCATAAGTATTTTTTTTGGAATTGAGTGAAATATATACCTTTTCATTGATAGGTAATGGAACAAATTTCCCCATCATTAGAACATATAAAAATTAGTGCAATATAAAATATATATATATATATATACATATATATATATTATTAATTTTTCATTGAATGTTAATATATCAAATTAGTGGAATATTTATTTTGTAAAGATAACACATAATGTAAAAAATAGATCATGTAGTCACACTGATTGGGGATGAATCAGTATAGACATATTTTATTAATTCATTACTATTTAAATTTTAACCCATAATAGTGGATCATATTTCATGGATATATTTTATGGATAATCATATAAATTTATATAATGAAATTACCCAATTCATGGTAATTATTAATTAAAATGATATAATAAATATTTCATTTTAAATGATCATTACTAATATGGAAATCTTCTTTTTAATGGGTTCATGTTGATTCATAGACATAGCTTTTTTATTAGTTTAGAAAAGAGATTACAATGGATCAGAAAATATCATCTAGAACTCAAAATGTATTAGAATGATTTCTACTCAACGGTAACCATTATTTTACTATTGAAATAAATATCTCTAGAAGGAAAAATGTCTCTCGATAATAGGAAATCATTCACGAGGTTTAGTGTATTGGCTTCATTTAGTGTAAAGTAGATCCTTCAAATTGACAATGAATAATATCAGATTCCTATATTGGATGTCAGTAAATCAACTATATGATCTTATTCCAAAATAATTTTTTTTCATAAGCTTGTGATTATTATTCTATAGTGGAATGATCATTATTATCTTAATGTAATAAAAAGTATGATCCTTATTCTGAATGAACATCCATAGCCTTTCTCGAGTAAATCTTCCTTGATCCGTCCACGATTTTCAATCATATTACTTACATAATGATTGATTTTCATGAAACATGTGATGAAATATTTCATTAGTTTATGTGAGTCTCATTCCCAAATATTATCTTCTTCATTATCTTTTTTGTATTCAATGAAATAGTGATATGATATTACATATCTTAAAACATACTTCTCTTTTTCTGTCACTTAATCGTCTTGAATAATATTTTGATATCTGAATTCCAAAAGTTTCACATAATTTTACATTAATTTCTTATTCATAGTAATAATTTTATTTATTATTTAATATGATTACTATAAATACTATCTCTAATGAACCTATCATTTATAAAAAAAATCAGTTTCTTAAATTTTCACTCAACAAATGTTTATTATTCTATAATGTATTATTCACATAAGAATGTGAACTTTATTTATATATTTGAAATATAAAAAATTCAAAGAAAAGATGAACTATCATTTCCTTCTTTATGATGGTCATCATCATTATTATGAAATCCACTATGTTTGATGTACATTAATGATTTTAAATATTTTTTATGAAATACTAAAATTTTCATCTTAATATCCTATCAATTACTACTCATTATAATATTATTTTTACTTGACATGAATTAAAGATGAGTCTTGAATACGATGATATGTACGATGCATTAGTTTCATATGTATTTTTGGATTTTATCTCCAAAACCATCAAAATAATTTAACTAATGAACATTAGGTGTTGATTCTCTATCATGACATATATATATCATTGAGTCCTAATTATTTTTTTAAATATATACTAAAATAATAAATTTCCTTATCCTAATGTTAATGATGATATCCTTTACGTATTTTTAATTTAACAATTATTTAACATAGTGTGACTCACTAATTTTACACTTTTCAATATACTACTTCCGGAAAACCCTTACATTTTGTATTTAAAATCAGGAAATCATTTATTTATCTTTAATTAACTCTTATATATTATTATGTTGAATATTATCTATTTAATAAAATTTGTAATTTAAAAAAATTTAGTTTTCATAATACCAATAACGCTTATATATTTATGTGGAAAATATGGATAAACAGATATCTATTAAGTAGTTGGCATTTACATATCATAGTGGAATGCATTCATTTTTATATACCTATTTTTCATGATCCAAATAACCTGTAAATACTAATCCGTGTATTGAAGTTATTAATTCTTATACCAAAGACTTTATGGGTGACTCTTAAAAATTATCTAGAATATGATTAAATATTTTTTTTATGTTTTCATATTTTATTTTCAATAAATTATTATAATATATTCATCAAATAGAGCCAAAACTTCATCAAATATGCTCAAAACAACAACAATCATAAAAAAGTATCTAAAAATTAGTAAATTATTTATATATATTATCATAATATTTCAAAATCCTTTCAAAATAAATTTAAAAAGTCATATAACATTTGAGTACTCAACATTGAATATGTAAATGAATCTCCACTACAGTATAAAAACTAAATTTATGATTAGAATTCCTTTACCACCATCCATGTGTTTAAATATATATAAATTGTGTCCCTCATGATTATTAACATATAAGCGGGTTCTCTATATTTCATTATTTTTGATAATTCTCTAACACAATTATCTCTCTCTACATGAATAATGATAATGTTGTAGATAATGCTCTCAACATACCTTCCTACTTTTAATTGTCTCAATATAAGACTATAAATAAAATATCATCTTGTGTATGATATATCAAATAACATTATATATCACCACACTATTAATTTAGCATCTATTTGTATAAAAAATTATAATTGTCAGATCAAATAATCATTTATATAATATGATATGATCAATTTTAATATGTAAAATAGTAGAAAACATTGCCCCACAAGATCCATATATGTTGAAAACTAAATCACACACATTTAACGATATTCATTAATTAGTGTGTCAAACCGTCTCCCATTACATGAAATCATGTAACATACTCATTAACACAAAATAATATCATCAAATTCCATTGGGATATTTATGTTATGTGATTTTTAGGGTTTTGAGGATTAGAATGCATGTTCATTTAAGTGTCCACTACATTTAGTATTCTTATTATGGCGGTGTGGGTGCGTAATAATATTTTTTATAAAGGATATTAGGTACTTTTTTGTGTCCTGACTGTAAGAACCTAAAATTTCCCTCACTTATTAGATAAATAACTCATGTTTTACAGAGGATTTTTTGTTATAATTCCGATATAAATACATTTATATTCCTACAAAAATTATACAACATAAAATAATATTTAAAATAATAGAGTGAAATTATCCATGGATATAATGAAATAGAACACTGAAAACACTAATGAAAACTCCCTTGGATTGAATACTAATGCAATGATCCCTACTACTAAAAAATATAATAAAGAAACCAAAGAGTTCAAAATATTATAGATATTATCCACATAATTATTGAACATCTATATGTGATGTAGTTAATTATGAGTTATGATAATGGAAGACTATATATAATTTATAATAGGAAAATGTTCCTTACTATATAATTGGATCATGAACGTTGGTCAATATGACCTTTGATCTATATGATGATAAAAAATTAAGATATTTTTTTAGAAAATTTCAATTATAATTATTGTACATTGATGGTAGTGAAAATACAGAATTGATTTAAATGGGAGAACCAGTTGTCTCATCTAGTAATATCATGTATTTTGAATCATATTTATCAGAATATACATGGGAGATATAATTACGGGAGTTTTCTGTTCATTAAGCTGGTGAAGAGCTTCAAAAGTTATGTATTGGGTATAATCAAATAAGGAAAAAGTTTTTTTGTAGGTAGATATCACCACTAAATCAATTTTAGAAGAGCCACCCTGTGAATGTACCACTATATAGGTAATTAACCATAGGGTTTATGAGAGTGTAAGAAACGGTATGTATCTACATCATACTATTATAAAAGGCCATTTTTCTTCATATAAATCAAATGTAGTTTCCTTAAATCTGATTTTCATTATTGTTTTATTAAACAAAATACCCATGAATATATATTGAATATGATAAAAAAATTGTATATGAAGATAACAGAAATATATTTCATGAAAAAATTATAATTTATAATTTAAATTTTAAATATTTTTTTTGGAATAATATTTGAACTATTTTTTCTATTATATATGATAAAATAATTTTCTAATGTGTAATGAAATATTAAATTTTTTTTGAAAGTTGAATATGTACTAAAAATATATTTTTTCATTAGTAAATATTTTTTATTAAAAATTTAATTCAATTAGATTTTAAAATTATTTGGATTAAATATATATTTTATTCTAAATCAGTACATTGAAATTATGTTAGTGTAAAATTTCAACAATATTATAAAATACATTATTTCTCTATGAATAGTAAAAAATAGATTTTTTTTATGGTTTGTTTTATGAATTCAAATAAATATAATTATATTTTATGAACAAAAATAAATTATTCCAGCGATGAAAGATTTTATTTATTAATATAATTAGTTTCAATTAATTTTAATAAACAGAAAAATCAATAAATTAATTTCCAATCTCTAAAGTAGAAATTTTTCATTTAAAAAATAAATTTTTTGGTTGTATATTTTTCCTTTAAAATATATAAAATAACAAATAAACTTCATTTCATTAAATAAAAAATATAAAAACCAATTTATTTATTCAGTAATCCATGAATCAAAAACATTGGTGGAAATGGGTGGTTCTCCTTCTAAAATCTATAATTTCAAGGGAAATATTTCAAAATAAATAAGCATTTCTCCTCGCTTTGGTATAAATACCTACCTCGCTATCTGATTTTATTCACATTAAAAAACATTATTAGGTCCCTCCATTTATTATTCTGTCACTATTGGATTTTTTAAATCTTTTGGGATCATATGGAATTTGTCACCCGTGTTTTAGAAGGGACACTTTAGTTTGGGTATTCTCATCATATCCATTTTTTTCAGTGTAATTATATTGTTTTTAGTCATCAAATTTAAAAATTATTATCTTCTCAGGTACTTATTATCATTACAATTAAGTCTATATGTTGTCATATCAATCAAATAAATTTATTATATGTAATTAATCTCATTCTGTATAACACTTTCTATACCTGTTATTTAGAAAAAATCATTATTTTATTTTCCATACATCCCATTTTATATAATGAATACCAAAACCTGTTATTAACAATATTAAAAAAAACTAAATATAATTAATTTATTAGGACTTCCAAGTATGAATCCCACATTCATATCTCATGGGAAGAAATGATGAAATGTTCAAGTCTCTATACATTAATCCCCTGAATTATTTTATAATTAAACCATTAACTATTCACTAGTGATTATTGATAAAAAAATTAATGATATATGATATTTGTGGAACTCATGAATTAATACATGTGAAAATTTCTCAATGATATCATTCTAATGGATTATGTAAAAATTAATCCCAATAGATTAGAATTCTATGATTACAAGATGAATAGGATTGGTAATATATTTTAGGACACCATGGTGATGATCTTTGGTGATATGATTTTGAATGTTTAAATTTAATGTCATAGCCACATTTTTATGTTATTATCATAAAATTATTTTATTGATCTATGTTTTTTATCATGTCTTATCCCTGATGATATATCATATTCCATTTCCCTTCTCATCCTATAATAGGATTTACGAGAACTATTTTCCTTTGATGTATATCAATATTAAATAACTAGAAGTAATGGGACCTAGGACTGAATAATTAATAAGAATTTTAAAATGGTTAGTTAAAATTAAAATTAATTATATCCATATGTACTTAATGTATTACGTACCTTGTTTACAAGACATAAAAATTCAAAAGCTCCATTGATGTTATTAATGTAATATTTTGATGATTGATTAAATTAAAAATAATACATGAAATAGGAGGATAACCTTACCTGGAATCAAAGACAATGATTTGTAATTTTATGAAATTAGGAGTAAAATACAACATTGAAAACCCTTGGGATATGTCAAAATAATGGAAGAACATCTAAATTTTATTAATTTATATAGTGTGTGGTTTTAAAGAAATGGAATCCATATATAGATATTGCATGTATATAAGGATCTAGTGTACATTCAAATAGGGTTGATATCTCTAATATGTTATTATTGGGTAGTATCCCAATCTCACAATGTGAATGTGTATTGGAATAAAATTCACACCTCGTTTGACACTCTCATCAGATATAATTTCATTAATCACATTGTTTTTACAAAACAGTATAATAAATATATAGATAAAATAATTTTTTTTAGATTTATGTATAACATATAAGAATCTTGGTATTATAATATATTATTATTAAAAATTCCATTTGAATTATTATTTTTAGAATACAGTAGAAACTTATTTTTTCACATTAGCATTGTACTTGTGGATATTTTGAGAGATATATAATAAATCATGTAAATAATTTATGTCGTAGAAAATTTCAAAAATTTCCCATAATCAATGATTAGATACAATGTTGAAAACATCATTGTGATTTTAAATTTCATTGTAAAGTATATCCTTAACCTTCTAAATAAACTGGATTCATCAACATAAAACTATAATTCAAACCCCCATTCATCAACATCTGATATTTGTTAGTATAACCAATGATCAATTGATAGTAGAAAATTTAACAATACTATAGAAAAAAAATTTAATTATAATTTTTTTATAAAATATGATGATACATTATAAGTATACTTATTATTGAGTGAATTTGATCATTTGTTGACACTGATCAGGAATATAAATCCAATGAATTAAGGTAAGTACATTGAGTGGATGATTTTAAAACAAAATTTTTAACATTAATTTTCATCATACATTTAAAAACAATGCTAATGTAAGACTATATATTTTATCAATGAAAAATTAAATATTACAGAGTTATGAGATTAAATTTAAAATTATTGTGTATTACTTATCAAGTTTTTTCATTATTTATGATGGTAATTTATATTGATTTTTAGTGGTCAAAGACCTCATCTACATAAATATCATACAATTAAATAACAATGGAGTTTTGAAGGGATAATATGGAATTATATAGGAGAATAAATGGATTATTTAGATTCACAATGGTCTCATTAAATGAATAATAAGTAGAAGAGATGTTTCCATATTTCAAAAGTAATTTCGACCATAAATGAGAAGGGATAAATTATAGCAACCTGTGTTTAGTAAGTGTGGGAAGATGAATTAAGGCAATTCTCTATATGAAAGGATATGGTGTTATATGTAATTACTATATGGAATTAAATGTCAAAAATAAATCAGAGATGAAATCCCCAATATATGAATTTCAATTAAAAACAGAAGGTAGTATCAGTACAACTAATAGTAAAATGATTTAAATTTGGGGAGCATCAAAATTACAATAATAAATATCCAAAACAAAAAATTATGGAGAGAATAATCCATCAACCCTAGAAAAGGCTAAGGGGAAAATGTCATGATTTTGAAATTCTGATGACTGAATTTGAGGTTATGATGAATGATTTCATATGTATGTTCATCATACACTAAAATTTTTAATGTAAATTCATTTGTTCTAGTTTATTTAATTCTCAAACATCATTTGAGTTTTAAAAGAAAAAAATGAGAACAAATAAACATATAGAACAATATTTATTTTTTAAGGCTCTAGGATGGGGTATTAATGTAATATATATAAATATATATTATCTGATTGTCATTGATGATTACAATAACTCTACAAACCATTGGACATTTTAAACATTTTATGAAAATACAAACGATATATTAAAAATCAATGTAAAATTGTATGAAATATTAGATAATAAAAAAATATCAGTTTTATTTTATGGAAAACATATAAATAATGTCAATAAATTCATTTCCTACTTTTAACCATTTCAGGAATGACCTCATATTTCTTATAATTTTGAATTAATATGGGAAAACATGGATGAAAATGAAGGTATACATATTTGATATCAACTATATATTTGTAATATAATGATATATTTTTTGATTAATTTCCTAGAATTCCCCGTTAAATAAAGTTATATTTTTAAATTTAAATCTAATAGAGATATAATCCAATATATATTGCAGTATATAAAATGGAATATATATAGTCAAACAAATTTAAGGTAAAAGTTAAATATCTTTGGGAGGAGGGTTATATTTTATCATTTCTGTCTCCATAGGGAGAATATATATCATTTGTGAAGAAGACCAATAGTGAAATTAAGTTTTATGATTATTATAGAGAACAAAATTATTCAAAAGAGAATAATGAAGACACACTTGATTTTAATGATGTTTTGACGGACCAAATTCTTGGAGACAAGTTTTTATCATTGATTGATCTCTAAATAGGTTATTATAATATGATGGTGAAAAAATAATATATTTTTAAGACTAATTTTTGAAAATGATATAGACACAATGAGTATACTATTATAACCCTTTTTTAATAATGGTTCTTTTATATTTATTGATTTTATGAATAGAGTATTTTGGTACTACTCTGACACACTTTTTGAAATCATTATTGATGATATTATAATTTATTAAATAAGTCATGAAAAATTTTAAGATCAAGAATGGTTAGTATTATTAATAATGACTAATGATATTTATTTTAGTAAATTAAAAACAGTTTTTTTCACGGTAAGGTTTATTCATTGGGTAAATTTTCACCAATGATGAAATCCCAGTTAATCCCATAAAGATAAATCCCATATCGAAGAGGAATCATCCTATAACATTGACTATGATTTGTAGTTTCCAATGTCTATAATAATAAATTATATGGTTTGTGAAGAAAATTTAATGTTTTTCTAACACACTAACCTTGCCATATCCAAAGGGAGTTATAAATAACAAGAAAAAGAAGTGTGATAAAAATTTACATTAACTGAATAATAATTTGGATAATGATGATGTGATAACATTTCCCTTTAATTTTAGAGGATTTTTCATTTATATAAATGAATCCTCAAAGTGTAATGGATGTGTACTAATAAAAAATATAATGGTTATCATATATTAATCTAGATATATAAATCATCATTAACAAAAACATCATACCAAATATTTTGAGTTAGTTGGGATTATTTTTTCTGTAAATTTATGGTGAAATAATATTTATGTGGATAAGTATGAAATATACACTGAAAAACACAGTGTAATGTATATATTATTAAAATATAAACATAACATGTAAAAATTGGGATGACCAAATATTTAAAAGAACAATGAATCTTATATTAATTATAAACATATAATTTGTTTAATACACTGACTAGGAAATATATTGAATCATGTACAATTATTACGGTTAAAAGAGATATGTTGATCATTGACATGGTAATGATAGACACAGAATTCATAATTGATTGCACCTCATCATTCCTATAAAAAAAATTATTTCCGAAATCTATTTATTGGATATGATCACAAAATCATAATGTAAGAAATAAATATTCTTATAAAACAATATTGGATGAAAAATGGAATGTTTATAATGTTCATTGATGAACAAGAGGGAGTAATAATGATTGATAAATGGTTATGCATCACATATACTATTAATTAATTAAGGATCTTATTGATTAAGACCACACCTCTAGACTCCCTTTGCATACAAGATGGAATAAATGTATGGAGATATGTATGATTATTATTGATGTAGTAACATAAAATGGATGATTTATTATAATGATAAATTGGTTTTTTATTTATTAATGGGATGATGATGAAATAAATAAAATATGGGGTGAATATTATCCTACATTGGGCTATATAAATCTTTAAAAATATTAGAATAGACTTTCTTATTGGTCTTCCTAGTTAATCTGTAGAATATAATTCAATATGGGTAATTAAGGATAGATTCAATGAGACTACACAATTTACCTCTATATGAGACGATAACCCCTTTTTTCCTTGATTCTTTGTATATTAATGAATTTTTTAGACATCATGCAGATAAACTATCAATAATATTTGACCATGATATAAATCATTCTTTTATGATATATTAGATCCTTCAAAAGTGAATGAATAAAAAATTAAACATTACTAGACCTATCATCCTTAAACTGATGATCTTTTTGAGTGTATAATTTACACAATGGAAGACATGTTATATAAATGATCACATGACTTTAAAGGGAGTTGGGATAAACATCATAAACTAATTTAATTATCCCACAATAATAGTTTTCACTCGAGTATTCAAATAGATCTTTTTGAAGCACTCTATGGGAAGAGATTTAGAACTCTAACACGAAGAGATAATGTTATAGATGAAAATAATTTTGAAAACAACACTATGAAAGACACTTGATACAATATTAACTTTAACATAAATCATATCATGTCTATATAGAGTCTATAAATAAGTTATTCAAGCAATATATGTAAGAACATTGAATTTCATGACAGGATTAACGTATTCTGTTATATCACCATGTAATGGATTACGGATATTTTAAAATAAAATAAAACCAATTCTATGTTTAATTAGACCATTTATTATTAAATATCATGTTGGAGTAGTTCTATACTAGTTAGTTCTTCTTTTAAATCAATACAATATTAAAAAAATATGACATGTATCCATTTTACAAAGCTATGTGTTAGATGAAACCAATATAGTTGAATAAAATTGTGTTGAAGTGGGGAATATCATTTATATGAATAATAAAAGATACACAATCTTTTTGAGATTGAACAATTTTTGGGGAATAAAAATAACACCATCAAGAATGTTTTCTAGAGAAATAACAAGTTCAAATAAGAAACCACTGGGCCTAAAGAAGCAAAGAATGAGAAATTTCACAATTCATTTTATGGAATGAAACAAATTTTGAATATAATTTTTTATATGGGAGTTAATGTAAATAATTGATATCAGTGTACATTATTTTTAAAAGAAATAATGCATTACAATCATTTTTTTGAAACCCATATATTTTATTTTAAATTTATTAAGATCATTAAAAATCATAAAATATATATAATTACAAAATCAAGATATAATAAAAAAATTTCAATTAAAAGAACACCAAAATAAATCATTTAAAATCTATATGTTTAAATTCAATAATGAATAACACTTATTCTATAAAAATATTAAAAATAACTATAAGAGTTAGGTATATGATCAAAATTATAAAAGGAAGTGTAAAAAAATTATAAGTGTATTAGTGTCTTTATATATATATGAATTTTGGATTATATATAGGGTGTAAATGAAATAATGACCATTATGATCTACACTACACATGAGAATTGGTCAATTTGATAATTATAAATTATCCGGATTGCTGATAATGTTTTCATTAAATTAGTGTACATTAAAGGTAATTGAATGAGTAAATTAATGAAAAACAGTGAAATTATTACCCTTACCATCATGATCATTGTTATTTATTTTAATTTATTAGAACATCAAGGGGTGGTATAATTACTAGTATTTTCCCTTAACCACTAAAATAATATATTTAAGAACTAAGTAACTAAGGTAATTTATTACTTGTGATTCTATTGTTTGTGGAGATCACCACAAGATCAATGATAGTGATTCCAGCCATTGAAATTTTCACCATCAGTCACCTTAAACATAATGAATTCTGGGGTTAAAAAGAGGCTATTTGTCTAGACAATAGGATTATTAAAGAGTAATTTTATTCTTAAAAAATTAAATATATGTTTTTTAATAACATCATTAGTATTATTTTATTAATATATATATATATTAGTATATGAAGAAATGATAATTAAATTTTGGGATTCAAAGAAAACAGAATTGTATTATTTGAAAATATAGCATTCAAAGTATAATTTTAATCGAATGTTACATTCATGAAATAGTCATATAAAATATGTTTTATTTAAATATAAATTATATTATAATTTTATAATGTCCCATTAAAATTTTATATGTGTTTGAAATTAGATTATGTCATAAAAAACTATATTCAAATAAAGTATATTTTTAATATAAAAGTTTATATTTTAATATTAATAAATTTATTAGGATCAACTAAATAATAAATTATACATTGGAATTGTTAAAATTGGTTCAAGTGAAATTTTAATAATTTTTTTGAAGATTTCCTCATAGATAATAGTAAAAAAATAGTTTTGTGTTTTCAGTAATTTTTTTGACATTATATATAAGTAATAATTGATTTCTTTGGGAGTAGCGAAAGAGTGGTTGGGAATGTTCCCAACATTAATGTTTACCAGGATTAATGATTATTCTGTGTCCAATATGACGATGAAAACCATTTTACATTGAATAGAATGATTGATTTTCACAATGAAGGAGGGGACCTAAAAACCTTATAGTTGATCTTTCACATCTTGTTTATAATTAATTAATTATTAATTTATGAATCAATAAAATACCTAGATCTATGGTAACATCTGCATGATGATTTTGATACTCTGAGAGGACACATTCGGATTACCTCGTGGAATATATGAGCATACAAACTAGAGTCCCTCTATTTGAGTACCACATGAGATCCAATGCTCTCATCTTGACCCAACTCACTCTCTAGGTGATAGAATGAAGAACCTAGATTCTTGAATCAATCATTCATGATCGTATTTTTTTCAGTCATGAAGATTGTATCACATGAATGAGAGGGGGAGAGGGGTATAGTCGATAGAATATTCTTGACTTGGAATTGCTCTTGAGTCACCAGTTTCCCAAACCTAAGAAAAATAGACGAAACATTATATTTATTAACATTAGGATTTAATTATAATATTTAATTGCATAACCGAAATTAAATTCATCCATATCAATAGAGAAAACCAGCGATACACAATAAAAATTATAGCGTCATTATTTTTGGTATGCCAACATGTGAAAAACAGAATCAAAAATGAAATCTCAAGCAACATGATTATAGCAGGGATATTATTATTTTGTTTTGTGCCAACTTGTAAAATAATTATTTACCATATAGAAAATAATTATATTACTACCAAACCATCCATGGTCCACTTTTAGTCCACATATTATTTTTTAACACCCAAATATATAAATAAATAAATAAATCTATTAAACGAATATTTTATTTTCAAACTAGTAAATAAATATTTATTAAATGTTAAATAAAATAAATATATATATATTTATTAACAATGCCATGAATTAAAAATTATATAATTTATACAATAATCTTAAAAGGAAAAAAATTCAACATTATTTATATTATAATTTCTTCCATTAATTAAATTCTAATTAATATTAACAAAGACTTCTAGAAACACTTTGTTTGTGACTCTCGGGGATTTTTTCTCATTGGAGTTATGAAATCATGCATAAACTATACACTTATTTTCTAGTAACGGGTTAAGGCATCCATGAAAAAGTACATATAGTCTAAACAATGACCTCCACATACAAACAATCACTGTGTAAAATAATCCCTTTGTCTCGATATCTTAAAATGATGGTTTCATGATACTGTCATCAATCATTATTCGTGATATTTATATATATAACATTAAAAAATATACATATCATTACATAATGTCCACATATTTTCAAGATATGATTCTATATCAATCAAATGTATGTGATATCAACTTTATGAAATGGACAGTACAAATCATTTATCAACAAATCCATTAATAACATGTCATTCATGACACACCCAACGTACCATACATCCCAACAACTGTCTGCGTGATAGTTTTCATTATTAAATAAATGTGTGTGATACATGACATGTATTAATGACAAATATTAATTTTTAATACCCTTCAAACTTTCTCAAACATTGAAATTTTCGATGACACCAAAATATGAAGAATTCTAACTAGTCGGTATGTTATCATAATCTATTGTCAAAGAGATTACAATGTATGAACTTCATGAGGAGAAGTCTCATATTATTATGACTAATCTCACCTAACATTATGTATACTATGTGTCCCAACATAGTATTTCATTCATATAAAAAATTATTTTTAAGAATATTGTCATAGAACTTCAAGGTTCTCATCATAGCGGGGAACTGCTAAGACCATTCCAATGCGAAAAATATTCTAGGAAATTATTACACTATAATACTTATGGACATTGAAAAATATGTTATATGATTTTTTATATTTAAATAAATTAAATATTCATGTAATAAAAGTACAAGCTGTTGGTTCTAGGACATAATATATTACAAACTCCCACCTAGACTAGAGCCAAATTCCTATGACTTTCTATCTGCTAGACCTAACACGATGACCATGTTTTATCATAGTCAATACATTAGTGAAGGGGTCCTACATGTTGTCTTCCATGGAAATATTTTACACTTCAAAATCACCTCTATGAGAATATACTCTCATGAGATGATACTTCTGATGTATTTTCTTCATCCTCTATTGTTACCTTGTCTCTTTTTTAATATCCATCACTACATTATTATCAAAATACAACGTCATGGGGTAATAACTACTAGGTAACACATCCAAATAATAGATGAAGCTCCTCATCCAAAATGCTTCATTATCTTCCTATGATGCTTTTACATACTTAGATTCTACTGTAGAATCTGTGACCACACATAACATTGTGATCTTCCATCTCACTACACCACTATTCAAAGTGAAGATGTATCCAGTATTGGACTTCAGGTCATCCAGATTTGTCTCGAAACTATAATCTACATATCCTCTGATTACTAGTTCCTCATCTTCTCCACAAACGTGGAACATATCCTTAGTATTACGAAGATACATTAGGATACACATGAAATACACTCGAAGGTGGTCACCTTGGTTATCTTGATATCTTATTACCACACTCAATGTGTAGGAAACATCCATCCTAGTACATAGCATGGAATTCATGACTGGCCCAATCAATCATGAGTATGGAGTGCAGTTCATTATTTTTATTTCCTATTTTATCTGAGGACACATTTTCTTTGAAATATGAATTCCATGTGATGCTGGCAATCATCCCTTGTTGGATTTTTCCTGATTGAATCACTTCATTATATTTTATATGTACATAATTTGGCCTAGGTACAACATTATGATAGATCTATCACAATGGATCTTGATCACATGAATATATGATGCCTCACCCATGTTCTTCATTGGGAAGAATAGATTCAACCATAACATAACAGACTATAAAACTATATATTATTTCCAATAAGTAATATGTCATCAACATATGCAATTAAAAAAATGGATGCACTCCCACTAAAATGTTTGTAGACACAAGCATCACATTTGTTCATGATAAACCCAAATTCCATTATGGCTTTTTCAAAATTAATGTTATATGACTTAGATTCTTTCCTTAATCCCTAAATGAATTTTTAAATATTCTATACTCTATTGGAATTCATTAGAGTCATAAAACCATATAGTTGTTTCATTTATACATCTTATTGAAGGTTCTTGTAAAAGAAGGTTTTTTTGACAACCATTTTCTAAATCCCATAGTCATGGTAAGCAGTAGTGACCAATATAATTATGATGGATTTCACCATTGAAACAGGTGAATTTTTTTCATCATAGTCAATGGCATGATGTTACATGAACCCTTTTTCAACCATTCATGAATTTTAAGTACTGAATTTTACATCTTTGGCGAGTTTCTTGTTGAATAAAAATTTACAAACAACATGTTTTACATCAACTGGATGATCATCCAAAATCTAGACATGGATTTGGTTGAAGGAATTTATTTTAGATTCAAGGAATTCATAGAACATTGCATCAACTAGGACACATACTTATTTCTTGTAGGTTATAGGATCATTATTATAAATTAATAAAGAGTCAAAATACTCAGTAACATGAAAAACATACCATTTTTGTTCTATAACCTCTCTTGTACACCTATGCAGTTCTTGTGCATATGGAATTGTTATTTCATCTGTAGGTTATTGTGGAATCTATTCATGTACCAACTCTTGTGTACAATGAGCCTCGAATTTGTCAATGAATTTCCCACTACCACAATAATATTTGGAGATGTTCACCCTCAAAAGGAATTTGATATGTATTTCGACTATAAAATTTTAGTGAGAGGTGATTTATAGGTAATATACCCTAATTCTCTTAGGGTATCCTATAATGATATACTTTGTGCCTCATGGTGTAATTTTTTACCTGGAGAGGCCTTAAAACTGGTTCACATGCACACACATGTAAATTCTATAACTTGTATTTATTTCCCCTCCCGAAATCATTTGGAATACAATTTACAAATTTTTTGGTACATGGTTTATTATATGTGATTGTGTTTGTAAATAATATCCGTAAAGGATAATGAAACGCTTTAATTAATCATCATTGATCATACCATGTCCAATATTATTTTGTTACACCATTCACTAAAACAATTCCAAGAGGGTGTGTAAGTAAGAGTGTGTGGGGATAAGATCCCAAACACCCTAATGTAATCAATGAAGACTTGATTATGATATTCTCTACCTTGGTTTGAGTGGTGATTTCTTAGTCATCCTAACTAGTTGTTTTTAAAAATCATTCTTGTATTTTTTGATCTTATCAAATTAAACCAACTTATTACTCTTTAAGTATACATATACATTCCTAAAAAAACAATGAGTATAAATTTTGATGTATGATTACCCAACACTTGCTTCAACAGGAAATGGTCCACATATAATAGTATCAACCAATTCCTGAATCTCTTGAGACATGCTACCTTTTCAAAAAAATTGGTCTATGATAAATTTTCTATGTAAACATGAATTATATATTCCATGTGGTTTTATTTTTAAAGAATATAAATATAAATCTTGATGTAAATTTCCCAATAATATCTCATTCACATTTCATATCATGTGATTTCAATGTTCTGTGTGGTAAGATTCATGATAAATATCTTTGTTATCAATTGAAATTACTTGGCAATTGTAATCCATAACATAAATAACATTGTATAAATTATCATTTCCAACACAAATTTTATATTTGTTAAACAATACACATTTATTTCATAATTTTAAAACAAATCCATATTTATCTAATCTGCGTGTAGAAATAATAATTTTTATAAAAACAGAACAAAATAATATCAATTTAACACCAAAATCATCCGAGTTGGAAATATGAGGTGGTAGTCCCCAATTGCTACAAACAACAAGTCTATCTACATTGACATCTAATATATCCACCTCCCCTTGATCAGTCATCCTAAATATACATGGTTCCGGTATTTGGAAACATATGTGTCCATAGAAGGCTATATCTAGTAGAATATTTTTAGAAATAGATAGATTGAAATTATTAACCAAAGAACCTAAATATTCCACTCACATATTAAATTGGGTGTGGTACTACTTCTAGTGGACCTTATTACTACATTTGAATCCAAAATCTTCTTATTCCTTTTCCACCACTTTGATCTTTCTTTTTCTTAGATGTGTGTAATGAATCTTTGGGCTTAAATCACTTTGGCTTCTCTTCCCTCTTATTCACCATAAGGACAAATTTCCTTCCACGATTCATTTTATTCTCCACATTTTGAATAAAAATATGAATATTATAAAGAGACTTCTAAATTATTTTTATATTGAAAATATGAAAAATCTAGGAGAAGATTAGATGAGTAATTCAAGAATGAGATCATTACCCAGATCATTGGGGATTTTGTACCCCTAGAACCTCTAGGCGCTCAATGTAGCCACCTTGCATGAATATGTGAGGCTTAGTTGGGAACCCTCTCCATGATTTCACTAAATTTGTGACTTATATATCTCAAATGGTTCTTTTATTTCTCTCTCCTATTAAAGACCACATAGGTGCTCGGGCATGCTATAGGAATCCATCATTTCATGAGAGATCATGAGATCACTAGAAATTGATAATTGCATCAAAAATTGAATTTCGACTGCACAATCCATATTTTTATACTAGATAAAAAACACATTGAAACTCACTTCTTGGGCTGGTGGATAAATTAATTGTGACTTCAGCATGTATGACTTCCATTCATAAAATAGAATAACCCAAATGAAAATAAACCATACATGGATGATACTGTCGATGAGGACGTTGTCATTATCCAGAATGGATTACATGTATAGTGTGGTTGATGAAATTTTATTTTTATTATATAATTAAATTAGTAGATGATTAGCACATTATTTATTAAATTTTATGAGAAATAATTATTTAATTTTGTTAAATCACCCACAAGTTTATCAAGTCTCAGTGGCCCCGACCACTGATCATAGAATGTCTAGTTTCCATAAAATTCTATTGGCAAGGATTCATATTCAACTTTACATGACCCAAATAAGGTTTGGTCAAGCTATTTGAAAGTATTTAGGTAGGAAGGTCTTTTCCAACTACGGTCTTGAAGGTCCATGATCCATTGAGTGGAATCCCAATCTTGAAATCCTTATATGGGTTTCCTCAACCATTTCTTGAAATATTACAAAAAGTATATAAAGGTACACTCATCTTGATGTAATAAGGTTATGTAAATCCAAAACATTCAAATTTGATTCAATTATAAAAGTAATTGTCCCAACAAGGGTTTGTGAAACTTATTGTTTTATTGAGTCTTTCCCTTAATCAAGTAACAAATAGCTTAATCTGTCTTAATTTTTTGTTGACGGATTTTTATCCCTTGTGCATAAATTACTTTTTATATATAACACATTATTGTTAATATTGATTATAAATTAATTAAGTTATTAACTATGTCTTGATTATATTTATGCATAATAATGGTTTATTTTATATCCATATTGCATGCTTGTTGAATTCAATAAAAATGTGATCACGACAACACATCAATAATGAAAAACCATGCAACCGACAGAAATAAACTAATTTATAGGGATGATTAGGGGATTTTCTAATGTTTATTATATATATATGTGGATAAACATTCCCTGTCCTAGGGGGAACCGTCATGAACCTTTGGGATTGTGTTTACATCTCTCCACTTCTCCCCTTTCTATCTCATGTGATTGGTTCCGTATCAGATCTAACATGAACTACCTTCACCATCTTGGGTGCTACATCAATTACATGATCTTTTTATGTTACATGCATGTGAGGGGTAAAATGGGGTCTAAATAAATAAAACCATGGGAATGGATTCTCTATATATTAATGAAAATAGATGGCTCAGATTCCAACAATTGAAATTAAAAAATAACTTAAAAAGGAAACCAGTCACATACAAATGTATGGGTTTATCTCATGATCTACCGCATACATGTAACAAGTTACACATTCAATGAAATAAGAATTCAGTTCATTAATAATTTTTAATATAATAAATTATTACTGAATAGATTAATTATTATCTTTAATTAATAATTACTTCTATCAAAATCATGTTTCTAAATTTCTATTAGATTCTATTCCTAGTACATAAATTGTAACGCCCCGACCCCATCTACCCAGATTCGGTGCATTACTTCGTAACATTGGAATTATCACAAAAGATCAAGTATCGAAAGACCGATTAGTTTAGTAGCCTTGGATTGTAAATTATCTTTTCATTTTATTAAAATCGTTAAATAATGAGTTCATCGCTGCATCATAATGATGTCATAAATAATTTAATTTATTTAATGTCTAAAAATTATAAAAAAAAATACTATGATGTAGTAAATCTTTTTATCTTTCCAATGACTATTTATAGTAAAAAATATGACTTGTATAACCCCATGTAAAAATTGTTTTAGTAAAACATTTCATGTTTGTGTCATTTTTTACTTTAACATTATATAAAAGGTATTTATGTCATTTTCTAAATAAAGTGGCTCCATGGGATCCCCAAGTTGTCTCATGGATTGTCTTGGTCGGCCATGGCACATCCAATGTGGGTAGGACATGTGTCAAGCTCATCTCATATTATTAAAACAATATTTTTACCTTAAACTACACTAATTACCTCTAATCGCGATTAAGAACATAAAAGTTACTATTCACTAAAAATTATTTTAATCTCATTGAACCAAATTTTACATATTAATGACTACCATGTATGTTGGATTTTTGAAAATCAAATCACAGAAGTGGTAATATTTTATTTAAACGAAAAATCAGTTATTTAACTACCACTTAGTGGTTTCACTATTCATCAAAAATTGAAGTTTTTCAGAACAATGCCAAAATTTCACACTAAGCTATAATTGATATTTCAAATTAAAAAATGTTGTCTATTTTAAAAAATTACAAACATATAAGTTTCATTAATTAATTTTATAATTAATTCCCGCTGTCACAACCAATAGCATGTTTTTAAGAAACAATTTATATCAAAATATTGGCAATTGTTTATGTCCAATTTTAATGTTAAATTAATTCTAATGACCACCATTGGATAAAATGGTAAAAATATATTCTAATTATCCTTTAAAACCACTAAATAGTATAATTTATCACTATAAATTATTTTGATTAAAAAGTTGTTTTTAAGTATTTTTTACTACTCATAAAAATTAGATGTTCTCAGAAAATTACTAAAAATTCAACATAAGCTAATTTCGATATTCCGAATACAAAAATGAAGTCCATTTTGAAATATAAAATTTCTATAATTTAAAAAACTAGGTATTACTATTCATAACGGCTACTTTTATTGGTCTCGGTGTGTTAGAATCTCGAACTTGCGTACAATGCAAGCTATTGCATTATTGAAAGAGAAGTGTATCGTGGAAGCTCGGGGTGTTACATTCTCCCCTCCTTCAATAAATTGCGTCCTCGCAATTTGAAATTTTTCATTGAAAATAAAAGGTTGAAAATAGAAAATACCTTTGTGGAAATCCAACATCAAAAATAATGTTAATAAAAATATAACATTAAAACAAAGAAAGAGAAGTACAAAGGTCACCCGAGATACCCCATACTTGGATTATATGAAAATATGGATATGGAGGAGAAACAAAATTTCAAGGTCTGAAGGAGATTTGTAGAAAACAGGATTTGGAGAAAGTTAACAATAAGAAAATCACAAACATGTGGTTGGTTAAACGTTCATTGAATCCCCAGTTGGAAAAGTTAACCGGCAACGTTTTTGTTTTATGTCACCTTTCATAAAGTTGAGGAATTAATTTAAGAGATTAACTAAGAATGTAAGGAAATATACTTACTTGTTGTGTAGACTTTCATTAATAAATTTTTACCAAAAACCATTTAGAATAGGAAAACTATTTTGTAACAACCAGGGAATTCCTGTAGGATAGTGGTAGGGAATAAAGGCCTGTCGCACTATGGTTGTGGGTTCGATTCCTGCAGCTTTGTCCGACGTGACGGGTTATGCCCCACCCTGTAGGTTGTCCTTTTCCTAAAACTATAGTATTATAATATTCCAAAAATAATCTTCATAAATGTTTTAACCTTAAACAATACTATCCAAAGTTCAACATAATCCATTCCAACCTTTAGAGTTATCCAAAATACCTCTTTCCAAACATTCTCTAAAAGGTCTCTAAATTCCAAAATCAATTGTAACATCAGATTCCCAGAACAAAGAAATGTTTCTCTTATTGTCAGATACTAAAAATATGATTACCTTAATCATATTAAAACCTTAATGAAATCAACATGTACTGCAATACAATCCTTATATATATCACATTATTTTTATAACCAGAATATAATCCTTGAGTCCAAAACACCAATACATTAATTATTCCTCTTCAACTGTAGTAATAGCATAAGATTGGCCATGATCCCTTGGCCTCTTTTGAGGTAATATTCCCTGACGCTTTGGACATTCATTTGCATAATTCCCCATTTCACTACAATTGTAGCACTCAACATTGATAGCCTCTTTCTTTACCTTGCAATCATGAGCCTGGTGACCTTTTTCTCCACATTTATAACAAACCCTCATTCCTTTTAGGCAAGTACCAGGGTGATTCTTCCCACAATTATCCCATAATGGAAAATCCTTCTTTCCCTTTTTCCCTTTATCCATCTCTTGTTCCACTGTTCTCTTCTTCTCTTGCTTTACTTTATTGTCATAAGACTTAGAGAATTCCTTTTCTGTCTTGATAGCACACGAGACAATATATTCATATGATGAGAAGGATTGGGATACTAAAGCTCTACGGAGAAATGGTTTTAACCCATCAAAGAAACGATCAATCTTACTTCTTGGGTTACATATATAATCTACTGCATGACTCGCTAACCTTGTAAAGTTAGCCTCATACTTTGCGACATTCTCATCCTCCTTCTGCCTCAGACTCAGAAATTTCCTTTCCATATCAGCTCGATGGTCATGAGGAAAGTATTTCTCCAAGAAAAGATCATTGAACTCTCTACATTCCATACATGATACTTCTTCATCTTCCTTTGTGTTTTGAATCAGCGACCACCATTGATCGGCATCTCAAGTAAGGCGATAGACTGCCATGACAACCTTCTCCCTTTCGCTACTCCCCAAGGCGTAGAATATTTTCTCAAAGGAGTTTATCCATTGCTCAGCTACTAATGGATTTGTAACCCCCTTAAATGTTGGCGGTTGTTGCCTCATGAAGCGGTCTAACATTGATCCTCCACGTTGCGGATCAGGGTGCTCCATACGAGTAAGGTTATTATTCATAACTTGAGTGAGTTGTCCCAGTATGGTAATAAGTTGATTAGTACCAGTTGTATCTCCAGATCCACAAATACTTTCTTGAGCAGGAGGGAAATACCTACACGGAGTGCGTGCATTGATACGGTTTCCATTCCTTCCACTAGGCGCCATTTCTAAACAATGTCATAAACTAGATTAGTTTATGAATCAAAATACATAATTCCATACTTGTAAAACACTTAACATAAATTGAACTATTTATGGATATAATCCATAATCATAAAAATGTTTTCTTTGAGGAAGTATATACTCATAACCCTTCATAGTGGTTTGTAATGAAAATGAGAATTATCCTAAGCATATCCCCCGGGTGTGTCGTAACCAAGAGTGCAGCAAGGCCCGTTGTCGTGCACCAGTTCTCGTTCGAGTCTAGCTCGAAGCAGTGTTTTCGGGTTTTACCCCTAGGTACATCTGTGCCAGAGCCGCCTCTACCTGCTCGTATCTAGACAGGGATGTATTTCTCTGAAAAATCACAAAATCTCTACAATCCAAAAATTTTAGGAAGTTCTTCAATACTAATCCTCAATGTTCATCTTAGGTCTACGTGCTCTAATCAGAGTTTGTCAAAATCTAGCTTCCATGATTTTTACTAAACTACCTCTGATACCAACTGTAACGCCCCGACCCCAGCTACCCAGAGTCGGTGCATTACTTCTTAACATTGGAATTATCACAAAAGATCAAGTCTCAAAAGGCCGATTAGTTTAGTAGCCCTGGAATGTACATTATCTATTCATTTTATTAAAATCGTTAAATAATGAGGTCATCGCTGCATCATAATGATTTTTTAAATAATTTAATTTATTTAATGTATAAAAATTAAAAAAAAATACTATAATGTAGGAAATCTTTTTATCTTTCCAATGACTATTTATAGTCAAATATATGACTTGTATAACCCCATGTAAAAATTATTTTAGTAAAACATTTCATGTCTGTGTCATTTTTTACTTTAACATTAAATAAAATGTATTTATGTCATTTTCTAACTAAAGTGGCTCCATGGGGTCCCCAAGTTTACCCATGGATTTTCTTGGTCGCCCATGGCACATCCAATGAGGGTAGTACATGTGTCAAGCTCATCTCATATTATTAAAACAATATTTTTACCTTCAACTACACTAATTACCTCTAATTGTGATTAAGAACTTAAAAGTTACTATTCACCAAAAATTATTTTAATCTCATTGAACCACATTTTAATTTTTAGTGAAAACCATGTATGTTGGATTTTTGAAAATCAAATCACAGAAGTGGTAATATTTTATTTAAACGAAAAATCAGTTATTTAACTACTACTTAGTGGTTTCACTATTCATCAAAAATTGAAGTTTTTCAGAACAATGCCAAAATTCCACCCTAAGCTATAATTAATATTCCAAATTATAAAATGATGTCTATTTTACAATATTCCAAACATATAAGTTTCATTAATTAATTTTATAATTAATTCCCGCTATCACAAAAAATAGCGTGTTTTTAAGAATCAATTTATATCAAAAGATTAGCAATTGTTTATGTCCAATTTTAATGTTAAATTAATTATAATCACCACCATTAGATAAAATGGTAAAAATATATTCTAATTATACTTTAAAACCACTAAATATTATAATTTATCACTATAAATTATTTTGATTAAAAAGTTGTTTTTAAGTATTTTTCGCTATTCATAAAAATTGGATGTTCTCAGAAAATTACTAAAAATTCAACATAAGCTAATTTCGATATTCCGAATACAAAAATGAAGTCCATTTTGAAATATAAAATTTCTATAATTTCAAAAAGTTGGTATTACTATTCATAACGGCTACTTTGATTGGTCGCGGTGTGTTAGAATCTCGTACTTGCGTACAATGCAAGCTATTGCATTATTGAAAGAGAAGCGTATCGTGGAAGCTCGGGGTGTTACATAAATGATTCTTAGAGTTATCTTGATGAATATAGATTCAAATATACCCAACATTTATTATATTATTATACTGTTTTACTCATATGAAATATGAAAAACATAATTTCTAAATGCATAGAGTGAAAACTAGTAGTATAATTTATACAAGATATGTATTTCAAAACATTATTCAAATATTAAAGTTTTAAATTTTTGTGATTTGGTCAAGTACACAGTGTGTAGTTCTAACTACCCATCATGTTAAACCATCAATGTCTATCTATAAGTCCTTTCCATGGGACTCAGAATGTGAATTGTACATCCAAAATGTTTGAGTAAACGACATGTATATTGGGATGAATGTTATAGTGTCTTCACATTACACGATAACCATTCGGCTTAGCTGTGTTTAACATACATAACATGGTCATAGAACCGAAGGGACTACTCACTGTGTGCAGTGGGAAAAAAATGTATTTCAATAAGAATGTTTCTATCTATCCCAGTCAATAAGAAAGGTATATTTTACTACAACACGTTCAAAAAAATTTCATGACTCGAGTATTGTCCGATTTATTATTGATGCATTGAACATGAATACACGATGGGTAGTCAAGATTAAATGGAATGTATGGCAGAGAACATGATGTGTACGTCCAAACCCATGGTGTGTAAATTCCTCTCACTAGGCCAGAATCATCGGAACCACCCGATGAGTTCTCTGTATAAATATTATTCAAAAAACAATTTGTTTCTAGGAAATCAATGAGAAACAAAAAGAGGGATAATAGATATCAAAATCAATATTACATGAACAATTAACCATGTTTTGAAAAAAAATTATCATACCATAATTGATCAATGATTTATTTTAGTAATTATAATTTATGATGATCTCCCATGATACCACATGTAGGTTATGGGTGTAGCAGATGCACGGTTGGGTAGGTTTCTAAAATTAGTTTTTACCATGATCAATGAATATTACAGGATCAATACGATGACGAAAGATAGTCTCCATAGAGTAGAATTAATGATTTAGGTAAAGAATGAAGAGTCCTAAAAACTATAGAAAGGATATTTCATGTCATGTTTATAATTAATTAAAATATAATTTATGAGGAAATAAAATACCTGGTTTTTTGTTACTTTGTTCTTTGATGATGTTGTAAATCTGAGATGACCCACTCAGATTTTCTCATTAGGCTTGAAAGGATCCAAACCAGTATCTATTTTGTGGTGATCCACACATTCCCCAATGGTATTAGATAGATGCTACTCGCTTTTTGGGTGGTAGAATGAAAAACCATGCATCTTGGATCAATATTTCTTTATCACATGTTCTTTAGTATTAAGGATAATCTCTCATTCAATAGAGAGGGATATGATAGAAGTTGATAGAAAATTATTTACTTGGAATTTCCCTTTCATCACCAGTTTCCCAAACCTAGAAAAACTATGGTATATGTCTATTTATTTACTTCAGTGTTCAATTATAACATTTAATTGTGTTACAAAATCTAAATGCATTCATAGCCTTAGATAAAACCCATGACAGATAATAATAATAACCATTCCATTATTTGTGGTGCGCTAACGTTCAAAATATTGAATCATAAATGAATTATCTTTCCACATAATTATTGTTGTTTTATTAATTATTTAGTTTTGTTCCACCTAGAATAATAATTATTTATCGTCTTACAAATTATTATTTTACTTCCAGAACTACCATGGTTCACTCAAACTCCACATACATTTATTTAACACCAAAATAAATAAATAAATAAATTGTTCTCTGAATTAAATATTTTATTTACAAACCAGTAAATAAATTATTATTAAATGTACAAAAAAAATAAAAATATTTTTCTTCACTATATCCTACCAAAATACTAATTTAATTAATGAAATTATCTTATCACGAATAAAATAAATCAATTTTCATGAGAATAATATTTATTCCATTAATTAAATTATAAATGAATTTAACCAAGACCACCAGAAAACTTATTGTGTTTCCCTATAAGATAATTTCTTGGTGTCATTAGGAGATCTTACATAAAGTCCATGAGTACTATCTAGAAACTGGTCAAGGACCGTAATAGAATTAGCTTAATTTAGCAACAATGACATCCACATATGAATGCTCACTTTGTATTATTATCCATTTGTTTCAATATTTTTTCATGATTGATTCAGGAAAATGTTTTCATCCTTTTTTCTTGATATGCTACTCACTGACAACCTGAAATAAACACATCATTACACCATGGCCATGTAACTTTGTGTGACATTTAAATTTTAGTCAATGGGATGAGATATCATCTTCCATTAATCGAAGGGACTAATCCTTCCTCAAATTAACCATTAATATCTTGTTATTAATGATGAACCCAATTTAATGTACTTACCGTTAACTAATTATGTGAAAACTTTCTCCATTAAATCAAATTGTGCGAGTCATGATACATATTAATGATAATATAAAAATCTAAGGACCATTACGCCCACTCATAGATATGAATAACTGATGACACCAAAACATGATGAATTCATACTAGCAGGTCTGTTCTAATAATCTATCATCTTTTATATTACCATGTATGATCCTCAGTAGAAGAATTCACAACTTATTATTAGTACTCACACCCGATTGTATGTATACTATGTTATCAATTATGTTATGTGATCCTAAAAGAGAAAGATATTTTAGAATATTTTCACAACACTTCATGTTTCTCATTAAAGTGGGGAACTGATAAGACATTGTGAAAACATATTCTAGGAAATTATTACACTATAGTCATGAAGAATAATGAAAAATATGCAAAAATATGTTTAATATTTGAAAATATAAAATATTTATGTATTAAATGTAAAAATAGTATGTTCTAAGACACTGACACTTTAAATAATGAAATAATAAATCAAATTTATTTTAACATAAAATTAATTTTATTATTATATAATGCATTTAAATGAATTAAAATGAATTTAAAATCCTATAAAACATTCCTATGACAATTGGTGAAATTATTCTTCAAAAACAATATTATGAAGAAGACTTGTTTTCCAGAAAGTAGTGATGGAAAAAAATGTTCCATTATAAAACAGAAAATAATTAAAAACCCCATATATGTTTCCTTAACCGTGATCCAAAACCATTGGTGTCCAATGGAAAATTTCAATTTGATATCTGCTAAATCTAAAGGAATTATTTGAAAAATAATAAAATAGTCTCCTTACATTGATTTAAATAACCACCTCCCCAACCCATTTCATTTGTCCACATGATAATAATAACACCCCACACCTAATTATACTCTCACTAATCTCTTAGTTTAATCACTCATTCTCATATGAGAGCACTGATCTATATTTAATAATTGATACTCATGTTAATATATTATATTCTTCTTCCTTTTTATCA
Source organism: Viscum album (assembly GCA_963277665.1). Taxonomy (NCBI): domain Eukaryota; kingdom Viridiplantae; phylum Streptophyta; class Magnoliopsida; order Santalales; family Viscaceae; genus Viscum; species Viscum album. The sequence goes on from OY728156.1 coordinate 709,204,849, forward strand.
AATTTATTCTTGTTTACTTAATTTTATAATTTCATTTCAATTATGATCTCACACACTTATGATAATTCCTTTATTTTATAATTGTTTTTTATAAATTTTATACTTGTATTATCTCTCATTAATAATGCTATATATTTCACATTGTATATTTTTATGTTTCTGAAATCATTCTTTGGTTTTCTATATATAAATTTTATGTTATGAATATCCTACACTATTTTCATTAAAGGGTTATCATTTATATGTAATTATAATTAATTAATTGGTTATTTATATTTAGTACACCCAAATTCTAATTTCAGAGGTTAAAAATGATTAAAATTTATTAACATTAAAAACTAATGTTCTCAACGGATTTATTGGAACCCCATTATCTATTATCCTTGGGTTATAATGGTTATTAATTATAATGACATATGATTGATAAGGTATAAATGAATTAAAAAATATATAGGGTGTGATATTATAGTGTTCCAATTCAATGTGAGATTAATTAAATAATAAATATAACATGATTAGGATAACATGGTTAGTTATGTTGGTAATATATTTTATTAATTTGAGGTGATGATCATTGGTGATATGTTTATGAATGTCACTTGTTAATTTTGTAACTTCAATTTTATTTTATTCGTCATGTTTTTAAATGATATCATGTTTTGAGTACTGTCTTACCCTTTAGAATTTCCTTTTTTCTAATTCATTTGTTTGTCCCAAAATATGATTTATGCACACTATTTAATATTGAGTTATGTCTCAAAGAAATAACATGTATTGTGGTAGCCTAGGGTAAAATAATAAATGAGTATTTCATTATTATTTCATAATGTTTTTGTTTTTTATCTTTATGTAATAAATGGTTTTTTTCTTTCTAATGAAGGACTAAACCAGAAAAGATCCTTCAAAATTTTTAATGTAATATTTCATTATGTAATTATGATAAAAAACATGTCCAAAAAATGATAGCCCCCATATTGATGGTGTAAATTTTTACTCACTATTTTCTTTTTTGTAAAAATCTCCACATCCAATGGAGTAGTGAAAATTAATGGAAAATAGTTATTTAAATACATAAGATAAACAATGATATAACTAATGTAGGAAATAATATATTAGTAATTCACATACCCCACAAGGAGTCTATGAAAAATTGAATATCGATAAAATATTAGATATATATTATTGATGTATATACAAATGAATGTCATATTTAGTAGGATGGTGTGATAAAATTAAAATATTAATATCCTGAAATAATCACATCGAATGATATCAATTTTGAATTAAATATTGAATAGAGTCATAAATGGAGTAAAAATACTAGCTAATCAAAACATGTCACGGAATAGTAGATACATAAAAGGTATCATCCTTGAGATAATGAGGTTTTATTATATTTCAACATTTATTTGGTATTTTTGAATTATTTAGAAGAAGATATCATGGATATTACTAAAATGAGATGGAATTATTTATGAGACTCTATATTATAAATTATTCAAAAGGGAAAGAGACACATCATCTTTCATTAAAACTATATATAAAATTGATCAATTTAATGAATGGATTTTTTATTCATCTAGCACATTGGATTTTTCGAAGACCTATGTGTTTTTAGGTGGTTCTTTGATTATTGATAAAGGTAATGTTGATTTAGGGATTCTAAAATATTTCAATGAATAATTGTTGGTATTCTGATATACTATAAATATTTTTATATCGATCATTATTCAATGGATTCATTGAATTTATTTTAATTATTTTTCATTATAGGGAATGTGATTTTAAATTTATTTTATAAACAATAATGGACACATTTTTTTCAATTATTTTATCATTATGAATATTAAAATTGTGTTTGTTTATTAAAATATAAGGATAAATATTCTGAAATTATCATTATGGGTCTTTGATTAAAAGGTATATCATTACTGTTATAAGGAGCTTTTGTAGAGTTTCATTAATAGTAGTACAAAATTGTTAAATTATATATCATTTGATTAGGAAATGGATTTTTTTTGAAATTTATGTTTCAATTGGGGGGTTCAAAACCATTTTCTACATTTTAATTGGATGAGATAGGAATTATCTCATAAAATATCAATCTCTATTAGAGACAACACTTTACATATTTATATTTTATGTTGTGGGGAAATATTCTAAATTTCGATTATGATATTTTGTTGAAGAAGTTATTTTTTATGGAATATATTGTATTTATCTAGAAAATATTACTAGTCTATGAACATCAATAGTAGGTCTCAATATATGTGTTATGTGTCTTTGACGCAATGATTCAAAAAGTTGTTAATGGCTATATTAATTCATGTATAATAAAGGAATGTAAGTATATAGAAGTTTTTCTGAGAGTGAGTATCCTAGATGACGGTATGATATGAAATTTTCCTTTTTAAAGAAATTATATTATTGTATAATTAATTGTTAAATGATAATTAAACTTAATTGAATTTGTTTTTTGTTGTTTATATTTTGTTAATAACTTATTTAAAATTTTAATTCATCTTTTTTAAATTTTATCTTGTATGAGAGTTAGTGTGATGTGTTGGGATACATTTTATGTTTCTGGTTTTAAGGATAAAATTTCTGAAAGATGTATGTATGTTAATGAAAAAAAAATTTATTTTGATTGTTTTTTACTTCCGCATATTATTTTTTATAATTTCACAACTATATTGAAAAGATGAGTTTTAATATAGTATCATTGATTTTGTTATATATAAAAATGGTCAATTTGTTTTATTATTAAATATATTATTATATTTTAGTATTAATATAAGGGTATGATAACATCACTATTATTTTTATGTGTGATATTTTATGTGATAATGTTCGAATGGTACTGTCACATTCAAATGTCATAGCAGTTCCCAAAATAATGGGAACCTATAAGTTCCATGAGAGGATACTTTTCAATATGATCTACATTTAGAGGATATCATTGGATGGGAAAAATGATCCATGCTGTCATGTTTGGGGAATCCTCTGTCTTTGTGACCCATTCACATAACATATAACCATGGAAATCAACGGTATATAAGATTATATGAGCATTATAAGTATATGGTAAATAAACATTTATAAGTTTCCTGGATATTTAAATCATTGAGTGTGTGTAATTATCCTATAAATTTAAAATTATTATGAATTAAAATAAAGAGACAAGTACACTGATATACTAACCAAAAAATGATGATGTATATTCATATGATGGTTTGTTTGTTTGGTACATCATTATAGATACATTATTGAATGATGTAAAAAATGAACCATCCATTTTTTTGATGAAATAATATTTAGATCATGGGCCATTGTATGAGAATGGAATTTCATAATTATGTTAATAACCTTAGAATTCGATTAAAATGTTCATTTTTAGAAATTAAATCAATGAAACATATAGTGTTTATGCCGTTTACAGGAGTATTCATCTTTTCATAGTAGATATATTGAGATAATGGTATTATATTAAAAAATTATACATTTATAAGAGGATACAAGTTATTGAAAAATTAACATCCTTATTTATTGGATCATTGGAATGTTAGAAGATGTGAACCTTGTAATTTAGGAAATGTAGTTGAATGCCAAAGGAATAGGGAACAATCAGGTCACACTCTTTGTTTGTTCAATATCTATATTAAATTCTATTTGAGTATAAATTGTTGGATAAATAATATTTTTAAAAAGTATTAATAATTATCAATGCTCATATAATAAAAAATATCAACTATCGATTTAATCAAATGAATATATATTTGGATGAATATATAATAAATAATTATTCTCTTGGTAAATAATAATTTATCTATATGAATATATAATAATTATTTATTCTGGATCATTCAAAAGGTAAAAAACTATATTTTTATATTTGGGTACATAAATATTTATTTAATATTTATTAACAATTATTTTTATATAATTTTAATATATTTATTATTTGATATTGTAGTGAAATTTATTTAATATAACAATTTGTAAAAAATCAATAGATGATACATATTTAGGTGAATTGATTGATTGAGGTTGATGGTCTGATGAGAATTTTCCAGCTAAAAAAATTATGATCAAGGATATTTGGAGCATTGGTTAGAATTCATTTGGGAGGCCCACTCAGATGGTAGATTCCATATGTCATATTCAGACATCCTTTCTATGTCCAGTTATAGATGATGTATTTATATAATAGTTATATTGAGTATGATGTATCAAATTCTAGACCAATTGCTTTGGGAATGTCATGGTGGTCTGGCCCTTTTGGTTAGTTTCATCGACTATGAATAAGGGATATATTGTATATTTATAGTCTTTTCTAGATTTTCGAATGGTATTTAGGGTCATATACTGCTTTAATAGTCCACTAGTCATTAGATCATTGGGATAAATGACATTTTTTGGAGTCACAATTTGGCCGATGAGTTGGTCGGTTTTCCGGGGTACCATATCCTAAATATGTTTTTCTAGATTGCTATATCATATCTATTATTTATTAATATGGCTCTCAAAAGTCAGCAATACACAATTTGATACATTATAGATATGTGTGGGGAGAAATATATTTTTATGTTTACTGCTTCTACCTTACATAACTATTCATCTAAATCACACAGTAGTATTGTGCCAACCACCAATGTGAATGATTTATGGTGTTTAATTCAATTATGAAATAATTTTCCTTCTAAATAATACTTCATGGGGTGGCCAACTACTACAGAACAACACTTTAACATCACTTGAATTTATATGAGCTAAAACAAAATGGTGATAACTGGCATATTTATCAGTGCTATGTTTTTTTGTTCAATTTAACCTTTTATGAGTTCATCTTTTATAGCGCTGATAAAAGGAAACATTTATCAGCAATTTGTTTGTGCTGATAAATGTTTTATTTTTTAGAGATTTATTTTTAGAACAAATAAATTGTATCCTTTTTCATTGACTTAGGTTTAGTGTTGATTAATATTTATATAAATAAATTAAAATAATTAATTAAATAAAAAATATAAATTGAATATATTAAAAATACCATTACAACATTTATGAATTAAATAATTATTGATATAAAATAGTAGACTAATTATATAATAAAAATTATTAAACAATTTTTTAATTAGATAATTCTCATAATTAAGGTTATGAAATTTTATATTATTAAATAAAAATAAATAAAAAAATTTATATATATATGATAATATATTAAAAAATATTTATTCCCTTTACATTAAATATACATATATATATGTTTATTTAATAATGTTTATTAATTTAAAATTAATATAAATTAAAAATATTCTCTTTAATTATAAAGTACTTGATATATAATTGATTGTCATTTCCTTTTTAAATTAAACATTTATCAAATGTGTGTTATATTGATTTTATATAAACATAATTAATGCATTTTTATATATAATTCATTTATACAAAACATTTCCATTTTTTCAATATTTTTAAAGTGTAAGTATTCTTAATTTACTCAATTTCAGTCAAATTTTACATAGGTCCATGCACATAATAGGGGATAATCATTAATAATGAAAAAGAAAATATTTGTATAGAATATTAATATATAAATATATGTATAAATGTACAATCACTATTTTTATACAATTATATATTTATATTTATAAATAAATAAGTTTTTTATATGTATTTATATTATTATATATAAATAATTATGTATATTCAAATAATTATTTAATATATAACAAATTTACATGAATAAATAATATATTTTCAATTTTTTTATTTTTATTTAATAATTAAATATATATTTACAAATATATTAATATATATAATGATATAAATACTATTTTTTGAAATTATTTCAATAATTATAAAATTATAATAAATATTGGATTTATCAGTTCTTTTTACCACTAATAATTTCCGTGCTGATAATGAATCGTTATCATCGCATTTCCGTGCTGATAATGAAAATGTTTTTCTGTGCCAAATAAAGTGCTGATAAATTGAAAAATAATCAATGCTCTAATTTCACCCCTTATAAATATTGGATTTATCAGTTCTTTTTACCACTAATAATAATATGACTATATCAAGGAATACATTTAAGAACTAATAAAAGGGACCCTGACTATTTCAAGTAACCTAACCATTTTCGAAATCGTAATGATATCATGATATTTATTTGGCATCCACCAATATCATGAACTCATCCCCATGGAATTAATGCTCAACTCAGACTATTTGAATATTATCGATGATCAATTTTCATAAAAATATCATCTGAAATATAATTTTTATTGAGGTTGTGATGAATATGGTGATTTACATAACATTCCGACAATTTCTACACCTAAGGTAGATGATTTCACTCCCTAACAATATTACATAATTTAATTTTCTCAATTGTGTAATTTTTTCATGATCTATAGTTTATATTAGTGGTGTGAACAATTTTGGTTACTGCATTGTCATGAATTTGTGTTGAAAGTTAATTCTCTGAAGAGAAATTGTTATTTTTTATTTGGGCCTTGTTTTAGATTTTTTTGGAAGTGTTCTATTAATTGTTGGAGTATTGAGAAATGTGTTTTTGTGGGTGCTAATGTTTTGTTCTTTCGAAAAACAAATATTTTTTATGGGAAATGGATTATTTTGTGCATGTTATCCTTGTTCTTCTCTTTTGAGTATGATTTGTGAAGTGTTTAAATAATGAAGAATTTGTTTTAGAATTTAAATTTGTTATGTAGTTATGGTTTACTAAAAGGTGTGATTGATGTGAAATGTGTTTTCAAATGGTATGGAATGCTTTGTGTTGGGTTTGGTTTTTCAACAGAAAATGGATATGTTGTTATTATGTGTTTTTGTGTGGTGTTCTGTGGAAGGGTTTTATGGGTTTTTATAAAGGTGCAAATCTTGTTTTCAATGGTGCATAAAGGAGTATAGGTTTGGATGTGTGTTCTCAATGTAAAGTGACATAATTTTCTGTGTTAAACATACAATTACTTTTTATTTATAGGAATTGTAAATTTTTTTAAAGGGTGTAAGACATGTTTTAAAAATGATTTTAAGTTGTGTACAATTATTTTTAAAAACTGGACTTGATATGTAATTTCAAGCAAATTGTTGAAATATTTTGTTTTCTTATATTAATGTATTCACAAAATTAGTTAATATTTTTATTAAATTAAATATACGTTGAAAATAATTTTCGATGTAGTTATATTGGACAATTTATTTGAAATGAATAATTTTCATGTGATCATGGGTTTGTGTTTAATGTAATGCCTTTCGGACCATTTAGGGGTTATTTTAAAAAAATATTTTAAATAACTTATTAACATATATTCTAGGTGGGAGACATGTTTGTGTAATAATTTTGTGTGTTTATGTTTTCTAAAGGGGTTTGGGTGTGTATGTATTGGCATGTTATGTATAATTTGTTTGGAATTAATTGTGTATATAAATGTGTTGGGTTAGTGACATGTGAATGTGGAACATGGTTTACATCAAATAAATAAGAATCATGGGTAACTTTGTAACATGATTTCGCAATGTTTTGGAATCTTGATGTTTTCAAAGTAAAATCGTTGACTATAGTTTTAATGTATTATTTCATATTTATGATTGATTCATTTTTTTAAGTATTACTCACATAATAATATATTTCTCATACTCTTGGATTCAATTTTTTGAGTTGGATTTCTCTATTCAACAAGAATGATTCTTCCCACATTAAAAAATTTAACCCATAAAAGGTTTCATTATTTACAGTATTTCAATTTACCTCTACATCTTTTAAATGAAGATATATGATGCGACATATGCTCAGTCATATATGTTGTTATTATGTTTTCATCTTAAAATCAAATTCCATAAAATTAATGTATTTTTTCCAATCATTTTATAACTCATTTCATTATAGTATTACTCAAATAATAATTGTTTTCTTATACATGTGGTTTATTTAGGTCGAAGTTCGCTGATCTATCGAACATTCATGCTAATTCTCTGTTAAAATCAGCTCTGCCAAACAATGGTATATTTATCACTTTCATTCAAGTAACCTATAATACCTTCTAAAGGAGATTAATAATGTATCCTTCTCTCAATGACAGTGGTAATATTGATTCTTACACCATAAAATCATTGTCTATATAATTAATGAATTTTTCATATTTATTTTTTATATATTTCAAATTTGAGTTAATCATTTGAATTTTTTTCTTATATAAGTGGACTCAATTGTTATAGTTAGTGTTCTCTGTGAAACATTCGTGCTTCTTATCCCTTAATACTTATTCACCCATGCGTTATTGCATTTACAACATTAATTTATGTTACATCCACTTCTTTTGTTGATAAGAAATGATAGCATCTATGCTCAATCATAGAGGTAATCATGATGTTTTCATAGTAATATTTTTTACATTATAAATAAAATATTTTATTATAATTTTTTAATTTATATTTGCATATTATTAGTCATCTAATAATTAATTTCTTATATGGGAGTATTATTTTGTTCTAGTTCACATGATTTGTTTGAAGATGTAAATGTTGTGTTGGAATTTTGACAATGGAATTTAATGGAAATCATGGTAATATTGATAGTTAGGATAATTTTTTAATTTATATAATATTTTTAATTTATGTATTTTAATAAAATAAATGTATTAAGTGTTTATAATATAGTGTTTTTCTAGTTTTTTTGTTTTAAATTTCCTTACATTTTAATTCTATATTGTGCCTAGTATTTTTTGATTTACAAGATGTGTTTCTAGTTCATTTATTGTTTTTGTGTGTTATAACAACACAATCAACTGATGTAGAATTGAGACATTGTAGCTTACTATAGGACGAAATTTTCTTATCTTTTTAAATAACTAATAATGAATGTATTTATTAGAAATTCAAAAGGAAATGATATATGTCCACTTTATCAGTGCTTCTACATCACAGATAAAGAATTATTTTAGCGGTACATTAAGAAGAACTGATAAATGTCCCCTTTATCAGTGCACTTTCAACACTGATAAAATTCATGTTCTTTTAATGATGTAATCATTTTTAGTTAATTTCAAGAACTGATAATGAAAATTTATAGTTCTGTTAAATACATTTTGTAGTATGTGTGGTTATGATACATAGATATTCCCATGAATGAGTGGATCAATCTAAATAGTGTTTAAATTTCCTTGAGATATACCGGCTATATAATCCTCAATGATGCATATATTTATAATCATTTTTATGGTTACATGGAATCCACTGTATGACAAATTTTATTGGATCTTCCAAGAAATTCTCTCCTTGAATACTTAGTTGATGAGTTCTTACACCAATTTTTTAATATCTTAATGGTTCTTTGTATACAAATTATAAAAAGCTTGATAATTTTGGTAGTGGAATGATTGTGTATTTATAAATCAAGGTATAAGTCTTAGAATTAGGGGTTCTTGTCAACAATCATGATCCAGGTAGACAAAACATATTTTCTTGTGGGTGATCAGAACCATCCAATTAATCACTTGGAAATGGATTTATATCTCATGTACATTAGGAGGGATAGCATTAATTATTTTTATAGGATGAATTTGACTTCCAAGTGGAACCAGATCTATTGGGTTCATCTGATAAGTTGTTTCATTTTAAATGTTAGTGGTCCATGCCTAACTGTCTACTAGAATGGAGGTTGTTTTGTGCAAGATTTGGGAGGTCTTATCAATTTTTAATTCAGTTCATATTATAACTCTGCTAATTCAATAGTAGAAGTAGTTTTTGGTTTGAGTGATTTTTTTGTGATGTGTAATAACAAAAATACCTATTTATATTTTTTTGATACTGAAATAGAGATCATATTTTACTTAATACATTGTCGGTTCATACTTCCTTAGTCTATAATTTATCATATTCACCGATTCGAGGCCCTAATTAATGGTTACAATACCATGTTCCAAAAAAGGAATGAGTTTATCTAAGAAATTAATTATCTTCCTTCATGGATTTTTTCTCATAATTAATGTGTTTATTTCTAGTTCTGGTTCCCTTCCTCTCAGATGTCTTTCCGTTGTGAGAGGATATTCACTCAGGCTGCACAAAGTTATGTTCCCATATGATTATTCTAATTCTCCCATTTTCTTTAAAAATATTTAAATTTTATGTTTACATATATAAAATGATATTAATATATATAATTTAAAACTTTATTTAATGAAATATTCCCTTTATATACATTAAACGTTTTTATTCCTATATTATAATATTTCTATCTAATTATAATATTTGAATTTACTATAGAATTTATCTAACACCCAAATGATTTAAAAATAAATTTAAATAAATGAAACCCCAATTCCCTACATATTGATACTTTTTTAAGGAGATATTTTCAAACTATCTTTCACATTTAATTCTTCCACTTGTATGATTTTAATTTCGAAAATCAGACATACGCAGTTGTGATTAGTATGTTTTTTTGGAGTCTGATAGAATAAATATTATTTTTAATGAATAGTAACGTACCCAAATGAATAATAATTCTAACCTTATGAATAATAATATTAACAAATAAATATTAATATCACCAAATAATGTATTTATAATAATTTATGATAACTTTATTAAATTTTCACGATGTTATAAAATCATTATTGTTTAAAATTGTTAATTTTTGAATAAATTTTGATTTTATATGAAACTTATGTTTCACATATTTTGAAAATTATTTTTACAAAATTGAGAGAATATTTGAATTCTACACATCAAATTATGGTCATGGTGTATTTTTTTTATTTTTTTAAAATAGTAGTGTTTTTGAAGAATATTGAAATACAATAATTTACCATATATACACACTATATGTGAAATACACTATTAGTCGCATCATGGATGATTTAATCCCACTTGGGTAGAAAAAACACACTCTATATAATTTTTTGGGTCCTAGGAATCATGAAAATTCATATTTTTTTGAATAACTATTAAACTAATGATTAAGATAATAGAAAATCCTTCTTCTTCTCCAATATAAATACAAACCTTACCCCCTCTTCCTCTAACATGTATAATTATTTTATAATTGTCTAAATTCTCCCCAATAACATTACCAACCCACATTCCCACATCCAAGTCCTAATGGTATCATAAAATGGCCCAATCTAAAGCCCTTATGGAGTATCTCAAGGAGAAGAGATCAAGTTGTAAAAATACTCTTTCATTTTCTTCTGTTTTCTTTTCTATTATTTTGTTTTCTTATACTATAATCTCATACCATTTTCCAAGAGGCATGAAATATCTAGTATTATATTTATATATTCTATATTTTTATGATTTGTATTGAAAAAATCATAATCATTCTTTCTTTGAACATGGTTTTATTCTAAAGAATACCTTCAATACTGTGTCAATTTACAGATATCATGGATGATGTGTCATCAATTTTTTTAATTCCATAAAATCTAGTTGTAAAATAAATTTAATAGCCGAAAAATATTTTAAGATGTATTATATAACCTATATTATGTTTTTCAAATAAATTATATGCATAATATTAAGGTTTTATGATGAAACAGGTTTGTCGTTATCCATGAACTGCTAAATTGATCAAAATGAATGTCACAAGTGATATGTCTAATGAATGTAATCTTACAATATATCCAAAAGGATAAATGGAATTATTTAATATTATATCAATATTAATTCAATTTTATTTCAATTTTGGAGTATCTCTTCCATTTTACAACTAAATCAATTACAAAACAACCATGGAAATAATTTGAATCATTAACCCGAAACAATGGAAATAAAAAAATATTAAATAAAAATGGGTTGAATGAAGTTATAAAATGAACACACTAGGTGTTATAAACAGGATTATACTTCTGAAAAATAATAATACCAAAATTTTAGGCATTATATTTTAGGAATAATTATATTTTAATTAAAACAAACCAGAGGTAATGAAATTCTTAACACAAATTCCATTATTTGGGAAAACCTTATACTTCATTAATTATGTGATAATGATATTTTTTACAAAATTTAATTTATATTATGATGTATTATGTGTATTTATAGTTTATATACATAATAATATATTTATATTAATTATTATTTCAATTATATGATATTTTTAATGGACTTTTCATTAAATATATTCCTTTAAAACTCATTTTTATAAAAATTCCAAAGAAATCTTCTAATGAAATAATCCTTGTTTTATTGTTATGTTTGGGTTATTAGGAATTGATTATGATTAGGAGTGGGACCCCTAAAATGTATTGGGTATGCGCATGTTGAAGATCAGCCGTATAGCTATCCATTTGTAACACAAATATTTACACTATAAGTTATTGGTGAGAGTTACAATATAGGGTAGTCATGAGGGTTAAAATTCAAAATGATGTCGCAAGGGTTATAATATAAGTACGTAAATATATTTGATACTATTATTGTATTTTATATGTTCTTTAGTCATTTATGGAAATGTAATGTTTCAAATTGTAAGTATATATGGGTGAAAATTATCTCATTCTAAAAATGATTTCATATGTTTGTATTTATTCAGTGGATATTGGTTTTATTCATAATTTTTATATACCATGATCAGATTTTTATTCGTATGCAATGATTTAAAATGTTTTTCATGGGTTATAAGTGGGATTAATATAATTGAGTAATTGAAATTAAATGTTATGATGAATTTCCAATGAAATCATGTTAATGATTTGGGTTGAAAATTTGTTTTATATGAAATGCATACAATTTTAATGATAACCAATTTGGATGAATTTTAGTAGATATGTATGAGTTCTGTACTACCATTATAAAAATATAAAATAAAATGATATTTGGGAACATAAATAAGTGAAATGTATCTAAAATAGATAGATTATGTATTGTTTAAGGTTTGATCCTTATATTAGGATTTAGGGAACGATTTAGATAACATTAAGAGTTAGTATGATTTTTACATAATACCATAAATTATTTTTAACATATATTGTTTTGAAAATGGTATATAATATGAATATAATTATGTTTCTTCATCTATGATATGTATGTTATGAATGATATTTCATAAGAAAAACATGGATGATGAATTTAGAAATAACTGAGAGGTTGATATCATTCTGAATCTGCAACCAGGAATAGTGGGAATTCTAAAGAATAATTTTTTGATAGTAATGTATTAGCCGAAATAGCAAATAAATTTATGTGTCATCCAGACAAGAAAAAACCAGTTCTATCACAATAGAATATCGCAATAGTTGAACATTTGTTGAGGCAACACCCTCCTTTTCCAGTTTATCTTCTAAACCAGTAGCAAATAATGGATATATTAAATCCCTTGAAATTATATTAGATTTTACGAGAAGTTTAGATAATCAATTGGATAGTATTTATATTTATCATTATGATGATAATGTTTATTATTGGGGTTCAATGTTCAAATATTTTAGGGATAGAGAAGATATTTATGCCTTAGAGTGGGATGAACATAAAAGTATTTTCAATGAAAAATATTTTCCAATGGTTGCTAGAAATAGGATGGTGATGAAATTACATGATTTGAGGCAAAGGGAGTAATATTTATTGATATTTTAAGAATAAAAAATCACCCAAATGAAAATGTATGCTCTAAATCATATTTGGGATCTTGATAGAAAAATCTGTCAATGATACTCAGTATTGAAGCAAATATATGGAAGGGAATGAGCCTCTTGAGAATTCATAAACTATGAGAAACATTTCTGATGTGCTACAAAGGTAGAAATGGAGTATTATAATAATCAATTGAACTTTTGAAAAACATATAAGTGGTCTATATTAAATGTGATCGGTAATATTGAATCAATGAAATCTTATTGAATAAATTACTAGATTCTACTTTTTGAAAATTGTGGTAAAAATGACCGTGGGCAATATCATACTAAAAATGGAGATTGGATTCAATGTGGTAGGAATAGAAATATATTTTTATTGAAATAATTATATTCTTAAGATCAATTCTAATAAGAAAAATATAATGTGTTTCAAATGTGGTGAGATAGATCATTATGAATATGTTTTCCCAAAGAAATTTCCATGTGATGTAAAAAACCCCTAATATATGATTAAAGTTGTAGTGATATTATGTTCTACTATGTTAGTTGATTTTTGGACCTAAAATTAATTGGTTTATGGTACATAGTTTATTTACTCATATTTTTCTAATTTTTTTGATACGAGTTCTAAACATTCGATTATTGCAGAGAAATGTTCTGGAAATTTAGAAATATCAACTCAACAAATTAAAATAAAATATATTATGAAAACATCAGTGGGTGGGGTTGGAATGTTATAGAAAAATAATATTTAACGATTCATCATATTTTTATCTATGGAAATACATTACCTTAAAAATGAATGGTGTTTTCATTAGTATAGATTAATGTCATAGTTTGAATTGATTGCATTTTTTTAATGCTAAGATTGATTATAGAGATAAATAAGATGTTTTCAATAAATAATTTTAGCATATATATAAGAAAAAAAACCATATAATAGATAACATGTAAGTTTGATGAGTAATTTTTGAAATATTTAAATGAACATTATCTTACTCATATTGTTTCAAACAAGAAAAATTTTCATATTAATGATGTTCTAGTGGTAAATTAATACCTTGATGTTTTTCCTGATCAGATGCCTTGTGATATGCATGATTAGGATGTAGATTTCAAAATTGAAATAGGTCCTGATATTAATCTAATTTAAAAAACACATCTCAAAAAGCTCAAATATAACTTCATGAAATAAAAAATGAGTTTCAAGATTTCTTTGATAAAGGGATCATTTATCATAGGACTTTACTATGGGGAGCTCTTGTTTTTTTCATTAAAAATAATTATGGTTACCTAAGACATTGCATTGATAATAGATATTTGGATAAATTTACTGTTACGATTATGTATCTTTCACCTCACATTGATGACTTGTGTGATCATATCTAGGGTGCTTAGTATTTTTCCATGAATGAAATGAGATCCATGTAACATATACTTATGATGAATAAGGATTCCATTCCAAAAAAATTATTTTCAGATGAGATATGGTCATTATTAATTTTTCGCTTTTCCATTTGGGTTAACTTATTCATCTCAAGCATTCATGGATCTTATGAATATTATATTTCATGTGTTCTTGGATAATTTTTCATTTATTTTTATTTATGAAATTCTTGTATATTCTTGAGTTAAATGGGATTAGGAAAATAATAAAATGATTTTTTTAAAAACCCTAAAAGAATACAAAATATTTTGGAAAATTCATCAATCGTGAATTTTGGTTGAAAAAAATTAGTTTTCATGGTTACATTTTTTCTAAGGATGGAATAACTATTGATTTTTATAAAATTAAAGTAATGGAAGAATAGAGAATACCCCCAAATATAACCAATATTCACAGACCTCTTAGTTTGAATGGTTATTCCTAGAGGATTGTTAAAAACATTGATGGGTTATCCTATTCACACACAAAGTTATCACGAAATTATTTTAAATTAATCTTGAAATAATAATGTGATGATTGTTTACATGAATTGAAAATCTGATTGGTTAATTATATAGTTTTTACCCTAACTTCTAGAAATGGCATGTTTTTTATCTATTTTGATTCATAATTAATGGGACTTATATTTGTTCTTTTTCATAAAGAACAAGTAATTTCTTATTCTTCAAAAAATATGAAACCACATGATTTAAATTATACAACACAATATTTGGAATTATCAGATGTGGTTTTCACTTTAATAATTTGGAGGCGTCATTTCTATGATGCCCAATTTATATTATATAGTAACAAAAAAATTAGAAGTATATATTCACTCAAATGTAATTAAACATGAGGCAAGGAATATGGCTTGAATTGATAAAAGATTATGATATCATGATAAAATACTATCCTAGAAAATAAAACTAAGTGGAAGATTACATACGTCGATGTGAAGTTATAGAAAATTGAATAACTGATTAAAATTCGAATGTATCCATAAATTAACAATGATAAAAATTGTGTTCACAGATTTTAAAGGAGATTATTTGTTCTTTATGATTATTAGAAGAAAAATGAAATCTTGTGTGAAGCTCATTGTTCTCTATTTTCAGTTCATCCTAGTAGCACAGTGATATATATACCTTCGTGACTATTATAGGTGGGATGGAATGAAAACTATTTTGCATATTTTACTATGAAATGCTTGACATGTCAACTGGTTAACGTAAAGTGGCAGTTACTGAAGGCGATGTATCGGAAATTACCCGTGCAAGAGTAGAAATGGGATAATATATACATTAACTTTTTTAAGAGACTATTAATGGATTCTTGAGATAAAAATTCAATTTAGGTTATTCTTTAATTAATGAATAAATCATCCCAATTCCTTCATATTTGTGATATGATATATTTTGATTTGATTTCATAGTTTTACCTCAAAGTGATTTTCATGTTACGTAGAGTTCAACTTTATATTTTATCTTAATATGATCCAATGTAATCTTCTATCATTTGAAAAGGCCATTAGATGTTTTTTTCATAGAATTATAATTTAGTACAACTACTCCTCCATAATTATATGGGTAGTCAATATGGATGATTCAGACATTAGAGGATAAGATTTTGACTTGTTCAATGAATTACCATGGATATTAGAACAAATATTTTTCTGTCGAGGACATTTCCTATGATAATCGTTTTTATTCTAGTATATAGGTAGTACAATTTAAGGCATTATATAAGAAGAAAGGTCGAAAATCCACTTTTTGGTATGAAATATAGGAAATGATGTCGATGGATCCAAATTTAATTGAGGAAGTGGTTGAGAAAGTGAAGACGATATAGAAACAGATGAGAACAACTATGAGAAGGTAGAAAAGTTGTGTAGATAATAAGAAGAAGGAATTTACTTTTGAGGTATATGGTCATATTTTATCATAGAATCTTACCATGGAAAAGTGTAATGCGTGTTTTTAATAAATAAATCTGAGTCCACATTTCATCAGACCTCATGAAATCCTAGATAATGTCATTTGGGTTTCTAATAGAGTAGCTTTTCCACTGAGCTTTTCTCATGTAAATAATTTTTCTCATGTCTACAAATTGAAAACTTATATTATATATTATTATTGTGTTTGGAGCTTAGAAGAAGTTCAGCTAGAAGATAACAATTCTTATTAATATAATCATGTTCAGATTCTTGATTAAATAGTTTGTGTTTTTCATAATATATAAATACAATAAATAATGGTTTTTTTGGAGAAACTGCATGGTTTAGGGAGTAACATGAGAAACTAAATATTATATGAGGTAATGGTAAACTCATTTGTTGAATATGAATATAAAATTATGAGGATGTAATTTCCAAAAATTTGAGATAATAAAACACCTCATTATTTTAAAAATAAATTTAATTGCCTAAAATATAATGACTCTACATAATAAAACCATGTTATAAGTATATATTTTTAATCTAGAAGTAAAATATTTTTTTTCTTCTATGCTTTATATTTTGAAAAAAAGACTAACATGATTGAGATTAGTATTTTTTTGGTTTATGATAAGAAAAAAATAATTTCATGGGAATAATAACATACAAATATTGATATTAACATTACCCTTAGGATTAGTAAATTGACCAAATTAATAGTAACCTCACAAATTCATGTATTTAGTATAATTTATAATACATTGAATTTTTTTTTGAGGTGTTATAAAATTATTTGTAGTTATAAAATTATTATTTTTGGAATATATTATGACTTATTTCAAAAATAGTTTTTCTATATTTAAAAATTTATTTGGATAAAATGGAGTTCATTTTATAATTCTTCACATTGAAAAATGGTTAAGGTGAAATTTTTGAATTTTTCTAAAGTACTCGAATTTGTAATGAATTGTGAAAAATTCCATTTACCATATATATACATTATATGTAAACTACACAATTACATACATAATTGATGATGTAAGAGTCCATGTTTTGAACTCACACGATCTTGATGCAATTATGGGTTACATGTATCATGACAATTAATAGTATTTGGAAAAAATATTAATCTAATGATTAAAATAAAGGAGACCCACACCTCTCCTCTACTAAAAATACCACACTCACACCTTATCCAATACATTGTGGTGTCCAAAAAAGGAAAAAATAAAATTCTTTAAAAAGGATCTCAAGGATAAGATATCCAGAGGTCAAAAACATCATAAAATTTCTTCTATTTTATTTTCAATTGGTTTTATTACATTAACTCTATTCACCACCCTAATCCAAGAGCCATTAAAGATACTGTAATATATATATATATATATATATATATTCTAGAATGTTATCATATTTATGAAAAAATTCATCATCATTACTTCTGTCATCTTTATTTTATTTTCAAAATAAAAACATCATCTATTATGGGAAAATTTATAAATATCCTAGACGATGTGTCTTTTATATCCGTTACATACTACGAGGATAGTTGTAAAACAATTTTAATAGTTGAAAAATATTTTAATGGTAATGTTACAACCTCTCTTATTCTCTATAATTAACGAATATTCATTATATTTAGGGTATATGTTGAATGAATTTTGTGATTATAGAAAAAACCACCGGTATAATCAAAATGACTATCAGTAATGATTTATGTAATGATTCATCCTAATTACAGAAACCCAAAATTATTAATGGAATAATTTAACATTAAAGATTCATTTCAATACCATTTCAATCAAACTATGGAGTTTCATATCCATTCGACATGAAATTTCGTTACAAACCAAGCATGGAAATCATGTGACACATTAACAAAAAACAATGGAAATTCCAAAATATTATTAATAAAAAGGTTGATTATTGTTATAAACATTTCATATAATGCGTTATAAACATTGTTATTCATATGTAACATATTAATAACACCATTTTAATAGTTATACATGTGGGTTAATCAGGATTTAATTATAATGTTCCAGAGGTAATGGAATTCTTAAACAATGTTCCATTCTTAAGGATAAAAATATACTTCATTAATTATGTGCTAATGATATTATTTTGGTACGATATTTCATTTAAATTATGATTCATTATGTCTATATATATTGTATACATATAATAAAATGATTAAATTAATTCTCTATTCAATTATATGATATTTGTATGGAACTTTTCATAAATAATCCTATTTAAAAAGTCTATTTTAAAAAATTCATATTTAATGTTTTAATCCAATTATACATGTTTTATGATTATTTTCTAGTTAATGTTCACTGATTATGAAATTTTTTGAACTATATCTTCCTTCATTTCATTCGATATGTGTATTTGGGTGGTAATCTGTATGGTTAAGCCATGAAAAATAGAGATGGTTACACCATCAAACAGTTGTGTGGGATAAATTGTAAGGTTTACATGAGGGTTACAATTAATAAAGTTGTATTAGGGGTTACCATATAATTATGTGGTGCCCCAGAATAGAATAAATGATTTATATATATTATTTAAAATTTTATATAAATATCATGTATCATAGAGTACAAATATATTGGTGAGAATATTTCCTTTGTGAAAATGAGATTATTTGTCTATAAGTATTCATGGAATAATGGTTTTTCTTCCAGTTTTTATATCACATACAAATATTTTTATTTTCAAACCATTTTTTTAAATGTTCTATATTGGTTATCTGGATTTGTAATAGAATGAATATGGTCAACATATATCTTATGAAGATGATAAATGAAATTATGTCTTTGTTTTTTATTAAAAATTATATTTATTAGATGAAATGGATACTATTTTAATTAAGAAAATATTATCCTTCATATGTTTTTATCTATGTGTGTAGTCTTAGTCCCACTCAATGTGAATCGAGTGACAATTGAGTAGACAAATAATTAGTATTATTATTTTGATTACCAATTGGTGTATCTATTCCAATGATGCATCAGTATTCCAGTATTTATTTAGTGATGTAATTTATAGGAATACATCATGTTCAAAACATTTTAAAAAATAAATATTGTTATCATATAATTTTAAATATACCATTGAATTTCATTAATGATATATTTATCCAATTTCAAAAAACCTAGGCCAGTCTTCAAAAGTAACATGACATATCATTAATATAAATTAAAGAGCCCTAGAAACATACAATCAGATCATATGTAAAGGAATAAAATTACACATAGGATTTAATATCATGGGAGATAAATCACTCTATATATATATATATATTATTTTATTTTCATATGTTAAATTTATTTTTCACAAACTCGTAAAATAATCTATGGAATAAAAGTATTAGTGTCTTTCATTATCATCTAACTAGGTAATATATTTTATGATACAAGTGAACATTTCACCATAATTTTTTTACTATGTACTCAATTTTTTGTCCCCTCATATGTTATATTCATCTTCATAACCTGGGGAATGTAACCTCATTAAATAGATCATCTAAAATGATTAGTAAGGGAAAAAAATCATCAACATGTTATGAAGGCTTAAATCAGAACATTTTGATAAAACATGTGCATGTGAGCGATAACATATTCAATATAACATGAAACAAAATGATTCATTCAATTTTCATGATAATACATGTAACCTAAAATGATTAAAAACATACCATAGAAAATCAGTGTGGAATAAGAAGAATGGACTTTGGAGAATAAATATAGTTATAAATATTTCATATTTAATTCAAACAAAACATAATATTGGACTATAACACAGAGAGACAATATAAAAACATCTTATTTAGAGAAAACTGAATCATACCCTCATATTCAATTATGAAAAAACAAAATGAAATGACAACATGTTCTAAAAATTATTCTATGCATCATATATTGAAAAAACTAAAAACAAATTATAATGTTTTGAATAAAAAATGAATGTGATATATATTTCTAAGAAAAATATTTCACATAGTGCATATTTATAATCAAACTGATTCACATTTACAAAATTATTATCTCATGATATATCAAATATTAGCCAATGATTTGGATGTCTACATACGAACCCATGAATAAATTATATAAACATTTGTTGACTAATTTAACTGAATCAATTATCCTATGATAATGATTAAAAAAAATGAGAGTGGACTTCATTCAAAAAAATTAGATAGAAATTTTAAATAAAATGTGATCCATAGGAATTTTTAATGGTGTTACTAAAATTGTCCTTGAGAATATAAATGGGTAATATCAAAATTTCAATCTCCCCGCATTGTATTTTATAAGAACATTTTAATGGTTATTCCTGAACAATAATATCAAAGTAAAACAATACTTTCGAGATAATGTGGAAAAAAGGGATACAATAATAAGGATTTTATAATATGTCATTAAATTTTTAATGAATGTTGAATTTACAAGTTACATTAAAAAGTAATTATCAAAAAGGTTAATTTTTTATTATTTAAATATTTAAAATTTAAAAAATAACCTTCAATAATGGAATCCTGAAAATGATATAAGATGTATATAATATAAAAATGTAGTAGAATATAAAATAAAAAATCAATGAAAATAACCATTTTAATATATTAAACCACACTATTCTGATATTCACATCATAAAAGGGATAATAATGATTTATTTTGAAAAGTAAAAATAGAAAAAACTAAAGGTCACATGAGATGATATAATATTATGATTCCAAAAATAAATTTGAATATTAGAGAGAGTAGAAAATATATACCCAAATGAAACAGAATTCTTAGAAAGGAATGAAATTATTTTTGAAAGAATTATAATTTTATAAAAAAATCATCAATGAAGTGGATTTTATAAAATATATCACTTTCCAAAATATATAAGAGTTAATATTATGTGAAAATACGAATGGGGTGAATATTCATTATGGAGAATCATTATTCTGAAAATGTAAAATTATTACAAATTAAATGAATATATTTATTACAATATCAATTATATATTTTGTAAAAATTGATAAAAATACCGATGAAGGGATTTAATTAATATATTTTAAATCAATTTAAAAAAGAAGAATTTAGAAATAATAATATCATAAATTATAACACATCCATCACATTTGAATATTATTTCTAAAAAACCATAATAAATCCTTAAATGAAAATCTAATCAATAAAAAATGCTAAAATATTGATTATTTTTTTAATTGAAAACCCATCTAAAGTATAACATTATATGGTTCATAAAATAAAAAAAAATTATATAAAAATTAATTAATGTTAAATAAATTCAAAAAATATACTCTATAAAATTGATACCAGTTGATAAGACACATCATATATTAATAAATATATTTTGAGAAAGAAAAACACATTAATTCTATACCTCTTTGAATATTATGCTCTAATATATTATTTTAAAAAACAAAAATCATAATAACTTATTTAGAAACATATTCATTACAATAATAATTGATAAAATTAAAATAAGTTAATTTCAAAATATATGATATATAATGATATTTTATTTTCCTCATCAGGTGTTATTATATTCTATTATTTGTTTATTAATAGTTTTCTAATGGTTGGGTCAATTATGGTATATAGATTCAAAATTAATAATACTGATTTCATTATAAGAAATATTATATAATATATATAATTATTTATAATATTATAATATTTGTTCATAAGTATTTATGTTAAAATTGCTGATAATTAAATGGTTATTTATATTGATTCGATAATTTTTATGAATAAGGAGTGTTATCTATAAAATATTTAGAGAATAATATTTTAAATCTAGAAAAAAATTAGATAATTATTATTATTTAAAAATGTCAGAAGTATTTGTTTATCTTATTTATCCATGATTAAAAATAATATCATTGTTCATATAGGTGATTAAACTGACCCAAACAAGAACAAAATATATCTTATATGCCAGTTTGGTTATGAAAGTGATTTATGTGAAATAATATAATTATTTTTGAAGCCTAATAATAACATTTATATGTTTTTATGTAGTAAAGTAAGGTTATAATATATATTTTTTTTAAATAAACTATAGGAAAAAATGATATATGTCACTATTGTTGAGGTGTTTTTCAACACACATACATGAATGACACATTCATTTTCAATATATCATGAGGATGATAAAATGATTTTAATAATATAATAAAATTAAAATATTTATAACTATCATATTGCTTATTTTTATATAATTTTAGAATCATCCATTTTTGGCGGTGGTTAGAAAGAAATAACATTGTTCATAGAGGTGAGATTATGCACATATTCATGACAATATATTCATTTAAATATTTTTTTAGAATGTATATAGGAGATATGATATTATTATAAAAAAATTTCAATTATTTATAAATACTAATTATATAAATATGTCACATATATAATATTTTTTGGTGTAAAAAAATTAAATAATTATTAGAGCTTAGTTGAGCACAATAAATCTCTCATTTTATGTTCATCATTTGGTAGCACATTAAGGCTCCAAAACTACGAATTTTTAAATGATGAAGTTGTATATGATGTGGTAAGAATGATAATGTTATAATAAATATATTTTTTTACTAATATATGTATATTAATGGTTTTTTATATTATGTGTCTTTTATTTATATTTTTATTTGATAGAATAAATTTTTTTAATTAGATATTAATTAATATTAATTTAATGACATCAATCCCATGTAAAAGGATAAAATTTTGAAAATAGATAATTATAGGATTTCTTTTATTTTATAATACCTTTAAAATATCAATTTTTAAATTTTATGCTTTTTTTTACTATTATTTGGATAAATTTTTCATTTTTTGTTTTTACCATGGTCCCTAGTCATACCTATGATATTTTTTTTCCAAATAAAATTTAAGATAACCATTATAACATAATTTTGATCCTATGGACATAAATTTATATTGCATTTATTATAATTCAATTTCAAAATATTAAATAATTATGTATACAAATAAAACCAATAATATATAGATATATAGTTTTTATAGTAAAATGGTGTTTCGGGAATTATTTTCTCCTTATATTATTTAACATTAATTATAAATACAAATGAATTATAATAGATTTTCATATATTTATAAATTCATATGTTTTTTAAATTATAAGTTTATTATTTTAGTTTATTAGATAATAATTACACAACATTATCATAAAAATTCTTCATAAATAAATATAACAATATTATCATGGTTAATAACATTAAACTATGTAATCATATTTTTAGGCCAAAAAATTAAATTAAACTTATTAAGTAATTTAATGATGAGGATATGAAATATTGAATCCATTTTACATGATTAATTATTTATTATTGAAAAGCATAATTTTATATATAAGTGACATAAAAAATATAAAGTAAAATATTACTCAAGAATTAAGAAAAGTAGAAATTAGTTTTATAAATTAAACACATTATTTTTAAATGATTTATATAATTTATAAATATATAATTTTTAGAAGAAAATGGGATTAAAAAAATGTGAAGCCATTCGCGAAATATGATAATTCCATAAACATTACGATGATAGAAAATTAAATAATTTTTCACTATCCGCTTAATAATTTATACCTTTTAAAAATATAAAAAACCCACCATAGGAATATTTTAACATGATAATTTAAAACCGAAAAAATAGTTTTCACAATGAATATTATAAAATTTTAAATATTATCTTTTAATTGAAAATAAAAGATGTATGTAACAAATACTGTTAATGAAGAAAGACGTTTTAAAACATTATGTTTTTAAATCATATATTATATTCAATTTCAACTGGAAACAATATTTTTATTTACGAGAGGATTTTTAATTATTAATTATATTTATTAACATTCATCTAATATGGAATGATTAAATTTATTATGGGGTTGTGTGTGGAATAATATTAAGAGAAAATTATATTCAATATTTTATTGGTATTATTGATTCCAATACTTCTACAGTACCCTCTCATTAAATATGTTATTTTATGCAACATCACACCCACAAAACACCCTATCATTTGGTGGGACTTAGACATTTAACATTGACATGTTCCATCTCAATAGTGGCAGTCCTTTACAGTGAAATATCACATGGGATGAGACCTATAACCCAATATTTTCCTTTTAAACACTAAGGAATTAGAAATAAGAACAAATTTATAAGATGTGAATATAATATTAAACTGTACTAACAATAAATCCCATGAAAAAGATTTTTATAGGGAAAACCTAGATGTTTTTTCCATACCAACCACTATATATCACCCATATTACCAAATTTCATATACCTGAATAAATTAAAATTTATTAATTCATTACTAAATCACATATTCCAAATCATTATGCCATCAAAGCTTTACTCGGCCTTAAAAAATAAACTATTTGACCAATTTAAAAATGGGGAAAACCACACATCTCTTCTTTAATAAGAGGGTAGAATCATGAGATACAATAAAATATATCCATATTTATCTATTAATGGTTCAACTACTTCAATTCATACACTTTCTGGTACCATGACACTATATGAAGAACAATATTATTCCAAATCATGTTCCTTTATGCAATCCATATCTTACATCAATAATGAACTCCATGAGGTAGTAATGTTTTCTTATTTATTTAGTTATTATCATCAAACATGAAAAAGATACTTGGTAATATTAAGTATTTTTTAAACATGCAATCTATTTTTTGAAAAAAGGGTTATTCAAATTGAGGGGAACAACACCAAATTAATTTCAAATAATGAACCTATAACATTACATTAAAAATATCTTCCAAATCCTCTACGTATCCAATTATGGAGAGGGCTCATATTCAACATTTTACTCTATAAATGTCTCATTAATAATCTGATCATATACACTTTTATTAATACCTAACACTTTTACATAAATACCATTTCAAAATCATCACTTGAAATGAAATATTTTACTTTGAAAATCCATTTCAATTTTTCCCTATAGATATCCAATTTACATCCAAACCCATTATCAAATTCATTTTATAATATTAAAAACTATTTTCCATGTAAATACCACTTTATCCCCTAAACAACACACAAAAAGTGTCTTTTACAATATGTGATCGACTAAGGTTTCACCAATGAACAATTTGATAGGTTGTGTTGTACTAATTAACAATTAAGAAAACATGATAACTTATTAATTTATGGGCTAATATCACTTATCACAAAAGATAATTCTCTAAGAAATAATAATAATGATTTAACTGATTTAAAATTGTCAAATGAGAAAGATACATTGTAATATAAAGGTCACCTACCTTAACAAGTCATCTACAATATCATCACATGTTCATGAAAATGTCATCTGAGTCCATGATCACCTATATCATCAATAAAATCAATCAATATACTCCAAGCATATATAGATAAATAAAATCTAAAATCAGACACACACATTACAATAATGATAAAATAAATTTTGAATTTTTTATCATATGTTCCTCTAAAATCAATATAAAATAAATCCTAATAAAATTTGTATTATTCTACCATTGGTTTCTGAATTTTTCATCAAGCCAAAGAATAAATAAAAAACATTTGTTTCTAATAAGAATGATTATAAACCTGGTAAAAAAGGTAAAATGAGTCATTAAATGTTATGATAATCAATCCCTAATTTCTAGGAATCTCAGTATTTTAATGGATAAGAGAAAGGGAATAGGATTTCAACCTCTACCATTATTCCAAAAAAAATTATTGATACTTAAAAAGGGATATCATTTTTAAAATACCTAAATCTCATCCCATGCATGGCATAAAGACTAGAAATACGAGAATAGCTTCATGACCCATGGGTCAAAACCTTCTCCAACAAGACTATCATAGTAAAATTTATATGATGTATGGATCCCTTATGTATTGACACTTTCATATACACCCTTAATTTTTCTCTTGTTAACCATTTAATATCATAATTTTATCCATTAAATAAAATTTACTGTACCAATTTTGAAAATTATAAATATCAGAATCACCGATATATACATTTTGGAAAAAACCTGTATAGATCATGAACATTACCATTTTTCTGAATCATTTATTAGGGTAAACCCTACATACGTAATTCACCAATATCAACCTTTCACATTATGAATTATTTTTATTCTACCACATAGTGAACCTTATGAGGAAATGGAATCACAAATGAGTCATCTATATCATGCTTTATATTTCCATTTCAAATTATCGATTAACAAACAAATATGTAGGTAAATCAGATATATCAATTTATAAACCTTATATATTGTCATTAAAAAATAACCATAACCTTATTAATACTAGGATAAAAATAAAATTTCAATTTTTAATCCTTACCTATTAGGATATTTAATATTCATCCAACCCTTACACATCATATGAACACTTATATTACATTTGTAACTATGACTATTATTAATATATAAGTAATAAATTTATAGACAACCATTACATATTGATTTGTCTATTTTATGCAAATACAAGTGAAACCTTATATTCTATGAGTGAAAACAAAAATTTTCTAGATTCTCAATCAGATATTGGTGAGTACCCTTATATATCTCGTTGAATAACATGATCACCAATTTTTTATCATAATGAAGCACAAAACATAACCGATTTCCCACACATGATTTTAAAGTACCCTTACACACATCATTTTCTATAAGGAATCATTTAGATATCAAAAAATATATAAATATAAGGACTCATACAATTGATATACCATCAAATAATAATCATTATATCTCACATAACAAATATATCTTGTTGAAACACCCACAAGTTGTGTTGTGACCTAAAACATATATAGAAAACATTATGATAAGGAAACCCAAATCAATCTCTGGTTTTAGTTGAGCACTCCAGATGCATCCTAGTAAACCTATCACATGATAATCCTATCTGAGATATCATCCAACTAAAAGATTCATATAATGTGTTCCAAATATTAATATAATCACCACATTTTGACCAAATTTTATATTTCCTTTGATTATCCCAAACTAATCACATGTGGATCGTTATAATTTTTATACCTAGGAACCGGGTTTGGAATTATAAACAAACAAAATAAAATAATTATATCCATTCCCATATGCATCTAATACCGGTGGAGCCTATATATTTATTGTGTTTTTTAATTTTTTTATCGTTTATTCCTTTATAGACACTCATGAGATATTTAAATTTCCCCTCTAGATGATTTTCATTATTAGAATATTTTAAAAAGAATATGTTTATTACATTAGTGTTATTTGAGTTCAATATCACACATGTTATATTTTTTGGATCACATACTATAATTGTTGGATTAAAAAAATTAAATACCTTTTGTTTTGTGAAAAAATATTATCATAATGATCATCCTATCCAGTGTTTAATGTCTTGATTTATTTTTATTTTGTTATAGATTTGACCAATATTGAATACATATAATTATAATAGTTATTCAATCAAATTTTTTTGAAAAATAGACACATTTATTGTGACCTTGCATCCCCATTATTTTTTTTAAAATCTATCATTAATATGACCCATTTTATTGAGAACAAAAGTATATCCATAGACAAAGAATTAATACTCAAATATCCTTTATAAAATAATAAAATTATTTATAATAATCAAAGTAAAATCAATATGATTTAATTGATATAATATTATTGTGCTAAAATCATTACAAATAGAAGTCAAATTATAGAACAAGACATTTTTTGTTAATATAATTATCATTGAATAGAGAATAAAATTAACATGATTCCATTATAAAAAATTAGAAGAACATAAATTATTTTAATGAATAAAAAACATATTTATGGTAATGAACCCATATTAATGATTTATAAGCTAAAACTATTTTTAAATTTTCATATTCATTTTACAAAGAAAAAAAATAATATTTTATCTATCTCTATATAAAATTAAGAAATATGAAAATATTCTATGCCATTTAATTTTGTGGATAAATTATATTATAAAAAATTATCCAAATCTAATGTTATGATTTCATTTCTTATGAACCTAATTTCATTTATATATAATACTGTAAATGCCATAACACCCCCCCTAATAGGATTTTTCATTGAAGAAAAATCCATGTTATTTGTAAAACTAAATTATTTGATTTCACTATTAAATAATACATTCAATCATTGAAAATATTTCTTTAATAGATAAATCGACCATTGTAGTTAATATACATTAATGTCACTATTTGATTCCTCAAATCCGTTGTGTTAGTCAACAAAAAATTCCACAAAGATAATTCCATTAATTAATGTTATATTGAAATGAATATGATATATCTCAAGGTCATGACATAGTGTTATTGTAATAAAAATATTAACTAAATTTATAATGATAATATTTGGAATGTATTTTTCATAGTTAGTACCATGAATTTGTATTTAACCTTTCATAACTAGGTGAGAAATATATTGATACCTTACAATCCGTATAATTATTAATTCAGTGAATTCACTTACACCATATGGATATCACCCATTAGGGTACACTAATCTATCTAAAAATATTATTATTGTGAATAGATTCAATTTTAAAATTCATAAACTTTTACCAATTATTAATATCATTATTCTCAAAACATTCTTGTATATTTATAGGTTAAACATGTATAAAATCAAATTTATCATTATTTTCAATAAGAAATTAACATAACTATAGATCTTGGTGTATCATATCAGATCATTTAATTTATTATAATAATTTATCCATTTAAAATTATATAAACCTTTTTAGAGTAGATAGAATTTACATATATGGAAAATTCATGTTCTCTATTCTTGAACATCTCTATGATCAATGTTTCCCCAACTAATTATTCAATTAATATATTATTTCTCATGAAAATAGAGATCATATGTCACAAATAAATTTTAATCTGGTATATTATATGGGACATAAATCATTGTTTTAATTGGAAATACAAAAAATAAGATCATTAAATTCTAAAATATGCTAATATTTAAAAAAACACTTTTCGTAGGCCTTCAAACCAAATATTCATTTAAAGGTCAATATGAGACACATACTTGTTTATATATCCAATGACAACTTTAAAATACCATTGGATGGAATATAGTTACATATAACACTAATATCTCAAAATAAAATAACTAAAATCATAATAAAATGTTAAACTATCCCATTATAGATCAAATTATTTCCAATAGTGTATTACTTCAACTACTAGACAGATTATTTTATAGTGTTGTTACATTAAAATTAAATTTTTAAACAATTAAATAATATCTTAAACAACTAAAGAAGTAATGGCTGATGTATTACCATATATAATTTTATTGAATCATTTTCATGTTCTTAAATAATATTATATACTTTGTTATTGAAATCGTTTAATTTTTAATGATCCAAAGTCATGACTCTAAAGAAAAATATTAAAATTCTTATTAAAATCATCATAAAAAGTTCTTTTTAGGTATAATATCAAGTTTCATGACTACTTGGTGACCCTTATACATAAATATATTATGTATAACTTCTCAATCAATCATTTATATTTACCATAATATAATGTTTTCTCAATGAAACCTAATAAAAATGATTCATGATTATAAACTAAATCATATTGATTAAATTCCAATTATCTATTCCTAAGGATCCTTTGTATATATTTTTCATGTGTATGTAAGATATTGTAATTAAAAATAAAAGTTGCATTATGATCACTAACTCTTTTATTATTATTTTGAATATTAAAAATTATATTATTCATATCATTATGATAATGTTCTAGAGAAGTATTGGATATTAATGAATTAATATAAAACTCTTAAATATATAATTCCCTTAAAGGGAAGTCTATCAATGAACTGAAAACACTAGATCTATTAAATAATTTATAAAAACCATATAAGGATAATTATACTGTGTGTATATGGGTATTTTGGCATGGGTTACCAATGAGTTTCCTTAAATAATAATACATTTTAATTATCCTATCAGGACCTCCTCCATTGGTACCCCTTTATGGTCTGTATTTAAGAGATGGAGTGACGTTTTATGCTCACAATGAGTATTCTATTTTTTGATAACATTCATTGACTATATATAATGTATAAAAATTGTAGGCATTTAAATATTTACATAAATTTAAGGACCTGATATATGGTGACATCCAAAAATGGACACTATGACACAAATTAAAAAAATTCACCAATATATAATTGTAATTTTATATAATTGGAGCAATATAAATACCAAGAACAAATTATATATGGTGGCTATGTACTCACCATCTTCTCTGGAAAATTATAATCAGCTTGTAACACCAATCAAAATACCCACTCAACTTTTGAAAACCTAAAAAATAGTAAATATATGTGGATTGAAAACATATATACTCAGTATGATACCCATGAAACAATTAATTAACAATGTGGGAGAGAAAAACTAACTCTCATGAAAACAAATTAAACTAACTAAAATCCCAACAAAGATAAAATATATCATATCCTCAACATAGATAAGACACTAGGAATCATAAAGAATTATAATTTCCAAATATATATATATATATAATGCCTAAAATATATCTCCCCACCAATTTTTATCTCTTGTTCCCTAACGATGAAAATCCTGTTATTAATAAAATTACTAATATATCTCTAACCCATTCGAACTGACCACAACCAAATCTCCTCATGAATCCCATAAAGAATGTTATAACCTCATTATCATCATATAATCCTTGAAATTGTAGTAGTCTAAAACTAATTACTATTTATGTCTCATATAGCGTACTGTTATACAATACAATTACTTTATGAACAACCATATAAAACCATATTCCCCATTGTTAGGTAAAATTATGTGTTATAACATCATGCTAGTATTACGAAAACAAAAATGTATTGTAAAACCATGGACCATCACAGACCAAGTAAGAACAAAACATATTCCTTAGGCCATCATATATTGATATATTCTGATATATTATTCTTTATTTGATGTGTGAGTGGGAAAGAGGGAGAAGTGATCAATATGTTCCCAATCTATCCTATATATTGGGATGAACATTGGGAACCAAAAATAACTAGGAATCAACTTCTTCACCATCATGGGTGGTGAAGTTTATAAAATATATTATATAGGAATATATCATGCACAACAAAAATAATGGAAACCAAAAATTCTTATATTTATTTTGTGGATATTATGTTAAATGAAACATGATTTCAACCAAAAAGGGTGAGTAAATTATTTATCATATAAGAATCCAATTATCATTATTGAGTCATCATTAATTTTTTCCACATACTATCTTATAAATAAATAATTATTTATTTAATCTCAATATAAAATATTGTATATTAAATTAATATTGTTTCAATCAAATAATATTTCATAATTCGAATTGAAATTTCTATATCATAACATTTACTTTCTTAGTGTATTCAACCCAACTTGTTGGTCATAGTGTGTAATTTAAGAGGCTGTTGAATTGAGTTCCCTATAAAAAAATTTCTTTAAAATAAATTTACAATTAAATCTCCCAATTTATTATAAATCCATTTTAATAATTATATTATAAATATATAATTTTATTTTTCAAATTAAATATAAATGATTTAAAAATTCGTAGTTAAAATTATTCATTAAAATCACTATTGTTTTTCAAACTAAATTACATGGTCAGCTACAATATATAGTACACGAATTATTTATAACTATATTAGAAATGTTTTTATATATATATTCAAACAAGGAAACTTTTGAACATTGAAAAATTGTAAAAAATATAATAAAAAACATAATTAAAAAAATGGGTTCAGTTTCATATCAAAAATTAATCACATCCATTAAGAAATAACCAAATTATGAACCGATCAACAAATGGTAAAATTGGTCTACCACCTTGATCAATATTTATAGAAAACCACACATAGTGATGTATAAAGACGTATCTTATATTACAGTTATATGTGAGGTTAAATCAATATTATGTCACAAATGACCTATACAAAAGTTATCAGGGGTATAAAAATAATCAAAATTGATAGATATTATTAAACACTCTCTTGTTACATAATCTGGATTGTGTTTTACTTATATATAAAGTACAATTCAACAGATCTCAAATATAGAGGTTAAAAAAGTGCATGTAATTGGTTATGAGAAAATTTATTGTTTCTCAGTTCGAATAACATAAAATTATCAATTTTTCAGAATATGTATTTATAGGAAATGTCAAATATGTTGAAAAAAATTTATATGAAAATAGAGTGTCATGATGTTATCAATGAACATATGTTATCATTATATTTTTTGAAAAATCATTTTACACATTTATGTTTTATATATTCATCTCAATTTGACATAGGATTTCTGGTATATTCTTTTCATGTGGCATAATCGTTCACTAATATTGGATACACACACACACTCAATGGAGTTAATCAAATTTTAAATTAACATGGATCTAAATATTTATTTTATAATAATAATAAAATTATGTGAATCCTTCTACTTTTCACAAAATAAGGAATGTCCTAATTTTCATAGTTTTTAACTATATAGTAGTGTATGTACAATGATACTTAACTCCATGTGTAGAAAATTCCATTTAAATTTATAAGTTAAGAATTATAATCTTGAATTTTGAAATTTATATTGATTGAAAACATAATAATTTTGATATATCATTTACTATATTTAGTATAGAATATTAGTATAATATCCTAGTGGTAGATAATCTAGGTCATTGATATCCTGGTGGTAGATCTACTAATGATAGTTTTTTATAATGGTTTATTTTTTTATGATAGATATGTCATGAAATAGATCTATTTGATGGTAGATCTTGCCTATGTTATATCTGTTTGGTGTCATATTTTCCCACAATTAGATATTCCTAAAATAAGATTTTATATTGTTGTAGAGGTTTCTAGATGTATAAAAATTGTGGATGAATATCAAATTGTAACACCCCGTAACTGATAGTAGATCTGTTAAAATAATATTATATCAATACATAGCTCAATTTCTCCATATTTCCACTAGAAATAAATTTACAACCATAATATATCAATATTATTATAAACACAAATGAATGATTTTTTATCATTAAAATAATGTTGTACTACCAGTACACAACTTTTTTATGTTAAAAAATCATATAATTTATAAAAATTTATATAAAAAAAGTTTAAATGATTTTGAAGAATGTTTTATTTAAAAGTTCAATGTAATAATATGATAATTACCATCTTAAGATCTCAAATTAAATTCAAATAAACTCCTCCTTCTAGGATTATAAAAAATAATTTGAAAAACAAGAATAAATTATGATGTGTTGTGAAATAAAAAACATGCATTTTATATAAATTGTCATATATTACTTCCAAAAATGTAAAAAAATAAATTACCTATAAATATTTAGTCTGTTTATAAACCAATCTCTAGGTGATGAGATTAAGTTAACATTAGATATTTTCCATTTCTACTATCCTGAGACACATATATACAGTAAGTGGTGGTACATGTAGGTGGTATAGGTTCTCAAGTCTTGATAATCAAGAGTTTCTAAACTTCCATCATAGGATTCATTACAAAAGGGAGAAACTCTTTATTCATGGGTGTTTTCAAGGGTGATTAAGTAGTTGATGAAAAGGGTATACTTTGAGGTTCCACAACTGCAGTCTTAGACAGATATAGAAATTATTTCATTCTGTTAAAAAATCTTTTATAATGATTACACAATGAACTATTACATTGAATAAATATTTATTATTGTACATGAAATACATTGAATATAGATGCTAAAAATGGTACCTGAATCAAATTTTCCATGAAATCCATAGTCATAGGTTGAATTTCTAGATTCTCGTCAAGAAACATTGTGAGATAATTTTCCTCATTCTTTATATAAAACATTGAACGATACTAAATATACTCAGCATGTTACATAATATGAAAATGATTATCATGATGTGATAAATATATATAACCAGTAAAAACATGCATTTCCTCTACATAAAATAGATAAAATAACATCTCTATCAACTAAAGATGTATTTATTAGTTGATAATGAGATGTAGAAAAATTGTTTATCGGATAAGACTCCAATATTAAAAGAAGAAACAACTCACATTCATTAGTGATACATCTCAATTAATACATGATAGATATAGTATCCTCTATCTAATTTACCAAATGAATTTTACAATTTCATGTTTTTTCAATTGAAAATAATATTATGTTAGATATAAGAAATGGATAACTCAAATATCAATCAGTTATCAGATTTTTAGATCAATGTATACTAAATAAATTTGGATCATATTATCTATCCTATATATGAAAACAATATTATTTTAAAAGCATATAACTACTCTTTAGAAACATATACATATTTAAAATAATGAGTAGTGGGATGAGACTATATCATCTCTATGATAGAAAATAATTTTTCCTCAAATGAAGACTCATCCACTGGAATATCTGAAGGAAAAGATTTAAGTTTCCAAGCCTCATCAGTTTTTTCAACTATAGATCCCTTATGATCTATTCCAAAAATAGGATTTTCATGACCAATATGATTTGGTGGACTTATCTAGTCATCTTCATCATCATAATTTTAAATGTATTTCACTAACTGAGTAGATCCAGGTGATTTCTCCCCCTTAACACGTTCTCTCTCATCATCTTGATGAGAGACAAAATAATAATATTGACTCTTGGGGGCTTACACTGTATCACAATTTCTTTAAATTATTTATGAATCAATATAAAAACAATTATTTATATTCATATAATCAATATATACTTAATCCACAACCCTTAATCTATCATAATATGATCACTCATTCTAACCTTCATTTCTGACATTAGATTTCATAAAAGATTCAACTACTATGAGAAGGCATTCATTACCAGGATGATAAAGTGATTGAATAATATGTCCAAATGGTACATAAGGTTTTAATACCAAAATAGGTTAACTTACCTCCAGTAATGAAATAGGAATTGACTCACTTTCATTACGTCTATCTCCCACTTCGTCAACATCATCCTCAACTACTTCGTTTGAGAAATATACTGCAATTTCATCTAGATCTAAGAATGAATAAACAATATCAACATGTTTATAATGATATTAAATCATATAAAATAATAATGAATCATATTATTAGTAGCCACCAATTTCATTCTCTAAGGGTTCTAACTATAATTAATTCTCTTTTATGATAACTAAAATAAAAAAAAATTCATGGACAACTTATTATATAATATTTAACTTTATGTACTAGTTTTTCCCCAAAATAACCCAAATAAAAATATTTTATATCATGAAATTATATCTAAGTGAGGTATTTATAATTTAAATTATAGTGAACATCAAGTATCAGTATCATTTTATCATATATCCTTTTCCATATGAAAGTGAAAAAAACATATTAGTACCTCATGGTGCAAAATTCGACTTCTCTATGGAAATACATATTCTGAATTATTGAAAAATATATCAAATATGTATTATGATATATAGATGAGTATCATTATGAAATCTCGATGAGTGTATCCTTTAAAATCATAAGATATTAAATAATGTGGTACTCTTCAACATTATTTGAATTGTTTTAGAAAAAAATATCACCATTTTTCATTATTCCCAATGCTAATAAGATATTTATTTTCAAGGATGTAATACTATGGAAATTGATAAAATGGTGGAAGAACATAGGGAAGAATGGTCAATCATTTATCAAGAACCATTTGATCCATCTTTGGTCCTGTGTCATATTATCCACTAGAGACATCCTCGAAACTGACCATTTAATAGATACTTCATTTTTTAAAACATCTACTTCATATGATAGTTTGAGTTTCTTGGGGTTAACATTGATGGGATGACTAGATTTAACCCATTAATTATTTGAGATATGTGATATTTCAAGAGAATAAATAGAAATGGATTTGACTCATACAATATTTGGACCGTCTTGTAGGAGCAAGGGAAAACACAACGAAAGTTGATGGTTGATAAAAAAAATGAGATGGGAATGATCAAATTAGGATCGTGGGATATGGTTTTAAACGTTTATATTTTATGACGATTTTATTATTTTTAGATTTATAATTAAAAATATATGAAAATATACTTAAATAAACTCATAAAAAATTTAATAATTGAATACATGATTTTTATCATATAATCTCAGAAAATAAAATTGTAGATATCCAAAAGAAGATCAATAATGGTGGATCATCAATAGTATTTTACATATGGTAGATCCCCATGTTTAGATCCTCAATATTATACCACTTAAGGTAGATAACCAATGGATAAATATTCCTATAATTTAATCATTAATAATTAGAACTAATCAACATTTATTATTCCCAATTAATATAATATAGTTAGTAATATATTATAATTCAATGTCTTTGTTAATATTTTCATTAATCTGATGTTCTGTAACAATTTATTCTAGATTCATATAAAAATTATGGAAATGATCTCTCAAAGGGTGATTTAATAGGTCATTATTTCTTTCCAAAAATAATATATAGTATTCATAGAGATATTCATTGCATATAACGTCAAATAATTTTTAAGAACACACCAACATTTATATATATACTCTTGTAAAGTGTGTTCAGTACTCAAAATTTGTTCACATAAAATTCCTATTTTTATGTACATAGCTGCATCAAAAGAAACTAAATAATAATATTTATTTTTAATACATCATAAAACTAATAAAATTACAAATATAATTCATATTTTATAGGTTATTTTTATAAATAATTAAAACTACAAAAATATGTATCCAAATAACTCAATATATAAAATGATATTAAAATAGTGAAAAACGATCATATGTCGGTGGTGTACTTGAGGTAAATAAAAATTCATTTTACGGATTGAAAATGAGAATATTAATTATTTTTCAAAAAATAAGGCAAATATACTTACAAAAAAACATAATATTCTTTTGGAAATCAGGAAATATTGATATAATCCTATAGTATAATTTAATTTGGTGGGATTAATTGGTTTTGTAATTTCATCATGATATAGGTTACTAGATAAACTAATAGAAGTATTTCTACACATTGTTCTATACATACCAAATTGTTTTAAATTTTTATTAGAGTTAATTAATTTTATATTAAATAATTATATATTTATTTTTAAAAATAATAAAACCTATATAGAATTTTAACTCTCCCATTAAACTAATTTAAAATTCAATTGTCATTATTTTTGAAAAATTGGTAAAAAACTTAATTCCATATTATTTTAAAAAAATTATCATTAATATATATGTGTTTATAATAAAAACTTTTTTATTATTTTTAAAAATAATTTATGGTCAGATATACCAATTAGAAATCAATTTCATGTTTTTAAATAAGTTGGTCATAAAAATTACATGATATATGATATTTCTTTAAACCATATACAGGTTTTCAAAATTAAAAAATTACTTGGAAAAAGATTTTTTTAATTAATGGGGTTTTTCTATAAATAAATCCTCAACTATATAGAAATTTTGAAATTATCTATTATATACATCTGATATTGATTAAAATTAAAATTAGTTTCTTAGGAAATACTTATAATAATGGATAAAAATATAAGTACAGTGAAAATATATCCTCATATTCAATACCATTTTCATGACGATATCCTTATGCAACAAATATAGAATTTTTTCTATCTATAGTTCCGGCGTCATCACCTTTTTTTTATAAAAACCCATTTAATTCCAATATATTGAATGTATTTATGTTTCCATTAGTTCCCAAATATTATTTCATTATTATTTTTTATTTCCTCTTAAATTTAAATTTCTAAGAATTAATTATTAATGGAATAAATGATGTTATTAGGGACACTATTTGACAAGAATTGTTGATGTTAAACATAATATCTAATATATTCTATTTATTATGTTGGAATATCTAGGTATCATACTATAATATCGTTGGGATGAAATATATGTGTCCTAACGAATGAAGGAAAATAAGTGTTGAATATATCATTATCCATTACAGGTTTGTGTATAGGTTGTTCATCACAACTAGCACATTTTTCTACAAGATTCATCATACATTAAAAATGTTTAGCATTTATATTGATATTATATATATCATCTTCAAGGTTCCATAAATAATTATTATACATATGTTGACATATGTCACCAAATTTGAATTTCACATATTCTTACATAGTGATAATACTTCTATTAAATGCCATGTAGGAATTACTACTATTATAATATCGAATGGAAAATCCTTCATCACCCTTAGATGAAAATAATTTATAAATATCCTTAGTAATGGGAATACTATCTTAGAAACCACAAATTTTATTGTAATTATCCTATAGATTCCATTCCATAATTACTATTGGGTTTTTTTTAATGATTATTTGTATAATAACTACATGAATTATATTATAAGTTTTATTCACTGTTTTTTCAAAATATATATAGTTATATATTACACATTAGGCGTGGTCATATAAATAAATTGAAGGAATCTAATTATAATTTTAAAACACTATTATATAGTTGGATTTTAGGAGAAAAAGTTTAAATTATTAATTTTTGTAAGCAGAAGGATTCAAAATATATATTTTTAAACTCAAATCCATGATCACTATTTGTGATCGTGAATCTATATGCCCAAATTTTTTATTGATTTAGCCCAATAATTAAATTAGTTCTAGGATTTATATCTGTTATCTATAATTAATACCTTAGTGTATCTAGAAAATTCAACAACATGATTAAAAACATATATCCTCTAATTTTGGAATGAAACTCTATAGTTTCTAGTCATCCCAATATGAGGAAAATAATGAGGTTAGTATGTTGAACCACTATTATTTAGTATGAAATACACTTTTTGTTTACCCTTGTTTTCATTGGTTGGAATCTTTTTCTACTTGGTAATATAGTTTAGGTAAGTCATTAACTAACCCATTCCATGTTACCATTTTAAGTGAGTGTATGTTTAAATAGAAATGTAATCTAGGCGAAAGAAAATATTATTAGATAATGGTAACTAGACACGATATTATATTTGAGAAAACAAGGTATCTAAATATGAAACATATATATGATAATTTTTCA
Organism: Viscum album; assembly: GCA_963277665.1. Taxonomy (NCBI): domain Eukaryota; kingdom Viridiplantae; phylum Streptophyta; class Magnoliopsida; order Santalales; family Viscaceae; genus Viscum; species Viscum album. The sequence continues at coordinate 709,244,984 of OY728156.1, forward strand.
ATGTACTTAAAACATAAATATTTTAAGATTTAAATACATTTATATAGTGTTTTCAAACCTAACCTGAAGACAATCCTAAAAACAGAACGAGTTGACAAAAATATTACACATTAATCCATATATAAATAAAAAAATTTAAATTAAAAAATATATTTTAGTTACTGGTTTTACATTGTCCAATTATTTTATCATTTTGATTTTCACTGAAGGAGTAATGTCTGCCATCAACCTTGATTTGGTTCTTGAAACAAGAATAGTCAGAAGTCATTTGTGGGTGGTATCCACTATCCAGAAACTATTTTTTCTAAATAGTTATTTTCAATACACATTTCAAAAGATTATATTTATTCCATCACGAATTTGGATCTATTTACTTAATCATCAATGTCCAAGTTCTTATACATATCCATTAGAAAACATAGTTGTAGTTTGATTTCCTAGAATATTGGTTAATATATCGTTCCTAATTATGAATGTATCAAGATACCTATATTATTATTAGTAGTATAATTTTATAATTTTTTTATTTTATCATTTGTTCATTGTTAATTTTTTATATTCTAAGAAAAAATTTATAGTTAGAAAAAAATAAAAAAATGCATTACACTTTGATGTTTACCTTTTTGTTCCTTAAATATGTCTTCCATTATATTATAAATATTCATTAATTTATTCACTATAAACATTTTTAAAAAAATATCCATTACTAGAATGTTTTAACTACAATAAAGTGATACAAATAATAAATTTGTTACCACAAATGTGTTAGTGATAAAACACATATTTTCTCTTTCCTGAATTTCTTCTCTTCCTGAACCTGAATCACTTGAACACTATTTAAGAAGCACTCCATGTTTCTTTCATGGTAATATTATACCACTTATCTCTTTACTCGTGAATTTTCTTAATCATTATCTTAGGACAATCATAAATCTTGAGGAATTTTCAACTTTATTCATAGCTAGTAACATCGTTTATAGAATCTTCCTTATAACATTTTCTATTCCAATTACCTATTTTTTTAAAATTATATTGGTATTTTTGATTCATTATTATTTTAGTTCTCATTTAAAAATTATTATATCATATAGAAAAGAGAATCATTTATTCAATATAAATAATATAAATCAGAGAAAACACATTTACACATCTATGGTCATTATCCATACAATTTATATGAGGTGAACCCTTACAAGAACCCTTTCAATTAAATATCATCATTTGATATTTCAAACTTATCTTCTATCGAGAACATATAATATCTCAATGGATTTTTATATAAAAAAATTCATTAAAACTCATTAATTCAATATTTATTTTATGAATGTGCACTTAATAAAACCCAAAAAGATCTTGATGCATGGTGTGTTTTGGAAATTAGGTAGCGAGCATGATAACATGAACAAGGATACATAGAAATCATTTAAAACTATTTATAATTCACTTAAAATTCTATATCTATTATAAAAATCAATGATATAACAAGTGTCCTAAATATGAATGAATTGTTACATAAATCCTAGTAATAAAATAATTAAAAAAATTATATGATGAATTTAATAAATATATGTGAAGAAACGTATGAATGTGGCATAAAATATTGAAAAATCTTGATCATTTATTCATGATAGAAGATGATAACCTAAGGGGATCATCTGAATGTGGAAATAATATAAAACATGTCATTTTAAATATTATTCAAGGCTAATCATTGAGACTTCATAACATTGTGTTATTATGATAATTTCTTCTGCATCATATCTGATATCCCATGAGATAAAATCAATACCCAAGTCATTTTATGTCTATATTTAACTATCTCCACCCTAAAAAATCAAATATTTTATAGGAATTTGTGGTTGACATAGATCATAAAACATAAGAATATATTCAAACACTTATAAACCAAATATTTAAAAGTGGGGTTAAAATGAATGAGTGTCCCATATAATAAAGGTTAGATAAATCATGGTAGAAACCTTCATGTGAAAATGGTTACGGGTATTCACTATACAAATTTTTATCATGGAATATCAGAAGATAATATCTTATACCTAATCAGTGTATATAATGATTCATGTAAAAGAATAATGGGATTGATAGTGGGCCTATAATTACATTTATATCATAATTTTAATGAAATGTTTGTGTAATAATATATTCAATCATTATTATTTGAAAATAAATATTAAAAATTTAAATAATGTAGCTACTAAATAGGTGGAGGAGAAGATATTATACCATGGGATGGTTCTTCAAAATTCTTAGTAGGAGCTTCTTAAGATATATGGACCACATTGGGAGGGAACTATAAATTTAATTTAAGACTACGTTATTCCTCAATGTGTTTTCACTGATAAAGATTATTGAATGATGTGTGTGTTTTATATAAAAAGAGGGGGAAATTATTAATTAATTTTTATACATTTATTTTTACTATATATCATAAAATAATAAAATTTACAAACCATAACATGGATTATTCACATGGTATCTAACAATGCAGTCTTTATTCTAATATTTTATATGATTAAGAACTGAAGTCTTAATAATAATATATCTGTTTATGTATATATGTGATTCATGTTCATAATGAATTAATTATAAAATCATAAAATAAAATATAGGTTTTGAAGGATTCATTTAGGGTTTTTTAAATTAAAAATAACATAGAACAAAATTATTTTAATGAAAGAATATATATTTGGTCATGGAATATTTTTAAAATATTTATTACAAAATTTTTGGTCCATTATGTTTTCTTAATATAAACAATATATTTATACCATAAGTAATTTATTCCCAAAAAATTTATCATCATTGATGATTTCGAAAGATTAACCATTGGATTATTTCAAGATTTTGATTCATAAATTAGTAATTATTTATAATTTTATAACTATTAGATTCATTATATTTAAATTAAAAAAGAAATTTACAAAAAAAAAATTATATTAACTAGGTTTTTACCCATTTTAATATTACACAAGTATTTTTTAAATTATATTGACATTTAGAATAATGTAATTAAATTATAATAATATTATTTTTATTAAATTATTTAGCTACATTTTTTTTATAAAATGTGTTTCTTAATTGAATCTATATATTTCCCAAAAAATATAATTTCTATTTCTTGATATCAAAATATTACATTTATCTAAAATAGAAAAATAATTATTATTAAATTTTTAATAAAAATGGATAAATATAAAATCTATTTATGTAGGGATGATATAAAAAAATTAATTGATATATGTAATACATACATAACCCCTTATTATGTCAGTGTACACCCTAAGCGTATGGTGTGTGTTTGTGGCACTTTGTTATGGTTGTTCGAGGAAAATAGTATGGCCCTTGATCTAAATAAGAATAAAAAGTTCTTATAATAATTTTTTCTAGCTATTTAGTTAGAAAATATTTTTTATGTATTGTAAATGGTAAAAATAGTGATCCCATCTCCATTAAAAGTATTGATAAATGTTATTCATTGGGTTTGATCTGACTGGCCAATTCTATTGCTTTATTCATCAGTGTGAATTAAAAATTTTCATAACCCTATATATATTTTAATCATAATATTACCTTTATAAATTCTATAATATAAGGGTTATGGTGATTTAATATTTTATTAAATCCATAAATATTTATCGGTTGAATATAACCAATGTACTGTATGAATTTTATATAACAATATGTAATTTACTAAATTAAAAGATAAATTCATTTATAAATGTTTCATCCATAAATTATCCCACCATTTACAAATTTCACACTAAAAAATATCTTATACACTAAAAAATGAAAGTATTATATTTAAATCACCTCTATGCAATTTCATGTTTCTTAATCCAATAATTGGTTTCATGATAACACTTAAACCGGGGGAGTTTACTTTTTTTAAAAAATACATTATCTCAACGATATATGATCTAGTTATATTTATCTACATAAAATGATATTTATATAAGGGAATAACCTTTGTATTGAATACTTGTTATCATAAAAAAATGTACCTCATTGATAGGGACACATAAATAAATCATGTATTTGGGAATAGTTAGATGACTTACCAGTCGATAAGAAACTACTCCAATGAGATTAATGATTTATTTACATTCAATTTATCTTAGAATAAGATTAATCTTCTCCAAAAATATAATGATTTTCTTTTAAATAGATATATAATAGAAAACATAATCACAAACATCAATCTATATTATGCATTAATGATAGTCATCAAAAAAAAATTGTAATAAATTTTTGGAATTCATACAACACTGAATGGTTTAAACAATGGTTATCCTATACTAGATAAAATATGGTCTATTATCTTATTCTCTCTGAAATTATGTCAACATGTTGGATTATGAACCCTATTTTCAAATAGATCCTCATGATGTTAAATTTTTAAAATTAAATGAATGATTTTATTATATATGAAGTCCAAAATTTGAAGTAGTTGATCCGAAAAATCCAAGGAAATAAAATGAAAATAATCATGGTATATACTATTGTGATCAAATAGTTCCCATAGATAAACAATCCATATGAGGGTGATAAAAGGCACTAAAATAGTGCTTTATATCTAGTTCAAGGTGAATGCTTCTCAGTAACCATGATATATTCTAAAGATCACGATATGTTATAATAGAGTGTGGGAGTCCATGTAATGTTTTCACATACCATATGTATATCATATCAATTTTTTCGAGAGAGAAATAATAAATGTTAAAAATAAAATAGATCTAAATTTTTTTGTTTATTGACTATAACCCAGATGAATTCATTACCTTTATATATCATGGGGAGTCCTATGATGAAATGAAAAGTTTTTATCCCTTTTCCAAACAGTTATGGGAAATGGATGCATCAACAAATTATATATATTTTGTTTATCCTTGACCATTTTTCAGTCCAACAATATATTTATGAATTCCACAATCTCCATCTACAAGTTATTCACCGGATGTTTTTTATCAGATCCTTGAATTTCTATGTATGACCATGATGAATAGATAAGGGAGAAGAGTGTTCATATTGATATCTGGGGTCCAATAAAATAGCTCCTTATACATTAATTTTTACTCTTGAATATTAACTACCATTTTCTATATAACCTCATCATCTTATCAAACCTCCAAAATCCTCTAAATAATGAATGATTGGGATGTTAATTGAGCATGTTAATATACTAATCATTATATATTAACATGTATATAAATATTAGTTTCAGAAATATTGGATGCCATTCAACACAAATCATGAATACATTTGTATGATCCTTTCTAATAAATTTAACCGACACATTTTATACTTTTCCAAAATATAAACTTGTTAAATAATCATAATATTTGATCAAATATAACCACCTTAGTTGGAACATAGTGAAATCTATTTGGGTGAATATATTATTTAGTTTTCATGTATATATATATATATTTCAAATCTCCATATAGAGAAAAAGTAACCAAATAATTATTATAAATATAAATACATCCAATTATAGAACATTAATTTAGTATCTCCCATTGATCATTAATTACTGGGATATATATGGTATAACATTATCATCTTTCATGCATAAAAAACCGATACCTTTTAGGATGCATCATCATAGATCACAAATACTTCACCATTGGCGTGTAATGTGAGCATAGGTATTGTTATTGGCTTAATATTTAACACATTAAATATTTTATCTCATATATATATATATAAAAATGAATTAATTATATGTTATTTTTGTCATTGGGATTGAAAATCATGTCTAGTTTCTCGGAAATAATTGATATTATGCACATAATATTTTGATACTTTGGATAGTTACCAATGATTCTTGTGTGGGAATTCGTTCAATTTTGTTATAATGAACAATAGTTATCCCTTTTTTGTTGTCAACATGTCCCATGAATATTATTTTATCCATCCAAAAATCATATTTGACGCACTTCACAAATAAATTTTCTTTTACCATTGTTATTAAGAAAATATTAAAACTATATTCATGTTATTTTTTTATTCTTTATAAAATAAGAATATATATTACAAATACTTAAAAATATTTATCGACATAGTCTGTAATGAATCTATTAAATAAGACTATGAATAAATCATGAGTGTTAGTGAGATTAATGATATCACTATTGTCTCAAAGTTCACATTACTTATATGTAAATTGGAATTGCTGATATTTTCAATCTAAAATTCTACTTGATACGATCATGACTAGAGATCATCCGTAGTGATTTACTATGCTCCTTGTAAATAATAAAAAAAGTCATCATTATATGGTATAATATACTTGAAATTTATTGAATTTTATTGGATCTAATAATCATTGTTGTCGTGTAGAATTGACCCATATTTCTTCTTGTTGACGATGATGAGATCACCACACTTAAACCCCTAATCTAGATTCCCTAACAGTTTAATAATTATACCTCATTGTTCAATATTGGGAATTCTTTTTGGATTCATATATAATGGAAATGATATGGGTAAATTATTATTTGAGAAATCAACCTCATGAATTAGAGAAAGATCATGAAGTTATTTAGGAAAAATAGAATCACAATCCCTTACAATTGGAATATCATCAAGAATGTTTTTTTCTCTATCTCAATCATAAAAAAAATATATTCATGTTGATCAGTCATAATATCCAATATTGAGATTATAAAAACAAAATGTATTTATACTCCTCTTTGAACTTATATATAATAAGAGTTAAATTCGAGACATTGAGTGTGAATTAATTCTCTCATAAATTTATATAGGATCTATAAAATTAAATCTAATACATATCAAAAATTGTATCAAATTCTGGTAATGTGGGAATCATATGGTTCATTCGGTATTTCAATATAAAAAAAGTATATGAGATAAGTTATTTTTTCATCATACAATAATTTACCTATTTTCCATTTTCATATATACCTCTAAATTAATTTTTTAGGTTTTTTTGAATAGTTAGTCTAATTTTGCATGATATCAATGAATCCATAGAACCATATTCACATAGATAATTTGATCAATATGAATTGAAAATACTCATTCCTTTTAATATTTCATTTTTTTCCTAATAGTATAATTGATTTAACATATACTAAGTGATGTTAATTTTCAAACTATAAAATACATAAAAGAGAATCAATTAAAAGTGATGGCTAATCTCCTAAATTAAATACATTCCTTAGGATATGAATTTTACTATATCAATATTATATTTATATATATATATATATTCTATTTACAATCATTGAATATTATAGTCATTTTTTCCATTATAATATTTTTTACAATTCTATTGAATTTAATAATGTATATCCTTAAGTTGTGTCAATGATGGTATGCAACATCACCACATTATCATGAGCCACACGAATAGAGTGTTAACACTGAATGAACGTTAGAGGGTTTATTACCATTAGGTAAAACTATATGACCTTCAAATCTAAATATATTATCAATACAAAAATTATTTTTTCAAACCATATTACTTATAAATTAATAAAATTATGAGATAATTCCCTATAACTTTCTTATCACTGTGTTTTTCACTAATTATTTACAATCCTACTTTTTGAAAATAATTAGATATTCATATCATACAAAAAATGAGAAAAACTATTTTAAAACACGTTAAATAATGAATTATTACATGAAATTACAATTAATACCATCATATATAATCATGAGGCCTAGTTTATTTAGGAAATTAGGTTAATAGAACAACAACATGAACACTAATAAAATAGAATTATTTTAAACTCATTAACCAATAATTAAAATTCCATCACTCTTTTAAAATTTAACTACATATCTCGAGGACGTAAATAATAAAAGGGATGATATATTAATAACAGTAATGGAATTATCACCAAATAAAATTATAAATTAAATACATGTAAGTCAAAAGACATGTAGAGGTTATGTAAAATGGGTGATAAAACATGATTATCAAGAAACGATGCACAACTATTAAAGTGGGACAACATATGAACATGGAAAGAAACATAAAACATTATATCATTAACATAAGTTAAGGATAGATACTAAGACAGCATAACATATTATTTTAATGATAACATCACATTCACAATAAATGTTATATCATTAGAAATAAATTGTTCCTAATTCAATAGATGTTTAAATAATTATGATCCCACCCACCACATTTATATTTATCATATGCATTTCTGTGCCATATATACCACAAAACACAACAAAATATTCCATCACTTTTGAACCCATAATTATGGAGTGTGGGTAACATACATAGATATCCTTAATAAATGAAGTATATGTATATATAATGGAATATATCTGAATTCAAATGGTGATGGTTATTTTCTATTAATATTTTTTCATGGAAAATCAGAAGATAAATTTGGTAACATAATAGGTTTAAAAAAATAATCATGGAATGATTGAATGAAAGAGAAAATGGGTCTTTAATATCATGGAAATAATAAATATATTATGATTGAATTGTAAAAACAAATTCCAATAGGTTAAATTAAAAAAAAGGCTTCACAAAAATAATGCTATTGAATATATAGGAGGAGAGGATTACTAACCATAAATATGTTTCTAAAAACATGGGAGGATTGTAATGCCCTTTAATTCCAAGAATATTTTTTGAACATTAAATGAGATTATTTTGAGACCAATTGATGAGATTTCATGTGGTTCCGTGGCCCAGAGTGCCCGAAATGACCTGTCAAAATATGTTATCTTTCAAATATAACGCATATGTAGTGTTCTAAAAAATGTGGAATTACTCTTATACAGTTTTCTGGATCAGAAATAATCAGGAACCATTGCATTCTGGATGGCAGGATCACCCTAGAAACATGAAATATTTAGTCGGTGTGAGCCTTCAGTGGGAAAACATGATAATTTCATAGACATAAATAAATGAATTAAATGAAATTATTTTATTTTTTAAATTCATTTATCTCATAAATATTAACTCATATTGGAATTCCAAGAGTATCGCTGATTTTTTGAGGGTATTATTCCATTAGGTATAATCTATAATTGGATAGTGAGGGTCATTAATGTAATGTAGTATTTTTCCATAAATATAATAATTGAATAATGTTATATTATTTTCAAATCATTATAACTCATAAATGGTATCTCAGATTGGAATTCTGAGAGTCTCGTTGTGTTTGTGAGGGTATTTTTGTAACACCCCAGGTAAATAAAGAATAGACATTTTCATATTTATCCATATTTGTGAATAAAATATTAATATGACTTTAAAGGGGACGCTATGCTCGATGGCGTACCCAACACGCAAAAACGAGTTTCATGGGAATCTTACGTTGCACTCTAATAATAAAATAATATTATTTTAAATGGCAGTTAACATGTAGCCGTTGTATTGGCAGGAATGGATAAAAATAACTAAAATATTATTATATATGTTTTTTAAATGTTTTTACATTTATCTAATAAAGGATAGAGGCTTAAAATACGGAAAGAATTCAATTTTAGGCGTATATGCCCTAGTTTTCACTAAAGGTTCACTTATCGCCTTTTGATGGAGAACCGTCATTAAATATAGTTTTGATCACTCTTATACATTCTTTTGGACCAAATAAAACTCTTATTAATAATCGGGACACCAAATTTTACTTTGTGTAATTTTTTGGTATTTTTCCGATAAAGTTCATTTTTTAATTAATAGTGTAAAATGTTGTATTTTAATTCAAAACATCTTTTTAATATAATTTATTTATATGATTAGATAATATTTTTAATTGGTTTTAAAGGGAAATTAGAAAATATTTTTACCATTAAATCCAATAGTGGTCATTGGAATTAATTTCACTTTGAAATCAGACTTAAACTAGTGTCAATCTTTTGATACTTATTGTTTCATAAAAACACGCTATTTGCGCTGACAGCGGGAATTAATTATTAAATAAATTAATGTGACTTCTATGTTTTGAATTTTTTAAAACTTAATTAATTTTTGAATTCAGAATATCAAATATAGCTTATGATGAATTTTTGAGATTTTTCTGAAAAACATCAATTTTTGATGAATAGTGAAACCACTAAGTGGTACTTATAAAAGATGATTTTTCATTTAAATGAAATTTTACCACTTTTGTGTTTTGAATTTCAAAAATCCGAAATAAATGGTTTCTATTAAGAAGTAAAATGTGGTTCAATGGGATAAATTTTTTTTGGTGAATAGTAACTTATTAAGTTTTTAATCGCGATTAGTGGTAATTAGTGTAATTTAAGGTAAAAATGATATTATAAGAATGTGAAAACACCATGAAACTTGTCCTACATCTATTGGGTGAGTCATGTCCGACCAAGGTAATCCATGGGCCAACTTGGGGACCCCATGGATCCACTTTGGTTGGGAAATGACATAAATAACTTTTTATTTAATGTAAAAGTAAAAATGACACAAACATGATATGTTTTACTAAACCATTTTTAAGTGGGGTTATACAAGTCATAGTTTTTATTATAAATAGTCATTGAAAAGCTACAAAGATTTCCTACATCATAGTATTTTTTCTATAATTTTTATACATTAAATAAAATAACTTAGTTATGACATAATAATGATGCAGAGATGACATCATTATTTGATGATTTAAATAAAATGGAGAGATAATGTAAAATATATGAACTACACATGTCCAAAACTTATTGGATGGGTTTATTTAGAACCCTTAACACCTTATCCACGAATGATATCAATTTGGGACCTTTTAAAACCGAAACACAATTTCAAATAATGTAATATTTCTTACTTTCCAAAAGTGCCCCTCCTCTCCTCTTATAAAAGGCCCCCACCTCTACCTCAATTCACACACTCCTCAAGCCTTTGGCTCGGCCAACCCCTTCCCATTTACGCTCTCCACATCCCTCTCCTCATCCTAGAGGATTCCCTTTGGTCAGAAGCCTTTCAATGGAAGACTTTAGGCTCAAATCAAAAGGAGTTACACTTTTAAAGGTAATTCATTCTCTCATGTTCATTTGTTTTATTTTGCTTCTCCAACCCCCAAACACTTTTTATTTACTTCTTTTGTAACAACACCAGTATATTAAATATACTAGGATGTTGTTATATGATTTATTCTAGCTACACTCTCAGACAACTACTTCAAATGGTTAAAGAACATACGGTTTCTGTGGATGGTGAAATTCTGCCTCCCGAAACGATGATTGTTCAATACTCATCTAACACCTTCAAAGGTGGCCATTATGATGTAACTATTTTTATATATGATATATAATTTGTTTACTCTTTACTTAAGCTTCTGTATTTATTTATTTTTGTCTTACCTTTATGGCTTCCATTATGGGTATACGCGATATCTTCATTTTAGGAAGTGCGGACTACCGCCCCCTCAAAGTGATGAGATTTGTTAATGCCATACGTGGGACGTATAAAGGATGGATTTAATGTTATTATACATGATTTTATACTGGAATTATTATTTACCTCTATATCATTATTATTTCCTTCCATTAATGTATGAGAATGAAATGGAAGTAGCGTTCATGTGTACGTACGGCTTACCGTCTCCATGAATGGTGCATTTTATTTCTTTCCTCTAAATGATTATGTGATTTTATAAATACATGTATATGCTGGATATATATGATATATATGATATCCAAATCGGGAATGTCATTTTGGATATAAAGAACCTTTGACCACACGAACAACTTGTAATTGTAAGAAGTCCACTTTCGACTTAAGAACCAAATATCAACAAAACAATCATTATTAACGTAATGATTACATAATGTTTATAACACTGAAATAAGTGATATAAAAGGAATAATAAGATTTAAAAAGGTTCTTAATCAAGTAGAAATTAACTCAAGTTTATTATTCAGGAGATTAAAGAACGATCGAGTCAAGTCGGACCCGAGGTAAGGGATCCTACTCCTCTCTTTCTTTTTAAGTACAAACTTTTATGTCATTCCTTTTAAAGCTCATCTTTATTGTTATTGGGATGATATTTTATATTACACTTACTGTAATTTTTATGTTCATGTAATGAGAGACCATATTCTCTCTCATCAATCCATTTTGGGAGTTTTGAGTGGCGTTGTTAGGCTGCCGAACTTTCGTAAGAGATCTAACCTCTCTCTTTCTTTTTAAGTACTCTACTTTATGTCACTTCTTTTAAGCTCCTCTTTGTAATGTTGGGGGATGTTCTTTTATATTCCTCTTGCTTTACATTTTATTTTAATGTGATGAGATACCCTATTTGATCTCATAAATCCATATTTGGAAGTTTTATGTGGCGTCGTTAGGCTGCCGAGTTTTCGTAAGAGATTTTTCATCTCACTTTTATTCACGTGAAATTTATGCTACATTTGCCACAAATTCCATTGAGTGGCGTATGTACTGCCAATTATTCTACTCTTTGTGTAATATACTTTCGTTTATGAGTATTTAAATCAATGATCTATTGTCCTTCTTTCATGGGGTGTATGTTTTGAAAGATACCCAAGTCGGTAAGGGAGCCTTTCACCCTCCTCTTTTTTAAAAGGCTTCTTTTTTGGGTCTTTTAATTTACGTATTGTTATGTTGGGATATGTTCTCATATATCCTTATTGATGTCAATTTTATTTCCAAGTGATGAGATACACTTTTTATCTCTCATCAACTCATTTTTATGTGATGCCGTTAGGCTGTCAAGGGAACTTTTTAACCCAATTTCGATTTCTTTGGGTTCAACATGTAGTCATTGAATATGTCATCCATTGAATATGTGTGAATGAACTTTTATTTTTTTACACTTAATATCCACTTATATTGGGTGTATTTATATTTGTCACACATATTTTTGAGATTGATTTGTCCTTAATTTAAGGATACCATCTTTATAAGGGATTTCATCACATTTGACATTTCTATTGAGGGTTCATTGTTGTTATGCACCAATTCACTCTTCTATGGTGTATATACTGTCCTTTGGAGTATTGTATCATGAATCCATTTATTCTCATGATATTATAAAGTTCTGACTAAATGTTATTCCTCAATTATTGTATTCTAGTGTCTCTAATTTTGGTAAAACCCCTTTAACCAAAATATCGTTTTAAATGTTTTAATTATTTGTTCTTATTAATATCCATGTTTTCAAAATGGTTTTAAGGATTTATTTATATGGATATTAATGGTTTAAAATTCTAATCTTCAAGGTGGTATGGGACTTCATCTCAATCTCCTTTTGTTGAGGAATATTTTATTTTATACACAACTTTCTTTTATACGGTGTATAAACCCCTTTGACTTTTACGTTTATTCAAAAGGAATCTTTTTTTATACGAAGCGTTTACTAAACGACAAAAGGGAATGTTTTTTTCGTATGTATGCGGCGACAACGACTTATCCTCCGTCATGACCGTTATTTGAGTTTCGGCTTCCTCTACAATCCATACCTTCTTTTTAAAAGAAAAATAAATACCATGTTTTACTTTTATTTTATTTTTGTATTGAAAATGGTTTTCATAATGTTTTTATATCTATGTGTTGTATTGATATCTCGTGATTGAAATGTGGAAATTTTATGTTTCCTTTATGCATGTTTTATGTGATATGATTATGTTATGGTTCTTGGGCATTATTATGAAGACGGGTGGTTCTGTGATAAACTAAGGGCGGGTGAGACCGTTATAGCTCTCCAATGCATTGGGTAATGCGAAGGAGTGAAACGTTAAGGTTTCTCCGAAGAGATTTAGGGAATATACTATGATGGGTATTCCAAACGTAACCAAGAGGGTTACTCCCTACGTAAGAATGTTATGAATGCCTCAAGTTACCTTTATGTCTTATGATTTCTATGATTTATTCCTGATTTTATGAGGTATGTTAAAGTGCCTATGTTTTATTGGTAAAGTATGATTTCTTTCTTATGTATATATGTACCCATGTTTCTTTTCTATATTTTTATATCCCTTACTGAGCTTTTTATGCTCATCCCAAGTTTTTGAAATGTTTTTCACAGGTCAAGGGAAGGATACATGATGTGATGACAGTGTCAAGGGATGTGTCAAGAAAGAATCCATGTTTTATTTTAAATATGTTTCCATTGATGGGAAGAATGAATACTGTCTTTTATGTAACCACTTTGTCTAAATATGGAATGTAATGCAGGTTTCATGATCTAATTCTCTAAAACTCTAAACCTGAAAAGATCCTCAATGTGTAATCTTGTAATAACTCAAGATTAAGTAAGGTTTAAGGCTGGGGCCTTATAGTTGGTATCAGAGGTCGGTTTAGATAACTTAGAGGTTAGGGTATTCTCTAAGCATAAGTGACAGTACCATAATGGTTAGGATTTTAGAAAGAGTACTAGTTTTAGATAAAGTGAATGAGTAAGTATATCTTAGTGTTTATCTTCCTCATTAGTACATGATGGTTATGTTGATATACTCACACTGACCTTTCTGTTTTTAGTGAATGGATGGATCTAGCAGGAACCAAAGTGACAATGGGTTTGAAGGAAACTGTGGTGGTTCTCTGATTAAGATACTGGATGAGATGGGGGATTCAATGAGGAATCTCATAGTTATTCCAAAACAACTATCAAGGAGTCATGATCAACCACTTCAAACTTGGTGATTTACCTAATTCATCATGTACGAGATGGCCAAATCGATGTGGAAATTCAGGTAATAATTATTAAGGTAACCAATAGGGTTTATATGATCCTTACATTTGAGGTAATTATGGGTTATTATATGTTATGATGGAAAATGAAAGGCATGAGATAAACTTGAGGTTAAAATATGTTATGATCATCTTTGAAGATTTTATCCCTTTTTGGAAAATGTTTTAAGAATTATATAGTTTTGGAAAAAGGACAACACGCAGACCGTGTGACATCCCGTCGCGTCGGACAAAGCTGCGGGAATCGAACCCACAACCAATGTGCGACTGGTATTTATCGCCTACCACTGGACTACGTGAAGTCCCTGGTTAGTTTGACCGATTCATTCTAGTTATACGATTTTATGAATTAAGAGTAAGTTGATTTTGGGTTATTTATGAAAATGATTAACCTATCATGGAGGATATGGGATTAGGTTAATTACTTTTCAATACGAGACTTTAGGAGCAACTGATGTTGTTTGGAGATAAATGTTACGATTTAACATGGAAGACTATGTGACTAAATCCTTCAAAAATTTGGGTTTCAATCTTAGATTGGTTTACTTTGAAGAATTTTATGGACAAATTGTTTATCGGATGGTCCTTGTTGAACTTTGGGTTTTGTTGGACAAATTTTGGAGATTAAGCATAGATTTTCTTTTTTATAAAGGGTTATCCTTTTCTGGATTATCTGATCTTGTACTAACCTTTTGGTTTTGGTTTTGGTTAAAGCCTAAAGAAATGGGAATTATATAGTTCTCTTTTGTGGATTAGGTGATTCTCTAGAAGTTGATTATAGTACTCTTAATGTGAACAAGTCTTCCTAAATACTCGTCTTTTGGAGAAAATATGAGTTTGTGTAAGGAATCTAATAAAAGTTGAAAGTCAACATGATAAGTGATTAAGTTTACTTATGAATAAATTCCTCAATAAAAAGTAACTTAAAACAAAAATGTTGTCTATTAACTTTTTCAACTGGGGAATCGAATACCGTTTAACCCATCACAAGTTTGTGATTTTCTCATTGTTAACTTTCTCCTAAACATGTTTTCTATCACTCTCCATCAGAACATGACCCTATGTTTTCTCCTCCATGTCCATGTTTTCCTACATGGAGTCCTAGTATGGGTTAACTCGGGTGACCTCTGTGATTATCTTTCTTTATTTTAATGTGATTGTTTTATCGACTCTTCTTCTGATGTGGGACTTTCAAGGATGTTTCCAAGCCCAATTTTAAAATTGCGAGGACGCAATTCCCAAAAGGGGGGAAGGATGTAACACCCAAGGTAAATAAATAATAGACATTTTCATATTTATCCATATTTGTGAATAAAATATTAATATGACTTTAAAGGGGACGCTATGCTCGATGGCATACCCAACACGCAACAACGAGTTTCATGGGAATCTTACGTTGCACTCTAATAATAAAATAATATTATTTTAAATGGCAGTTAACATGTAGCCGTTGTATTGGCAGGAATGGATAAAAATAACTAAAATATGATTATATATGTTTTTTAAATGTTTTTACATTTATCCAATAAAGGATAGAGGCTTAAAATACGGAAAGAATTCAATTTTAGGCGTATATGCCCTAGTTTTCACTAAAGGTTCATTTATCGCCTTTTGATGGAGAACCGTCATTAAATATAGTTTTGATCACTCTTATACATTCTTTTGGACCAAATAAAACTCTTATTAAGAATCGGGACATCAAATTTTACTTTGTGTAGTTTTTTGGTATTTTTCTGATAAAGTTCATTTTTTAATGAATAGTGTAAAATGTTGTGTTTTAATTCAAAACCTCTTTTTAATATAATTTATTTATATGAAAAGATAATATTTTTAATTGTTTTTAAAGTGACATTAGAAAATATTTTTACCATTAAATCCAATAGTGGTCATTGGAATTAATTTCACTTTGAAATCAGACTTAAACTAGTGTCAATCTTTTGATACTTATTGTTTCATAAAAACACGCTATTTGCGCTGACAGCGGGAATTAATTATTAAATTAATTAATGTGACTTATATGTTTTGAATTTTGTAAAACGGAATTCATTTTTGAATTCGGAATATCAAATATAGCTTATGATGAATTTTTGAGATTTTTTCTGAAAAACTTCAATTTTTGATGAATAGTGAAACCACTAAGTGGTACTTATAAAAGATGATTTTTTGTTTAAATGAAATTTTACCACTTATGTGTTTTGAATTTCAAAATTCCGAAATACATGGTTTCCATTAAGAAGTAAAATGTGGTTCAATGGGATAAATTTTTTTTGGTGAATAGTAACTTATTATGTTTTTAATCGCGTTTAGTGGTAATTAATGTAATTTAAGGTAAAAATGATATTATAAGAATGTGAAAACACCATGAAACTTGTCCTACATCTATTGGGTGAGACATGGCCGACCAAGACAAGCCATGGGACAACTTGGGGACCCCATGGATCCACTTTGGTTGGGAAATGACATAAATAACTTTTTATTTAATGTAAAAGTAAAAATGACACAAACATGATATGTTTTACTAAACAATTTTTAAGTGGGGTTATACAAGTCATAGTTTTTATTATAAATAGTCATTGGAAAGATAAAACGATTTCCTACATCATAGTATTTTTTCTATAATTTTTAGACATTAAATAAAATAAATTATTTATGACAGAATAATGATGCAGCGATGACATCATTATTTGACGATTTAAATAAAATGGAAATATAATGTAATATATATGAACTACACATGTCCAAAACTTATTTTATGGGTTTATTTAAAACCCTTAACACCTTATCCACGAATTATATCAATTTGGGACCTTTTAAAACCGAAAAACATTTTCAAATAAAGTAATATTTCTTACTTTCCAAAAGTGCCCCTCCTCTCCTCTTATAAAAGGCCCCACCTCTACCTCATTTCACACACTCCTAAAGCCTTTGGCTCGGACAAAACCTTCCCATTTACTCTCTCCACATCCCTCTCCTCATACTAGAGGATTCCCATTGGGCAAAATCCTTTCAAAGGGAGCCTTTAGGCTCAAATCAAAAGGAGTTACACTTTTAAAGGTAATTCATTCTCTCATGTTCATTTGTTTTATTTTGCTTCTCCAACCCCCAAAACTCTTTTTATTTACTTATTTTGTAACAAAACCAGTATCTTAAATATACTAGGATGTTGTTATATGATTTATTCGAGCTACACTCTCACACAACTACTTCAAATGGTTAAAGAACATACGGTTTCTGTGGATGGTGAAATTCTGCCTCCCGAAACGATGATTGTTCAATACTCATCTAACACCTTCAAAGATGGCCATTATGATGTAACTATTTTTATATATGATATATAATATGTTTATTCTTTACTTAAGCTTCTGTACTTATTTATTTTTGTCTTACCTTTATGGCTTCCATTATGGGTATACGCGATATCTTCATTTTAGGAAGTGCGGACTACCGCCCCCTCAAAGTGATGAGATTCGTTAATGCCATACGTGGGACGTATAAAGGATGGATTTAATGTTATTATATATGATGTTATACTGGAATTATTATTTACCTCTATATCATTATTATTTCTTTCCATTAATGTATGAGAAAGAAATGGCAGTAGCGTTCATGCGTACGTACATCTTACTGTCTCTATGAACGGTGCATTTCATTTCTTTCCTCTAAATGATTATGTGATTTTATAAATACATGTATATGCTGGATATATATGATATATATGATATCCAAATTGGTAATGTCATTTTGGATATAAAGTACCTTTGACCACACGAACAACATGTAATTGTAAGAAGTCCACTTTCGACTTAAGAACCAAATATCGACAAAACAATCATTATTAACTTAATGATTACATAATGTTTATAACATTGAAATAAGTGATATAAAAGGAATAATAAGCTTTAAAAAGGTTCTTAATCAAGTAGAAATTAACTCAAGTTTAATATTCAGGAGATTAAAGAACGATCGAGTCAAGTCGGACCCGAGGTAAGGGATCCTACTCCTCTGTTTCTTTTTAAGTACAAACTTTTATGTCATTCCTTTTAAAGCTCATATTTATTGTTATTGGGATGATATTTTATATTACACTTACTGTAATTTTTATGTTCATGTGATGAGAGACCATATTATCTCTCATCAGTCCATTTTGGGAGTTTTGAGTTGCGCCGTTAGGCTGCCGAACTTTCGTAAGAGATCTAACCTCTCTCTTTCTTTTTAAGTACTCTCCTTTATGTCACTTCTTTTAAGCTCCTCTTTGTAATGTTGGGGGATGTTCTTTTATATTCCGCATGCTTTAAATTTTATTGTAATGTGATGAGATACCCTATTTGATCTCATCAATCCATATTTGGATGTTTTATGTGGCGCGGTTAGGCTGCCGAGTTTTCGTAAGAGATTTTTCATCTCAATTTTATTCACATGTGATTTATGCTACATTTGCCACAAATTCCATTGAGTGGTGTATTTACTGCAAATTATTCTACTCTTTGTGTAATATAATTTCGTTTATGAGTATTTACATCAATGATTTATTGTCCTTCTTTCATGGGGTTTATGTTTTGAAAGATACCCAAGTCGGTAAGGGAACCTTTCACCCTCCCCTTTTTTAAGACTTATTTTGTTGGGTCTTTTAATTTAAATATTGTTATGTTGGGATATGTTATCATATATCCTTATTGATGTCAATTTTATTTCCAAGTGATGAGATACACTTTTTATCTCTCATCAACTCATTTTTATGTGATGCCGTTAGGCAGTCAAGGGAACTTTTTAACCCAATTTCGATTTCTTTGGGTTCAACATGTAGTCATTGAATATGTCATCCATTGAATATGTGTGAATGACCTTTTATTGTTTTACAGTTAATATCCACTTATATTGGGTGTATTTATATTTGTCACACATATTTTTGAGATTGATTTGTACTTAATTTAAGGATACCATCTTTATAAGGGATTTCATCACATTTGACATTTCTATTGAGGGTTCATTGTTGTTATGCACCAATTCACTCTTCTATGGTGTATATACTGTCCTTTTGAGTATTGTATCATGAATCCATTTATTCTCATCATATTATAAAGTTCTGACTAAATGTTATTCCTCAATTATTGTATTCAAGTGTCTCTAATTTTGGTAAAACCCCTTTAACCAAAATATCATTTTAAATGTTTTAATTATTTGTTCTTATTAATATCCATGTTTTCAAAATGGTTTTAAGGATTTATTTATATGGATATTAATGGTTTAAAATTTTAATCATCAAGGTGGTATGGGACTTCATCTCAATCTCCTTTCGTTGAGGCATATTTTATTTTATACACAACTTTATTTTATACGGTGTATAAACCCCTTTGACTTTTACGTTTATTCAAAAGGAATATTTTTTTATACGAAGCATTTACTAAACGACAAAAGGGAATGTTTTTGTCGTATGTATGCGGCGACAACGACTTCTCCGCCGTCGTGACCGTTATTTGAGTTTCGGCTTCCTCTACAAGCCATACCTTCTTTTTAAAATAAAAATAAATACCATGTTTTACTTTTATTTTATTTTAGTATTGAAAATGGTTTTCATAATGTTTTTATATATATGTGTTGTATTGATATCTCGTGATTGAAATGTGGAAATTTTATGTTTCCTTTATGCATGTTTTATGTGATATGATTATGTTATGGTTCTTGGGCATTATTATGAAGACGGGTGGTTCCGTGATAAACTAAGGGCGGGTGAGCCCGTTATAGCTCTCCAATGCATTGGGTAACGTGAAGGAGTGAAACGTTAAGGTTTCTCCGAAGAGATTTAGGGAATATACTATGATGGGTATTCCAAACGTAACCAATAGGGTTACTCCCTACGTTAGAATGTTATGAATGCCTCAAGTTACCTTTATGTCTTATGATTTCTATGATTTATTCATGATTTTATGAGGTATGTTAAAGTGCCTATGTTTTATGGGTAAAGTATGATATCATTCTTATGTATATATGTACCCATGTTTCTTTTCCATATTTTTATATCACATACTTAGCTTTTTATGCTCATCCCAAGTTTTTGAAATGTTTTCCACAGGTCAAGGGAAGGGTACATGATGTGATGACAGTGTCGAGGGATGTGTCAAGAAAGAATCCATGTTTTATTTTAAATATGTTTCCATTAATGGGAAGAATGAATACTGTCTTTCATGTAACCACATTGACTAAATATGGAATGTAATGCAAGTTTCATGATCTAATTCTCTAAAACTCTAAACCTGAAAAGATCCTCAATGTGTAATCTTGTAATAACTCAAGATTAAGTAAGTTTTAAGGCTGGGGCCTTATAATTTTTCCCTTATAAAGATAATTACATTGACCAATGCGGGAAAAATATAAATGATGGTTATAGTGATTTAACCAGAAATAAAATAAATTAAATAAATGTTATTTAATTTTTCAATCCTCAAAACTGAAAAATTGTAACATTAATTAAAAATCCGAGACCACCATTGAGCTCATATGTAGATGTTATGCTTATGTAGGACTTATAATCGACCAGAACAGGTCGAGGGAAAAGGTTATTATTCAGATGAATTAAGAAAAAATAAAATATATAAATATAATGTTTGTTTTATTCAAAATTGTTTCTCTACAATACAACGCTGATCTAATTATTTCACTCCATAAATGGAACACTTTATTGACACTGCCACACAATGTAACTGAAACAATGTTTCATAAATGAAATAGCATAACAATAGTGACTCACTGATACAAAAATTATTCGATGTGTTTTCCCCATTTAATGGGATAATATGAATTGGATTTTATATTTGGATCTTGTGAATCCATCATAGTCTCTAATGTAAAACACTGCAATGATTAACACTGGTGAATTATAAAGTGTTGATGATACCCTTAGAGAGAGAATAAAAATCAATGATCGACAGATGATGACTAACGATCCTCCTCGATCAATCTCGTTTCCCTTATAGGGGTTTGATAATTTCCATTGTAAATTGATTTTTCCTGTTGTTTCTTTTAAAATACAAATCTGGATAACTCAGAAAAAATTTAACCATAAGATTGATCATTAATTTTTTGATGGTTAATTATGTGGGAAAAATGGGATATATATATTAGTTATTATTCTTCCTTTTTTTAATCTTCATGATCCTACGGAGAAGAATATATCTCGGATTATACGAATAATGAAACAGATCATTCTTTGTGTGTTCTTATGTGCGAATCCTTCCCCACTCCTCTCCATGTGATTTTCCTATTCATTATTGTGCTAGGGATGGTGGAACATTTCCCCCCAACAACATGTGAGAAGGTTCAGGGATAGGTAGTCCAAGGTATCAGCGAGCGTTTGTGGCATTAGGCCACAACCGTGAAAGTATAAGCCATAGATATTGAGTTTGGTGATATATGGGAGGCAGTGCGTCGAGGTGTTAGATGCCACATCCATCTCATTTAGTGGTGGTGGAGATGTCCAGAGACAACATGGCGCCATGTCTAACCCTTCAACTAGCAGACCAGTCCTTGGGTGACATGGAATGCTACTTACTGACAGCTTATGGGAGGTGTCCGGTTTTAGCCTGCCTCTTGATGTATAGTCTTAAATGGCTGTGTTGTGTCCAGGTTGGGCTACGTCGTAGCTTGATGGGGTAGAACATGCACGGTTAGAAGAATTTGGCCTATCGAAATAGTTTTTTCTAGTGGAATATGCTAGTCTACAAGGCAGCTTGGGATAGAGGAAAACTAGCCCACAATTATGGGCCTGTTTGGATGAAAACCCATGATGATGGATGGACCAATGGGGCAATACCGATTGGACTAAGATGGACTGGTTGGATAATGTGGATCGGGACACTGGCTAACCCAGTGGGCTAGATACAGGGCCTAACCATGCCATGTGCAGTAATGAACAATGGGATAGGTCAGACCCTCTCAGTCCTTGCTGGACAGGGTCGGCCCAGACATAATTGGATCAGGTCAGGGTGTCTTAAATTTTTCGAGTCACATGGGACCCATGGGCTGGGTAGGTAGGGTCGGTCCTCCCATGTTAGACTGGTTCAAGACATTACTAATCTTGATTTAAGTAAATTATAATATCATTCATACAATTCGTTCAATTTAGTATCCTTTTGTGGTGTTGGGAATCATGGGATAAGAAAGTTTGTTGGGAATACTCGAACTGAAATTTTTTTATATTCAAGATATGACCATTGATTTGGGGTGTAGATTATCCCAGAATCAAGCGCACTAAAGATTGGGAATCCTATGACTGAATGTGACACATAGGATATGGTGAGTTAACCTTATTGGTTAGGCATACAAGTTTACCTTTGTGGTTGAAGAAATGATCACACCTTAGTGGTCTATTAGATAACCGTACCTCTATTGTTTATTTGATGGGCACAACTCAGTAGAACTGCATATGAGTGCACCACAATGGGGAAACAGATGAGCATATAATAGTGGTTCTATAGATGAGCGGACCTCAGTGGTCTAGAAGAAGAGTATACATAGGTAGTTCAGCAGACGAGATTTACTAGGTGGTTCAGCAAATGACAACACCATATTGGTGTAGCCAATGAGCATACCTTAATGATGTAATGGAAGAAAATATCTCATTTGTTATGTATATGACCAGACCTTAGTGGTCCAGCAGCCGAGAGGACCATAGTGGTCTAATAGTTGGGTTTACCTCTATGGTTCATAAGGGATGAGTTCCTTAACTATACAATATGAATTATCTGTATGAATTATAATCTTATCTTCTATACATAATGTTCTACCGAGTGTGAGTTGCCTTTGTTGGGTGATTTTGTTGTGTGATATTGTTGTGTGAACATGTTGTCTGGTATTAAATTATGGTAATTCTATTGGGATTTGTTGTCCCTTCTAGGTATTATTTCACTCAACCCTTCATGGGATTCCCCCACACATGTCATGTCCCATGTAAGAGATCAAACCTTCTACAAATATATTGATTTTTTGATACTAGGTGGTTCCTAGTGAGACAGGATGTCCATGATGTACTTCTACATCTACTTAACACTTCCTTACACCTAACCATTAGTTGTGATTTGAGTAGACGGACCATAGTAGTTGTAAATTCCATTGTGGTTTTGAGCATTTATTTTGGCCTTTCATTACTTTTCTGTTTTTACTATACATTTAGTAGTTATCTCAATGAAAGTTATGGTATAAATAGTGTTAACCTTTCACCAGTTTGATCTTTGTCTGTGTGTATATGATTAATGGAAAATTTCATCCCTTCTGGGATATTTTTATTTGGTGTTAGTTTTCATCCCCTAACCTATGGAAGGTGGTATTGGGGTTGTGAGGGCACATTCCTTTGTGGATGGGTCATGGAAATGTGGTGTCAGAGGAGGTTGGTTCTACTAGAAGAACTATGTGTCTAAAATGTTTTATGGGGAATCATTGTTAAGTGTATCGTGTTCAGATTTTAGGCCTGTGAGTTCAATGTTATTGAGGAGGATTATGTATCTATACACAAGGACACTAAATACTATTTTTTGACTTGATACATGGAAACACTGGATGCATTCTTCATTGAGTATTTTTTCTTCATGATCTTTTCGAGTCAGATTCTTCTCACTATGTATAATCTATTAATCATGGATCATTATGATATCCTTCATGATGCCTCCCCACAGATAACAAGTCATGATTTAAATTTTTTCCTATGAGGATGTTCCACAGAGAGATGAGGCTTCAGTACCTAGACAATTGATCCACATGGGACATTCTTGTTGGTGTCCCCGTGATACCACCACCCATCAGTTAGCAGTTACTAGTAGTGCTACCGGTAGAGGACACCCATATGCTCAGTCAATTAAATGAGTTCAAGAGATAGATACTTCTCAATATTAGGAGAGAGATAGATCTGAAGGTCAATGGGGATTGGCTATAGGAGGTGATGCGAGTACTCCACTTAGAGATGATGTCACTTGGCCAGATGGTGGTTCTAACTGCGAACCTTCTTCAGTGATCTACGAGGTGATGTAGGAGTTTTAGCGTCCAAAAACTAGTGGAGGTAGACTTATAAAATGATCATTACCCTGGGAGATGAAAAATATCAACACTTTTATATAAAAACTGTCATAATGAGCTCCAGGAGCTGATGGTATAGTTGGAGGAGTTTCATGGAAGGGGTTTTTATGGCGCAATGTTTCAAAATGGGTATCCCAAGTGTTGTTTGTGAAGAAGGGAGAAAGAAGCTTGATGTTATGAAAGGATTTTTGGATCCGAAACCAGTTGATTATGAATAAAATGTATCCACTATCAAGGATTGATTACCTATTCAATCAGATGTATAATGAAAGATGGTTCTCTAAGATAGAGATCTCTTTTGGATATCACATGCTTCGAGAATGAGATTAGGACATCTCGATGATATCATCCAGATGTTACTATGGGCACTATGATTTTGTACTGATGCCATTATCCCAAATTAACTCCCCAAGAGTCTTCAAGGGACTCATGAATAAGATCTTTCTTCCATACAGTTATCGGTTTGTTGGGGTATCCATTGATGAAAATTTAGTTTATTCAGTGTCTGAAGAGGATAACAAGATACAACTGAGGATGGTTCTAGACACACTCTGAGAGCACCGACTATACAGAAATCTCTAGAAATGTGAGTTTGGGATATGAATAGGCCGCTTCTTGGGCATTTCATCTTAGAGGCAGGAGTGAGGTGGATCAAGCAATGATCGAGGGTGCTCCTACTTTAGATCCACCAACATGTTTTACGGAGGTTCATAGTTTCCATGGGTTGGATGGGTATATCAAAGGTTTTTACCTAGCTTCTCTAGAATGGAATTAATCATATAAGTAATTGATAAAGAAGGGAAAACTTTTCATGGGGATAGAAGGATCATATAATATCCTTCATCAACTGAATCAAAGAATGAATAGTGATTCTATCTTGATGATTCTAGAGGAGGGTGCATACTACGTGGTGTACTGTGATGCATCAGTAATTGGCTTGGTTATGTTATGAAGAAGTGGTACATAGTTATTACTTATGTCTCACAACAGGTGAGACCGCATGAGTTTAACTATTTAGCTCAGGTCCTGGAGTTTGTAGTGGTATTCTTCCAATAAAACATTTGGTGACATGGACTTATGGTAGAACTATTCATAATCTACTCTGACCACAAGAGTCTTATGTCATTCTTTTATCAAAATGATCTATATTTTAGACAATGACATTGGCTGGTGTTCCACCAGTTCTATGACATCATGTCTGTTTATACTCATGTGAATGGGAACATGGTGGAAGATAATCATTCCATGAGATTTAATTTGAAACTACTAAATGAGGCCTTAGATAAATTTCCCTAACATCAGATATATTTTGTTGATATAGAAGATGAAAATTACCTTTATTAAATTGTATTTTCTCCTACACTAATACAAAAATTCATAGAGTCACAACATTGAGATTCTGTCTGCGAGACCACACATTCCCTAATGTCCACAGGGAATGGCCCATATGGATATTGTAAAGGTGGGGAGCACGTCATCCTTTTCAAGGGTCATGTCATTGTACTAGAGGTATTACATGAGGATTTTTTGAGATAGTTCCATATATCCCTTTTGGAGCAACACATTGGGGTAGAGATGAAGTATATGGTTTTTTGAGGTTAGTACTGGTGGTTGTGGATGAAGAAGGTCCTGGAAGAGTTATTTTGAGATGCCTTACTTGTTAGCAAGTTATGGTTGAGCACAATGATCCATATGATTTGGTACAACTCCTTGAAGAACTGAATTGGATGTGTTATGGGATATTGATAGAAGTTGTAATGTGATTTCCATGTAATTTATGGGGCACGAAACCAACTAGGTGATAGTATACCGAATCACCAAGGTACCCAGCATTCTATACATTTGAGAACATGGTCCAATAGAGAGCATGTGACGCCTCTTTGTTCAAGATATAGTTCGACTCATGGGAGTCCCATCTACAGTAGTCTCAGATCATGATGCACACTATACATCCAACTAGGGGAAGGGATTGTATGAGGTGTTTGGGATTCATCTACATTTGAGAAGAACATTTCACCTAAAAATGGATGCTTAGAAAGAGAAGACCATACATTCCTTGGAGGACATGAATTGTTTTGGGTGCTTGATTTTGGTCAAATTTGGGAGGACCACCTATCACTGGTGGAGTTTGTGTACAACAAAAGATAACACTCCACGATCAGTATGGAACTATTCGAGGAACTATACATACAACCATGTAGGTCAACATTATGTTGGATAGACCCAGGAGAGTCTGCACTCATGGGTACAATGATGGCAGAGGCTACCAATAAGAATGTGAAAGTCATTCGAGAGTGTATGAAGACTACACAGAGCTGATAGAAGTTCTAATCTAATAGGTGATAGAACTCAGAATGATTGGAGAGGGGGGACCATATTCTTATGGGACTCCCTTTATTGAGGGGTATAGAAATTTTCCCTTAGTGTCATGTTATCTTAGAGGTTCATTGGAACATTCCTGATACTATATGGTGTGGGTGAGGTGTCCTACCACTTGTCTCTATCGCAAAAATAATCGAGGGTTCATGACATGTTCTATATATCCCATTTGATGAGATACATGCACAAATATTCACACATCATCGACTACGGCATGCTAGAGACTGAAGATGCCAAAAAATTCATGGAGTACCCTATCAAGATAGTGGATCGACAAGAGATGATCTTTTTTTGGATGTTCAATTTCTATGCGGCATGTTCGTTGGTTTCACAAGAATATCCAGGAGACCACATGTGAGTGGGAGGTTAAGATTCATTCTTAGTACCCCCATTTGTTTGATTAGCCATTGTTTTGGCCTAAGAGGCCGTAAATCCCTATATGTGAAGTAATTGAATCCCATGGAATTATTTGATTTTATTTAAAATTAAATGTGATTATTTTGAGACCAGGCTCTAAGATGGAATGCATTTTTTAACCTAGTGGACTCTGAATGACAGTTCAAAATGTTATGTTTTAAAAAGTGAACACGAACAAATTTCATAAAAAAAGTAGAATAACTCCCAATCAAGTGAATATATAATAAATTAGAGGAAACTATCACGTTCTATATGGAATATTTACTCTATCCGTAGCTTATGATTAGTTGTCAAATGCCTTTATTCAGAAAACGCAAAAATTACATAATCTTCTATAAAATAAATGAATAAAATTAAATTATTTTTAAATCAAAGTAATTCATAAATGGTAACTCGATTTGAAATACTAGACTACCATTGAGTTTGTGGGGGTATTATTCCCATTGTTATATCCTAGAATTTGCTAACAATTGTCAACAATTGAATATAGTCTGTGGATTTAAATAAAATAATTGACCACATTTATTTTATTTTAAAATCCTTATAACTCTAAATGGAAACAAGGAATAGAAATATAAGAATACCATTGAGTTCATGACATAATATTTCCCTTGGGCCGAGCATAACATCAACTATTGTGGGCTGGGTGTGAAAGCTAGTTTTTTGGACATAGAAGAAAATAAAAAAATCTAAATAATAGTTATTTTATTTTTGAATCCACATAACTCGAAAATGGTATCCCAGATTAATAATATGAGACCATTGTTTAGTTATTAATGAGATGTGTCCCCATCAGTAAGACATAACATCGATTGGTGCCAGTTGAGGGAAAGATATATTTATCTTATGTTTTATGGAATAATAAAAAACATAAATGGTTTATTTTATTCAAAAAAAAAATTTGATGTAGCTCAGCGACGAACTAATTATTTAATTCCTTTGTTGGAACTAGATAATGACGATGCAACAGAAAGTAATAGATTTAGTCATTAATAAATGAAATATTTTAATGATAATGACTTAGTATAATAAAAACATTGCAACATGTTTTTCACATTTAATTTGATTCCAAGAATTGTATATTAGATTGGGAGCTTGTAAATCCCTCTATGTCTCTGATGGGAAGCTCTCCAACATCGAACGTCAGTGAATCAAAAAGTGGCGTCAATACCCATAGAAAGAGAATAAGAACTAATGATTGATAGATGATGACGTATGATCATCCTCGATAAATATCCATTCCTAAGTATGGGTTGGATGCATTTCTGTGAGAATTTCTTATCACCATTCATTCATTTAAACCAAAAATGTTGGTTAAATCCTGAACATGGTAACTTGATTATTGATCATTTTTTGAAAGATGGTAAAATATTATGGACAAAAATATGATACATATTTTAGTTATTATTCCAGCCTTATAGGTTCTGCATCATCTTGAAAACAAGAATGTTTATGGGACTATATAAACAAATACCATATCATTCTTTGGGTGTTATTATGTTCTACTATATCTCCACTCCTTCCCTCTCATTCATCATGTTATTCATAGAGTAATGGTCGGTGGTGCATCGTCTCATGGTGCCAGGGGAGAAGGGCTGTAGCTAAGAAGGCCATATTGGCGTTACCCAGCCACGATGCCAAGACTAGGTCATGGCTCTTGAGCCGAGCTGGAAACAGAAATTGTTGACACTGAGACCAAAAGTATGGTGGAGGTGGCATGGTAAGGTGGTAGATGACACAGCTAGCTCGTATCACCGTGGTGGAGGACATCGACAATGGCGGGTGACGGCATCTGACCAGTCAACCCGCAAACCTGGTCAAAAGGTGACTTTGAATGTGGTCCACAAACCGCGTGAATGAGGCGTGTGATTTCAACTGGCCATGTGACATAGAGTCCTCCACATTGCGAGGATCCAAACACGTATTTTTCACGTTTGAGCAGGGATGAATATGCTCGAAAACAAGCCTAGCAGAGGATATTGTCATGCCGCTTAGTTACCTAGTAGGGAAATGTTAGCCAGTTAAAACGGGTTGGTTGGCTGAATAAACATGGATGCTAGCCGGCCTAGCAGTGTTGTACCAGTCTGACCAAGTTGGACTCAGATAAATAATATGGACCGATGTAACATCCCAAGTAAATATATAATAATAAATTTTCATATTTATTAATATTTGTGAATTAAATATTAATTAATTTTTCATTAAAGGGGTTGCTATGTTCGATAGTGTACCCGATACGCAACATCAGGTTTCATTGAAATCTTACGTTGCACACTAATAATATAATAATATTATTTTAAATGGTAGTTAACTCCTAGATTTATTTTTGGAGGGAATTAAATAAACTAATTACAATATTATTATACATGTTTTTCAAATTTATTTACATTTATCTAATAATATTTGAAGGCTTAAAATTGGAATGAACCTAATTTTAGGCAAAATTTACATTAAAAGGTCTATATACCGCAATTAATGGAGAACCATTTTTAAATCTAGTTTGTTTCAATTTAATACATTCTATTTGATCTTATATAATCATTCTTTAGAATGGGAACATCAGTATTTACTTTTAGTAAATTTTTGGAATTTTTTCGATAAAGTTCATTTTTTAACGAACTGTGAAAAATGTTTTATTTTAATTCAATACTGATTTTTAATCTAATTTATTTATATGGTTATATTATATTTTTAATTGGTTTTAAAGTGTAATTAGAAAATATTTTTACCATTTAATCCAATTTTTATTGTTTTAATTAATTCAAACTTGAAATTGGACATAAACATGTATCAATATTTGGATAGTTATTGGTTCTTAAAAACAGGTTATTTGTTCGGATAAGGGGAATTAATTTTAAATTAATTAATTCAACTTATATGTTTAAAATTCGGTAAAATAGACATCATTTTTGAATTCATAATATTAAATATATCTTAGGCTGAATTTTTCGTATTTTTCTGAAAATCATCAATTATTGTTGAATAGTGAATCAACGTAGTAGTAGTTAAATAACTGACTTTTTCATTAAAATAAAATTTACAAATTTTTTGAATTGGATTTAAATAATAATACATATATGGTACTTATTAGTAAGTAATATGTGGTTGAATAAGATGAAAATAATAGTTGGTGAATATTAACATTTGACTTTTATTTGTTGTGGTTAAAGTTAAATAGAATAATTCAAGGTAAAAAGAATATTATAATAATTTAAAATTACCTTAACACATGTCCTAACATTTTTCGATGAGTAATGGCTGACCAAAGTAATCCTTGTGTCTATTTTGGGACCCCATTAAGCCTCTTATGAATGGTAATGACACATTAGTTTAATTAATATAAAGTAAAGTCAAAAATGACATAAAAGAATATCTCTTTGTAAATTTATTTTATCATGATTTTATATATGTTATAATTTCGTATATAAATATTATTTGGAAAGATAAAAATAATTTTTAAATCATTTTAATTTTTTTACAATTTTTAGATATCAAATACATAAAATTATTTTTGACACAATAATGATGTAGTGTTTACCTCATTAATAAATGATTAAAATAAAAAATATTATAAATTATAAAATAACATACAAAACCTATCCCATTAATATTGGATAAATTTATTTCTACCATGGTTATCTTATATTCTACCTTAATGAGTTTTTGACCTTTAGAAACCGAATATCTTTATATAACAAAATAATATTATCACACATTCCAAAAGAGCCCCTCCTCCACCTAATAAAAAGGACATCACTTATAAAAAATTACTCACACCTCTCAGTCCATTTTTCTCAACCCACCTATACCTAATTAATCTCCCTAAATCCTTATCCTAATCCTAGATGCATTACCTTAGGCCAAAGGATCATCATGAAACCCTTCCAGTTCATAAAAAAGGGAGTTACCCAAATTAAAGGTAACAATTTCTCTAAACTTATTTTCATTTATTTTACTTCTAAAACCCATACAATCATTTTATTCCTATATTTTATAACAAAAAAATATCCTTCATATACTAGTATGTTGTTAGGAGATTGATTTGAACTACACATATACACAAATCCTTCTATTGAGCGAAGAACATACAGTTTCTATGGATGGAAAACAAACGCCTCAATAAACCATGATTGTTCAATTATCTCCTACCGCCTATCATGGTGTCCATTAAGATTAGAAAATATTTATATATGTTATATATTAGGTTTATTTTTTCATTATGCATCTATATTTTTCTTTTATATCATACATTTATGGTTTCCATTATGGGTAAATGCGATAATTTCATTTGAGGAAGTGCGGAGTACCGCCCCCTCAAAGTCATATGACTCGTTAAGGCCCTATGTGGGAAATATAAAGGATAGGGATAATGATATTATATATGATTTTATACTATAATTATAATATAACAATTTATCATTATGTTTTCATTCCATTAAAAGATTAAATAGAAATTATTGTAGCGTTCATGCGTATGTACAACTTACCGTCTCTAAGAACGGTGCATTTTATTTCAAATCTCCCAATGATATGTACTATTATAAATTCATATATATACTAGATATATATGTTATATGTGATATATAAATATTTAATATCAATATTAATATAATATAATATCGACAACATGGAAAACTTGTAAATATAAGGTGTTTATTTTTTACTCAAGTACCAAATATCGACAAAACGAACGTTATAAACTTAATTGATTAAATAATTTATATAACATGGTAACAAGTGATATAAAAGCAATAATTATCTTCAAAAAGGTTCTTAAGAAACTGGAAATTATCATTAGTTTATTATTAAGAAGATTAAATAACAATCAATTCAATTCAGACACAAGGTTAGGGACTTCGTCTCAATCTCCTTTCATTGAGGCATATTTTTTTTCTAATACTTGACATTATGTTATACTCTATATAATCACCATGGAATATTAATTTATTTAAATGGGGGTATTTTTCTGAGAATCATTTTATTAACAAAAAAAAAAAGAATGTTTCTTTTTAATGTTAGCGGTGACAATGACATTTCTTTCATTGCAAGTATTATTTGATCTTTTGCATCCTTAACAAGCCGTAATGTTTCAAAAAGAAAATAAATACCATATACTATTTTATGTATTTTTTTTATTGAAATTTGTTTTTATAATTTCTTTGATACATTAATATATTGAAATTTTATATTGTTATTGCTATGTGGAAATGTTACCCATCTTTTATGATTATGTTATGTGTTATAATCATGTTATAGTTCTTTGGCATTATTTATGTATATGGGTCATTCCATGATAAACCTAGGGTGTGTGAGCCCGAGATAGCTCTCCAATTCATTGGGTAATGTGATATAGGTAAACTTGAATGATTCTAATAAAAGATATAGGAAATATACTGTAATGGGTATTCCAATCTAACTCCCTATATAGCTGTGATTGCAACAATGTAAGTCTATTATAGATGCCACATGTTACCTTTATGATTTATGATTTGAGGAGATATGTAAAAGAGTTTATGTTTTTTATGTATTTATGAACTAATGTTTTCATTATATGTTTTATAACCCTTACATTGCTTTTTATGCTCATCCCATGTTTTGAAATGTTTTCACAGGACTTAAAGATGAATAGGGTCAATGATGAGATCAGCAAAAATTCACGCTGTCTGAAACATGGAACTAGACTTGAATCATTTTTTCAAGAGTTTTTATTTTATAAAAAAAGTATTCTGAGTATAGGTTTATACTTTTTAATCTTTTAAGATTTAATAGTTACATCCTAATTCTCTAAAACTCTATACCTAAAATGATCATCAATGTGAATTAATTTGTTTAATTCAATATTATGTTTTGATTTAAGGCCATGTCCTTATAGATGGTATCAGAGGTCAGTTTAGATAACATTAGGAGTTAGGGTATTGATAAATAAATATCCGTAATTTAATTTAAGTTAATATTGAAATCATATAGCATTTACAGACTACCATGTTTCTTCACCTATGATATTTCTACATTCAGAATGCATGAATAGATTGATGCTCTTGATTAGGATTAATTAAAATGTATGATTCATGATAAATATTATCTTATGGTGCTTCATCTTAGGAATGAAAAAATTTCATAGAATTGAGGCAGGAGGATGGCTTAGTGGCTATTTATGAAGAAAAATTCAATTGACTGGCAAGGTATGCTCTAAATTTCATAGGAGATCTTGATAATAAAATGAATCATTTTTACTCATTATTAAATACAATGTATCGAAGGGCTATATCTTCTCGTGAGTTCAAAATTTATAAAAAAACATGTTCGTTGTGTGTATAAGGTGGAGATAGAGTTTGCTGATGATCAAGTTTTCTTTTACAAACAATAGAATAAGATATTGAGGTGGCCGAAAAAAGGAAAGAACTCTACAAAAAAATTCTAATTGTATGAAACATAAGATTACAATTTATAGAAATTGTTGTAAAAATAATTCTAGGGAATGCCTTTTGAATCTTGGCATGTGCTACTGATGTGGTAAAATGGGACATCAGGCTCATAATTTCAATGAAAAAGATCAGGGTAATGGTAAGACAAAATCTGATTTAATGTCTGCAAAATGTTTTAAGTGAAATGAAATGGGTCATTATGCAAATGAGTGTCCAAAAAAGAACTCAACTGAAAGAATCCAGCTAGACTACAAGCAAAAAAGGGGTGGTGAAATCCTTCTCAACTACTTTATCATATGTTCAGCCATAAAATTGAGTATTATCAGGTAAACTATTTGTTTGTTTAGATTATGTCGATGTGTTGTTTGATTCCGGGTCTACACACTATATCATTTCTGATAAGTTTTCTAGTAATATTGGAATTCCATCTCAATATATGATTACAAAACTTATGGTAAAAATCCTAGAGGAAATTTTGAAAGAAAAAGAAAAAATAAGAACCATCATGTCCTTCTGTGCGGAAATAATCTACCTATAAACCTTATTTTTTTCTCTAGTAGAGTTTGATGTTATTTTGGGTATGGATTGGCTTTCTGTTTATCATGCTAAGATTGATTGTAGAGCTAATGAGGTTTATTTTAAAAATTATTTTCAGTCTGTGTAAAATAATGAATGCTTGCTTATGATTACATATCAGGAAGCTGATAAACTAGTAAAATATGTAAATGAATGTTACATTGCAAATATTGTTGAAAACAAAGGATCTATTCAGATTAAAGATGTGCTAGTGGTAATTGAGTGCCTTATTTTTTTTACTAATGAGTTGCCTGGTATTATACCTTATCATGAAGTTGAATTTATTGTATACTTAGTTCCTGATAATAAAGAAAATTTAAAACCCCCTTATCGAATGGATAAAATTAAAATTTTAGAGTTAAAGAATCAATTTCCAGAGTTATTAGATAAAATTTTCATTCGACCTAGAAAATCACCATGTGGTGATCCTATATTGTTTTTAAAAAAGAATGATGGTTAAATGAGACTTTGAATTTATTATATAGCATTGAATAACATCACTATTAAGAACAAGTATCCTTAGCCTCATATTGATGATTTGTTGGATCAGCTCTAAGGGCTCATTATTTTTCGAATATTGACATTAGATCATGGTACAATCAGTTGAATGTGAATGAAGTAGAAATTCTGAAGACCATGTTTTTTACTATATATGGTCATTATGAATTTGTAGTTATGCCTTTTGATTTGACCAATTCCCCATTTGTATTCATGGACCATATGAATAGAATATTCCACGAGTTCTTGTATAAGTATTTTGTTGTGTTTATTGATGATATTTTGGTTTATTCCAAAAGTAAAGTGGAAAATGAAAATTATTTAGGGGTTGTATTTCAAACCTGAAAAGAAAAGAAACTATTTGGGAAATTCTGCTAGTGTGAGTTTTGGTTGCAAAAAAAATTCCTTTATTGGTCACATTGTTTTAAAAAATGGCATAACTATTGACCCTGCTAAGACCAAAGTTGTTGATGAATTTCCAAACCCACAAATATAACTGATATCTGTAGATTTCTTTGTTTTTCTGGTTATTAATAGAGGTTTTTTGAAAAATATTCATGGTTATCTAGTCCAGTGACTATGTTAACTCCGAAAGATGTTATGATTATCTAGAAAATAGAATTTGATGATTGTTTTCCAGAATATTAATGAAGATTGTTGAATATTCCAGTTTTGGCACTGCCTTCCAGAAATGGTGTGTTTGTTATTTAGAGTGATGCTTCGTTGAAGGGACTTGGTTGTGTCCAAATGCAGAATGGTCATGTAATTTCTTATGCCTCACATCAGTTTAAACCACATGAGTTAAATTAACCCACACATGATTTCGAATTATCTTCTGTTGTTTTTTCTTTAAAAATTTGGAGGCATCATTTGTATTTAGTAAAATGTAAAAATATATACTGACCAAAAATGTTTAAAATTTATATTCAGTCAGAAAGAATTAAAAATGAGAAAGAGGAGATGCTTGGAATTAATCAAGGATTATGATTTCAGTATTTATTACCATTCGGAAAAAACATATAAAGTGGCTGATTATTTGAGTCAAAAATGTAATACTTCATTAACTATGTTATGTTTGGAACAATATCCTTTGGTTTTTTATATGAAAAAAATTGGTATAGATGTTGTTGGAGTAGAAAATTCTTATGTTTTGTATCATGTTTCCTTGAGATCATCTCTATAAAATAGAACCAATCAAGCACATAAAGAACAAATTAAGTAGCAGAAAAAGGTAGAGTTGGTTCAGAAGGGTATGTTTCCTAAATTTTACATTGATAATGATTGTATTTTGAGATTTGGTAAGGGATTATGTGTGCCTTGGGATTCAAAATTGAAGAGTGATTTGTTATGTGATGCTTATATTTCCCCATTTTCTTCTCATTCTAGCAGTACTAAGATGAATAGAGATATTCATGAGTATTACTAGTTGGATGGAATGAGAAGATATATTGTTGACTTTACTGTGATGTGTTTGACTTGTATACAGTTTAAATCAGAGCTCAGTTTCTAAAAGGGATGCTTCATCCTTTACCGGTGCCAGAGTGGAAATGGGAAAATATATCCATGGACATTGTTTTGGGATTACCAAAGACATCTCTAGGTAATAATGCAATATAAGTTATTTTTGATCGATTAACTATATCTTTTCATTTCCTTTCTATTCAAGATTCATTGTCTCTAGACCAACTTTCTCATTTTTATGTTAAAGATATAGTCAGGTTGAATGGAGTTCCCATATCAATTGTATCAGATTGTGATAACAGATTTACTTCTATCTTTTGGAAAGGCCTTCAAAATTCGTTTGGTACTGAATTAAATTTTAGTAAAACTTTTCTTACTCAATTAATTGTGAAATCAAAACAAACAATTCAGACCATGGAGGATATGCTAAATGATTGTTTAGTGGATTATCAATGAAGTTAAGACAAAAAAACATTCTTTGGTTGAATTTTCATATAATAATAGTTTTCATTGTAGTATAAAAATGGCTCCATTTGAGGAATTATATAGAATGTGGTGTTGAAATAAAGATTTTTGGGATGAAGTAGGTGAATGGAAGATGATGGGACTAGAATTGGTAGAAGAGATGTCCAAAAATTTTCAGCTGATTTAGATGAACAAGAAAATATCTCTGAGTCGACAGAAAAGTTATGCAGAAAATCAGAAAAAGGATCTCTCTTTTCAAGTAGGTGATCATGTCTTTATCAATGTTTTTCCATGGAAAAGTGTGTTTTGTTTTGGTAAGAAGAGAAAGTTGAGTCTGAGGTACATTGGACATTATGAAATCCTGGATAAAGTTATATCAGTTTCATATTGAGTGACTTTACCTCCATGTCTATCCTAGGTACACAATGGTTTTCTTGATTCGATGTTGAAAACATAGATTCCAGGTCCATCTCATGTTTTGATCCCAGAGGTAGTTTAGTTGGAAAAAAATATCTCATATGATGAACAACCAATTTAGAATCTTGATCGTAGAGAGAAAGTGTTGAAGAATAAGGTAATTCACCAGGTATTGGTTTTGTGGAATAACTATATGGTTGAAAAGGGATCGTGAGAATCTGAATATTCTATGAGGGATAAATACCACAACTTATTTGATAAATGAATAAAAATTACGAGGACACAATTTCCAAAAGGGAGGAAGGATGTAACATCCCTTGTAAATAAAGAATAATACATTTTCATATTAAATAATATTTGTGAGTAATGTATTAATTATTTTTACTATAAAGTGGTTTTTATGTTCGATGGCGTACCCGATACGCAACAACATGTTTCTTCGAAATCTTACATTGCCCACCCATAATTTAATATAATAATATTAAATGGTTATTAAATCCTAGTCGTTGTATTGGATGGAATGAAGAAAACTAACTACAAAATTATTATACATCATTGTTAAAAGTATTTACATTTTTCCGATAAATATTATAGGCTTAAATGTGAATGAATCTAATTTTAAGCAAAATTTACCTTAAAAGGTCCATTTACCATCTTTTAATGGTGAAACCTTCTTAAATATAGTTTTGGTCAATTTAATAAACTCAATTATAAAAAATAAAATCCATCTTTAGAATGGGGATAAAAAAATTTACTTTGTGTAAATTTTTCTAATTTTTCTGATAATGTTCATTTTTAATGAATAGTGAAAAATAATGTATTTTAATTCAAAACATTGATTTAATCTAATTTATTAATATGGTTATATTATCTTTTTTATTGATTTTAATGTGTAATTAGAATATATTGTCACCATTTAATCCAATTTTATTTATTGAAATTAATTTCACGTTGAAATTTGACATAAACAAGTATCAATCTTTTGATAGTTATTGTTTCTTAAAAACATGCTATTTTTTTGATAACATGAATTGATTTTAAACCAATTAATGAATCTTCTAGGTTTCTAATTTGGTAAAATAAGCCTAATTTTATAATTAAGAATATCAATTGTAGCTAAGTCTGAATTTTTGGTATTTTTTTTTGAAAAACATCAATTTTTGATGAATAGTGAATCCACTAAATAGTAGTTAAAAACTGACTTTTCCATTTAAATGAAATGTTACCACATCTGTGATTTGAATTTCAAAAATCCAACAAACGTTTTAGTTATTAATTAGTATAATGTGGTTCGATAAGAATAAAATAATATTTTCTGAATAGTAACTTTTCACTTTTATTTTCACAATTATTAATAAATAGGGTAATTCAAGGTAAAAAATATGATAATAATTTAAAATTATCATAAAACATGTATTAAACTTGATTTATGCATAATTAATGACTATGGAAATCCTTATGTTGACATTGGGACCCCATTAAGGCACTTATGAATGATAATGACACTTTATTTTGATTATCTTAAAGTAAAAGAAAAAATGACAAAAACAAATATCTCTTTGTCAATTAATTATTACATGGTGTTATATAAGTTATCATTTCGTCTATAAATATTAAATAGAAATATAAAAATATTTCCTACATCATCATAGTTTTTTTATAATTATTAGACGTCAAATAAATAAAATTATTTATGTTACAATAATGATGCAATGTTTACCTCATTAATAAATGATTTAAATAAATAAGATTATGAATTATAAAATAACATACAAAACCTATCCAATTCTTATTGGATGAATTTATTTCGACCATGATTTATCTTATATTCTACCTTAATGATTTTTGGACCTTTATAAACCGAATATCATTATATAATAAAATAATATTATCACACTTTCCTAAAGAGCCCTTCCTCCCACTTATAGAAAGCCCACACTTCTATCCAATTCCTCACAACTCTAAAGACTTTTGGCTCGTCCAAATTATGACGAAATAAAATCCCTACATCCATCAATTCCTCATAGAAGCCTTACCATAAAAATAAGTCACTTCAAGAAACCCTTTTGTTTCGTACCAAAGAGAGTTACCCAAATTTAAGGTAAATATTTCTCATAACTTCTTTTCATTTGTTTTTCATATCCAACCCCTAAAAACTTTTTATTCCATTATTTTATAACAACACCAGTATCCTAAATATATCAGGATGTTGTTATGAGAATTATTTGAACTACACATACACTCACCTCAATCTAATGGGTGAAGAACATAATTATTCTATGGATGGAAAACTAACGCCTCAAGAAACCATGATTGTTGGATTATCTCCAACCACCTATCATGGTGGCCATTAAAATGAAAATATATTTATATACGATATATATTATGTTTATGTTTTCTTTATGCTTATTTTTTTCTTTTATTGCATACCACTGTGGTTTCCATTATGGGAAAACGTGATAATTTCATTTGAGGAAGTGCGGACTACCACCCCCTAAAATTGATATAACTCGTTAATTCCATATATAGGATGCATAAAGGATGGAGTTAATGATACTATATATGATATTAGACTTTATATATAATATATCAATGTATCATTATGTTTTCATTCCATTAGAATATGAAATAAAAATGAATGTAGCGTTCAGGCGTACGTATGACTTATTGTATCCATGAATGGTGCATTTCATTTCTAATGTCCAAATGATATGTACTATTATAAATCCATATATATACTCGATTTATATGATATATATGAAATCTAAATAATAAATATCATTCTGGATATAATATACTATTGACCACATTGAAAACTTGTAAATATAAGGTGTTCATTTTTTACTCAAGTACCAAATATCGACAAAACGATCTTTATTAACTTAAATGATTACATAATATTTATAAAATTGTAATATCATATATAAAAGGAATAATAAACTTGAAAAGGGTTCTTTAAAATGTAAAGATTATCTTTAGTTTATTATTCATGATTTTAAAGAACGATCGAGTCAAGTCAGACACGAGGTAAGGGACTTCATCTCAATCTCCTTTCATTGAGGAATATTTTCTTCTAAAATATGACATTCTTTTATAAGCTATATAAACACCATTTAGTTTTTATTTAATTCAATGGTAATATTTTTCTACGAGGTATTTTACTAAAATACAAAAGAAATCTTTCTTTTTAACATAAGCGGTGACAACGACCTTTCCTCTGCCACGAGTATTATTTCATCATTGTCTTCCTTAAAAATCTGTTATGTTTTTAATAGGAGAATAAATACCATAATCTATTATATGTATTTTTGGTTTTGAAAATGGTTTTGATAATTGTTCTGATGCATTAATATATTTAAATTTTATATTGTTATTTCAATGTGGAAATGTTATCTTTTTTTAAATATATGTTATATTTTATGATTATGTTATGGTTCTTTGGAATTATTTATGCATATAGATGGTTCCTTGATAAACCTAGGGAGGGTGAGCCCAAATAGCTCTCCAACTCATTGGGTATTGTGATGGAGGTAAACATGAATGTTTCACATAAGTTCTTTATAGAATATACTGTGATGGGTATTCCAAAGTAACAACCTATGTATATGTGATAGCTATAATGTACGTATGTTATGAATTCCACAAGTTACCATTATGATTTATGATTTCTATGTGCTATTCATAAAACATATGATTTCATGACGTAATTAAAATAGTTTATCTTTTTTAAGTATTTATGAACTACTATTTTCTTTCTTTGTCTTATAACCCTTACTTATATTTTTATGCTCATCTTATGTTTTGAAATGTTTTCACATGAATTAAAATTTAATAGGGTCACAGATGGGATCAAGGAAAATTCATACTATCTAAAACATTAAACTAGACAAGACTATTTTTTTCAAGAGTTTTTTTATGAAAAAAATTGAAACTGAGTATAAGTGTCTACATTGTAATATTTTGATATATAATATTTATGTCCAAATTCACTATAACTCAAAACCCAAAAATATCATGAATGTGAATTAATTTATTTAATTCAATATTCTGTACTATATTAAGGCCAGGTCCTTATATTTGGGGTGTCGGGTGACCCTACGAGGTGGACCCATGGCTGAACCGGGTTGGGGACAACAAATCCAAATGGGCTAGGCTAGACCAGTTTTTCCTAGAACCATCTTGGTCGAGTTGGGTCAGCCAAACTGGGTCAGGCCATGTAAGTCCCCTTATCAGAGTTGAAATAGTCGTTCCAACAGTGTGAGACTGGTTCAAGGCCTAACTGACCCCTATTTACAAAACCACCAATATCATTAAGACAAGGCATTTGATTGACATGTCCTCTGTGGAATTGAGACATGTGATAAGGAGGTCTAATAGGTACACTCTAAGTTACCTTTCATGATAGCCAAGATATGACTGATGACACGAGGAGTAGATTCTAATGGAATAAAATGCACATGAGAGTTGGAATTATTTTCCTGGATATTTCAGGATGGATATTATGATTTCACCTCAGTGGAGTAGCAGATGATTATACCTAAATGGTTCAGCAGATGAGTGGACCTTGGTGGTCCAACCGACTAGTATACCTTAGCGGTATAGTAGATCGTCATAACTCATTGGTATAGTAGATTAATGTGCCTCAGTGGTTCACTAAAAGAGCATTCCTTAGTAGTTCTATAGATGATGGGACGTTAGTGGTCAAGTATATGAGTGTACCTTATAGGTTCAGAAGACGAGCATGCCTGAGTGATTCAATAGGCGATCGTACATCAATGGTTCGACAAACAAGATCATGTTAGTGGCCCCCCAGAAGAGTGTACATCAGTTTTTTTGGAGATGAGAGTACCACAATGGTGTAGTGGATGTTCGTATTTCAATGTTCTATTAGTGGTGTGGACCTTATTGATCCAGTAGACGAGTAGACATCAGTTTCTCATAAGGGATGAGTCTCTCAGCATTACAAGAATAATTTTCATTATGACTAATAATATTACATTATATATTTAATGTTATACCTCGTGTGATCAATCATGTATCTGTGATTTTTCTTTGTGATTTTTCTATGAGATAATTCAACGGGGTCATGATTTTTGGTCTTTCCTTTGAGTTTGTGGTCCCAACTGAGTATTTTTATACTCACCTATGCATGGGCTTCTCTAATTGTTGTTGTGTCGTATTCAGGTTAGTGATTCTTTGACAAAGTCCATGGTAGTCTGGGACTAGGTGGTGCCCAGTGAGATGGGAAATATGGGATGGACTTCTACATCAAAAGAAAACTACCCTCCAACTACATTTCTGGTAGGGTTTGGGAAGATGTACATTGGAAGCTATATTTCATTTGTGGTTTTGGGACTGTTTTCTGGCCACTTTTTTACCTTTTTGATGGTTGTATACATTTATTAATTTCTTAATGATTGTTTTGGTTTAAATATAGTTTACATTTCCTACGTTTTAGCTTTTTGTGTGTGTACTGTAAAAAAAAGAATTCCCCTGTTTGGGATGTGCCTACTCGGTGCAAGTCACCACACCTTAGGCTATTAATGATGGTATTGGTGTGGTAACGACATGGGACATGGTGGAACGGTTGTGACAAAGAGCTTCATAAGATCATACAAACACAATGGTAGGTCTATAGAGGGGGAAAATAAGAGTCAACTCTAGGTCAATAGGGTTTTCATTAATAGCAATGGAATATTCACCATGTTTCTATAGAATACAATTTTGGAATTATTTAGTAATTTGGAAACATAGCCTTTAGACTCGTTTTGTTAAAATAAATGAATCCAAGAACCATCCAATGGGGTTTCCTACAATTTTTCCAATTAATAGTTGTTTTCAATATTTTATAAAGATACAAAATGAGATAATTATAATAATAGCATTTTTATGTTTAAGTGAGTCACGCTCAGGATGAATTAATTTAAACAACATAAAATATAAAAAAATCGAGATTTATTTAATAAATAAAAATATAAAGAAAATATGTTTATACATAATAATTTTAATGATAAATATATATTTGTTCATTGATTCTATTTTTTTCTAATATATAAATAATTTTTTCTCGAATTATATAATAATAATGATATCATATACATACAATGAATAATCTTTCCCAATACATTGAATAGCCATAGTAAATTATGATAAATACACTTCTGGAAAATTTTAAATTTATTATATATTAAATATTTATGTAAAAATGATATCTTTATATTTAAAAATAACTATTTAAATTAAATAAAAAAATACAATATTGACCACTTTCAGACCCTAGTAAAACATTACACATGAATTAATTAAAATATATGATGAATTATGTTAAACTAATTTGTATCAAATAATAATATTTAATTACAATTTTATTTATTTAAAATATTTGACAATTTATCGAAAGAGTATTTTAATTTAAACTATAAATTTCAAACAAAAAACTTACTTATTGATGTAAATTTATAATTTTTATTTGACACATATATAATCATTGATTGGTGAACTAAAATCAATTATTGTATTATTTTTGATTTAAATATTTCCCATATGTCTTTAAAAAAATCATTCAGATTGAAAACTGACTAAAGGTTTGAGTTTTCCATTATATTATCCAAGAGATGTGTTTGTGTGTTTATAATTATTATTTGGTTGAAATTGTAACTTTATAGAAACAAATATTTATGGGTTTGATTGTAGAGCCATTCTAATGTTTTGATATTTGAGTGAATGATTCACATTGTTTGAAATATTCTAAGAAGAGGCCATGAATAATTCATTGTATTTTTATATAAGAGATTGATTATTTTTTCCACAATATTTTAGAATTTTTGGATTAATTATATTTAAATAATATATATTCAATTTGATAAAAAAAATGTTTCGTAACATATAACTAGCATAGGAATCAATGTGAATAACTACTATGTTAGGACATTTGAAAGACCATATTCAATCTATACAATAGGGATGGGCTGATGAAGAGAATTGAAGGCACGTATAATGCACATGTGAGGTGTATTTGGCCACCATTTGAGGTGGAATAGTGGTGATATAGTGTTTTTACACAAGACGTGCTAGTAGGAATGTTGTGTCAGGACCAGTATCCAATATTGTTTGGCTACTATTCCTATTTTTCTTATATAGTATTATTGGACCAAATCTGTTTTGCACATGGGATAATTAAATTGTGGTCAATACTTCTCTTCATTAAAAAATGGAATGAAACAGAACCATTTGATCCACACGATTTTAACATCTATAACCATCTGTTCTGATTTTCATATCATATTCTACCATTATATACTATATTTCCTATGCTCACAATGAATTATTCATAGAATAACATCTTTTGGAACAAGATGACCCTTTA
Organism: Viscum album; assembly: GCA_963277665.1. Classification (NCBI taxonomy): domain Eukaryota; kingdom Viridiplantae; phylum Streptophyta; class Magnoliopsida; order Santalales; family Viscaceae; genus Viscum; species Viscum album. The sequence goes on from OY728156.1 coordinate 709,289,727, forward strand.
ATAACTATTTTATAGATCTCTTGATTATTAAATGAATGATATATTTTGAAATTATGTTTTAATAATTAAATAAAGAACAAACCAATGTGAAAAATTTAATGTCTCAAATTTTGGTTTGTAGTGATAAGGATATCATGGAAACCATGTCCTAATACCTTGTAGTGTATGATCTGATGAATGAAAGAATTAATCTTTGTGATTTTCATAGGTCTACATCAGTGTGATTTTCTTATAAATAACCCAACATTATATCATGTTCTAGATTGAGTTTATCACACATTGAAGAGAATATTCATTGAGAAATAAAAATTAAAAGCGATTGTTATTTTCAAAGGAAGTTTAAATATGACTTATGATATGATTCCCCCATCCGACATAGTCCCATGATGTTTCTTTAAGACAATAAAATAGTTTAACTATGTTTTATTATAGAGAACTAATAATATGAATTTATTTAACTAAGATAAAGTTATATATTCACTTCAACTATTTCTGTGAAGAGAATATGAATATAATTTAAGGAGGAATTACCTGAAAAATATTTATTTGATATATTATTACATCCTGAAAGAAAAACAACTATGGTAGTGACATCACATATACATTTTATGATATACACGCATTGAAAAAATTAAATCATCACCACATTTATGATATGAATGATAGTATTATCCTATTAAATAAGTTTTTGAGATCTTCTGAAGGAGTATTTCATTATGTCACCATGTGACACTTTCACATGATACTCTAGTGATCAAATATAAACTATTGGAGAACTTATTCATGTTCATAATGTTCACATAAATATTCTACAATATATGTTCTTATTATATGATGAATGATTAAATGAAATATCATATTATATTCCTCAATGTATAATTGGTATCATGTAAAAAGTTATGTGTTGTTCTCTAAAATAGATTAATGGATTATATGAAAATATCATGAGATTGTGTTTGTAAGTGAGTGGGTGGATGTGCATGATGGATTTATAGGATTTTCATAAAATGGTATATCACACTCACTACTTTTCATTTTTTTGAAAATACACTCCAAAGGTACTCTTGTATAAGCCCACATTATTTATATAGTATGCATGATAGAATTGTGTAATTTTAAAAATATTATTAATAGAATAAAAAGTGTTATGCTTTCATTGTTTCACAATGAAGTCATGAAAAAATCGTGGAGAATTACGTGCATTAAATAATTGCATGTGATGATGAAAAATATATGAATGATGATCAGAATATGTTTATATGGTTAATAATTGAGTTTTTTTTGAAGTAAATTTTTTTAGTAAAGCATGAAAGAATAAAACATGATGTTTATTGAAGAGTATTAAGTTGTTAATTCCATTATTTTAGTGTAATGTTGTCGAAGAAATATCTTTTATTAATTTATAAGTATATATTGATCATAATTGCTTGATGTTATTTTATTACATTCAGTGGATGTCAAAAAAATTCACTTGAAGTAAAAAAGTACAAAATCAATTTATTATTAGTGGATCTAAGAAGAAGAATAGTTTTGTGGTTTCATGATGGCTTGAAGTTGATCTAATAAAACTCATTGTTTTAGAGTTATATTTTAAACAACATGTAGAATTCGAGTATATATATCATTGGATGTAATCCATTATAATTTAGGAAAAGTTTTATTTATACGATCCATGATTTCATGGTGGTACCTGACCAAGCCAAATGTATTTATTAATTGATTTTTAGTTGATAATATGTGCATTGGATCATTCTTGACACATGAAGGATGTAACCACCAACATTTGGGGGTAGTATAATGTAATTTTATAAATTTATGAGATTCAATTAATTTTTTTTATTTAATGTAGTATAATTTTGTTTTTAAATAGGGAATACTCATTAAATCTAACAAGTGAAGAGATTAATATTATAAAATAGCATAAAAGTGAATAACTAAAAACATTGTAAAACATGTGTATATGGATTCACCCCAATAATTTTGTACATGGCCGATCTATTGGGAAAATCAATTTTTATTCAGAGAAACGCTACACCTCTATTTTAATATACCTTATTTACATGATGGTTTGTGACATTCATATATTATGATTATACATGATTTTTATTATGTAATAGAGATTCATTAAATTTAAATTTCATTTCCTATCATTCTTAGGGACAACAAGCATTTTTCTAGATAACCATGAAGAATATACATAAGAAAGAGGCTAGAAATCCAAGAAATAATTTTTTTAAATGGGTTACACCATCAATTGAATTTAGTTAGGGTGGTATCCTATTAGAAGAATCTATTTAATCCATTCTTAAAGTTCATTTTCATGAGTACAATAAAATCAATGATTATGGAAAATTTATTGAATCACTCATTTATATATATTCATAATTCATTAATTATATAAATAATTTTCATTACAATGGTATTCACTTAAAGATATTTTTTATCAATAGAAATTATTATGGAATGTCATAACGTGGAATGTATAATTATTATTTGATGAATTACATGGTTAATATGTTTTAAATATGTAAACTCCTCATAGAAATTATAGAATCCAATGAGGACATTTTATCACTTTTCAATTAATATTTATTATATGTTGAAGAATAATTTTGATGAAATGTATATTTGAAAGAGTTAAATGGGATGTTCCTTACTATGATGACTTATACACATGAAGAATATCATAAATCAACCATCAGATTTAGTCACCCTTAGATGAAAATGAATTAAATGTTTGAGACATTCAACCTTGTTTAAAAACCATAATAATAGCATTTATTGAATTGAAATGAACGATTAACTTCCGATGTGATGGAATTATAAGGTCTTTTTAATGAGAATGATCTAATAGAGAATGATTATATAGAAGTAGACTTTTCAATGGTGAAACATCCTAAATACTCTATGAATGTTAATGAATACTAGTTTGAGGTTACATAAAAGTGAGTTAAATAGTGGAATGATTATCTACCTAAAGAAAATAAAATTCATTATTATAGGGTTCCAAAAATAAACATTCAATGAGAAGACAAACAGAATGTTTTTATATATGAGACAAATTAATTGAACCATATGTCTCATGAAATGGAAGATTATTTGAAAAGTTTTACAGAAAAAAACGAATTACATACATGAAACAATGTTTTGATATATTGAAATTACATGTAGACTTGAATATCCCTATATATAAGATATTTCTTAATTTGAAGGTAATGTTCAAAAATATGGGGGTCACCCAATATAAATATTCAATAAATAATAACAATATAAAGACTTCCAAGTGTAATTATTAATTATGTCTTACATCAAAAAAGACCCATTCATGTGAAAAGATATATTTATATTATATAAAATAATATCTTTTTCCTGATAATTAAAACAAGTAAACCTTATTCCATATGATTCTTTTTTTAACGAATATTATTTTAACTACATTAAAATTATCAAAAAAAAATTTGATTCAATCATGGGTGAAGAAGAGAGAAAATATATCCATCGTATAATATGTGTTGGATATAAGGAATAGTGTGATTTTTTTAAAATAAGATCTCTAATGAAAATTCATAACATATAAAAGAAATAAGATGTCAATACTAACCAAGTTGTACCCAGGAATAATAAATAATAATTTATTAGATATTATAAGTGATTAATGAATTTTGGGGATTAGGCCATTGATTGGAAGAAAAAATTTAAATACATGATAATTATAAAAGGGAAATATTCAGGGGGTAGATGTTATATAAAAAATAAATCCTATAGAATTGGATCATAATTCACTTATGAATAAATTTATACCTATAAAGAATAGTATAGATTGTTTGGAATATATTTGAGATAATTACAATAAGTTATTTCAGTATTATGATTAGTGAAGGTATGTGACAACTATTCACTATGCATATGTTGATATGAAGAAAACATCACAATAGATTCATATAAAAAGAATAAATTTAGAAAATACATCCATGGGGCATATGTAGAAGAATATTTCTAATAAAACATTTAATACAAAGGAACTCAGTTATAATGATGAAACGAATATCACTCGAAATTAATGATTATTCTATCATGTAAGAAGATACCATGTAATGGAACATTAAAAACATGTCATAAACATAAATTTTGGTAGAATAACGATACAAAATAAATGAAATCAATATAAATAAAATTATAAGATTTATTTGGTGCATGAAAATCTAGATGGATATATTAAATTTCATGGGATTTTGTCTAAATTGAGTACCCAATGATTGAAGATTATTTTTGTGTGAGGTATAATATTTATGGGTATATTGCTAACAAATGTATCACATGGTTTCCTAATAAATTGAACTAGTGATTTACAAATGAAAATAACAGGGGGGGTTATTATAATAAAAATTATCGTTTTAATAAAGAGTCTAATCTCATATTGAAATATGAGAATATACCAAAAGAATGATTATTAGTATGGCCAATGTAGCTGGAATTGTTAAAGTAGTTGGAGGAGGGACATACAAATGAAGGAGATATACATTATAATGCAAAGAAAACCTATTACATCGATGATAAATGATAATGAAAGAAATAATTACATGTTACCCTTAAATGATACAATTTGGAAACTCAAAGAAGGATTAATCGTGATGATTTTTTGACAAATCATTAATCCAACCACTTATGGGGTAAAATGTTAAAAAAATACAAGATATAAATATAAAAACATGTACCAAATTATTTTTTGAATTTTTGGAATGAAAATAATCTAGTGATTTAACGTTTTTGAACTGAATATTGTCATTAAATGGTATTTTCTCATATCTATATATGAATGAAAGTTCCAAATAAGATGGCGATATTTGATAATTTTAGGAAAATGTTAAATGTATTGATAAATGGGAAGTAAATTATTACATGGTAGTTATTTTAATCTATTTTTTATGATGAATGTAAAATATTAATTGAATATATTTTGAATATTCAATGAAATAGGGTTACAATATTCACATCTTGTTCAGAAGAAAACAATAAAAACATTTATGCCGAAATTAATCACGGTTGTTTTAAACACTACAGTATCCCACATAGAAATGGGTTTGATTAAATAATTAAAAATTTCTTTGACAATGTTGATTTTTTTACTTCTCTTGAAAAGCATAATTTGAATTTATCTTAATTGGTATCTCATAATAAATGAAGAAAAGTTATAAAAGAATCAGAAAAGATCATTTTTTCGGAATGATATGAGTCAAAATATTTACAAAAATTATTTATTTGGTTTTATTATAATATAATGGGGAGAAGAAAACATTGAATTTGGAAGTGAAATGGTTATTGAAAAGATAACTAATGGAATAGATTAAAGAAACCAGAATGATTAATGTAATTATTTGTTGAAATTATTGTTAATATGATTTTATAATAGAAATTAATTATTATGATTGACTAAATATGGGAGTTCATCCATTGAATGTTTCCTTATAATTATTTAGTTGTTTGAATGGATGATGTGGTTATAAGATTTTTTTAATGAAATATATATTAATTATTATGAATCCAGAGATATTACTATATTTGATGACTTCACACAATTATAAAAATTCTTTACAAAAGATTAAGAAGTGGACTTCATAAATTATTTATATATTTCTATGAGAATTTGATGACCTCTATTTCAAAAAAATTAGATATATAGTCTTAGTAATATGTGATTATTTTATTTTGTCATAGATAAAAAAATCTTTCCCCACCAACTAGCCATGTGATCAAGGTCTATCACTGGTAAGGTGGACAGAAGTTCCGACCCATGCCAATTCAGCTAATAAGGGTATGATGAGGGATAGAATGCTAGGATATTCATAAGAACATAGTAGGTGTAACCATCATCCCTGTGGGATGGAAAATTGAACTGAGAGTGTTACGTCAGTGGAGGGGGATATAACATGAATTTAAAAGTTGGACTAGTCACCAATTCATGCCTTATATTAATCTTGATTGTATTATAATGTAGAATATTACAAATAAATATTGATGTGGGTTCATTGTTTTTCGATTACTGTTTCTCTACATTAAAACATCGAATTAAATCCAACTGTTTATTACACTCTGTCTTATCATATAGTGTTATGTGATATGTTATGTGGGCAATATTCTACCTTTATTATGTAGTGTTATTCATCTCATTGAGGATTATTAATGAAGTTTAATCATATTGATAAATTTTAGCATTCATGCATCATTTCATATTACAATTGATTTGAAAAGGAAAAATAAAATCATGAATCATTATTTTAAAGATTTAATAAATAAAAAATGATGAAAAGAAATTTTTTAAATATTAGTTTTTGATGATAGTGAAATTAGGAAAACTTTAGCCGGAGACATTGCATTATTCTAGATGATGAATGAATGGATGGGTCTTTATTATTTTCAATGTGCTACATCGGTGTGATTTTCTAATAAATACCATAGACTAGTTCATATTTAGTTAGGATTTTATATCTATTCCAAGAGAATATAAAAATATATATTGATTAGGAAAGTTAGTATATATAATAAATGGAAGGTTTTATGTTACCCATTTTCTTCTTGACATAATCAACATGTTCAAATGATGTTTCTTAATTATTGTTATATAGTTGAACGTTATATATTATGTAGAATGTTATATCTATGTTTACTATGTTTTTCAAAATTTATATCAACCCATGATCTATTCATGTAAAGATGAAGAAAAAATACAAAAAGGAAGAATTATATGGAACAAATGAATCACACATAGTATTACATGAATATGGAATAACATCAATTTCAGTGACATTGTACGTATTATTTATGTGATAGATGGATTGAAAAAAATAAATATATCAACACATGTATAATTTTATGAAGAGTAACATCATGTGAATGATGGTTTTGACATTTTATGAATGATTATTAAATGAATATATAGTGTGACTCTTTAACAAGATACTATTATTTAAACTGATCTGGTGTTTGATTAAAAATTTAATGCATATATTTGACACACAAATATCGAATAAAATGTGTGTATTCTTGTTATGTACTGATATATTTGGAAGGCCTAACATATTATATTACATATAAGAGAAGTGGTTTAATATATTCTGTTATGTGTAGTTCATTGAAACCTATGAAAAAATTATTTCTATATTTCATGATGTTGTGATGATATGTGAGATAGTTTGTGTGCATTGTTGATTTATAATATTTTATTAAAAATCATTATCTAATTATCATGAATTCGGTCCTTGAAAATAAATACCAAAGTTTCTCAGATAAAATAACATACATTAAAAATTGTTTGCCTCTATGTTAGTATTTTTTACTTGCACAAATGTGATAAAAATAAAAGATGGTGTTTTACTTTAATTGAGGAAAAATGAAGACATGAAAATAATATGGATTATTAAATGTATTAAATATTTCTATGTGATATTGTTAAATACATGAATGAATATAAAACAATGTTGATTTTGTTAATAATTTTGAGAGTGGGTGCATTATTTTCTAGTAAAGCGTTGAAGAAGGAAATTGGTAGATTGTTGAAGAATTTTCATTTTTTTATTCTATTATTTTAGTGGGCTTATGTGGAGGTAATATCATTACCTCATTCAAAAGAGAAAATTTTATTGACTATCATGTATTTTTTTGATTACATTCTGTGGAAGTGAAAAAATAATTAGATGAAGTTAGCAAGTGATGAAATAGTATACTATCAGTGGCTCGAAGAGGATGAATGATTCTGTTTAGCATTGACAACATAAATTTATTGTGATCATTCTCATTATGTTAGTGTTATGGTTTAAAAACTAGTAAGAGTACAATATAATGTACACTAGTGGGATACTACTATAAATTTGGAAAAGGTTCATAAATACCCACTAGGGTTTTAAGGTGATTCCTGTTAAATCCACTTGTAATTGTTGATTGATTTAATGTGTAGTATTTGGGTCTCAGATCATCCTAAACACAACAAGGACTTTTTCACCCACATCAGTGGAATAACTTGAAACATCATATTATTTTGTGCTTCAAATAAATTTCTGTCATCTTTTTGGTAAAATTGTGTTTATAAAAATAAATGATTCATTTACTCAATGATGTTCATAGATTCATTTTATTAAAGAATGTAAAATTAAATAAAACAAAAATTGGAAAACACAGTATACAATGATTCACCAACCCTATGTATACATGATTGATCCATCATGAAATTCATTTATAAAGTAATAATATAAAGGTCTAAATATATTCATTATATAATTAGTATTTAAAAAAAATTATTAATCATATGTCTTAGTAAAATAATCACTTATTATTCTTGTGTATGTCTTATTGATATGGTGTGTGATTGGGCCACATTTTTTAGTTGGATTAGGGAATATTTTATGAGATTTGTTCTTGATCAGGTTGAAATTTGATAATTAATGGTATTATTCATACATAAATTTTAAAATTTCGTTTTATCCTCAGTGAAGGAAAAACATTGTGATGTCATATATCTGTGATTATATAACACATGGGATTTAGATTCTACGATCATACTATTCCTAACCATTACATCATTCTTTGGATTTGTGTTGACATTATCATATCTTTTAATCTAATTTAATATTATGATTCACTATTCATTTCCAATATTAGGAATGGATGAGATGATTAATAGTTTTTTTAATTCAAACTGCTATTTTATTAAAAAATAACCAATGTAGTATTTGAATTTCTACAACTATGATATATTTACTCAATAAAAAGATAATTACACATATATTATTTCTAGACATTAAAATAATCATTTATGATTCCAACCAATAATAAAATAAAATTGACCAGAACTTTAACATTAATTAAACTCATAAAATACAAAATTTCATATATACAAAATATTATAATTAGTATTTCATCCCATACCGAAAATTACATTATGATTTTAATAAATTTACAATAAATAAAATTTTCTATTAATAAAAATATAAAATAAATAAATATTCATTGAAAGATGGAAATATGATGGTTTTAAAGATGCATAGAAAAAAATATATGTTTAATGATAATGATTAATAGTTTTGATAGTGGTAAAATATTTTTGGGTCGTAATCGTTATGATAACATTCATTATTAAACATTACAAAAAGAAAAATAATAATCATTATTTAAAAACATTGAACATATTCCCTTTAAAAATTTTATATTGAAATTAAAAAAATAGTTTAAAATATATAATAATAATATTTTTTTAATAAATATTACAATTCGTAAAAAATTTAAAATATCATTGATATTGAAGAGAAAAATATTAAAACGAATAAATCATTGTTTTGAAGATTAATCCCTTACCTCGACTAATGAACTTTAACATAAAAATTTTCTTTTGTTGAATTATAAACTAATTTTAGTTATACATTATCTTATGTATTTTTTTTATGCTTATTTAATTATTATAATTCGTTTTATTTAATATTTTACTATTTTATATTTAGATACTGAATTTTTTAATCATGTGACAAAATTATTGATGTTGTTTAGTCTTTTAAATTGAAAATAGTTTAGGTAGGTTGAACAATGTCATAGGGGATGTTTTTCTATAATATTATTTATCTAATAAAAATAATGTGAATATATATAATATATCATTAAAACCATCCATGTTTTTAGTGATGAATAATGAGATATGTTTTGTAAAGAGGCACTAGTCTTCAGGTACGCCTGATCGAATATTTAATTTTTTTATTACTGAAAATAAAGTAAAGATGATAAATATTTACCTTTATAGAATCATAATAAAGTTATATATAAAATATTTATTAATTAAGTGCATATTTTTTTAAATCCATGTTATGGGTGATAAAAAAATCATTACACCATTTTATGGATGAGGTAGACCACACATACACACAAGTAATGTTTTCATTAACCATTTTATATAAATGTTGATGAAAATAGTTATAAATGAAAAATAATTACCATTAAATGTATATAATATATTTGTCAAATTATTTTATGATGGATAGATTATATCTTAATGATTTATAAGAAGTAATATATATAGAATTCTGTTATGACTTATACTTCCTCAGATATCAACATCTTATTTATGTATAATTATATCTAGTAATGGTTTTTTGTAATATCAAGAACTCTGGTAAGTGGGGATTGGGGTAATATTCATGATTTTATTAGATCTTGTTTGAGATAGTGTAATTAATTTCTATATAGAAGTGAGTAGTGGAGGTGGGATAGTATAATATCGATGAGTGTCGCACTTGTAAATGATATGAATATTTAAATATAATAAATATATTTCTCAATAAATGATTCCTGAATTTAATACAATTTATAAAGTTGTTAAATTGAAATTTTTAATCACCACATAAAATAATATTTTTAAATGTTATGGATATATTTCAATCCTCGTCTCTTAGTTTATCATCGACTCTTTATTTGATAAAAAAGTATCTATGTTGACAGACTTTTACAATGGTAACCATTCTATATGACTCAAAAATAAATTAAATTCCTTAATAAATTAGTATTATCATGATCCAAAATATGGAAATATTTTATAATAATCAATTTCTACAGTTTCTAAAAATTAATATTAAAAATATTTTGTGAAACAAAACATTAATTTTTAATATTTCAATTTTTATGAATAAATCATTTAATTTCAAAATAATATATTATTTCTTCCCATCGTGTTATTATGAAATTTTTTAATAAAAGGTGTTTTATTTTACTTTTAGTGTAAGATAAAATATGAATCACCTATTTTAATATATTATAAATGTTAATAAACACAAATAGTTTTTTTGAATAAAATCATACATTGATTTCCAAAAAGGTCAACTATAGATTATATTTTATGAAAATATATGATTAAATATATTATATTAATTCATAAAAATACAAATTTAATCAATTATTTTTTTAAATAAAATTTCAATCAATTCATGTATCATGATTATTTCATAAAATTTAATGCATTTATAAAAATTGTTTTCATACATTTTTAAGAAATAAAAAACTATTTCTTAATAATCACAAAAAAAATATTTTTTTAAGTTGGTTGTACAAAATAAAATTATATATATAATCTTAAATTTATAATATAAATAAATTTTACTTTTAAATTGAAAATTTTTATATCAATGAAAACAATTTTTTTAATAAAACTACACATTTTTCAATTTAACCATTGTGTAAAATTCTGTTAAAAAATAACATAAATATAAATCCATAAAATTAATATATATAACTAATAATAGTAAAATATTTCTATGATTAAATTGGATGTCAACATATCTAATTACCCCCTCCCCACATAATTTACTCCTCGTTGGATTATAATGTGAGAAGTTAGATAATGACCCCTGGTTAGCGATAAGAATGGAGGGATTTCATGAAAAAACTGATGGGAGTCAATTTGACCTAAGAGATCATATGTGAAAGAGATAAATATGATATTCCACATCCAACTCCTATTAAACATAAATTATAAATGAAAACCCAATTACGCATATGAATTTTCGTGAAAATTGAACTATAATTGAAATGGAAACTGTAAGTAACAAATGAAGTAAACTGGTAGTGACCACAAATCCTAAATTGATCTTACAAAACACAGATATAATTATGAATATGATTATCAATAACTAGATCCCTGTTTCTAGAAAAATTGTTTCCATATAAATAGGATGAGTGTATGATTATAATCAGTAGGATTTTCCTCAGAGACTCTCTTGAATAAGTAAACAAATCTTCCTAAATCATAGTGATCTTCTAGTGAAGCTAACTAATCACCAAAATAGGTATATTAATTCCCCAGCCTCCTAATTGAAACTCTCACAACATAGAACACACGAGAGAATATTGTATAATATATAATTAATATGGTACTTCACTAAAACATCTCCATTAGTTTTCTGATTTTCCCCAACATCACACATTCGTACCATCTCTATAAAAAAATGCTTGCCTGTAGACACATGGGAAAAGCACAACCACGTGATCCTAATTCAACAAAAATTCCATCCATTAGAAATAGAGGTAGACCACCACTCCATCTACACTGCAATAAGTAACAATGTATTTTCTGAGAGCAACCACATCTCGCATGACATGTATCATACATCGCGTGTTATACCTCAAGACATTACATCCCACCACCAAGTAAGGATCCTCAACTAATCATAGCCTTACATGTTACACATATAGTATTCTATAAAAAACTATATCCAAAATATATGTATGTTAAATAACCACAAGATATCATATCCTTATACTCATGTATTTGGTGAAAACTAAGAGTTGTGAATACCCTCACTATTAAATACAGAGAGAAGAGAAGAGGTCCAAAGGTCCTAGTCAGTCATTCATCTTCACAGCAATATACTGGGGACCCCCACCCCCAGGGGTCAGAATCTCTGGGCTGCCAATTTTCCATGTCGACATGGTGGAGTATCATTTAGAAACAGAAAAAATACATAATATAATATTTCCCACAACCACACAATTGTAAAATCCTAGTATTAGTCACATCTTCAACTATAATCTCGCGGACTCCTAGCTACCACTATTATGACTACCAATCCAATAAGAATAAAATTGTTTAAATTGAAACATTTACTTCCTTATTATTTCACTTGTCAGTTTCACCTTATGTTAATTATTTCTCTTACCATTAATTATAAATTATTAAACCCACATGACACGTAATTAGCATCACAATCATGTTCCATTCCCTCCAATAATAACCAAACATAGATAACATCTCCCCAAGAAACCTAATCTCAACACTACATCCCAACACGCTCTATCCCCACTGGTTAAACATCATTTATTCATTTATTTAACAACATCATCATTTTTTATATTCCCATGAATTACAGGAAGGAATTATAATCTACCACAAACAAGGTTTTCAATACAATGAGTATATGAAATGATCATCGACTATTTTCCACCTATAATAGGAGCGTAGATCGATATATCTTTAAGAAGCTAATCATGGAATGTACATTGAATACCCTGTTCTTTTTCTCCCCTTTTGGATGGAGGGTATAAAATTCCTTATACCTCAATAATTTTGGAATTTAAAGAAGATAAAAAAGAAAAATATTCGACAACAACCACATTAACATCAACGAGTGAGCCCAAATTCAACCAGTTCGATCATTCTCAGTCTCCTCCCCGGCAGCTACATGTAAAAAACGAAACATCTGCCACAAAAATTAGTAACTACTACCACCAATACCATTGGTCCTCCTGGCCCCCACCTACCAATATATCCTTCCTAGCTCATCCATCCTAGGCTCACACCAAAATAAATAAATAAATAAACACCATACAACTAGGGACTTCTCCCTAAAAATGAAATTCATTCTTTAACTCACAAAGAGAACTCAATGATTCAAATCACTGTGTTCTTGGACTTTATAATTAATTGGGTAACTCATACCCCTTCAATGAATTATAATTATCATAAAACTAATTCATTATTCCATATTTAATTAATTGATTCATTTATACATGAATAAATACATCCATTTGGTTATCATTAATGCACAAATACAACATCAAGATTCATTATCACGCATCACCATCTTTGGTCAATCATTTATCAATTAAATTTGGATTTCTGTTCATTAAAAATTTCAATAAATAATGACATTATAAATTTTTCAAGGCAAATATCTCACAATATCTAGGAAATAAATTGGCATATCGTTATCACGATATACAACAACAGCATCGCAACAAGATTGATACAAATTTCATTAATCCACTTTATATAATTATTAGATCATTTTCATTATGTTCCATGAGGATAAATCATGCTAACTCTATGATTTCACATAAATTATTAGAGAAGACACGAATCCCTTACCTCAAAAGTTATTTTATGTTATTTTCCTGACAAAGGATCATAGAAACTGATCATGATCACCTCTCCCATGAAAACTATATCCACCCGAGGATTCTCCAACACAACCGCACCAACCCACAACCTTGAAAACTCCATTAGAAACATATAGATCATGATTAGTCACATGATAAAGAGAAAAACGAGTAAACTAAAAGAATAAACCTCAATAATAGAGGTCAATCATAACTTATATCTTAGGCATACTAATATGAAACGAAGGCAGGAAGTAGGGATCATTCCATTATGAAATAATTCCCCAAACAATAAAGAGGTGGTTGTTGGGTATCCGAAAATGATTGAGAGGAGAGATAAAGTCATATGTTTTGAAAAAATTGAGCAGTTGAAATGTTTTTAAAACATATATATGTTTGGAATTACATGACGTGTAATCCCCATTCACATAATATAATTCCTTGAGGTCAAGTTATACTGAAAAAACAATCACCTCCAGAATTTTATTTTATTTTTTCAAACCCGAAAACAATATATGAAGGTATATCCTATTTTACAATGTGTAAAAAATCATAAAACATGATTTCACATCATGTAATATAATTACATTATGTGTAATCCCCTCTTTACATTTTTTTCTTAACTAAACTCTCCCAAACTATAGCAATGAAACCTCTGCGTAGTTATATTTAAAAAAACATGAAAACATTCTATCCAGATAGATTTGGGTCCTTATATCAGATACCTCTCAAAAAATTCCAAACATTTATAATCTATAACCATACTAGAGAGGAAACTAAAAGGGGTCATTTGAATAACATCCTCATGAGAAGCCTCTATATTATTTTACCACCATAGGAATCACAAAATCACTATACGAACAAGTGAAAAATCATGAAAAAACCACAAGTAGCTCCTAAACACTCTCTTGGGGAAGATAACTCTAAAAATAGAGGAATCCATAAAAAGAAACAATTGAAATCCATCATATAAACAGAACTAATCAAGCACCACCAAATAGAAAAACATTCACGAGAAGATCATAAAATTAAACTTCTCAGGGTTCTAAGATTATATTTGTGACAAATATTTCCATGTACTCGCCTCCTAGCCACTATGATTCCAAAAGACAAGAACCAAGGGGGTAACACTCCCACAAAACACCTTCTCCTTGTCGTCATGGATCACTACCAATAACTCCACAATGGATTCATGATCATTAACACTAATCTCACCCCAATCAATGAAATTAGAGTAATCATGAAGATAATGATGAAGCTGCAACATGTGAAAACCCATACAGAATCTAGATCGGCTATGGGGAATGTTCGACCTATTATGACATGACTCAAATAATGGCTATCATCTCAAAAGGCCCAAAAACTATGGAGAAACCTTACTACCATAACCAAACATTCAATACCCACGACATGGAGTCATATTCATAAACACATGCCACCCAACACCAAACTCTAGAGGTCTCCTACTATGATATTCATTGGAAATATAAGGATTTTATGTGCCTTTATCCTAGTGTGAATAACATAAACCTTATTTATCATACTCTAAACCAGTTTCTGCCTGAGAATTACAGACTCTATGACCCCAGTCCAGCACAACAGAGTATGAAATGTTATTACATACAAGGATACAAACATACCCATACCTAGGGTAGAGTGAAATATATTTTTGTATGATAAATTTTCTTTGGGTATGTTTCATTATCCACAATCCTCCAAAATATAGGACACAAATGTGAAACGTTTCACTAATAGTCTTGATGGTCCACATTGTCTAACCATCTATATATAGACAAAAATTAGTTCTAAGGGATAACTGATAAAAAAATCTTGTTGGCGGCCTCTCTATACCCTTGAGGTATGTAAAGGTTCTCGATTGGAATTTTTCTTCCTCGGGACATCATGGAGTCTCACCACCAACCCCATTTATTTTCCTGAAACAACCTCTATTATGTTTTAATCCTTGATTTCTATGATGTGGAATGATTTCTTCTAATGATCCACAACAACAAATATTGAACCCTAATATCACTATTCTCAATGTGAAATGTAACAAAGTCTATTGATATGTCCTACCACATCCACTGTGGAACATTAGTAAGATGGAGAAAGCCACCATGAACATGGTACTCAGCAATCACCTTCTAATAGAACAAACAACGAGACACAAACTCTTCAACATAACACATCAACCGAACCAAACAAAACTGAATCCTCAAATCGTGGTACATCATTTTCATGCCAAGATGTACTGATAAGGAATAATTATGGAACTCTTAGAGAATAATCAAACCAATCACCATTGGAGTAAATGTCATTTCCTAAAAAACAATAGGTGTTGTTCAACCTCAAACCATCAATCAGGGGCCTCAGCACAAACAATACGGTCTCCCTAGACCTCCAACTCATGATCTATCTATTAGGATTACTCCACGAGCATCACAATATATGAATAAAATTTCATCTGAAAAAGACAACCTATGCCACATAATATCTCTAATATCCTAATATATTGTTGAATGTTCTTCCCCAACTCTCTAGGAATCACCGGATTCACCCACTAAATCACTATGTGGATTCTAACACATCTCATCAACTAATACATTCAACATACTAGTTGTATATTAAATTTCGAAGTCATAGTCCTATAATAACCCCATTTTTCAATTTTGGTGCATGTTCTTATCACACTGAAAGAAAACATACCTCAGTCACTTATCATTGTTGAATACCAAAATATAAAATCCAATGGGGTCATGTGTCCAAAACATTATGCAAAACACCACTATGGGAAACTCGAGTTCGGTGGAGGTGGAGGTACATTCGTGGGGGCACAAATACCGAGACACTTGTGAAATGACTGGTCTATGATGCATAAGAACACATCCGAACCCCAAATGTGAAACATCATAAAACCCCTCAAATTGAACTCCTTTTTTTGGAAGAAAATGAACCATATAACTAAAAAACATCTCCTTCATATACTCAAATTCTTTTGGACCCTGATAAATCTAGAATAATACTTGAAACATTCTAGAAAATTATATTTGAGGAGTCTCAAACTGATAAAAATCAACTACGAACCACATGTAATTTCGTATATGACTAATTATTCTTTACACCGCTTGCACTATATCAAAAGCATACCAAGAAAAAAACATTTTTACCATCAATATATCCATATCTACTCCCTTTTGGGATACAACATGCCCTATGAAATATAAATATCAACCCTAGAACTCACACTTAGACAACATCCCCAAAAAGATATCATGTCAAAGACCTCCTAAAATAGAATGCAGATTCTATGAATGTTCCTCCTCAGATGTGAAATACAATATAATTTAATCCATGAAAACCACTAATAACTTATCAAATAAATCACTAAACTATATTTTCATTATCCCCACGAAAATAGTTGAAGTACTTTTCAAACCGAATGGCATCACAATTAACTCATAATACACATGATGACTAGATGAAGCAGTATTTGGGATGTGCTAATACTTCACACTAATCTAACGAAACCCTTACAAAAAAGTAATATTCTAAATCAACATTCAACCATTGTTTGATCGAATAAATCAAAAATTAAATGAATATGTTAGAGGTTATTCATTTTCAATTGGTTCAAGTGATGATAATCGACACACAACTGAAAAATAACATCATACATCTTTACGATCAAAACCAATGCATCATACAGAGACATGCTTGGATGAATGAAACCACATTGTAAAATACCATCAAGATATATTTGAAAATCTAGAATCAAATAAGGTAACAACCTATATATTGAAATTAATATTAACGACCCTCCTGGTTGTAGCTTGAACCCGATCTCAATCTCCCATCGATGGGGTAATGCTAAATCCTTTTCATGAAATACATTAGGGTACTTTTCTAAAATCATAATAAATGCCAATTTTTTAACCTCTGATGAACTCATAATTATCTCCGACATCATGTATGATAAGGAAAAACATTCCTATAACTATTATAAAGGCCTCACTCACAAACCAACCCTGATGGATATCCATGAGAATCGAAGAACACCACATTCCCCTTAATGAATTTGACAATATCCTATATCAAATACAACCAATACATGTTGAGGATGAAGTCATATGGTTGAATCTGTAGACCTAGGAAATCTCCCAATGTGTGGGGATTCCCTAGTAGTATCTCACAGCCACTACATAATTCAACCAAATCATCTAGGATTCTAGATTTCGTAGTCAACTCCATGTGCACTGGTTGCTTCTTTACCACTAGTCTCTAAGAATGTAAAAGGGATGGGGATATGATGGAGTGTGTAAATATTGAATAAAACAAGTCATGAAACCATGTAGAAAACAATAAATGGTAACCTTGTATGATGTTTGGATACCCTAGAATTGGCAATGTAATGCATGAAGCTAACCATTTCTCATGCATTCCCTTCATTCCCTGTTGGAATCCACCTCCATAGTCGTGCTCTACTCTATCATGATGGGAAGAATCTTGGGTTTATCCAATTAATTCCCCATCAACTATATACTGATCATGAACTATTGCAACCTACTGTTGTTTCCTCAGCTTGATCTACTTCGAGGGATGAACCTGAAGAATAACTCTTTATGCATGCTGAATACATAGAATGGTCAGTCAACATCATTACTGATGTCCTTGTCATCTTTAAAAATATATCCTCTAAATCCATTATCAAAATTTTAAGCGACGCATCACCCCCTGGTGAATCAATATACGAAGTGAAGCAACTAACCTCGGCCGAATGAAAACTCATCTTCCCAAAAAACTGTGAACCCCATAACACAATATGGTAACATGACGAATCGAGATTAATACCCTCACATCAGTATCAATATCTCGATAAAGTTCCCTCGATGACCACTACCACCGCTAGCACCTCGACATATTTATTTTTTCATATGAGAGGTGACCTAACACTGGATCCTTGCATGAAAATCCTTCTCTAAATACATCAACATAGAATAGTCATCTAGAAATAGATATGAAGAAAATCACAAAAGCTTCTAGAAATTGATTCCAAACTATCACACATTGGATCTCACATTCCAATGGGTAAGAAGATCCTGGGGACCAACATCCTTCGTGGTTGAAGATTGTAAATCGAATCGGAACAACACTATGAATTATTATATGAGACTGAGGGATCCTTATGATCCCTTTGGAATAAGAACAAGTACTGCATCATTTCCCCACATTACATTATCACAACAAATGATACACAATGCTTATTCTATGCATAGATTAACTTGGATGCTATATCAAACTCCTCTAATTAGTCTTCCATGATATCATCTAACAAGTAACCGTCATAATTCTATAAACATTGGAACTGAAACACACAAAGTTTCTTCCTCCAAGTTTCATAATCTCCATTGTCTACCATCCAATGATCTACTGGCTCCCCCTGATGAGAATCATATATGTGAACTAGTTGAGAGTGTATACGTGGATTTGTTACTACAAAAGATAAAACAATTAGAGATCCCAATCCTTGAATTTGAAGACTTTAACATTAAATAATGGTTTATTTTACTCATTTGAAGTTAACATGTCCCAACGTCAACCCATTTAATCATATGGTAAATAATTAATGATCCATGATCCCTTCCTAGGCCACTACCATGAATTAAGTACCACCTCTTTTTGTAGCCATTGTACACACAATGGTTCGTTCCTCAGATCATTGGGGCCCCAAAAACCTATGAAATAGCTGGTCTCTAGTGTTTACATAACATTACATGCATGAATGACATTTTTCACGAACCAACCCACGCAATCTCACATGTTTAGAAGACCAAAATTCATCCAATCCCCTAACCAGAGCCACTAATTACAATTTTTCATAAACCCCTCCACACAATGTGTACCACTCATGGGATGACAATGTGAGAAGAGCGATAAAACCCGTAGTCCCTCATCTAGTAGGCCCAAGACTGGTGACTAGTATAGATGTTACAATAAAAAAACCGATAGGGTAAATTTCCCTTTATGATGACAAATTCAAATTATATGGATAATACTAACACCAATAAAATACGTCAAAGAATACAGAATATAATAAACAAAAGTACACATATCTAATTTCCTGAAAAGACTACTACCACTAAAAAAACTAGATGTACTAAATCAATTATAAAAGGTAGTGGCCACAAAGCACTAAAAAAACATGAAAACCCCGATTTAATAATAATCATCATATTCTCCAACCGTCACCAAGTGAGATGAAAAATTGTTTATATATATGTTGGGTGAGAATAACATTATACACAGTAGTATCCTCCCTGTATCCTCTAATTTAAATTTAAATAAATAATGTAAATATATATTGAACAATAAGTTAATATATCTTGGCACCAAAACATGTATAATGTAACGCCCCGACCCCAGCTACCCAGAGCCGGTACATTACTTCGTAACATTGGCATGATCATAAAAGATCAAGTCTCGAAAGACCGATTAGTTTATTAGCCTTGGAAACACTAGATACATTCGTAAACGTTACATTACATCATAAAGCAAAAGACTACAATAACAAAGTCTTCATAGTCCACACTAATATCATCTTCTGACTATCCCTGTAGGTCATCCATAAGATACTTCTTCACATCCTGGAAAATACTAAAACATTAAAAGGGGTGAGCTCAGATGCTCAGTAAGGATAACAATATTACAGAAGCTTTCACAAATAATCATTAACAATTAAGGCAATGCATAACTAAAACAAAATCCTTTTTAAACTTGAACTTTAGCATAATATGGCAAAAATAAAATGGGATAATGCCATTTACTTCTTCACATGGATATTCTACTGGTCGAATAATCACATGCAATATCAATAACCACATTCATAATGAGGGAATGTATAATGCCGGACATTCTGAAACATTTTGTCAAGGCCTCGACCAAGACGTCTAAAATGATTAAGGCCTCGGCCAAAACCATAAATCAAATTGGGAAAGGGCCTCGGCCAATTCCACGTCTAGTTGTCTCATGAGACCTACCGATGCATCGAGGAGCTATAGCGGGCTCCACCCGCCACTTATTAAGTACAATACATTCCTCATATGAATAGGTTTAAACATATCATAAACAATAACATAATCGTATCACATAAAACATGCATAAAGGAAACATAACATTTCCACATTTCAATCACAAGATATCAATACAACACATTGATATAATAAAAATTCTTTTAAAACCATTTTCAATACCAAAATAAAAAAAAGTTAAGACTTTGTATTTATTTTTCATCAAAAAAAATGATGGCTTGTAGAGGAAGCTGAAAATCAAATAATGGTCACGGCGGCGGAGAAGTCGTTGTTGCCGCATATGTACGGAAATAAAAACATTCCCTTTTTGTCGTTTAGTAAAATGCTTCATATAAAAAGATTCCTTTTGAATAAACGTAAAATGTCAAAGGGGTTTATACACTGTACAAAAGAAAGTTGTGTATAAAACCAAATATGCCTCAATGAAAGGGGATTGAGACGAATCCTTAAAAAGATCATTTTTTTAAAATAATGTACATATATAATGTGTATTCACTATAAGTACACATAAATAATGTAAAAAATACAAGATAGGGCATAATAATATCATGACATAATTTGAAAGTAGGAGATTAACCCAAAGAATGGAAGTTGGGTTAAGAAGTTCCCTTACCTCGTGTCTGACTTGACTCAACCGTTCTTTAACCTCCTGAATAATAAACTAGAGTTAATATATACCTTATTAAGAACCATTTTCAATTTCATTATCCTTATTATATCACTTATTACAATGATATGAACATTATTTAATTATTTATGTTAATAATGGTCGTTTTGTCGATCTTTGGTACTTGAGTCAACAATAAGCTTCTTATAATTACAAGTTGTTTATGTGGTGAAATATCCATTATATCCAGAATTATATTCATGATTTAGATGTCATATATATCTTATATATCCAGTATATACATTCAATTATAATATTACGTAACATTTAGAGGTAAGAAATGAAATGCACCGTTCATGGAGACGGTAAGCCGTACGTACGCATGAATGCTACTTTCATTTCAATTTCATATTTAATGGAACTAAATCATAATGATATAAATGTATAATATAATTCCAGTATAATATAGTGTATAATACCATTTACTCCATCCTTTATACATCCCACATATGGCATTAACGATTCAAATCACTTTGAGGGGGCGGTAGTCCGCACTTCCTAAAATGAAGATATCGTGTATACCCATAATGGAAGCCATAAAGGTAAGACACAAATGAAAAATAAAGAAGCATAAGTAAAACATAAACATATTATATATCATATATAAAAATAGTGACATCATAATGGCCACCTTTGAAGGTGTAAAATGAGTGTTGAACAATCATCGTTTCGTGAGGCAGAAATTCGCCATCCACAGAAACCGTATGTTCTTTAACCATTATATGTAGGTGTGTGTAAGTGTAGCTCGAATCCTTATTATAACAACATCCTAGTATATTGAGGATACTGGTGTTGTTACAAAAGAAATGAATAAAAAGAGTTTAGGGGGTTGGAGAAGAAAAATAAAACAAAACAACATTAGAAAAGACATTACCTCAAAATCGGGTAACTCTTTTTGATTTGAGCCAAAGGCTTCCTTGGGAAGAGTTCTGCCCAAAGTGAGGCTTCTATGAGTAAGGGAGGAATGTTGGGAGAGTATATGGGCAGAGGTTGGCCGAGCCAAATGGCTTGAAAGTGTAAATGAGGTGGGAGAGGTGGGGGCCTTTTATAAGTGGAGAGGAGGGGCACTTTTGGAAAGATTGAAATGTTACATTATTTCACAATGATTTTCGGATTCTAAAGGTCCCACACATATATAATTCGAGGCTAAGGTGATAAGGGTTCGAAATCTCCTCATCCAATTGGATTTGGACAAGTGTAAGCCTTGGAGTTTGCATTATCTTCCCATTTTATTTAAATCGTTAAATAATGAGGTCATCACTGCATCATCATGATGTCATTAATAATTTAATTTATTTAATGTCTAAAAATTATAAAAAAATACTATGATGTAGGAAATCTTTTTAGATTTCTAATGAATATTTATAATCAAAATTTGTACTTGTGTAACCCCACTTAAGAACTGTTTTAGTAAAACAACTCATGTTTGTGTCAATTTAATTTTAACATTAAATAAATATATATTAATGTCATTTTCCATCTAAAGTGGCTCCATGGGGTCCCCAAGTTGACCCATGGGTTGTCTTGGTCTAAAATGACTCATACAATAGGAGTAGGACAAGTGTCAGGCTCATCTCATATTATAAAAACATTATTTGTACCTTAAACTACACTAATTACCTCTAATCGCGATTAAGAACTTAAAAGTTACTATTCACCAAAAAATTATTTTAATCTCATTGAACCACATTTTACTTCTTAATGACAACCATGTATGTCGGATTTTTGAAAATCAAATCACAGAAGTGGTAATATTTCATTTAAATGAAAAATCAGTTATTTAAC
Organism: Viscum album; assembly: GCA_963277665.1. Lineage (NCBI taxonomy): Eukaryota > Viridiplantae > Streptophyta > Magnoliopsida > Santalales > Viscaceae > Viscum > Viscum album. Next base: position 709,313,169 of record OY728156.1, read on the forward strand.
TACCACTTAGTGGTTTCACTATTCATCAAAAATTGAAATTTTTCAGAACAATGCCAAAATTTCACCCTAAGCTATAATTGATATTCCAAATTCAAAAATTATGTCTATTTTACAAAATTACAAACATATAAGTTGCATTAATTAATTTTATAATTAATTCCCGCTGTCACAACAAATAGCGTGTTTTTAAGAAACAATTTATATCAAAAGATTGGCAATTGTTTATGTCCAATTTCAATGTCAAATTAATTATAATGACCACCATTGGATAAAATGATAAAAATATATTCCAATTATACTTTAAAACCACTAAATAGTATAATTTATCGCTATTAATTATTTTTATTAAAAAAGTTGTTTTTAAGTATTTTTCACTATTCATAAAAAATTAGAAGTTCTCAGAAAAATACCAAAAATTCAACATAGGCTAATTTCGATATTATGAATCCAAAAATGAAGTCCATTTTGAAATATAAAATTTCTATAATTTTAAAAAGTGGTTATTACTATTCATAACGGCTACTTTGATTAGTCGCGGTGTTTTAGAACTCGAAGTTGCGTATAATGCAAGCCATTGCATTATTGAATGAGAAGCGTATCGTGGAAGCTCGGGGTGTTACATTATCCCCTCCTTCAATAAATTGCATCCTTGCAATTTGAAATTTTTTTCTGTGAAAATAAAAGGTTGAAAAGAGAAAATACCTTTGTGGAAAACCCACATCGGAAATACGATTAATAAAATTTAGCCTTAATAAGAGGGAAATGGAAATAAGAAAGTCACCACAAAATTATGATCTCCATAAGGAGAACATTGGTGGCAATTAGAGACATATAATTGGTGGAAAAACGTAAATATTTGTAGGGAGTGATTGAGGTCATCAATCACAATCAACTGTCAAATTGAGGGCCTCAAAGCCTTCAATCTATGTTGATTTAAAATATCATCAGTTCAACAAGACATAAGGTATTATGATAACACATTTTTTGTTTTAATATCCCCTTACTAAAGTTTAAGAATTAATTTATTCATTGGATAAGAGATAGGTATATATATATTTATGCTTGACAATTAGAGTTTCAACCTTCAACCCATCTTTTACTCAAAAAGATAATAGAACTCAAAAATATTATACGTATCCTAATTGTATAAGGTTCAAATTTTAACACATACCATTTAGATTAGTAAAATTATTTTATAATAACTAGGTACTTCCTGTAGGCTAGTGGTAGGAAATAAAGGCCTGTCGCACTATGGTTGTGGGTTCGATTCCTGCAGCTTTGTCCGACGCGACGGGTTATTCCCCACCCTGCAGGTTGTCCTTTTCCTAAAAATATAGTACTATACTATTCCAAAAATAATCTTCATAAATGTTTTAACCTTAAACAATACTATCCAAAGTTCATCTTAATCCACTCCAACCTTCATAGTTATCCAAAATACCTTCATCCAGACTTTCTCTAAAAGGTCTCTAAATTCCAAAATCAATTGTAACATCAGATTCCCCAAACAAAGAAAAGTTTCTCTTATTGTCACATACTAAAAATATGATTACCTTAATCATATTAAAACCTTACTGAAATCAAAAAGTACTGTAGTACAATCCTTATATATATATCACATTATTCTAATAACCAGAATATAATCCATGAGTCCAAAAGCACCAATACATTAGTTATTCTGCTTCAACTGTAGTAACAGTATAAGATTGGCCTTGATCCCTTGGCCTTTTCTGAGGTAATTTTCCCTGACGCTTAGGACATTCATTTGCATAATGACCCATTTCTCTACAATTGTAGCATTAAACTTTGATAGCCTCTTTCTTTCCCTTGCAATCACGAGCCTGGTGACCCTTTTCTCCACATTTATAACAAACTCCCATTCCTTTTAGGCAAGTACCAGGGTGATTCTTCCCACAATTATCACATAATGGAAAATCCTTCTTTCCCTTTTTCCCTTTATCTGTCTCTTGTTCCACCGTTCTCTTCTTCTATTTCTTTACTTTGTTGTCATAAGACTTAGAGAATTCCTTTTCTGTCTTGATAGCACACGAGACAATATCTTCGTATGATGATAAGGATTGTGATATGAAAGCTCGATGGAGAAATGGTTTTATCCCATCAAAGAAACTATCAATCTTACTCCTTGGGTTACGTATATAATCGGCAGCATGCCTCGCTAACCTTGTAAAGTTAGCCTCATACTTTGCGACATTCTCATCCTCCTTCTGCCTCAGACTCAGAAATTGCCTTTCCATATCTTTTCGATGGTCACGAGGAAAGTATTTTTCTAAGAAAAGATCTTTTAACTCCCTCCATTCCATATTCGATACGTCATCATCTTCCTTTGTGTTTTGAATCAGCGACCACCACTGATCGGCATCTCCAGTGAGGCGGTAAACTGCCATGACAACCTTCTCCCTTTCACTACTCCCCAAGGCATGGAATATTTTCTCTAAGGAATTTATCCATTGCTCAGCTACTATAGGATTTGTACTCCCATTGAAGGTTGGTGGTTGTTGCCTCAGGAAGCGGTCTAACATTGATCCTCCACGTTGCGGATCAGGGTGCTCCATACGAGTAAGGTTATTATTCATAACCTGAGTGAGTTGTCCCAGTATGGTAATAAGTTGATCAGCACCAGTTGTATCTACAGATCCACAATAATTATCTTGATCAGGAGGGAAATCCCTACAAGGAGTTCGTGCATTGATAAGGTTTCCATTCCTTCCACTAGGCGCCATTTCTAAACAATGGCATAAACTAGATTAGTTTATGAATCAAAATACATAATTCCATACTTTTAAAACACTTTACATAAATTGAACTATTTATGGATATAATCCATAATCATAAAAAGAAATGTTTTCTTTGAGGAAGTATATACTCATAACCCTTCATGGTGGTTTGTAAATAAAATGAGAATTATCCTAAGCATATCCCCCGGGAGTGTCGTAACCAAGAGTGCAGCAAGGCCCGTTGTCGTGCACCAGTTCCCGTTCGAGTCTAGCTCAAAGCGGTGTTTTCGGGTTTTACCCCTAGGTACATCTATGCCAGAGCCGCCTCTACCTGCTCGTATCCAGACAGGGATGTATTGCTCGGAAAACTCATAACATCTCTATAATACCAAAATTCTAGGAAGTTCTTCTATACTAATCCTCAAAGTCTATCTTTGGGCTATGTGCTCTAATCAGAGTTTATCTAAATCTAGCTTCCAAGGTTAGTACTAAACTGCCTCTGATACCAACTGTAACGCCCCGACCCCAGCTACCCAGAGTCGGTGCATTACTTCGTAACATTGGCATGATCATAAAAGATCAAGTCTCGAAAGACCGATTAGTTTAGTAGCCTTGGAAACACTAGATACATTCGTAAACGTTACATTACATCATAAAGCGAAAAACTACAATAACAAAGACTTCATAGTCCACACTAATATCCTCTTCTGACTATCCCTGTAGGTCATCCATAAGATACTTCTTCACATCCTGGAAAATACTAAAACATTGAAAGGGGTGAGCTCAGATTCTCAGTAAGGAAAACAATATTGCGGAAGCTTTCATAAATAATCATTATCATTTAAGGCAATGCATAACTAAAACAAAAGCCTTTTTAAACTTGAACTTTAGCATAATATGGCAAAAATAAAATGAGATAATGCCATTTACTTCTTCACATGGATATTCTACTGGTCGAATAATCACATGCAATATCAATAACCACTTTCATAATGAGGGAATGTATAATGTCGAACATTCTGAAACATTTTGTCAAGGCCTCGGCCAAGACGTCTAAAATGATTAAGGCCTCGGCCAAAACCATAAATCAAATTGGGAAAGGGCCTCGGCCAATTCCACGTCTAGTTGTCTCATGAGACCTACCGATGCATCGAGGAGCTATAGCGGGCTCCACCCGCCACTTATTAAGTCCAATACATTCCTCATATGAATAGGTTTAAACATATCATAAACCATAACATAATCGTATCACATAAAACATGCAAAAAGGAAACATAACATTTCCACATTTCAATCACAAGATATCAATACAACACATTGATATAATAAAAATGCTTTCAAAACCATTTTCAATACCAAAATAAAAGAAAGTTAAAACTTTGTATTTATTTTTAATCAAAAAAAATGATGGCTTGTAGAGGAAGCCGAAAATCAAATAATGGTCACGGCGGTGGGGAAGTCGTTGTCGCCGCATATGTATGGAAATAAAAACATTCCCTTTTTGTCGTTTAGTAAAATGCTTCGTATAAAAATATTCCTTTTGAATAAACTTAAAATGTCAAAGGGGTTTATACACTGTACAAAAGAAAGTTGTGTATAAAACCAAATATGCCTCAATGAAAGGGGATTGAGACGAATCCTTAAAAAGATCATTTTTTTAAAATAATGTACATCTATAATGTGTATTCACTATAAGTACACATAAATAATGTAAAAAATACAAGATAGGACATAATAATATCATGACATAATTTGAAAGTAGGAGATTAACCCAAAGAATGGATGTTGGGTTAAGAACTTCCCTTACCTCGTGTCTGACTTGACTCAACCGTTCTTTAACCTCCGGAATAATAAACTAGAGTTAATATATACCTTATTAAGAACCATTTTCAATTTCATTATCCTTATTATATCACTTATTACAATGATATGAACATTATGTAATTATTTAAGTTAATAACGGTCGTTTTGTCGATCTTTGGTACTTGAGTCAACAATAAGCTTCTTATAATTACAAGTTGTTTATGTGGTGAAATATCCATTATATCCAGAATTATATTCATGATTTAGATGTCATATATATCTTATATATCCAGTATATACATTCATTTATAATATTACGTAACATTTAGAGGTAAGAAATGAAATGCACCGTTCATGGAGACGGTAAGCCGTACGTACGCATGAACGCTACTTTCATTTCAATTTCATATTTAATGGAACTAAATCATAATGATATAAATGTATAGTATAATTCCAGTATAATATAGTGTATAATACCATTTACTCCATCCTTTATACATCCCACATATGGCATTAACGATTCAAATCACTTTGAGGGGGCGGTAGTCCGCACTTCCTAAAATGAAGATATCGCGTATACCCATAATGGAAGCCATAAAGGTAAGACACAAATGAAAAATAAAGAAGCATACGTAAAACATAAACATATTATATATCATATATTAAAATAGTGACATCATAATGGCCACCTTTGAAGGTGTAAAATGAGTGTTGAACAATCATTGTTTCGTGAGGCAGAAATTCGCCATCCACAGAAACCGTATGTTCTTTAACCATTAGATGTAGGTGTGTGTAAGTGTAGCTATAATTATTATTATAACAACATCCTAGTATATTTAGGATAATTGTGTTGTTACAAAAGAAATGAATAAAAAGAGTTTAGGGGGTTGGAGAAGAAAAATAAAACAAAACAACATTAGAAAAGACATTACCTCAAAATCGGGTAACTCTTTTTGATTTGAGCCAAAGGCTTCCTTGGGAAGAGTTCTGCCCAAAGTGAGGCTTCTATGAGTAAGGGAGGAATGTTGGGAGAGTATTTGGGCAGAGGATGGCCGAGCCAAATGGCTTGAAAGTGTAAATGAGGTGGGAGAGGTGGGGGCCTTTTATAATTGGAGAGGAGGGGCACTTTTGGAAAGATTGAAATGTTACATTATTTCACAATGCTTTTCGGATTCTAAAGGTCCCACACTTATATAATTCGAGGATAAGGTGATAAGGGTTCGAAATCTCCTCATCCAATTGGCTTTGGACAAGTGTAAGCCTTGGAGTTTGCATTATCTTCCCATTTTATTTAAATAGTTAAATAATGAGGTCATCACTGCATCATCATGATGTCATAAATAATTTAATTTATTTAATGTCTAAAAATTATAAAAAAATACTATGATGTAGGAAATATTTTCAGATTTCTAATGAATATTTATAATCAAAATTTTTACTTGTGTAACCCCACTTAAGAACTGTTTTAGTAAAACAACTCATGTTTGTGTCAATTTAATTTTAACATTAAATAAATATATATTAATGTCATTTTCCAACTAAGGTGGCTCCATGGGGTCCCCAAGTTGACCCATGGGTTGTCTTGGTCGGCCATGACTCATCCAATAGCAGTAGGACAAGTGTCATGCTCATCTCATATTATAAAAACATTATTTGTACCTTAAACTATACTAATTTCTCTAATCGCGATTAAGAACTTAAAAGTTACTATTCACCAAAAATTATTTTAATCTCATTGAACCACATTTTTCTTCTTAATGACAACCATGTATGTCGGATTTTTTAAAATCAAATCACAGAAGTGGTAATATTTCATTTAAACGAAAAATCAGTTATTTAACTACCACTTAGTGGTTTCACTATTCATCAAAAATTGATGTTTTTCAGAACAATGCCAAAATTTCACCCTAAGCTATAATTGATATTCTAAATTCAAAAATGATGTCTATTTTACAAAATTCCAAACATATAAGTTGCATTAATTAATTTTATAATTAATTCCCGCTGTCACAACAAATAGCGTGTTTTTAAGAAACAATTTATATCAAAAGATTGGCAATTGTTTATGTCCAATTTCAATGTCAAATTAATTCTAATGACCACCATTGGATAAAATGATAAAAATATATTCCAATTATACTTTGAAACCACTAAATAGTATAATTAATCACTATAAATTATTTTTATTAAAAAAGTTGTTTTTAAGTATTTTTCACTATTCATAAAAAATTAGAAGTTCTCAGAAAAATACCAAAAATTCAACATAGGCTAATTTCGATATTCCGAATCCAAAAATGAAGTCCATTTTGAAATATAAAATTTCTATAATTTTAAAAAGTGGTTATTACTATTCATAACGGCTACTTTGATTAGTCGCGGTGTTTTAGAACTCGAAGTTGCGTATAATGCAAGCCATTGCATTATTGAATGAGAAGCGTATCGTGGAAGCTCGGCGTGTTACATATAATAAGTTACCATCCTCACCATGGCTATTATCACCATGTATTGTGTAGAAGAGAATATAATATAATAATGAATTTCAAGGGTACCATGCATACACTTCCCCACTGGTTTTCCACTTTAACCAAAACATTACATGTAATAATCATCTCTACCCAAAAATGATTTCCCATATACACATGGGCAAGGAACCACAACATGATCCTCATGAATCATAATGGATTTCTCGAAAACACATTGGCGATGGACCACACCATCGACACTATCCCTTGTAACCAAAATGTTTATGAGAGCCACCAAGCATTTCGAATGTGTGTCATATGTTTGGTATTATACCTCAGTCCATTACATCATATAAACAAAGGATCCTCAATATACCAGATCATATACACACTAAAATTATAATATTCTATATTAAACTATAACAAGAAAATATTTGTGTGAAATAACCACAATCCATTACATCCCTCTACACATAAATATAGGTAAAAATTTCCTACTTCCATTCCAATACCTATAACTTCCCTGAGAAATGAGAGGGGAAAATGAGTTAGTAATCCATTGGTCATCCCACCAGGATGTTGAGGAAAACACCCCTATGGCTCAGAATAACAAGGGTGTCAGTTTCCCTATGTAACAAGGTGGATTAAATTTCAGAAAGAGAATAAGTATAAGATATAATATTTCTCACAACCACACTATGGAAGAAACTAGTACTATACTTATCTTTAGCTAACATCTCTTGGTATCTCGACTTCCTCTGCTAACACTAAATATTGAATACGCACAGAAGAAATTTAATGAGCCGCATTAAATTATTTATCACATTTTTTATTAGTTTCACATTTTTTTAATAATTTTTTTAACCATTAAATAACAATTAACAAACCTAAATCAAACACCATTATCATCACTACTATACTCCATTCCCTCTATGGTTACCCAAACCAGGTCCACATCTCCTCAGAAACATAACCTCAGCACTACATCCCCGAAATCTCCAACCCCATGGGTTAACCATGATTTATTAATTTTTTAGAAACATTACCATTTTTTCTATTCCTATGAATTATAGCAAATAATTTTATGTGAACACAGTCAATTTGATCAACATGGTGAGTATACGAGAATCCCGTCGAGTTTTTCCATCTATAGAGGCATCATTGACCAAACCATCCTTGATAAGATAAACACAGAAAGCATGTGCAATACCACATAATTCTTTCCCTATATTTAATGGAGGGTATGTAAGCCCATCTCCCTAATGATTTGGAGAAATTATATCAGATATTCAAACAATATATTCAATAGTATAAACATTCACATTAATAAGTGCTCATATCTTAAAACGATTCCATCATCATCAGTGTCCTCCCAGACACCCATATGCATAAACCAGTACATATTTCCACTGAGATAATAAAATGATTCGACCAGAACCACTAGGACTCAATTCCCCCACAAACCATAAAAAAATTATAGGATCAACCATCCCAGGAATCATACCAAAACATAGTCATTTAGAAATATACAACCTAGAAATTTGGCTCCTAGTCCTGAACAAGGCATTCAACCTTCACATAATATGAGAAATCATAGCTCCAAATCATAATGCACATGGATGTTAAAATAAATATGGTAACTAAGAAACCTTAATTAATTATATTTATCATACAATAAGCTATTTATTCTATATTTAATTGACCAATTAATTTAAACATGAATAACGACATTAAATTTTTGTCTTCAAATCACAAAAATATCAACCAAATTCATTAACACGTCTCTTTATCATTGGCCAATTTAATGTTAACTAATTACATATTTACATTAATTACAAATTAAAAGAAAGAAAAACATGAAATATCAATCATGTAATAGATATCTCACTATCTAGATAATAATGTGGAAGAATTTTATTATATTATAATACATAAAAATCAATACGTTATCGATACCAATTTCTTTAATCTAGTTAAAATAATTAATATTCCATATTCATTAAGATAAATGGGGAAAAATCATGAAAAAACTATGATTGGATGTAAATAATTTGAGAAGAATAAAATCCATTACCTCAAATAGTTTTTGACATTCTTCAAACGAGAATGTATCAAATCAATAGATCATGATCACCTCTCCCACAACAACCGCATCTACCTGAGGAATCCACAACACAAATACAACAATCATTAACCATGATAAATATATTTCAATGATATAGATCACTTAACACTGCATGGACAAGTGAAATAGGATAAACTGATCATGGGAACCTCAAAAATAGAGGTAGATCATACCATCTATCAAAGACATATTGTTACTGATTGGTGGAGGGAGATAAGGACCAATCCATGATAAATGAATATTGAAAAAAATGAGTATATATTTGTGGGATCAACTAGAATGAGGGAGAATAGATCTTTAACAGTACGGTTTGACAAACTAGAGCATCTGATTTTTTTTAAAAATATACAGTATTAGGGGATTACAAGATGTATAATCCCCATTCACATCATCTAATGACTCAAGGACATGTACCACTAAATATACCATATCTATGTCATTTTTTTTTCAAACCCCGAATCAATTAAAATTGTGAATTCCACTTTAATGTTGTGAAATAACCTATGAAAATGGAATTTACATAATGTAATACAGTTACACGGCATGTAATCCCCGCTTTCAAACTTTTACATACCAAAACACATCCTAACTACTTTCAAGGAACTTCCAGGGACATTGATCTTCAAATTAGTGAAATGGGTGGATCCAAGTTAATCTATACCCTTTCCAATTATCCCTCCCTTAAGAAAATTTTATTTCCTCACAAATTTATTCATTACATAAAAAATTGAACATAGTTTCTCGTCATTACATATTAAAAATTACCATTTTTCTTCATCAATCATGTGTTTATTGTAAAAATAATAAATGATAATAATCAACATATTAATCAATAAATTTAGTCCATGATAAATAATCTCAATTGGATTTTCCACATAATAATTTTTTTATTCATATTATGCCAATGTGGTCAACGATTCAGGAGATAATATATATATATATATATATATATATATATATATATTACAATGAAACACAAAACTCATCATGTACATATGATAAGGATGATGGTATGTATAATTGTTAACAAATGAATTCTACTTTTGATGGAATATTATATGTTTTATAAAAGCATTTTCCTAACATTATATTTCTTCCAAATTGCATCACACGATTCTATGAATATTTTTTCAATAAAAACCTGGTTTTAAACCACAAATGAGTGATATTTCCTCTGGTTATCTAAATAATTATTTTTCTAAATCTAATATGTACTCATATGTAATTGATTCAACTTTAACATCTATACCATTTCGTTTATAAAACATATTCAAAATAAGGTTTTCTCATCGACATCATTAAAAACATTCAACAATCATACTCTAGTTTCCATATAATTTCACATGTGGTTACCTCTATATAAAAGAATGAATAATATTATTATTATAAAAATAGAGTAAATAGAGTTCTTGATCCCAAAATCCCTTAGAATCCTACAAGAAATACACAATAATATCTTTCATTGTCAAAATTATTCATTCGAACTCTCTATCAGTTTGATGTTAAAATGATACACTTAAAATAATCATTGTACACAACAATATCTAATGTCCATTAATTTTTTTTATACATAGAGGATTATGATTTTATTGAATAAATCAGGGAACTCCATGGAACATGAATATCTCATTAATATTATTCTTATTAATGTGATCTAAATTAATAGAATTTCTAATATGCATGATTGAATAGATTAAGATGAATTATCATTGAGAAACCATATTATATTATATCATCATCATTCAATTAATAATGAAACCACAAAATCAATTATTATGTTCTCTAATTTTCATTTACTAATTAGAAACAATTAATGGATCCCATTTAGTAGTTATTGATCTCATATATCCTATTAAAATTCAAATTTTATTATACATAAATAAACAATATATTATTCTTTCATTCAAAATAATAATATTCATTAATGGCTCTTTATGTTTTTGTACTATATGTATGAATTGGAAATTTATAGCTATGATATTCGTTAAACAATTACTTTTTCAACTAAAAGTCAATCAGTATAAAAATATTATATGAAATTCATATAAAATGTTATTTACCATCATTAAAATATAGAATCTACTTTTTCTTATGAAATGATACATATATTTGTGAACCATGATTGCCCCTTGGGGATTTCTTATTTATTATGACATCATTTATTATTTAGATATCTGATCCAAAGGGGATAATTTTTTCAAATCAACAACATCAAATCATATATTAAATAATTCATCAAGTAGTAAATATTGTTTAGAACATATTTTTGTTAATGATTCAATAATTTTCATCAAATTGAATATTTGAAATTATTTTCATGACATAGATGAAAATGAATGATTACATCATAATCATTTATTAAATACATCAATATTAAATTATTCCTTATCATGTCTTGTTGGGTTTGAATATTATTCAATCATTTATGATTGATTTACAATTAAAATAATCCCCATATCCAAAATTATACTGATTTTCAAAAAAATCATTAAAAATATTATAAGAATGAATTGGATAATTATATTCATGTGATTTAAATTAAAATTATACACAATCAATTAAAAATATTTTTTATTCAAAACACACAAAATAAACATAATAGATGAATCATTAAAAATAAAATACTCATCATTAATTGATGGTATGTCTCAAACTAGAAGATTAACTAATCTTATTTTTAATTCATCTAAAATTTAATCCCACTAATTTTTCAATGTCATTTTTATTCCCTCTCATTGTAAATAAGATAATGGGATATGTAATTCGTTAATATTTTTAATAAATTGTTAGTAAAAAAATACTAATATTAGAAAACATTCAAACTTCTGACGTAATTTTATTAAAAATTCTCCAATTTTAAATTAAAATTGTTTATGTATGACGAATATTTTTTCTATCGTCAGAAAAAAAAATTATATAAGAAGAAATATAGTAAACGGAATTTTATTTTACAAATTATCCATAAACAATATTTTGTTTATTTTCTTCAAAAAAATATATTGATGTTTCTAATGATGCACATAATACAGAAAATATTCCATAATTTAATCAATTACTACCTCTACTAATTTATCCAAAAAAACATAGGAAAATAAATTATTAATTGTATTAAAAAAAGGGAATCTAAAATTCCACCCCAAAGTTAAACTAGAAAATACTAATTGATATTCCTAGTATGGGACTTCATCCTCATTATTCCTTATTCAATCATTTTTATTTGATTGTATTCATATATAAAGTCAATTATTGTAAATAAAATTAACCCTCATGATAATAAAAAATGAAATATATATGTGGTAATATATAAATATGTTATTGAAAAAATTTCAAGTTTGATAACTATAATATATTAGAAGCATCATGTAATAATATTTCAACAAATGAAGAAAAGGACTACCGTTAAGAGAAGTGATAGTGTAAATAAAACACATAAAAATAAATATTTATAATTTATTTTTTAATTATAATTTCTCCAAAGAGGCTTTTGCTATGGCTGTTTTGAAAAAAAGATAAACATAAATAACTAATTCAATGGAGAATTTAATCTCCCAAATAGGAATAAAACCAAAAATACTATCAATAAATAAATTTTAAAATTATTTTAATACATGCACCCCACTAAGATAAATACATTCATTTTATCTATGACATGTTCAATATAATATTCACTCACATCACTAATAGATTTATCAACATCTTTATATGTAACCAAATATGCTAACTCATTCGTTCAAAATAATTTAATATTTAACTGAAAACTAAATATGAATTATTTCTCTCTACAATCTTTCATAAATTCATAAAATTAAATACAATATATAAATAGAATATAATTAATCTCCATTATCCATAATATAATATTGATAGGTATATAAATTGCATATATGATTATGGGATGGTTGTTATAAAAATATTTTTCATTAATAATTTCACAATGATTATTTACCCTAATTTTGTAATCCATTATTATGTGATACTTTTTTACTAGAAAACCTCCAATAAATGAATTAATTCATATTGAATTAACCCAAAAATACATTTGTATAATAAAAATAAATAAATAATAATCTTTTCATGCCTTCCATTGATGGTATAAAATTCCCAATGGTATAATAAGAAAATTTATTCACGCCATAATTTTTGTAGTCTTGATGATCTAGATCATTAATATTTTTATTGAGATAGAAACATATGAATAAAAAACCATATTATTAAAATAAAAACATGATTGCCATAAATTATCATGTTATATCTATGATTTTTTATATTTTATTTCTTTTATATTAACAATATAGAAGTTATAACATACCACACTTTTAATAATTTCATGTATCTCGAATAAATTCACAATAATATTTCATACCACACTTATCAAAAGTGATTTTTTTAATTTTATTACATTTAAATTTATATAATTTATTGTTCCACATTAAATTCAAACTAGGTCAATTATTATACATGTTGTACACAATTCAACATACTACATCCTTACCATATCAACATATCAAAATAATCTAAAAAATAACTGAAATAATTATTTATTTAAGTCATTCATAATATTTGTTTCAACACTAGGGGAAATCTATTAGTCTTTCTAACATAGTATAAAATAAAATGTATTTCAAAATTTTCATATTTATTAATTTCAACACTGCAACATACAATTGTTCCCCCACCATTTCAAGTTACATCAATAATTTCTTTTTTCACTTTATGTAAAAAATATTTCAAAAAAATATTTCCTGTAGATAATATATTTAAAATTTTTATATACTATTATTTAAATTTCGTCCCATTATAGATTATTCTATATAGAAGGACATCATATAATAACATCACCGTAAAAATTCTAAATTTATAGATATAAAATTTCATTATTTGATCATCACAAAACATCCAATTTCATCTCCAAAATATTTATCAATCCTTAAGATAATTATATATCTGAGTTTACAAAAATATCCAGCGTGTTTTGTTTCCTAAAATAACCAACCATAGTCATATTACTCTATAGATAATTTTATTTCACCCTAGAATTTGTTATACATTTGATATCCTTTTATAATTGTGTTAATATAGATATGCTTACCTAATTTCAATGATTAACCATTCAATGATTTCAATTATTTAAGATATTAACCTCTAATTTCAATCACAAATATTTCACAATAGTATTGGCTGATAAAAATATATAAAAAAATATATTTTTAGGCGATGAAACATGGTAATTCTCTAAATTTATCTCACTATTACCATAAATTAAATCATTTATAACAATATTTTGATAGTATACTAACATCTATTATATAAAAACCATAAATTTATTGCAATAAAAATAAATTATAATAATTAATCCTAATTAATTGATATTTATAGAGGTTATAAATTTATCATTTCCTAGATAATATATGTTTAGATTTTGTAGAAAATTTAGAAATCCAATACATAAACTTTTAGATTTTGTATACTGTATACTTTTTTTTCAAAAAAATGTTTTTATGATTATAGTCTTATTTCATTAATTAAAAAAATTACTAATTTCATAATGTTTTTACCACCAACATGTTATTATTATCAAATATCCATGGGTCATTTGAAATTTTTTTTGAAAATTTGATGAGGAAAAAATATTAGTATATCTGACACACTCATATTGGTGGGTGTTATAGAAGAACTTATTTCTCTCTAGTTAAATGTTGTTATAGTGATAACTATATGATTCCACATGAGATTATTGAAAAATAAATTAGTCAATTTTATTTTGAGTAAGATAATAGGGGTGTTTTGATTTTTCTTATAAAAAAATTAAATAAAGATATATATTGGAAATTGTGAGATGTGAAATGTGATTTGATCAGGGTGATTTTCTGATAAAAATTTAATTTAAGTATCTCATTTATTGAATTATTTTTTTATTAACTAATATTTGAGAGGCTCTATGATCATTCACCATCTAACCCCATTCATAATGGTGTGGTTTTGGATATTTTTTACTAAAATCTCAATTTTCTACTTATTTAATATATTAATGAGAGTTCTATTTAATACCCCTAATTTAATTAATAAAATTGCAATAAAAATTTTCCACCTCAAAAGTAAAGAGTTTATACTTCCCCATTGAAAATTTATTTACCTGTTTTTAGTAGGTCACCTTTTTTCCCTACTATATTACATTATATAATGAAAATAACTAAGTAGAGGGAAATTAAGGATCATTATAAAAAATAATGGAATGAAAAATTAAAACCGAACAAAAATTAATCTTATAAAAAGAACATTTACTGATTATTAAACAGGGATATAATGACATTTTATTTATATTATTTTTGTTCTGAAAAAAAAAATCAAAAAAACAAACCCTTTGTTTCCCTAATATCAATGATTTATAATCCTCCAAACTAACGATTATAAGTAATAATGGGGATGAAAATAGAATTACATAACTAAGAAAATACGCAAGTTAAAAAAAATAAACATCATCATTTTAATTATCCAACATTGACTTCTGCCTTTTTAGAAACATTTTTTATGGATGTATGAAGAAATATTTCTAAGAATATGTGTCCAAAATATTCCCTCCAAAATGATTTCATTGGTAGTTTAGGAATGATTATACTAATAAATGGATTAATATCATTATGGGTTATTTTAACAAGTTTGTTAGATTCATCGATTCACTAATTAATAAAATAAGAAATATATTTTATATTAGTAGATGAATATGTGTTAAGTTTAAAATATTTTTACTCTTTGGGCTGATGAGTCGCTTATTTATTACCCATTTTAACATATTCATAAATTTCCTTATTTATATGATTCTTCTATAATAATTATTATGCATGGAACACTCTAATTGTTATATATTTTTGAACTAGAGTATCTTAAATTGGACTTTTTATAATGATATATTCTTAATTTTTTGAAGAATTATGAATCTTTGCTACCAAAATTTTGTTCAAAATTACCTTAATTATTTGGATATCATCAATTTTTATTAAAACATTGTTCAAGTAATCTAATTATATCACACAAACAATTGAATTATACAAAAAATAGTAATTTATCAAAATGTATTTGTATGAAAAACGTATGGAATGAAATATGGATTTGATAAAATAATTATAATTCATAATTTATTTAGTTATAAAATTTTTTCATAAAATAATGATAAAAATAAATAAATATAAAATTAAGCATTCATTATAAAATCAATGGGTGTTAAATTGATTAAATATGTAGTATGTAATGTGAAAATATGAGCCATTTTTGTCCCCTTATACACATCACATGGACTCATATTTATATAAACATCAACATTATATCAAAAAAAATTTGAATTCATATATCCCTGACATCTATGATTATGAAAATATGAAATAAAAAATTATTATGCCCCATTTTAAACCATTATTTAAAGTGATCCACTAAATTTATTTAATTCATTCCCACATCATTTATCCTCAGACTCCCCAAAAACAATCACCTCGTATGATTTTTCACATATCAAACCAAAAAGTAAAATAAATTAATATGTTATGTCGCGAACCGTCCCCCGGGGCCCGTGTCATTACTACCCCAAACCCACCTTCTATAGGTCTGGGGATGGTGACTTGCACCAAAGGTGTATATCCCTCAACTAGGAAGGCATTTCCTTTATAACATTAATCTTACACATCAGAGTACACAACTAGATTAAAAACACTAACTAAAAACTGTATTCAAAAGGTGTTCTGGAATGTAAAAGTGGTTGGAAATACAATCCCAACTATAAAGTACAAGTACAACTGAAAAAGGGACAAACAACGAAAAGGTAAAAAAAATCTCCTAGATCATCCTCTAGGGTTCCAACCAGAATGGTAGGTATAGATGGCCACCTCATCACTCTTCATCTGTCAGAATCCTCTATATACCGACTCATCGTAAGGTCAGCCTCTGGGTACCGTTCAGTCCTGGTGCACTTGGCCTCAGTCAGCATTGCCCGTCATCTGCATCCAACACAACAAGGTGTGGGCACAGCTCGTGATGGAGTGAGTATAACGATTCTCAGTAGGGACCCCGAGACCCTCAAGATCACACAAAATCCAACAAGTATAAACCATAGTGTATTAAATCTACATATAACCATTACTTATGTATATGACCATACATATACCTAAGTTATCTAGTAACCCATCTCAATCATTAGGAAAACACAAAAGTAATTGACACCGCTCAACCAGGATTTTTTTTCATGATGTTGATACCACGACTGCTAGAGAACTCCTCCTCTGTTGATTACTGTGGGTCTTCCACTACAACCAAGAACATCCCACAAACATTGGACTTATGAGTTACTCCACCTGCCGAGTATTGTGGGTATGCCACGCTCATACAGAGGCGCTCACCCTATTAGCCTTCAGATACACTCTTGTTGTGTACCGCGGGTCTGCCGCTACAACCAAGCGCCCCCCCATGGGCTGCTACTAAAACCAAGCACTCTCCACTAGTCCATCTGAATCACTCTGAGTCAATTAGTCAATAGTCATCAAGTGTCAACCATCTACTAGGTCTCTACAATCTGCCCTCTCGTCATCGAGAGGGTCTTCTCCTTGAGATACAAATTGATACTCCATGTGTTGTTATTTATCACGTAGAAGTATCAAAAAGGACATCCATGTCATAGGGGTCTCAAACCAACATATGGAGCATCAATCAGATGATCGGTCTGTGAGTAATTAGCCTTTTAGTCTAGGGGCCCGGTTGGATTCGTGTATGACCCAACTTGACCGTATCTCAAAAATACCCTGATGTCCTGTGGCATATTCTCAATGGGACCATCTCTCAATGAGATTACTAGCTCCGCTGACTGTTCATTAAACTAACGCCAGGTGCCATAGATATGGACAATGTATGAAAAGGGTTGGTAGTGGGTCCGGGTCCGTTCTGACTCGGTTGGGCCAACTTAGGCCAACCCCAGTCTGGGACGACCTAGTATGGGTCAACTCGGAGCGACCCGATGTGTCTGACCTAGCGGATTACAAGGGCGTTTCGACCCAATTGCTGCCACGAAGGCTGCTCGGCACGAAGGTCGAGGCCAGTTCGTCCAGGGCCACGAGGGATGCGGCTCGAGAGGTCGGTGTCCGGGAGGCCAATGGTCAAGTCGTGTGGGTTGCAGGTAGGCCGGCTAGATGGCAGGCAGGTCGTCAGGGCACTGGGCAGTGCGCCAGGGCAGCACTAGGGCACGGGCAATGCACCAGGGCACCGGGCAGCCCGCGGGTGGGGGCAGACGAGTTGTCGGGCAGGCCACCGGCAGGGCGCGGGGGCGCCGGGCAGTGAGTGGGGTGCCTGGGTCTGGCGGCACTGGGTGCGGCGACACACGGGCAGGCCGGCACAGGGCGTGGTCGTGTTTGTCCGGAAGCACTAGTGTGTCGTGAGGGCAATGTAATTCACAAAGGTCGCGGTTAGTGCAGACATTGTATTCCATCTTCGTTGATGCTCTTTCATTGTCATTTCTCCATAGAGTCATTTCAAAAAAGAACAACAGAGGGGTCAGGCTATGATGTTTTGGCCCCACCCTCCGCTATTAGGTTGGTAGTAATATGATCTCAAGAATAGAGAAAAACACAACAATTGCAGTAGGCAAACTTCAACATTCTTCATTTAAGGAATCAAAAACATGAGACTTTAAATGAAACATCCCCAACCATTGATTCGTCAGTCATTGATCGACGTTCATTGGTAGTGTTTAGGAAAGAAGACGATGAAGTTTTTCAATTGCAACCTTCATCAAGCACTCCAAATCTATGCTCGTGCGTCAGTTCATTGTCAACGATGAGGAGGGAAGTTGCTCTATGTTGTAACGTGGTGAGGGTAGAATACCGATGAAGTAGCATCGCCGACGTTCTTCATGTTATTCACATTAATAATTGGGATAACGGTTCTCCCTAGTTCTCCTTCCTCCATTCGACCAAAAAATGCCAACCAAATAATTATAATATTCTGTCTATTATTTTGTTGTTGGCACACAAATCAAATGAAAAAAAGTAGGTCCTCTTAATAAATTTTCTTGTGCTGGAACATTTATTTGGAACATGTGTTGGCACAATTAATTGGCACGTGTATTTGCAAAATTAATTGGAACGTGCTTTGGCACAATTAATTGGCACGTGCATTGGAAGAATTAATTTTCACCTGTTTTGACCCAATTAATTTCGCAGACGAGGTCTAGATGTCCTCCCTCATTAATGAGGGAGAGTGGAGAGGTTTCATCCTCCATCATCAATAGGGGCCGGGTGGACCCAACCTATATCATTAATAGGGAGGTTATGCTCGGGTGGGCCCCACTACCATAACTTCTCATGGGTGGATAGGGTGTGGTGTTCCCACCACCTAATCCAAAGGGGAGGTTTCAAACAAAACACCCAACACAAGGTAGCTTAACAATAAAATAAAGTGTTGTACTTTATTTTATTGTTTTTTATTAAAATTTAAAAATCTAACTTTTATTCTCGTATCACTAATGTCGAAGTGAAAGTCATCATAAACAAATATTGGTTGTGCGAGTTCAAAGATGCCCTCATATTTCAGTTCTGTGCATCGGTTCAAAAGTTATAAAATCCTACTCATACGTTAACTGAACGTACCCAACCAAATCTTTAGAAATTGATTCTGGACACACCATGCCCCAGAATCAAGCACCGTAAATTTTCACATACTCGTAAAAATCCCATGTATTTAAAAAAATCCACATAATTTTGAGGTCTTTACATTCTCCGTACCTCATGGATTTACATCCCTATAAGTTTCAACCCACACAATGAGAAAAAATGGCGATATTAAGCACACATCTAAGTCTCCTACTCCCATGTTCTCTCCTGGAGGTTCTCGTCCTGCCAACGAACACACACAAGAGGTATCGACCTTCCGTGTAGTACCCGCTCCAGTTGACCCTCAATATCCACTAAAACCTCCGTGAATGTCTCCCAGTCATCGATGTCTATCCCATCATGGTGGATGAAGTGGGATAGGCCATGCACGTATCTCCTAATATAAGATTCATGGAAGGAATCGTGCATCCTATGCAACTGAGTTTCTAGATCTAAGTGGTAAGCCACCTCCCCTACACTACTGAGGACCTGGAAATTTCTGATGAATCTCGGAGATAACTTTCTATCTCAGCCAAATCTCCGTAGAACTCGTCTTGTTGAGACCCGTAGGAAGAAGTGGTCACCATCCTCAATCTCCAGAGATTTTTTTTCTCCTATCAGTATACGACTTCTGTCTGTTCTGTGCTGTCTTCATCTGATCCTGGATGATCTGCTCCTTCTACATGGTAGCCCATTCCATCTCTGGTCCCACTAGTTCAGAAATCCTGGGTATGTCCAGCAGAATAGTGATATGCAAGGATTACCATACAAGAACTCAAAAGTATCCATACCGATGGTGGAGTTATAGATGTTGTTGTAAGAAAACACTACAAATGGTAACTGATCCTCCAGGCTGCGACCAAAGTTGAGGACATAAGCTCGGTGCATGTCCTTGAGGGTCTGAATGGTCCACTCAGTCTAAACATATGTCTGTAAAAGGAGGGCATTTCTCAAGCGATGTTATGTCCTGAATGTCTCCTGCAACCCATTCCATAGCCGGGAAGTAAACCTCACATCACGGTCGGAGTGTTGTAAGTAGTTACTCCATGAAAATTCACAATCTCCTATACATAGTGGTGTCCCAACCTCTCTACTGATCCTTGCACTCTGATCGGTGGGAATCGGGTTACATGAAGAGTCGGTCAACGATCACCCATATCTAATCGTGACTATTGGATGTATGTGGAAGACCCTTCACAAATTCCACGGATAACCCATCACACATCCACTCTGGGACCTCAAAGGGTTGAACCAAGACTTCTGGTACATGGTGCTCCGCCTTCACATTATGACATGTGAGGCACTGTGAGACAATCTCTGATATAACCTTCTTCATACTTGGCCACCAATGCTATAGTCTAAGGTCATGGAACATCTTCTCCACTCCTAGATGTACCGCTAACGGGGAAGTGTATAATTCCCTCAAGACCTCCTCTTAAAGTGAAACTCGTACCATGGTATGTCCTCTGGAAATGAATATGTGCTCCCCACCTTTATAAAATCCATCTGGTGCCTACCCTGTAGATATCTGAGCACATCGTGTCATGCAGTCAGCGTCCCCATATTGTGCCTCCCTGACTCATTGAAGAAGTGAGGAGTGGCTATAAGAGACTGAAAGAAAGTTTCCCCATCTCTGTCATCATAATAAATCTGTAAAGTATCCATCTTATCTGTCACCTCTCCAAGCAGTTGTATAACAGATCTCCAACTGAGTGATTCTGCATCAATTTTCTCCTTCCAACGAGAATAGACTATCTTGAAATCATAGTCCTAGAGGAACTCAAGTCATCGTCGTTGTCTCGGGTTCAGGTCCTTCTGAGAGAAGATATACTTGAGACTCTTGTGATTAGAGTACACAGTAAAATATTCACCCATAAGATAGTGTCAGAACATCATCATGGCCATGAACACTGATACTAACTCCAGTTCATGGGTAGCGTAGTTATTCTCATGCTATCTCTACTGCCGAGAACAATATGTGATCACTGCTCGCTCTTACTTCAGGACACACCCAAGTCCCTTCCCTGATGTGTCGCAGTAGACTATGTACCCTATGAATCCTCTAAATGTCTCAAGATAGAGGCACTAGTAAACCTCTTCCTCAACACCTGAAAGATCTATTGGTATCTCTCTGACAACACAAAGGGTTGAACCTTTTTCGTTAAGGATTATAGTGGCACTACAACTCTGGAGAAGACTGTAATGAATCTCTGGTAGTATCCAGCCAAGCCCAAAATACTCTGTACCTCCATCAAACTCTTGGGTGTCTCCCTAGAAAGTAATACCTCAATCTTCGCTGGATCCACTACCTCTCCAGTCTTCAAGATATCATTTCTCTAGAAGTGAACGTCTCGAATCTAGAACTAGAACTTCGAGAGGATACAATAAAGTTGGTGCTCTCAGAGTGTGTCCAGTACTACCTGAAAATGGTAGGCATGATCCTTCTCAGTAGTCGAGTAAATCATAATGTAGTTGATGAAGACCATGAAAAATAGATCGATGTAAGGCTGTATGATTCTATTCATGAGGCTCATGAAAACTATTGGAGCATTGGTTACACCGAAGGGAATAACCATGAACTCGTAGTAGCCGTAACGACAACTGAAGGCCATCTTCTGCACATCCTCGTCTTGAACTCTAATCCGGTGATAGCCTGGTCTGAGGTCTACATTTTAGATCCATCAAGCTCCCTTTATCCGATCAATGAGGTCGTCAATCCTTGGTAGTGGGTACTTGTTCAACATTGTCATGTGGTTCAGGTGACGACAGTCGACAAAGAGCCTCAAAATCTCATATGCCTTCTTGGAAAACAAAATTGTGGCTTCCCTGGGGGAAACCCTTGTCCGGATGAATCCCTTTCCATGCATTTCCTTTAGCTATACCCATAGATCGTAAAGCTCAGTGGGAGCCATCTGATATGCTGGAGTAGATAGCGGTGTCCTCCCAGGGTACAAGTCTATGTAGATTTCCACCTCTCTACGAGCAGGTAGTCCTGGATCATCGAGAGGGAAAAAATACATGTACTGGTCCACCACTATAGTATAAGTCAAAATCTCCACATCTACTTATCTAAGGGTATGGAAAGCCAACGAGTGAGTGATCGGCTGCACCATCCTCTGAGGAATTCGTTCCTCTGCTACAAAGGTTCCCTTATCGCTGGTGAAGGTAAACCTGGTACCATCGATATGAACACACCACAATTTTCTTCTAATAGAGTCCATCTGGGCATCGACTGTAGACAACCAGTCCATACCTATGATGACGTCATATGGCCTCAAAGATTCTACTAGGATATTTCAACTGAATCTCTCGTCTCCTAGAGTATGCCCGCACTACTCGCACAAATGTGTAATCATTGTATCATCTCTCATAGGAGTCTATAGAAGTAAGGATCGTACTAACGGCACCTTTGGAATCTCTGAGTTCCTAATGAGGGATGTGCCAATGAATGATTGAATGTCATCTGTGTCCATAATAACTACAAAAAAGGTGTAATAGGCACAGATCGTACCATGAATCATCTTCGGAGCATCGTGATCATAGGCCCTAGCTACCTAATATTGTGCCCTCCCCTATCCACCCACTCCATGTGGTCAGGGTGGACCTCCTGGTGGTAGAGGCGGTAGTACCACAAAACATCGTCCACCACCAGGTGCACGTCCACCTCCTCTTCCACGTCCACCTCCTCCCTGTGGAACGCCTCGATCATCCTATGCCTATGCATGGGAGGTCCCTCAATTGTATTTTGATCGTCAGTGTGGCGGGTCAGATAGTAATTAGCCATGTGACCCTGTTCACTGCATGAGTAATGCTACCCTTTCTTGGCTGGTCTATCTCCACCCTGGGTGCCTCAAACATCAGATCCTGAGTCATGTGGTAGACCACCTGTAGGTATGGTCCTCCTAGACCACTGCGTAATCTAACTACTTCCAGCTGCAGAAGACTCTGTTTCATGTCATCTAGTGGTCGGTCACGCGGTTGGAGACTGCTCAAAAAGGAAACTCTTCACTAGGAGGGCTCTCTCCAACACCCCTTTCAGCGTCGGAATGCTAAGAAATACCATCAGTGCTATGATCTCTCACCTGACCCCCCTGCTCGAAGGTTCGAGGTGTGAAGAATGGGTCTCATACCCTAAATGTAGTAGTGAGAGAGGTCAGTTATCCTCACAATTTACTTCGCTACTGTCATGCTGCTCTTCTGCAGATGAAGTAGCTCATGTATCCGCACGGCATGAAGGTTGTCTGGTACAAAATCCACCTGGAATAGGCAATCGATGTATGACCCGAGTAGTGTCGCCTTTTCATGCATTTGGGGCGTCAAGCTCCACCATCTGATTTCTACTTCCTGAAAGAGGCTGGCAACAAGGATCACCATGAAGTCTGCTGGTGTCCCAACTAGACTAAAGACTCTCACCACAGCCTTCATCCAATCCTCATCCACCTGTGGGTCCGTCTCTCCCATGAACCTGGTTGGCCTCTTGCTTTAGAACTCGTGAAATGTTCTTAAGCGGTGTGCATTATCTACTACTGGGGCTGGTGGTATCGGTGGCCCAATGGGTATTGGTATGGCTGGTGCCACTGCTAGTGCCTCATTAGGAAAATACCATGTATCGAGGCCTCGTCTCTCAGTGGGATGTCAGCAAGTACGACTCTCAGGGCTCTAATCGGTCATATGGGGGGAGGAATCCTGAAAAAAAAACAGAAGCGACACAGTCAAAAGTCTATACCTTGTAAGCTAACCAGGTTGAGATGACTTAAACAAAAACTTTTTAAAACACACGCTTAATTTGTGTTTTCATTCACTGAGTCATAAATCAAAAGTCAAAGTCCTGGTGTGTGGATACGTCTGCCGCCCGAACGAATATTTGACTTTCTAAAAAAAACCACACTTAGTACCCTTAAAACTATTTCTTCATAGAAAAGAAATATCAGTATCATATGTTCCTATGGTAGAATCGACTCCTCTAATACCAATTTGTCATGACCCGCCTCCCCGCACCATGAACCATCTCATATGACCCCATGGGTCTCCCGTAATACCTTGGATGCCTTCCCAACACACCATAGGCTATTACACATTAGGGTCGCTTATCAGACTAATGACTATCTCCACAGGCCAACATTTGTTCTTTCAGTGTGTTTTTTCCTCACTCACACATACCCTGGGAAACTTCCCAAAAGTTCACCCATCCTGACTACTACTCCAGGACAAGCATTCAAAACAATGGAGTTCTAATCATGTAGGCTCTTGAAAAGAATGTTTCACCTTATTGACATGGGTAGTAATATTTTTCCTTTTAAATCTCACTTTTACAGGGGTGTTACATGTTATCCTTTAAATACATAAAATTTCCACACATGCATAAAAACATTCTTAATATTAACCTGATGTGAGTTAGCAACTTGTTTTAATAATGAAGACATGTGAAGGATAATCAGTGTCGTATAGATTATTGGTTTTAGATGTCAAGAATTTTGTGAAATAATATGGCTGGATTTCACAATGAGATGTAACAAATATGTGAATATTATTTACATAAATTAATGTGTCTATTACTCACCACAGTTAGAATAAATTCATATCTACCCGTAATAATAAATTCTAGGAAAGTTTACAACATTCTAAATCGTAATAAAAAAAATTCACTAAAATACCATCATAGATTTTTTTTTGATATTTCTAATCTATCATGAATAAATGATTGAAGAAAATGATGGCTTATATTGTGTTCCAAATAGTGGGGGTAACTTTTTCCCCATTATTAAAATGGTAATAAATATTTTCTGCTTCAAAAATATTGTAAATATTAAATTTTTCTTTATAATCTCACTATTAGTTTTGATGCTATTTTTCCAAAAATTTGGTCATGAAAAATTCCATTATATTCAATTTAAAATTCAAATATAATATTTTATTCATGTTTCTATCCATAAAATGTAGAACTAAATGATTTATAATAGTATTATAAATCATCACCAAAAACATATGTTCAACTAGATAAACAATTTTCACATCCACGGTATGAAATATTGGAGAAACGAACATATAATATGGATAACTAAATAGGCTATAAAAAAGTAGTAATGGATAAAGATAATAATTAAATTAAAATTTCTGAATAAATTAGAATATTTTTAAGGGTTATATTTTAAATTAAATGAAATTCCTCAATAATTTAAAACACATGTATCTCATACAGTCATTATTTGACATAAATAAATGAAAATCATGTTTGTAAATAATGTTTTGGTTCACTCAAATATTAATGTGAATTTTAATAATATGTAACAATGTTTCATTAGAAAAACCTGACAGTGATATCAAAATTTTAAATTGGAATTGTTAAATGAGGATCAAAATACAACTACATTTTCATGATATTTTCAAAGTATTTAAAAAATCCATTTGAACATTAATTTATGTTTCATTTAATTTACATAGTCTTTAAATATAAAATATACAATCATTTCTTCCCAAATATAAAAAAAATACTAAATTAGAAAAGATAACAGGAATTATAAAATATCATAAATATTTTAGAAAATACTAAATTGAAGGCACTTAAACTAAAAATATTGAATTCAACACATTAATGTGATGTAGTTTAATCAATTAATTGAGATATATATAATACATTATAATATATTTAATTTTATCATATAAAATAAATTTTAGTTATAGAGAGGTACAACCTAATCGATTTTGTAGAAAAATATTTTGAAAGTAGTCTTCTCATCCACTGGTTCATGGGTAAAATTTAAAAGAATTTATTTAGATTGTTATAATTAAAATCGAATGGTTTTTTATCCTTATTTTATTATCTACAAAAAACTAAAAGAATTCATGTGATTGATATTAAATGAATCTTCCATTTACAATATTCGTCACTGGGTATTAGTTTGATTATTTATTTATATAATTAATATTTTTATACATGATGGACATATTATGGTTGAATCTACATTCCATGATTAACCATTATTCTCACATGTAAACCATTTCATTTTTTAAAAATTATTTTATAGTTTTTCCACCTACTATATTTTATATTTCATCTCTTTTATTCCTTTTTATATTTATGAATTTGACCCACTTCCTTCCTAGATTCTATAATGATATTCCTTATTATTCATTTCTAGAATTAGTTAAATAGTATTCCCATAAATTTTCATGTATGGAATCATTAAAATAGAGGATTTTAGGAATTCATATAATCTTATATTATTTATCTAAAACATTTTCCAAAATCACTCATACTGAGCTTAAATTTTATTTTAAAAATTCTATTGATTTCCATATTGTACACACTCACTTGTCTATTTATTTATGAATAAAAGGGTGTTGATGTTTTATGATGCACCCCATATTTTTTAGTAATGTATTCATAATCAAATTAAAAACCTCAGTCCATTGATCAATTATGATATATCTTGGAATTGTAATACTAAATATAGGGTTTTCATGATAAAATTACAAACATGATATTCATCAATTTTTGTGTCTTTGGATTGTATGTATATGAAAACATATTCTAATATAATAATTTTAAAAAAAATTAAATATTACATTAGGAAAATTACATTAAATTTTATTCAAAAAAACACAAAGTTTTTTTAAAATATATTGTTCAATTGGAGAATATATTTAGTATAATAAATAATGAAAATCTAACTAAAATTTTCCAACGTTTACATAATTGTGCGCATATTTAAAGTATGTGGGCCAATAAAAAAATATTTTATGTCATTACGTTTTTCAATTTGAGGAAGAATATTTCATTCAAAATAAAATTTAAGATATTAACATATAAAAATAATTAAATCATAAATGTATATAATATTATTCCTAAAATATATTAATTAAGTTTGTTCCAAACAAATATATCCTTAGAAATGTAAAATCCAAAATCCATATCTTGTTTGTAGATTTTTTTTATTTAATTGAGATGTTATTTTTGACATTAATTAATAATTTCCCATTTCATTGTTCCATGATATTAACTTTATATTTATAGATATTCTACCTGAAATGATTTTTGACACTATATTCTGGATATAAATATCCATTTCAATAGAGTTAGATAGCCTACTTATGTGGTCCACCCCATTGTTATTAGATTATATATTATCATTGATAGCATATTAAAGTTACTAAAATAGTAGAATATCTGATTCATTATAATGAATATCATATTTTATATTCATGAAATATATAAGAGCAATAGGTTTACAAACCATTTGACTTTATTTTTAAATAGGAATGTTTCCAATGTTTCAAATTAATTGAAATCTATAAAAAAATTGTGTTTTTAGTTCAATATCACCACATTTAAGGATATTACAGTATAGGTAATGAATTATTCACTTCTTTCAATTGCAATATCATCATTTTCTCAAACTAAAAGTTTTTTAGCATAAAATTATTTATCAAATGGTTCATCCAATTTTGTGGCTAAATCACTTGTGAAACTATCGATCTCTTTTTCCGATCATAAGTAGATTCCATAAAATAATAAATTAAATAAAAGTTATAATCATTGTGTTGTAATGTAGGATACTAAAGTTAAATATTAATTTTTTTTGATAAACATCATGTAAAATCATTCATTTCATAAATAATATATAATATGATTCACAAATTTAGGGCAAAGAATAAAACTTATCACATAAAATATTCATTTATTCCCATAAATAATATTTATTTACATGAAATTTACAAGTATCATCATTATCTCAAAAATTCAATTACCCCGTTCAAAATTTAACACAATATTTCGTTAATTATTTTTTTCCAGAATTTTTCAAGATATTTCAAATGATGGTGAAGAAAAAACAAAAACTTTTTGAATAATAATAGAATACCTCTATAAAATACATAATATGATGAAAAAAATTTATTTATAAAAAACCTATTAAATTTACCAAAAATATTTGTTAATCTAAAATAATCATTGCATCGTGAAATGGTTGTATTGATATATGTAATGGTTGTATTATCATAGTTCTCTATAAGAATACATTCTTGGATCTTACCTAAATATTTGTAAAAAATATAACAATGATTTTTCCATTACAATATATATAAAAAATAAGCAATGAATGGAATGAGAAAATGATATTTTTTACTTAAATTATTTAATTTCTTATAATATATATAGTCTCTTGTTGTTCTGAATTCACATATGTATTGTTTCACTATTTTCTTTTCTTAAAATGTAAAATATAGTTTTCATGTGACCTAAATATATGAGGATTAAACATTGTGAATTTTCAATTGAATAAATAATCGATGACTCAAATATCATTATTATCTTCTAATTCAATACATCCATCATGGAGTGATTTTTCTTACATTGTGACTTCTTATGAAATTTGAATTTCTCTTCAGAAGAATTACATGTGAGAAATTATTTAATTCGTTGATTATAACTTTAGATCCAACTTATTTATATAAAACACATTAAAAAAATATCAATAACTATTTTTTCATGGTTTATTAATAGACTATTTTTATTATCACATGAAATTATACACCATTAATGAGGTACCCATATTTAAAATAAATGGGATGTTGTTTTAATTTGTGTTTTTTATTTCATAATAGATAAAATTAAATTATGGTTCACTACACCAACGTCATGAATGTATTATAGTCATTTAACATATCATCATCTTATTCCTAAAATTAATCATTAGAATCATAAAAAAAACTCATATTCTATCACTGTTTTAATTAGAAAATTTAATTCATAATACTTATAATGATAAGTAGATAACCATATTATATGATATTTCAAATCAATAACTTCTTCCCTATGTAAAAAAATTAATGAAACCACCATGGTACTACAATATGATTAGAATATTCAATATTAAGGAGTATAAAAGGATAATGGTTATCTTAAGGGTGCCTCATGGTGTAAAAAATAATAAAGAGTACAATGTTTTCTCTATAACCATTGATCAATTTTCCTCAATGGATGTTGATAATTTTTCCCAATATAAAGAATCGTATCTATAAAATTATTGGTGTGGGACTAAGTTAAAATTATTACTCCAGGAATATACCACCCCAAATTTGTGGATTGTTTCTTTCAATAATTTTAGTTTTAGCTTTTTATAGGATTAATGTTTTGTTCATCATGCGTGGGATAGTTAATTATAGTGTTTTAGAGGTTTTTTCTAATATTGGATCATCCATATGAAGTAAAATATCCATGGTGGTCGATGTGTTATACATTAGAATCCAAAAATAATTAGCCATGATGTAATCTGGAGAAAAGGGTGTTGTCATGGTGATGGATCCCTAAGAGACCCACTATGAAAATAGACCAATGTAGAACCAACAAACCATTTTTCATGGAATGGAGAGACTGAAATGGACAAGACAGTCATAGTAGGGTATGTTTTCATGAAATTTCAAATATTAATAATTTTTCATATTCATAAGGACCATGCTGATTTTGGTTCCACCTTGCCTCATCTTTGAAAAATCCCAATTTTGAATGGGATTATTGGTGTTCCTATCTTAGGAGGAATCTTATTGGAACTAT
Source organism: Viscum album (assembly GCA_963277665.1). NCBI lineage: Eukaryota > Viridiplantae > Streptophyta > Magnoliopsida > Santalales > Viscaceae > Viscum > Viscum album. The sequence continues at coordinate 709,343,471 of OY728156.1, forward strand.
GTGAGATCATAATGTAAGTGTTACGATGTGTGTTTTAGTGGAAAACACATTCTAAACCGTTTAATGTCTTCTATTCAATGTTATTTTGAAATTCGATATTTTTTTATCATTGTATGTTTTCATGTAGTGTTTTTCGGAGTTCTATTAGGATGTCCAATAATTGTTATTGTATTTCAAACATATCAATTGATTTTGGGGTAGAAAATTAGACTCTATAGAGGTGGATTCTCAATATTTTCCCCATGTTCTATTACTAGAAGGATTTATTATTTAAATTTAATTTCGATAAATTCATGGGAAACATGTGATTATTTTTTGGATGAAATGATTTCATCTTATAAAATCTATTTCATGAAAATTTTGGACATCTAGAAAAACCACTTGAAATAATTATTTTTAATTTATAGGATTGTTTTAACAAAAGATATATAGACATTTAATTCTTTTAATGGTTAATAATTATTTACTTGAAATGAAATTTTATGAGAAAAGAGAATAAATGGTTTTTTTGAGTTAATTTCCCACTGCATATGACCTTGAATAAAGGTTCCTAATTCCTGCTTTGATGGAAATATAGATTCATTACATAGTGTCAACATATGGTGTCGGTGAGTAACGGCACTTGAGTATGGAATTTTCACATGGAATTCACATGTTTGTGTGTAATGGACATTTTTAGGAATTCATTGTCTCCCAAAAAGTTAAATAATTAATTGATAAATTTTTTCAAAATGATATTTGGAATGTTTTATATTGATAATAATATTGATACTATTATTTAAATTTTAAAATATTCTTTTAAACTATGATATATCAAGATATTCTCCTAATTGCATTTGTGTCATCCTATCGGTGGATTTCCTTCTGAGAGTGTTTGTTCCTCTCCTGTATAGGAACTTTAGTTCAAATAAAAAAGTTTTTTTTTCATGCCATTATTAAATAGAAGTACATTTATTTCACCAATTATGGATAATGATGAAAATTCCAATGATTTTTAGATCTTGCAGTTTATTTATTATTTTTATTTGTCTGATTCAAAGGTGGGGTTATTGTATTAGAGATTCATTATGCATTCTTGAATAATTATAATTTTACATTTCCTTGGTAATATGATTTTTTAATATAATTTTTTAGACATTTGGATAATATTATATACATTTCATTTATTTTATAATATGTTTGATTGTTTTTCTTTTTTTTAGTAGTGATTGTTAGAAAAACCTTTAATCACCCAACAGTGTTTAGGTAATTCCAGAGAGTTTATATACATCCTTTGATGTCTTAGAGACATCACATATGGATAGCGGTAGCTCAATTATAGATAAAGACAATTTGGTGGGTGTGAATGTTACAAATAGAACCAGTATTAGTCATTCCATCAACATGGGATGATATCATGGATAAATGAATATCAAAACTTCAAATTTATACCACAGAATGATATATCTAAACATGTTATGTGGAACATGAAGTCACTATTTAGGTTTGAGAACCAAATGATTCTGATGACACATCTAGATTTTTTTTTATGTCAACATCATTATTTTAACTAATGATTATATATAATCATGCAATTTTAATCTGACTTATCAGAAGGACTGTATTTTTTGGAAATTTTACAAAGAGGTTTTTGTTCGTTTTGAGAATGATTTTTCTTTTGAAAATTAGCAATATCATAACCCCTATAATATAGTGAGTGAACATTATTACTCTATTAATATAAAAAAACTAATTTTAGTTTTGTTCCATTCAATACAAGTGGTTTTATCCTTTTATGGGATAATGTTTTGTTCACCGAGAATGGGATTGTTAATTATAGACTTTTAGTTGTGTTTTATAATTCTATATCCCTCATAAGAAGTAAATTATCCAATGTGGTTAATGTTTTATACATGAGAATCCCTAAAATAATTACACAGGATGAAATGGGGAGAGTAGGGTGTGGTCAGGGTGATGGATCCCTAAAAGACCCATTGGGTAAACTAACCAAAGTAGGATCAATACACCACTAATTTTGGAATGGTGAGCCTGAAATGGACAAGATGATTGTACTAGGTTATTTTTTCATGTAATTTCTTATATTATAAATTTTTTATATTCATAGGGACCATTCTAATTTTGTATCCACATTACCTCATCTTTTTAAAACCCCATTTTTTTAAAGGGCTTATTCGTATATATATCATGGAATCGATCTTATTGGAACTATGCGAGATCATAATAGATGTGGGTTGATGTGGTTTTTAGGGGAAAAAACTAATTAAAACCCTTTAATTTCTACTATGCATTTTAATTTTGATATGGTATTGTTTTTTTTATCATTTTATGTTTTCATGTAATGTGTTTGTGGACTTCCCATGGCCTGGAAAATAATTGATGTTGGATTGCATATATCTATATTCATTTTGGGTTAAAATAATTGGACTCGATGTAGGTGGATTATCTCTATTTTATTCTTCTCATTAACTAGATTGATTTAATATTTAAATTTATTTTCATTAAATTCATGGTCCACATGTGATTATTTCTTATTGGATGAAATGATTACATCTTAAAAAATCCATTTTGTGAAATTTTTTTATATCATGAAAAACAACTCGGAAATATTAGTTTTAATTTTTTGTTTTTTTCAAATAAAAAATATTCGTTCTATTATTTTAATGGTAAAATGATTTATTTGAGTTGAATTCACATAAAAATGGAATAAATATATTTTGTGAGTTAATTTCCTATATATATGTCGTTGAATAAAGGGGCCTAGTACATGCATTGAGGTACTCTTAGATTCATTAAAAAGTGAAAACATAGGGTTATATTGAGTAACAGGTCTAATGTGTAGAATATTCACCTATAATTTTCTAGTTTGTGCGTAATCGACAACTTTTTAGTATTATAAGATGACCATAAATTTTAATTATGAGTTGATAAACTGTATCAAAATTAAATTTCGAATGTTTTATATTAATAAAAATCTTGATATTCCTATTTCAATTTTAAAATATGATTTTAATCTATGATATAACATGTTCGTGTCCTTGTCTAATGTGTGTAACACTATTGGTGGAATTCCTATTGAGATTGATTATACACCTCAGTTATATGAACATTATTTTATATGAAACCGTTTTTTTATGCATGTTATATGTAAGGGGAATGTCTTTTATTTCACCAGTGAAGAATAATGATGCAAATTCCAAAGATTTTTTGATCTTGTTGATTATTTGTTATAGTTATTAGAGTAATTCAGTGGTGGTGTAATTGTAATAGGGTATCATTTGGTTCTCATGTATCTATTATTTTATCATTTTCATGTAATTATAATTTTTTCTGTGAATTTATTTGACATTTGTGTTAAATTATTCCAAATTCGGGTATCATATGGTATGTATGGTTATTTTAGTTTTTGTATTTCTGCCGTTGATTTTAATAAAATGGAAAAATCACCCCCCCCCCAATTTTTAGGTAATCCCTTGGAGTTTATTTCGATCCTTCATTGTCTTGGATAAATCATATATGGTTAGTGGTAGCTTAATTATAATCTAAGACAGTTTGGTAGGTGTGAACGTTACAAATGGAACCATTCTTAGCCATTCCATCATTATGGGATGGTAACAAGGATATATGAATATCAGTACTAGAAATATATAATAAATAATGATGTATCATAACTCATTGTGTTGAACATCAAGTCACTATTTTGGTTTGGGAACAAATAGTGTTCTAAGACACATCTATTTGTGTTGTTATGTCTTCATCAGGATTTTAACTAATAAATGTATCGAATAATTCGTTTTTAACATGACTTCGCACTAGGATTGTATTTTTCCTAATTTTACAAAGTAGATTTATTACTTTTACATAATGAATTTTTCTTTTTATGATTGGGAATATAATAATCCTATAGTATCAACTAAGTGAAAATTATTACTTTGGGAATATAACTCGCCAAATTTTTGGTTTGTTCATTTCAAAATTTTTGTTTTAACATTTTATGGGATAACTATTTTGTTCAGTGGGAATGGGATTGTAAATTTTATAGTTTGGGCGGTTTTTTCTGCTTTTAGATCCCCCATATGATGTAACAAATCCATGGTGGATGGTATATTATACAAGGGAATCCCAAAAATAATTACGCATGATGAAATGGAAAGATTAGGGTGTTTTCAGGGTGATGGATACCAATGGGACTCACTAGGTAAATTGGCTATAGTAGGACGAACACACAATTGTTCTTATAAAGGTGAGCCTGAAATGGGCATGATGGTCATACTATTGTATGTTTTCATGAAATTACATATATTATTAAATTTTCATATTAATAGGGACCATGTTGATTTTTATTCCACCGTACCTCATCTTTGTAAAAACCCATTTTTAAAAGGTCTTATTCGTATTCCTATCATGGAGGGAATCTTATTAGAACCATTTTAAATCATAATGGATGTGTATTGATGTGGGTTTTACTGGAAAAACCAATTAAAACCTTTTAATGTTCTCTATTAATTGTGATTTGAATATGGGATTTTTAGATGATCATTGCATGTTATCATGTAGTGGGATTTTGGTGTTTCATTGGGGTGACCAATTATTGTTGTTGGATTTCATACATCTCTAATCATATTGGGCAGAAAGATTTGGACCCGATGTACATGGATTATCTCTCACTCCATATTATCTATAACTAGAAGGATTTAATATTTAAATATAATTTCATTAAATTCATTGGTCACAAGTGAATATTTCATATTTGATGAAATAATTTCATCTTCAAAAATCAATTTCATAATCTTTTTGGATAACTTGAAATACTAATTGAAAATATTAGTTATATATTATATGATTTTTTATCAAAATAAATATATTAATTTAATTGTTTTAATGGGAAATTAATTATTTGAAATGAAATCGCATTGAAAAATGGAATATATGGTTTTTGTGAGTAAATTTCCTATACCATATAACCTTGAATAAAGTGGCCAAATACCATATTTGAGGGACATGTAGATTCATTGAATAGTAAAAACATATGGTGTCATTTAGTAACAATTATTTAGTATAGAATTTTCACCTAGAATTCACATGGTTGTGAGTAGTGGATGATTTTTTAGTATTCTAATTTGATCAAAACGTTAAAAGATGAAATGATAAATTTTTTTAAACATTATTTTTGAAATGTTTTTCATTGATAAAAATCTTGATAATCCTTTTTCAATTTAAAATAATTCTATTAAAATATTATATAACAAACTCTTGTCCTAGTTTCATGTGTGTCATCCTATTGGGGGATTTCCTTCTGGAATTGTTTATTCACCTCTTATATATGAATTTTAGTTCATATGATAACGTTTTTTTCATGACAAAGGTAAAGGTAATGTCATTTATTTCACCAATTAAGCATAATTATACAACTTCCAGAATTTTTTGATATTGTAGTTTCATAATTATAGTTATAATTGTGATTTAATGGTGGTGTTATAGTATTTGGGAATCATTACATTTTCTTGAATCTATGTGATTTAAGATTTCCATACTAATATGATATTTTCATATAATTGGTTTGAAATTTGATTTATATTATTCATTCCCATTGTATTATATATTTCATATGGTTATTTTATTTTTTGTATTTCAACATGTGATTATTATAAAAAGGTAAAATCAACCCCCCCCCATTTTTACCTAATCCCATGGAGTTTATTTCAATCCTTGGTTGTTATGGAGACATCACATATAGTTAGTGGTATCTAAATTATATCCTATGTCAATTTGTGGTATTGAATGTTAAAAATGGAACTATTCGTAATCATTCCATCATCATGGGATGGTAAAAAGGACATATGAATATAAAAACTAGATATTTATTCCATATAATGATGTATGTAATCATGTAATGTTAAACATCAAGTCACTATGTTGGGCTGGGAATAAAAAGTGGGATAAGACACATCCAGGTGTGTTTTTTTGTCATCGTCATTATTTTAACAAAATCACTATATCAAATAACATATTTTTAATCTTACTTCTCACTAAAACTGTATTGTTTATAATTTAACCAATATGTTTTTGTACATTTTGATAATGATTTTCTTATGTGATGATTTGGAATATTATAAGCCTCTAGTATCAAGCGATTGATTATGTTGTGTATTTTTTCAATAGTTAAATGGCATATGAGAGATGATTTAGAATCCCATTTCAATATTCCTTATAGAATATGGATTTACATGATAAACAAATACAAAAAAATTCATGTTCGAAGGATCGTTCGAGAATTTCAAGATATTGACAAGAGGAATCAAATTGATAAACCAGACCAAGAAGATCATTCTATGAAATTTTAAAAATATAATACATCATACATGTGGGGGTATTTAGATCATGAAAAGGAATAAGTGTAGATTAATAGATATAACCGTAGTGTTTTTATTTCAAAGAAAAACTGACTAATGTAATGATCATGAAAAGAGTATTCATGCTAGAAGATCTGTCATACCAATAGTTGGATTTATATTTTTCCAGATATTATTAAATAAATAATTCATGGATTAGAATAATTTCTCAAAAATATAAATATATTAAAATCATCATGATAACTATTATTATTTAATGTTTCATAATAAGAAATGAAAATATATTTTTTATAGAGTGCAATGAAAATTTTGTGATAATAATTTTTTGTCTCAAGATGAATCTACTACTGCATCATATAAGGAACAAAACTTTTGGATAGGAATGATAAAACAATGTGTTATAATATAGTTTTTATCTACATTACTAATATACAAATATTTAAAATAGAGAAAATGTGGTGTAGAGGGATTTCAGTGGAAATAATATTGATAGAAGTCATCTTGTCGCTATAGAAACTGTAGGAAACAGTATTGATTTGAAAAATAATAAGAGGTATAGTTACTTCAAATGTCATGTAACCTCTCATATTTAGTCCAGAAAATTATTTCATTTACATCCTTGATTTAACATAAATATAGGATGATTTGAATGTTATAATTAGATCATATCAAGATGGATTTTATGAGACAACTGAAAACATGTGAAAACATTATTTATATATTACATATCCCTAGTTATTGTAGGAGAGCTCAAATTCAATTTTTTAAAGGTTTATCATAGATATTATAAATATTATTCTTTAATTGGATGATCAAGTTAGAAAAATTATTTTCTTGAGATCAGTTTGAATCCGGGAGATTTCAAAAACATTGTAAAAACTCTTGTTATACTAACATAAAATGGAAGAATGGATCATGGGTAATAAATTAACTTGTTTTATGATGGGGAGAAGAAGATCTCATAATACCATTTAATTATTTGTATTATGTGGTACACTATTCTTATGATATCATTTATTAATGTTATAATGGATGCAAGTATATTCACATGATTATTTTGTTACATGTCATAGTTAAAATGGCGTTGCATTTGATGATCGGGTCATACAAGAGGATTATCATGATTAAAGTGTGTAGAAAGATATTAGGGGTTTTAAAAGTGTTACATTTCTTATACCTGTTGATGTTGTTAGTTATTTTTGGGAATTTTTTGTTTGTACATTAACTTATTTGAATATATAATTTTAATGGATTGGTTAGTTTCTGTTAAGAATGATATTTATTGTTTTATAGGAAGGATAAAGTATACACCCACTAATGTAATAGTGTATCATATTATTTTTTATTGTTAAATGAAAAATGAAAAATATAACCATCAGTTCTAATACATTGAAATATTTTTTATCAATTAGTAGAAATCACATTGGGGATAGTGAAATAATTTAATAATTAAATTTTCCTACCATGGGGGATCATAATAGGGATGATATTCCCCAAACATTCACCATTTTTCAAACTGATGTGAATATATATTTTATATTTTATCTTCTTCTGAGTAAAATAAATTATCTCATCCATCGTATATAGTGGAAGAAATATAATTAAAAGATTAAAATATCTAAAAAGGTCGTGTTGGAATTTGACAGTTTTAGAAGCCAAATAACATCACCTCGTCCTACCGTTTTTCCTTATTGGTAAATTTATGGGCTCTCAATGGTTCTATTATATTTATATATGATCATTGTATACCCACTCTTTGTTTTGAAAGAGGTATACTATTGAAAAACTTTGTGATTTACTAAACTAATTATGAATATGTTTTCAATCATTATGTCCATACACATAAATCATAGGATTTCATTTGATTTGGGAATGATTACTTTTAGTGATATGAAAAATATACCATTGTTGTGTTTATATCCAATAACATTATAGTTTATTCTTGAAGTCATAATGTTTTTTTATTACATTAAGTGATTATGTTGAGATTTTTTGGGTAGTAGTAGTTATATAAAGAAATTTATTGATTTTATTTATAGATACAACTATTTAATATCATTCACTATGTCATTTTTGATAAATTAATATCTAAATACATTTGAAATTTAGATGATATGGCTTCTTGGAAACTACTAAAGAACATCTTTGATAAAAAAATTGCTATTATTATATTAAAACTAAGGATTTTTTCGGTAAATATTATGACACATATATTTTATTATTGATATCATGAGGAATTGATCGCCATTAAATTTGGTTAAGAACATTCAATAATAATTTATGGATTTTAATTGATGTCTCACATTCACCTAAATTAATGTTTTCAAGAACCTGGGAATGGATATATGATTTATTAAAATTTATGATCATTATGAATCATTTTTTTATTAAGAAAGATTGTTAGATTTTACCTCAAGGATCGCAAATATTGTTAATTCATGAAAATAAAAATCCCTAAAATAATCTTACATTAGCTAAAATAATTAATTAAATTAAAATATTATTCCATTTTCTTGTGGGTGATAAATTTACTATGTTATCAGAAAATAATATTTTAAAGCTTATCATTTCAAAAATATATTTTAAAGTGAGACAAAAAATGGATGAAATATCACTAAATGTTGGAATTTTACCTGGTTTACACACATGACAATGGTAATTACATGTATGACTCTTTGATCTGTAAGTAGTAAAATCAATTTGCCCGAGATAATTGTGATTAGGGAAAATTGATGGTTGTGATAATTGATTTTCTTTTGGATTTACCTATGAAAAATGAATTTTAAACTCTCATCCCTATTAATATTTTAAATAAAATGGATATAAAATGTTAATGATTCTAATGAATTTATTCTTACTTTATTTTATTTATATAAAAAAATAAATGGTTGGGCCATTTCTGAATTAAAATGGAATGTGAATTATGTTCTACTTTTTTAATATATAATATTTATTACACTAACATTCAATGAAACACATACTTAAACATTCCATGAAAATAAATGGGACATTTTTCCTAAAATTTAGAATATATAGAATGATTTTTGAAATCATTTATTGTATGTTTGAATTAAAACGAATTTTGTGGAGCATTTCTTTAGAAGATTCATATTTCATCATTTCTAGTCTGTATATTCACAACCAGCTAGTATGTTTCAATATTTACCTATCCATGTTTATAAATAGGATAAAATAACAATTGGATTTTTATAAATACATACAAGAATGATAAAAATCATGATTCCATATGATAGATTTTGGATTAACTCAAAAAATAAAGTCACATTGACACATTTTGTGAGTCTAATCTTGTGGAATATAAGGAGAAACACTATATTTGAGAAGTTATATTCTTATGGGGAATACATTTTTGAACATCTTAAACATATATTCTAATTTTACTTCTTTTATATGGTTATATTTAATGAAATATTATGTTTCTTAGTTAACCATGATCACAATCTATAATCCTCAAATGGAATAATATTTAGAATAAAACTCCAATCATAGGAAGATAATATTTTTTATTATTTTAATCATTTCAATGGCTTATGTATTGATTATATATATATCTTAAATTTAATTTACCACAAAAAATATTATTTATTGATATATATGGATCATTTATTAGAAGAATATGTCCTTTATTTTTTGACTCCACTTTTTTGTTTAGATAATAGAGGTGATGAACTGTTGGAACCTATCATTTCTTAAAATATTACAGAAAATTTAGAAGATTTTGAAAAGAATGAGAGTGAGTCATTTTATTATAAATATTATATGTACAATATTCATTAACCATTTTCATTTTATTCATGAGATTATGTATTTTTAAATGTCTATCAATGTCTAGTGAATAATTTATTGTTCATGTATGGTAAAATTTAGCCTTTGTATATAAAACATTTTGAAATTCTGGAGTAGTTTGGTGATGTGGATTATTAGTTAATTTTACCAACAAAATTTATCTATATATACATTTTATTTCTTATATCTTAATAAATGATGTATATAACTATTCAAAACTATGTTATTAATTGAGAACATGTTTCTATTTTCAAAGATGATACTTTTCTATATGATTGGTTATTGATTCTGGATAGAGAATAGAAAATGTTATACTAAAAGAGTCTCCATTGAGATTGTTTTAATGGTGGATTGTTAATATTTTGGAGGGTACATGGAAATGTGAGAGATTAATTCTTGAGAAATGAACCAAATATTACAAATAAAAGGGAAATAACTTCATTCTTGAGGATATAAATCAGCATGGTTATGATAATATAAAACATGAGTTTTAAATTATGTTTCCTTCTCTCCTTATGATTAATTTTTTTTTTGTTTTAACGATGGTTATGTGACATTAGGTGATGTTGAGAGATTGTTTGGGGGGTGTTGGACTATAGTAGGTCTCCTATGGGTAATGAAATAGTTGTGTGGGGTGATTTTAACATTGTGAATGTCTATATGAAAAATATATAGTATGAGATGCAGAGATGTGGATATGTTTAGGCTTGTGGATCTCTAAGAGGATCACTATGTATAATGGATACTAGGCCTCACAAAATCATGGGATATTGTATATTAGGGATAAATAAACTAGTTTAGTTCCCCTTATTAATGGTGTTTTGCTATTTTTCATCCCTTGTATCTTTCCTATTCTAGAGGAACATAACGATTTCGGATATACCAGGCCATGGTCTTGGTTAAATCAAATTTTTGAAATGATCGATTCATGCACCAATCTTGTAGGAAAAAATATGGGATTAGATTACATTTTTTCATCAAAGGGGTTTATTTCTGTTTTTTGAATAAGAAAATTCACATATAACCCATTACATCAATATTTTTATTGGTTATTCTGATCCCATAATTTTATTGTGGGATTTTGACATTTTCGCACCAGAGAATTGTGGAGTTATATTGGGGATGCCTATTCTTTCTGATGCAGTGATTTTTGTCTCCTTTTTATTATTTCAAAATCATTTTAATTAATGTAGGTTTCTACACCATCGTATAAAAATGTCCTATAAGTAGAATGTATGTATATTTTGTGAAATTATTTTATATAAAATATAACATGTGAATAATTATAAATATATGTAAAGATATCAGTATGAAAATACATATTGTTTAAAACATGGAAATCATGGAATTCCTCATTAAAAATTGTTCTATATAAATTTTTTTTAACCCATGCATTATATTTTATAAAATATTTAGGGGGGAATGTTTTATGAGATATAAAATTTAAAAGAAATGTTTCAAACATGGTTGTGTGAGGTAATTTTATATTAACAATGACCCTAAATAAGGGATGTGGTTCTATGTTAGGTACACCTGATGATTGGACACATATTTAGTAATTGGTGGACCTGTGAGTAACCTCAAATTAGTATGGGTTTCTCACCATGATGCATTTCTATGTGATTATTGGATCTATTTACGTGTATTCCATTTTTTATAAAACTAGATATGATGTATCGATAATAAAATTATAATTTGAAATTTGAAATTTTTTCCATTTATTAACTACATGATGTTCTTATCATTGTATTAAAAAAATTCAGTCATTAACCTAAAGTGTTCTTGTCCATGTGGCATGTGTGGGGAGATTTTGGTGTATAGATTACATGGTATACTTACTCACCCCCAACATATGAAATTTTGTGTGTATAAAAACATTAAAATGGCATACATAGGTAATGGAAAGTTATTATATTTTACTCATGGATCAATATTATTCTACATACTAAGAATTTTGGGGAATGGATTTTCCACCGTATAGTTATTTTAGTGATTCCATATAATTATTATTAAATCAAGAAATCTTTAGTTTTTTCTGAGTTCCAGTACAATACATTTTTATTGATAATATGATATTGTTATTTTATAGGTTTTACATTTTTGTTTTAATATTTAAATTTCATGAATCACGATTATTGTTTTGTTGTTTTAGTGTTTTATGTTAGTTTGTTTTCAAAAAATGGAAAATTGTATAACAATGTTCAGATAATCCATAGGAATTTACTTCCATCATTTGGGTGTCTTGGGGATATCATCAAATTATTGTATATCCTATGACACAACCCAATCAAATATGTTTTTATGGTATGAATGAATGAATCTTACATAGATTTATGCAGATAAAATCATGTCATTATGTCCATAAAAACAAATTCTAATATACTTTTTGTAAAATTAATTGTTCTTTTGGAATGTTTTTCTACAAATCATGTCGTCGTAAGTTATCTCATATATATGGAATTGAAAAAAAAGTGTAATTTTATTTTTAGAACAACATAAATCTCATAAATCATCATGAATGGTCAATGAATCAATGAGGTATGTGATAAAAAAACTCCCATGATCATGCCATTTTATAGTAGTTGGGGTGTGATCAAAGCCGATACATTTATTCCATGGTTGAAAATTTTTTCCCATGAAGACTCCTTTTATATCGAAAATATCATCAAGAGATATGTAATAATTGTTTTTTATTTTACAGAATCCCAAAGGGTTATATTGACAAACATTTTTTTTAAAGATTATAGAATTTAATTTTCATGTAGTTCTGCTTGAATACATTTGGATTGTGTCATTAATGATGGGAATTCATGTTATATGCAATTTTCCTTTCTTGGATTCTTCTAGAGAAATTTATTTGGTTTTAAATTTTATTTATAGACATATTCGTATGCCCCTTAATATTTCTTACATTCTCATTTTATTCTCTTGGATTATTTTTATTAATCTATCTAGAACATTTATGATTTAATTCATCATGATTGGGTGTGTTATATTTAAGATCATTAATGGATAGTCCTTTAATTTACTTTCTACTTTGAGGCATTATCAGGGTAAAATTCTCCTTGTGGTATGGTAATAATTATTCTTGAATCATTGTAGTATTTTTGTCTAGATTCTCAATAAGAAAAAACGAACATGTTATCAACTCTGCTTCATAATTCCAAAGCATAGTATTATTGGGTTCTTTATAAGGGTGTTTGTGGGGGCGGGGTACATTAATTGAATATATGATCATTGAAAATATTTTTTTTCTAAAATTAAACTCTATATTTTTGAGGATTGTGATTATAACATTTTTTAGAAGATTATTGAAATTATGGTGGGATATTAAATTAAATCATGAAATGTTGTAGTTGATCGCTTTTATTTTTTAAAAGGTTTTATAAAAATATCTTTTATTTATAAATCGATACTTGAAATGACATTTAACTATATATCCATGATTGGTTGTTTTATACTTCCTTGTTTAATCTAATTATAAAACCCTCAATTACATATTCATTAGGATATTGGTCGGTGAAATATATATATTACCTGAACAATGGTGATGAGATGTTGTGAGATTCCATTTCATTCTGATCCTAGAATTGTTATTATAATAATATTAAATAAAATAAATTCATCGAATATTACTTTTAAAAAAATAATATATATATTATGGATAAGATCATACGATTGAAAATATAAGGAAACCATTATTTGGGAAACATAGGGTTTACACAACACTCTACATAATGTTGGTTTGCACATGATAATCAGATCAGGAATCCATTGGAAGGTATGTTATGTGGATAAGTTAATAAAATTATAAAATTAATTAATTTAATATAAAAATTTAAATTTACACTATATAATTACATATAAATCAATTCGTCAGTGTTATCTACAAAACCCTGGGTAATTGAGAGGGTTTTTGTAGTGTTCTTCATTGGATAATAAGAATCATATGTCAATAAATAATCATATCATGGTGGATCGGCAGACAATTAATGTAGTGGGATCTAAAAATTTCTAAATAATGAGTTATTCATGAAATATTGATCCATAATATAAGGACTCGTCAATTCAAATTTAATACCTTATATGAGTATATGATCTTGTATTTCATCCACTATTGCTTGAAAAATGATCAGTTGATATTTTTCAATAACCCACTCCATAAATATCAAATTTATTGAAACAATTTATATTTTATATGTTCTTATAAATACCATTGAAATGAATATTTTAGGTGTTTTCCCAGAAAATCTATTAAATTATGGGTTACATTACTCTTCTTAATTTCTCTTTACCATTATAAAAATTCTGAATCATTGGACTAAAATGACATATTTCGACATTTCTATAGAGGTTTCAACCAGGAATAAACACTCATATTCAAGTTGTTTGGGAGAATGAAAACTAAGATGCTGATTTATGGATGGATCTGGATAAAATGTGTATTGTGAGTGGTACCATGGTGGATCCAGAATATATTGTACAGATTTAATGTAATAGGAAACATATGGGTGAAATTTAGATCTTTGTGTGGGTGTTTGGATTTTGATATCCAGTCACCAAAGTCTATGAAATCAACAAATGTTTTCATTACCTTTGAATACAGTTGATTTTATGTGAAAAATGGCTGGAAATCAAGGTGGAAGATGAGGTTCTAGGACCATCCGGAAAATCCATATTTTATGTGAATAAGTACTCTATCTGGAATGTACAATAAAGAACATATGTTGTGCAGTTCCATTGGGCTGTGATGATATGAATTTTGGTTCAATTAAATAACACAGAACATATGTAAAGACCAACAAACCATGTGGCCTTTCCATGTTGGATGTGAACGTGCCTGCTATAACATGCCCAGACCCCTTGTACGAGGCCATTCTATGTATTAAATGAGTATACATGGAAGTGTATGTAAATGATAATGGATGTGTACGTTGCTCGGTAAATGGGAACAACATGGAAAATATGGGAAAAAATATGATGCCATTAGAATGACCAAAGTGAATGACACATTCTATGGGTCCCCCATGCATGCCATGTATGGTGATATCACCTCTGAGTGGTTTCCAGATATGAAAACATCTGTTTAGTGGAGAAGGACGACAAATGTTTTATTACCCAAACATTCCACGTGCCCCCACATTTATTAGAAACGTCAACATTTGATATCTCATTTTCTTATACATGTAATTTGTCCCATGGGTAGTATATCATTAGCACTTTTCTATTTAGAATTAAATGGAATATTATTTATTCTATTTTGATATATGTATATTTGATGTTCTGAATCTGAAGCATAATTCAAAGACAGTAGTTGATGGAAGTGATTAGGTAAGATCATCAGAGAGAGACCATATTTGGCATCCCCATTGTAAGACTTGGGTGTACTTCGGCAATCTACTAGCACTATTTTTAATTCCACCTCCCCTAGAATTATGATTCATGTCCTCCACCCACAGAATGACAACCTCTATAGCAATATGACATGATTCTTCCATGCATAGTGTGCAATACTACTACTGTATCATGGATCGGGTACCATATTTATACATGCTTTGTATAACCCATACATTAATAGGGTTTGGTTTCTATGTACATTGAGTGGTGCCTCCTGACACACAAGGGAATAGTTCCAATATTGGTACAATCCATGATGAATTCCACTATCCTTTTAGGGAATGGGTACTCTATACATTGAGTGAAATCCCTTGTCATAGATGGTAGAAGGTAGTCATTCAATCATTTTAGTTGAATCCTCCTATCATACAAGGAAACATGTGTTACTTATATTTGAGATTCCCCCTGGATTATGTAGTATTAATGAGGTGATGTTTATAATAATTAAGTCTCCATACAACCACATGAGATACTTTGAATTGATGATTGAAATTTAGAGATGTAGGAAAACTCATCATCCTGGACTATAAAGTGAGATAAAGGTCCTCTTTCTCTCTCATCTAGGTTTTATTTATGATCATATATGTATATGACTATTTCTGTTGTATTATTTTCTTTTATTATTTATTTTTTTATCTTACTAATTATATGGAGTATTATATTTATCAATCATCATTTACAGGGATTAATACGGTTATCTATATAACTTCCCCATATGGGATTTTCCCACACAATTCATGTAATATACATGTGATAGAATGATAGACACTAATTTGAGAGGAATATATGGGTACTCAAGTGCATTGATAATTTACAATTGTCAAGAATAGTGATTAAAATAATATAACTCTTGGAATTACATTAAATCAATTTTCCTAGGATGTGAGATCATTTAATGTTGGTTTTTATTAATCTCATTTACACTTTAGATGTTTTCTAAAACACTCTAATTTTATTACCATTATGTTATTACAGTACGGGTTTACAATATATGTTTAAAAACATTTTTAAAATTCCATTGAACTCTATCATGGAAAGAGTCATCTGTATGTGTATAGAAACAAATGTAAAGGGCATTACATTTATTTTATATCATCTCAGTGGTTGTCACCATCCCCTCGCATAATTCGGAGGGCATGAGGTTTTGACTGCCTAGCCTTCCTCTCTCCAAGTGGTCCCTAGTTGGTTGATTCATTATATTGTTTTATCAGTGTTGGTTCATCATTGGGATGTCCTAGAGATGGACCCATAGTGAATATTGGTTGGAATCGTATTGAAATACTGTCAATGTGTCTCGAGTGATGATTTTATGTTATGTAAACCAGTATTTGTGTGGTGACCAATGTTTTAAGACACTAAGAATATGACTCACTACATGTAATCTCAGTATAACGAGACATTGGTTGTGGGGAACATGGAACATTAATCATATCGCATTGAGTCTACTAACTGAACATCATGAGTCAATATCCCTTATATAATTTCCCATCATACAATGGTATGTCTTGATAAAATTTATGATTCCTCATCGATGTTTACAATATATGTTACTAATTAAGGTTCATAAATATTGTTCAATTTTTAATGAGGCCACATTTCATGGTAAATCTTATGATATCATTCTTATACGAAGGTATACTAACCCTTTCATTATAGGAATCATTTTATACTAGTCAGGTAGTCTTGAATGTGCTCATTCCTAGCACACTCCATGAATTCATATTCAAAATGACACTGAGAATCTATGGTGAGCCAAATCTATAAGTATAAGTGGATTATTTTTACTAAATGATCAATTTTATTCGAAATTTTGGAACACTGATGAATAAGATGGATGAATTAGAAAGATGAATTTTATGTAGGGGTATATGGTGCTGGTATATTAAGTCATGCAGACATATGTTGAAAAGATAATCGAATATATTTTCTTACATAAGCACTTACACAGGTAGAACAACCTAAATGATTGTTCTGATTTGGGATTAAGAGATTCTATAGATGAAGTAGTGTAGTATGAAAATTTCAAATCATTTATTGATGTTCATTAAACATAAGTGGTACTCAGTTTACTTGTTTCAGGGTGGTTATATATGGGATTTTAATTTAGAGTATGATCTCTTAAAGGACATCCATGCTAGTGTGGTTACGCTTTTCACGCCCTCATATGACTGTGTACTGGATCGAGTGATGGAGATAGAGAAATTCCCATTATAGTGAATCTAGATAGATGGAGGTATTTGTGGGTTCTATGGGTCTATGTAATATTCATCATCTTTTAGGAACTAGTCATTAGGCTCTCTATATTGGATATATCATCATGGATGATCTCAATCATGTGGAAATACTGCTCAATGTTGTCACAGTGGGCTATGTCAGTACATATAAGAGAGCCTCTATTATTATGAAATTAATGGTCACATGGATTTGGACTACCAACTATGACATATTGATGAGGACGTGAATGTAGTGGATGGAAAACTGTGATAGAGATTTAATTTTTTAAAAGGCTCTCCAAGTCATGGAATAGGATTCCCTTAGAGAGGTTGATATAGAAAAGGATAATATTGGGATCCAAGAGGAAAAGATATTCATAGTGGGTTTTGCAATGGGATTATTTATCCACCACCACCTAGAGTACCAATTAATGATTAGGGATTTGGTTTCCAAGGATACATATAGACCTAGTCCATGGAGTCTTATGATATGGAAGCTCATGAGATGATATGAGGTATGAACAATGTAAAGTCTATAGTTTCTATACTACATTTTATAAAAAAATTCAATCAATCCATCATTATAATATCCCTTGTGAGAGAGTTATATCCGCACATTGTGATGTTAGAAAAACATATTTTTCCATAGGGTCTAACTAGTGGTTATTTTTTAATGTAACATTTCTTCTAGATGTACCCAATATTTATTAATTGATATAGTTACTCATGATAGATCATGATAAACACAATAAAATCATATAATTTCATTTTAGATATGGACTAGTTCTACTAGTTTTGAGACTATAAGTACTGTCAACGTAAATGAGATAAATGCCAATAAATCGATAGGATGCGATTCTCCTTTATGGTATAAAAATATCTCAGGGTTGAGAGAGTGAGACTTGGATGTAGGATGCCACATTAAATCACTAATGAGAAAAAGAGTTTATCCCATAGAGTAGTTTTCAATTCAGGATTCTTGACTCCTCCATGAGTATTGGAACATATGGAAATTTCTCATGATGATGTTCTAGGACTAATTTTGAGGTAAGAGATAGATTTTTTAATCAAATTGTTCCCAATTACAACAAACATATCTTCTATAGAAAACAGTATCTACCCAAGTTTTATAATATAACTATGGGTTTAGATAGAGAACCTTTAATAGAATGTCTTTATCAGACATAGTGTGTCACATTTTGTAGCTCTGATACTGTTACTAAAAATTTCAGATAAAATATTGTGATATTATGTAAATTATTTTGACATTAACAAGGCCATGTCAAAGATTTAGTAACAAATTGGTACATTTTTTGATTTTTTTTTCAATTTTTATGTGAGAGTTGATTCTGAAACAATGATCACAGGTCCAGTCACAAATATTTGATGGTTTGTGAGGTCCATATTCTGATGAAAGAATTAAAATATTTAGTAGGACACTATTAGTTCTTAGTGGAACCTTTTTTTAAATAACCCCAACTATATTTTTCTATTTTATAAACAATATCTTTTTTCCACACATGGATAGATATATTATTATCTTCATTAATGAAATACCCATCTACACTTAATTAGGCTAGGACTATGCTTATAACTTTATTTTTCTCCGATACATTCTTAGGGATCACCAACTTATGGTAATCACTCAATGTTCTTGTTTTTTATTTTTTAGGTTTACTTTATTGGGCATGTTAAATCTGAGTGTCGTTCAGCTATGGAATATAAGAATATTCATATAGTTTATTCTTCAGAGAACCCTTAACTTGTCAATGGAATAATTTTATCATAGAATGTAATGGTAAAATGACAGAGTCAGGTAATAATTATCTAGGTATTTATCCCCTTTAATTTCACTAACATTGATAAGGTATCCATCAAACATAATCGAGTAGTTTTATAGATCATCCATGTATTAGAGAGTGAGGATCACATATTCTACAGTATTAAAACAACTTGAGGAGGGAATGGAATATGTAGTGTATTACAATGTTTCTTATGTTGGGATACTTTTCATGTTTATTTAGATGTAGGAAATGGTTTCATATGCTTCTAGTTAGTTGATACCCCACATATATAACTATGAGACTCACACCCTAAATTTTGTAGTTTTATTAATCACTATTCGGATGTGAACCCACAAAATTATCATATATTTCTTTATTATTTACTCAAACAATCATTAACAATAGTTATATTTTCACACAAATTTTTAGAAAAAAGATATACAGGTTTTAGATGGATTTTTAGAAGAACAATTACACTTAGTTATTCTATATTCTTATTAATAAAATCATGGTGGAATATTCCTTTAGAATGAAATATGGTTCTTTTTTAATTGATGAGGTATCTCAGAAGATGGAATCTTTGGAGATGACCCACGAAAATGATTGGGGTGAAAATTATCTTTAATTGATGATTTTGACACCAAAACATTTCTAGTATATGGGAGTGGCCAAATTGGGAAACCCAAACATTGAGTTTCTAAATGGATGGATATCTATTTAAACGTACCATATGTATTTTTAAAGGTAGGGGAGAAACTCATCCTTTTTTAGAAGGATGGTGGTTCTAATAACAATGTGATAGGAGGGGATCAAACATGTTATCTCTTCTCCATTAAATGTAAGACATGGCGTAGAGAATATGTAAAGAGACATTCATAATTAATTTTTAAGGGATTTCATGAGGATTGGATTTTCTTATTTTTTTCTCTTGATATTTCACAGGTTTTTGGTTTTTGTCCTATAACCATTTTTGTGTAGGATTGGAACACACTCTTGATACCCTGAAGTGGAAATGGGAAAAAAATCCATATACATTGTGATGTGTATTCCAATGATTGTGTGACGTCGTGGTTCTATGTGTGTATTCGTAATGATCATATAATGTGAGTAAAATTTCAATAATTCTATGACAATAGTTTTACGGACAATATGTGATATTTTCACATGAGGGAGATCATTTGGGTACAGTATGTTCCCACAAATATTGTAACCAATGAAGATGCATGGTTTAAATATTCTTGGTGGAAAGGCCTACAAGAGTTATAATTAAAATAGTTGGTGATGAGTATGAAATTTTAACCACCAGAGTATAGGAATACTGAGATAACTATCCATGAGCTAGATGATATGCTATGGGATTCATGATTCATATTTCGGTCAGCGTTTGAGTCTTTGGGTCTAGTTGTGGTGATTTTTTTATGATATGGAAAATAGTTTGGTTGTCTTTTGATGTCATGGAAGAAAAAAATCACCTTACAATGTTAATGATGATGAATAGTCTCACAATCATAATTACGTGATCTGATGAATAATTCTTAAGAATGTACTATTTTTTTATTCTGTTTTATAGAATAAAAGGGTCATTATAATCACATTGTGTCCATGAAATAATTATATGATCCTAATTTACAGGTACGAATACTTATCAATGTATGTCTAGAAATTATTTGATGATATTGGAGTTCTCATTAATCATATGTTGTATGAAAAATATTTGAGGATAGGTTTATGAAATAAAGGTGGAGAACACGTTCTACAAATCATATTGAGGTTCAGTTATAAATAAAGAAGTTGTTGGAAGTATGGGAATATTCAATACTACAAATGTTTGTCATATAATGCTATTTGTATCTAATTCTTCAGAACTTCCTAAAAATTTTATGATAAAGAGAAAAAGTATTTAGAAGGTTAAATTTGTGATGTATAATATTTTAGTCTCAGTTCATTGTATGAAGATCACTAGACACATACTTTTTGAAGGTTGTGATGTTTTATTAGAAATTTTAGAAGATGGTGATGTTATAATAATATTAGATCAATAAGTTACAAGATACAAATATTATTCTAATGAAAATATAGTTTTACATAACGAAAAAAATAAAAAAATTTATTCTGATTGATTCCCATTAGATGTAGAGTTACATTGATCATTAGAGTAACTATAACACCGATCATCAGATGTAGTGATGGTTACTAAAAAGAAATATAGGTAGAATATTTTTATTTAATGATGATAGGACTGATGGAAAATGTTCTCTGAGATCAATCAATACGGTAGTCAACAATTATTCATCATAGTGAATTAATTTTAAATTAGTTACATAACGAATGAAGAGCTATGATATATTTTAAATTGGTTCATGAGACATTAGACTAGCATTAAAAATTATTATAAGAGTGAAGAATATACTGATCCATTAGATGTAGAATATAATTGATAGCAACATCAGTCATAGTATAATTGGTATGATGAAACTAATAAAGTGCAATTTTTGGAATAATTTGAAGTGATTTTCAATGGGTATCTTGTGAGGTTGTTTGATTTTTTTTAGAATTGTTATTTGGGGGAATTATTAAACATTGTGGAGTTTATAAGAAGCAGTTTTGAAGAAGAAGAAACATGATAATAATTTCATCTTAAAGAATATTTTAATTATTATTTGAGATAGATTGGTAATATTGAGAATGAAATAATAAAGATTAAAAATAAAACAATTTAATAAAAAATCAAGAATATTGCCTTTCTGAATATGTCAACTTATTAGATGATATTTTTGTTGATGAATTGTCTTGATATAGAATAGAATAATAATGAAAACTTATAAATCATGTTAAATGATGAATAATATTAATTGGAACATGTCTAACAAAAACGTTATAATATTTAACAAAAGGTTACACATTTAACGAATTCTATTTCTAAAAATGGTTAATAATATGGGAAGATTAACACTAGAAATTTTTAAATAATGACACCTTCAAATGATAATAAGAATGATGTATGTTTTTATATATTAAGAAATATATGAAAGGTATGAATGTTGAAAATATTAATTTTTTTGGAAGTGATAAGTCTCTAAAAATTCATTGTCCGAAAAACATTATACTACATTTATATAGGATATGTATAAAAATAAAACCATTATTATGAAGAATGTTCCCAGTGAAAGAATATTGGTTGATCTTTATCAAAAATCATATAAGAAGGATATTGGGAAACATGCAGACAACTCCAATCATTATGAAATTTATCGAGGAAAATATTCATTCAATATGTACAACTGGCATTGTTTTCGACATGAGAATATGGAAAACATGTGATGGTTTAATTCCCCAAATTTAAATTTTTTTAAAAATAAAATAATTCATAGATTAAATTGGAGTAAATCCTATAATATGATGAATTATGAGAATGTTGTTTTATAGAATCGTGAGATATTTTGTGGAAAATTTGACCTTATGTTCCATCTTTTGAAAACAATTTGTGAAAGATGTGAACAACATGGACATGTTTCAAAAATTAATCTTGATTTTTACAAGAAATAAAAGCGTCTGTTAAAAAATATCAATATATATATATGATTGATGATTATATGAAATAAAAATAAATTATTTTAGAAAACTCAATTAATGAATAAATATATGATTGAAAATGAATCTTGGATACTGGTTATTCATCTAATATGATAGGATACATATAATTGTTGAATAATTTTGAAGATATCATAGAAGGAATGGTTAAATTATTAAATGATAAATATATCAAAATTAGACCTGTTGGATCATCCATCCATGGGGAAGAACCATTAATATTGATGAAAGATTTGTTGGTTAATGGGATTCAAGAAAACATAATAGTTATTCCATATTATGTTGATGATGCAAATGAATATTTTTTTAAAATATGTATTTTTTAAAAAAAAATTGTCAAGTAGAAAAAAGTAGATACAAGAGGGAAATGTATAATAGGAATCTTGGTCTCTATTATGGAGGCTCAAAACACATGTTACGTAGGTATGGGCGAAGGGAGTTAGTTATGGAATAAAATGCGGGACAAAATGTTTTAAAGACACATGTGAAATTTAACAAAATAATATAGTTTTGGTGGTATTATTAATATGTTTAGATTTATATATTTGTGTTAAAATAATATTTCAGATAAGTATGATTACAAGAACAATGAATAATAGAGTTGGCATTTTTTTATAATGACCCCTTGTACTTATTCATTATCTTATATATGAGACTATGTGAAAATATTCTACTCCTACTAATATGTATTTAATTATATTAAATGATGACATTATTTCCAATATTTGTGAAATGTATATGATAAATAAGAATTATTATATGGGAATTGTTAAATGTTTTAGGAGGAATGATGAGAATGAATGTGTGTATTAAATGATGATGATGAAAAAATATAATGTTGGGGAATAAAAAAATGAATAATTTGAATGTTATATTAATATTTAAGTAATTCAAAATAATTTTGGTTAGACACACAATACAAAAAAATGGATTTTCTGAAATGAATAAAATAATCGTGTTTGAAATGGGGAGAACTTTTTTTACTTGAACACTTTCTCTCTCATTTCCCTGGTAGGAAAAACATTAGCACTAATATTTTTATTAAAAAGTGATTATACTTTATTTCATGTTACTATAGGACCCCATATGAATTCTTTTAAGAAAAAAATATAGATCCACAAAAAGTATGTGTTCATGGGAGTCTATGTGTCCTAAAGATGAAAGGTGGAATCCTTAGAATGTCTGAACAGAGATTTGGAGATGGAATTTATCATTTCTATGATCCATAAGGAAGAGGATTTAGATGTTTCAATAATGATATATGAAGATTAGATGACTTAGTTGATGTGAATGTTTTTGAAATTTATGTGGATGATACTAAAAAACATATATAGATATGGATGTTAAATATAATGAAATAATGTTTCAAAATAATAATGATAAGAATTAAAAAAAATTTAATCCTACTCAATAAAATGAGTCGAACACATCTAATTCTAGTGATTAGGTAGAATCTCGAAAATATCATCCCCAGATGAGGAGGTGAGAGGAAGATAAATACATTATTAGTGTTCAAATTAAATGATTAATATAATAATAACATCAAAGTAGATTACACATATATCTTTGAGTTCACTTTTTTATTATAATCACATGAAGGCTAACTTTGATCATCAGAAAAAGTGTTGAGATATGAATGAAGAGATGGATTATAAAAAAAAGAATGAGACTTGGGAATTCATACCTATACCAAATTAAAATAACCATATTTGTACAAAGTGGGTTTTCTAGAATAATTATAATGAACATAGTGAATTTATTAGAAACAAAATTTTTTTGTATATAATGGTTACATAATGATTGTTGGCATTGATGTGATGAGAAATTTTCTCCAGTTTCAAGGTTAGAATCTATCCAAAAATTTATTCTATCACTTCAAAATTAAGTTAATTCTTTTTTAATTCGATTTCAAATCACTGTATTTTAATATTGGTCTTGATGAGGATAATTATATTGAACACCCATGTGGATTTTTTTCCATGAATGATCAAGGTCATGTATAAAATTTCATAAAATCAGTGTATGGGATAACCCATGCTCTGAGTAATGGTATTATAAAATAAATAAACTATTAATAATGATGAGTTTTATGAATAGGAGGGTTAATAATAATTATTACATCAAATAATATATTGTGTTTTATCTCATTTTCATTTTTTATTTTGATGAAATTATCATTACTCAGAATTATGAATGAAATTGTGAATGATTTTCTAAAGAGATGAACTAATTATTTGAGATATCCATGCAAGGGTAAATAAAATAAAATCATGGGTTATAAATCAAAAATAAAAATTATTCACATATTTCATTATCATGAAGTGTATGTTTTGTTTCTTATTAATAAATTTATATTGGATAATACTAAAATAGTATCCAAACCAATTATTGTGGTAACCATGTAGAATAAGGATGGATAAGGGAATGAATCAGATCCAAATTAATTGAAAAAATTATTTGAAGGTTTTTTATATTTGATAACTTCATGACCCAACATTGATTATGTTTTTATGTTATGTTATTGATTTAAAATTTATAAAAAATAATCACATATAATGGCTGGGAAAATTAATTTTAGACATATCAAATAAACAAATATTTCCAGAATGAATTTTTTGAATTCCAAACATGTTAAATTATTTCGGTATTTAGATAGTGATTTTAATGGGAATGTTGATTATATAGGATCCACATATGGTGGTATTTTATTTAGATGGAAATTTTTTCAGATGGAAGAGAAAAAAAATTCAGCAAAAATAATCAAGTATTATGTTGAGTCCAATGCTACTAATCAAAATTCTACTCAACTTATGTGGATGAATAATTTGTTTGAGGATATAATTGTAGATGTAGTGTTAATATTTCCATTATTTTTTCATAGTAAA
This sequence comes from Viscum album, assembly GCA_963277665.1. Taxonomy (NCBI): domain Eukaryota; kingdom Viridiplantae; phylum Streptophyta; class Magnoliopsida; order Santalales; family Viscaceae; genus Viscum; species Viscum album. The sequence goes on from OY728156.1 coordinate 709,369,498, forward strand.
TGTTTCATCATACATATATGAAATATGGTACAAAATAAGAATTCTGAAAATAATGATATAAAATATCATTTAAAAAAATCATGTGGAGAAGCAAAATTCAAGCAAGAGTGTGTTACTCGACTAGAAAAAGTGGCATAAATATTCAAAAATATCATTATTCTAGGAAGGTATTTGTAATTTTAGTTTGATCATTGGTGTGAGACCACCTTCTCTTCAAGGTGGAGGTATGTGTGTTGGTCTCATGTAACATCTTTTCAATGGATAGTGTTTTCATGGTGCATTATTTTTTCATAATTAAAAATATTGATATTTTCCAAACCATTTTTAAAATCATATATATAGTGATATTTTTTTGTACTTGTATAATTTATAATTTAAATATAATAAATATTATAATAGTTTTTTGGAGTGGTTATATGAATTATTTCTTTATAGTAACGATCAATAGGTGATGAAATATGTTAAAACGAGATGAGGAAGATTCAAAACTCGGTATTTTTTAAAACCGGGGTTTTCTATCAATGATTTGTGTTTCATATAGTAATTTAGGTCATGTGGGCAAAGAATTGTTCATAATTGTTCCATTAGTTGATATTATAATTTTAATATATTTATGAACATTGGTTGATAATAAAACAAAAGGGGGATTGTTCGGACCATGTTGGAATGATGTTTTTTTAATGATGGATGAAATTTTTATTGATTTTTTTATCAAAGAATAATGAAATAACATCACCTTGTAAAATTTTGTTTGAAGTCTCACAATAATAATCATTTGATCAAAAAACGTTCATATGATATTCTTTAATTTTATTAAATATTTTTTTTGGAATAAAACCCACATCGTACAAAAGAAGGATATGAGATTGAAATATATGATATAAATAGGTAAGTTATAGTTCTTATTAATTTAATAATAGTGGAGTTTTTAGGATCATTTAGTTAACATAAGTCATTTGTTTTCAAGGAATCATGTGATACATTCCTTCTGAACAAAAGTGGGAGAAAAAGTAATAGAAATCATATTGAGGCTCGATTGGGATGATTGAATTCTCCATAATTATGGGATGTTACAAAACATCCCAATGATACAAAAATGATTCTATTATGATCCTGAATGTGTTAAAAGTCATGATTAATATATGATTACAATAAGATTTTTTTATAATATGATTCATTTAATGTCTATTATTTCCAGTCTTAGTTCAGTAGTGCGAGATCACTAAAACAGATTGATCATTTGATATCATGTTTTTCATGAACTATTTGAAGAGAAATATGTTGTTTTTTGTTAGAAAAATAAGTTACTTGATATTAATTATGATGAAAAGAAAATATAGTGTATCATTATCGTAATGGAAGTAATTGTACTCATAATTACCTTCCATCAGTCATGGTGTGCCACCGATTATCATATAAATTCATACACTAATTAAGTGATGCATTATGTGTTGAAAATTGAATCATTAGAAGATTATTTTGTGTAATATTTGGGAACAAATGCAGAATATGACTAGAGAAAAAACAATAATGTAGTCAACTATTATCATACGGATAATATTTTTACAATTGTTTATGTGGTTAAAGAGCTAAATATTATATGTTTTCAATTTGGAATGGAGTCATAGGACTCACACTAACATCTATTATATTATTGAATCATAAATAAATCCATCATATGTTGGATGACATTGATAACATTATAGTAATTATGATCATATTTTTGAGGAAAATTTAAATGTAGAATTATATCCAAATGCCACCAAACTATTTTGATAAAGGACTTAGAGAGATGTTTTGATGAATTTAGAATAATTGCCTTTTATAGAATATTTGAAACGAAGTAATGTCAAGCTATGTTAAAATATTACAATTTCTGACTATGACTATGGAAAAATAAAAAAATTATTATATAATGACATAAAATAATTTTTTTGGGAATAATGTCTTAATTTTTTTAAACTAATAATTTTCTATAGATCATCATAATAGGATGTGTTCAGTTATAATTTATTAGTATGTAGATTATAAAAAGCAATGTAATCCTATATTTTCATATTAATAAAAATTTCAGAGTGTTAATTAATATCATATTGATCATTTATAAGAAATTATTAAGGGAATTGAATATTTTATAATATTAAAGATGTTTTGAGAATAATCTAGAAGAGTATAGAAATAATAAAATGTGAATTATGTATGCTAAATTTAAGTAGAATTTATGTTTTAGGAAAAATTTTTATTTATAATATCATTTAAAATTCCCAAAATGAACTACTTTAGGCAGACTTATATATCATGGTGATTAAATTGTACTTTTTGAAAAATGTAATATCAATGGATTAAGAAGAAGGCATAAAGGTGAATGTTTTTATAGAAAAACGTGCTTTGGGAATGAGCATTCATGTTGATGTTTTCATGATCTAAAAAATAAGAAGGATGGTCATACTTAGTGGGTTATCTAGGCGGACTAGATAAAAAAACTATGAAATCATATGGAGGATTCCAAACTAAGATAGAGGATGTTTAGAATACTTTTAGTTATATCTTGGAAAAGTCATATTTATGGTCTAAACAATCAAACCATGTAATCAGACTCATGTATCATACTAATTATCAATATCTACTATAGAGAAGTTTTATTATCTTTTGTGATAGAAACTGATTTTGTAAGATTATATTTTTGAAATAAGACATGGAATTAAAATAACATGGTTATAAGCGTCTATTGTTAGTTTTTATCTTGTTACAAAAACTTTTGTAACATCATTTCATGCTAGATATCATACCTATGATTTTGTATTAAACATAAGGATAAATAAATGTATGGTAATATCATATATGTTGTATCAAAACAAATGGGTTTTCTGTTAGTTGATTGTGTGTTATTGAATTGTTTCCAATCCATACAAAGAACATATTTACATTGTTTGAGTAGTGAACCTTCTAATTACATGTGTTCCTATAGATGTGTGATTTTATTATTATAATAATAGTTGAAATTTTTAAATAGGAGGTGAATATTGATTCCAAATTGAGGAAACATAAATTAATAAGATATAAATTATTCAACACTCCCACTCTTCGGGATAAAATAATTTTGATTTGGAAATATTAGGGTTGATCTATTTTCATTGGAAGTGTTTTTTATTAGAATATCTATCACTATATGAACTGTGTGAAACCATTAAAGGCCTTCAATGAGACACCTAATAGGTCACCCTTCTACAGGACTATGATTCGAATAACATCTCTTGTAGGGTTAGATATGTTGATGGAAATGATGGATAAGGTACTTGTTATCCATGAGAAGACGAGGACAAAATAGAGATGAATAAAATCTTACACATATATACATCATAGACCATTCTAGTTTTATGAGGGATACCATGTTTTATTATGAGTCTATCCCTACTATAAATTTTTGTGGGTTTAATGGGGATTAATGTTATTTTCATGGATAATTGGGTCATTGTGGATCATATATTGGGTGGGATAGGTTACTTACAACAAATAATTAACCCCATGGTTATAGGGGGTTCTTTAAATATTCCATATTTCAGAGATGAGGATAAAAATATCAGATATTAAGTAATGTACTAATAAGAGTGAGTTGAAAATAAATATAGAGTAACATTAATAGAGAATCTATTGGATGAAAAGAATCATTATGAGAGGATCTATAGAGGACAGTCATGTGCCATGGTCTATGTGTGGTGGTATTATGGGATCATATAGGATAGTTCATGGAAGTGGAAGTGCAAGGTGAAACATCAATATATAATGACCTAGCCTTAATCATGTCTTATTTAAGTGTTTTGGAACTAGAATTTACATTTGAGGATCGTTTATTATTAGAATTTTATATAATTAGAACAAACTCTTACTTTGTAAACTCATACATTATAAGTGGAATATTAAAATCAGTATCAATTTTTCTCCAATATAAACCCTTTTAAAACAAAACGTGATATCTTTTCTAGACACATAATTAATACATTAATCATTGAATCCTCTTTGTCATTAAAAGTCATAAAACTTATGAAATTCACATTTAAAACAAGGGATGAGCATAAAATCACAGTAAGGGACATTAAAAGAAAGAAACCATTAGTCTAGTTAAAACATGGTAACCCATTAAATGTTCTTTTGGTGAATGAAACAAAAAAAATTCACATGAATAACACTAATACGTTTTTCAAAAATAAAAGCATTCAGACCAATAGAAAGAAACTAAAACTCAATTTCTTTACTCAACGAATCATATACATAAAATCTATTGAATCCTCATCCAATTGAAATTACTATATAGTAGACATCCAAATTGGAGATCTATACTAGATATTAACCTTAGTATTGTCTATATCATGATCACCCATGAGCTATAATGGGGCTCAACCCTTCATATAAGATATAACTGGCTCACATGTCACTTACAATGTAGATAAAACCATCGTATAAGCTCTGTCAGGCTCCCAACATTCTATTATGGGGAAAATCCATTCATAAAATCTATATCGGGCAGACCTATTTCATATAATTATGATGTAAAATATCATGAATAAATCATCTTCATCTCAAAACCCTTTTGAATTAATATTCTAATACCATGTAAAAACATTTGATATAAAAATACTATTTTCATACAAGAACCCATTTTCTATACCAAGATACACAATTAAGGGATTTATTTCCCTTTTAAAATACATAATATCTTATAACGGAATGAAAATATAATATATAATTTATAGTGGAGGAGATGTAATTATTTCCATATACATTAAAAAACATTCATTTTGTCAATTGATAATGAAATAAAGAGATTTATATCAAAATATTCAATATTGAAAATTTAAAATGTAATTAAATATGGAAAAAACTGATCTGAGTAATACTTTTATATTCCTATAAATGAATATTTAAAATAATATCATAAAGATAATTATTTGATGATTAAATCATTATACATTCGGAGTGTTATGTAAAAATATAAATATTAAAATCATCAACTACATGAATTAAAACATTTTAAAAATAAATAAATAACAATAGTATTGATAAAATATTGATATTAAATGTTATAGTGTCTGTATATAAACATTATAAAATAACAATGGATCAAATTATCATGAAATTCCTAAATGAATGAAGATTATGAACAAATATCTTACATTGAGACTTAATCGTCATGTACAATCATTATATTCCCAAATAATAAAATTATGTAAATTTCTAATTTCTATCAAAAGTTTTTGAATGTTATCATTCTTATTATATAACTTATTATAATGTTATAAAATTACATAATTATTTATGTTCACATCATACATTTTGTCCAAATTCAGTACATGGGTCAAAAATGATCATTGCATGATGACAATTGACCATGTGGTCATAATTACATCATCTCTATAATAATAGTCATGAGTTAATAATCACTTTAATACATAAATTATAATTTTTTACATCAGAAAAATTATTTATTGTATGAAAAATGATCAACATTATTATCCTGGAAATAGTAGGTTCTACGTACTCATGAGTAACGTTAACAATTTATTTAATCATTATGGAAACTAGATAATTATTATTTTATCTATCCAAAATGATAATTTTCTTATTAAAATAGAAATAATTACTTAAATATTCTTATATATATCAAAATATTGATATGGTGAATAAAAATAGGTGACATCGCTTCGTGGAGGTGATAGTTCACACGTACGCATGAACGATGTTATAATTTTTATGCGAATGGAAGGTAAAATCAAAATTAAAATATCATTAATTTAAAATAATAAATATGTCATGAAAATGAAATAGAAACATTTATTATTCAATTATATTTTGTAATGTTATAATTTTATGGAAAAATTATTTATATCTGTTCGTGAAGGTGTTAATTTATATGTACACAAAGATAATAATTTTCATTCTCATTAAATTGATGTGGATATGGAATTATGTGACAATAATGAAAAAATAAAATCATATTATATCTCGAATTATAGATTTATTATTCCACCATTATTGGAGGAGATTCGAATGATATGGAAATAGAAATAAAAGATTAGCACTTATAGATAATAATACATCGTCTTCTATTGGTCAAATAATTAGAACACCTTTACACCTATAAGAAGGGTGTTATAACTAATATAATTTCTCCATAAAATGGTTATGGATTATATTAAGTGGTTTGGGTAGATATTTTCGGAAAAAAGTCTATGTAAATGTTAGAAGTAGATAATATTGGTAGCTGTTTTATAGTAGATCATATTGGCATCCTTGTGATCTTCAAAAGTATTAAATTAATATAAATTCATTATAGATTCTGAAATGACCCAAAATAATTTATTTATAATATAATAAGATTTTGGGTCATATCCACATCATTAAATTAAAATTATACATGTTATAAATATTTCTAATCCATAACATTTTTGTTCAGCTCTTATTTTGCCCTTTTTAATTTTACCATGATGTTGTGTTATTTACAATCAATGGGTTAATATAATTACCATAATAATTAAAATGAAAAAAATGGAATTTAAGACATATTAAGACTAATAATAACCATTTTTTTAATATTATTATTTTATAAATTTTATAACATTTAATAACATATTTTATATTTTATGTTATGAATTATGTTAATTTTGGATCTATTCATTCATGATTTTTTTTCAAAAACATTATAGCAATTAATTTCCTTCGATTAAAATAAATTATACTAATAATAAAATGTATTAATAATCTATAAAATTCCTAGATGGCATAAATTATAATAAATAATTTTTATCTCAATATTTAATATGTAATTAATTTGATTCATTCATTGATAATGAAAACACTAAATCATTATGGTGTCATTATTAAATTTAATCATATAATGTCTAAAAATTGTAATTAAAATACCAAAATGTAGGTAATATTTACAATTTTCTAATTAATATTTTTTTGAAGATATTACTTATATAATCTAATATTAAATTATTTAGTAATAAGAAACATTATTATGATATTTTTGCCTTTACATTAAATTAAAAGTTACAAATATATTAGTAACACCAATGTGGCTTCAAAAGGCCAAATTTTCATCCCCTAGTTTTCTGGGTAAACCATATCTCATCTAATAATACTATTAAAATTGTCATTATAGTTTGATATTATTAATAAATTATTATTACCCTTATTTACATGATTTACCATTTAATAATGGTAAATAAAAAAACTATTATTACTATACCCCAATTTTTTTTGATACTGATAAACAAAAATGTTAAATAATTATTAAAACAAAATATTTTATTTTATGAAAGTTATGTTCACCAAAGTAACATAATTAAATATAAAATCAATCATGTTGTCGGAATGACAAACAACGTTCTTTTAATAGTAAAAAATCAAAAAATATTAACATGTATTTATATCAAATTTCAATATTAATTTACATCCAATGAAAATCATTAGATTAAAAGATAAAAAATAATAAAAATATTCTTTAAAATAAATAAAATTATAATCTAGCTATAAAAATAAATTTGAGGAAATGTAATTATGGAATTAAAATGATGTATTTTTCATTATTCATTAAAATATATATTTTACCTGAAACAAAAAACCAAAATTTCATCAACATATTATCTTCATGTTTTTATTCTATAAAATTTGATTATTTTATCAAATAATACTTATAATAGTGACATAAACTATATTTAATAAAATTCCCTCAAAAGGTGATAAAACATAATTTTAAAAATTTTATATTATTTTATTCTTAAAATTTGATTTCATCAAATTTTAAACCATTAAAATTCAATTCATGAATATAAAAACATTTGACAAACATATGTGATCATAATATAGTTACTAATATTTATTCATACCAATACAATGTGTAGTGGTTAACTATCATTTAAAATAATAATATTAAAAATGTATTATTTATTTATATAATTTATTTTTTTTGTGGAACATAAAATTTCGAATAAACATGTTGTCGCGTGTTGGATATGTTTACAAACATAGTTCCCCATTTTGTTAAAATTATTATCTATTTTATACATATTAATATATATATAATTTGTTATTATGTAATTACAATGTATGTTACAAATTATCCATGCCTTTTAATTTATTCAATGTTTTTTGGATGAAAATTATTGAACGATGGAATAATATACCTTCCTAATTTTACTCGCGTAATAAATTTTTGTCGTGTTTTGGGAGGATTCTAGAGTTAGGTGGTTGGTTATCTCAATGTTGAAATTAAAAAAATAATAAATATATTAATATCATAGACACTCTTTTTTGAAATAAAGGATTAACGCTTGTCTGCTTCCTCAAATCTGAAATATGGGACCTTATTTGAATATGGAATCTATCGTTCATCATAAGTCTGATAAATTGTTAGTCTATGATAGACGTTTCTATTAGGTAGTCATATATATATATATATATATATATTATATTAATTAATTAATTAAAATATTAAATTAATTCATTTAATATTAAAACAGAAATTTTTTTATATAGTTTCTACTATATTAGTTTTAGAGGCTTAGCCACATAACCATGGAATCATTGATATGATATGTAGATAATTGTTGAATGATGAAAAGGTATTGGAAGATGAATGATGATAATATCGAGGTTTGTTGGTATGTTTGGAATGTCGTGGGATCCCCAGATCACTAGCGAATGTAACCTTTACCAATGATCATTGTATTATCATATTTGGTCTGATATAATATTGATTTAACTATTGATTACTTGTTTGAGCATCTATTTTTTAATATATTCTATGATTTATGATATTTTTTCTTTAAAAGTGGTCATTCGTTGAATATAATTTTTGTATCCAATTCTTTTTTTATTCTATTATATATCTCATGGCAATCGTCTTAAGGAAATAATTGTCCCAGAAATATTGTATAACGAAGGATTTCATTATTCTTTTACATTTCTACCCACCATTTTTTGCATTAAAAATTATTCACCACTGGGTAATAGTTCAAAATTTATAGGGAATTTTTTTTCTTAAACCCCCATATCGATTATGGATTAATAAAAGAGGACTAGGGAGATCAGTTGAGGAAAAATCAGTAATGGTTTTGTGATACGGGTGATATCTTTATTGAACCCTGATCTTAATTATTGATAGAAGTTGACAAGAAGTACAAAGATGACATTACAACCATCTTAAATGTTGTTTTATTCCAATATCTTGCTACATAAATTTATAAAATCACTGAATATCATCATTACCCATGAAATATAGAACTCCAAGATACAACAGTAGGTATTCGTCAAATTTTTGGATCAAACACCAGGTTTATTGGTCCAAATGACATATGACCCACTATAGGTGGCCATGTCATCTGATGGAATGTACACACCTAATAAAAAAATGGAAGGAAAAATAATGTTTTCTAAGAGTATAATGGAACAGAAAAGTTCCCAAACATGAAAAGGTATTAATATAGGTACACAGTCATGACCTAACGAACATGGTCACGACTGAGATCACATTGGAATTTCTAGTGTAGTTGAGATGTTCCATTTTGGATTCCCTACATTTCATATAAAATGATTTATCATTTTATCCATGAACATAGGATAACACATATATGAATTTTTGTTCGATAAAACATCATGTGGACACATACACTCCATTTACTCCCCTTTTAAGATTATATCTGTTATATGGGATTATATTTTGTCCCACAAGTAGCATACCATGAGACATTTTCAATATATAATGTGATAGTTGATTGTTTTTTGCTCCATTTGAGAAATATGTTGGATGTTATGAGTGTTACTCTTATTCATGTTGTTCATGAGGATGGAAGTGAGAGGAATGTATACTCATAGAGAGAATGGGGTTAGAAACCCCTATCACGTGAGGGTGGTTGTCTTATATTCGACTTTCACATGTCAAATTGGAACCCCCCACCCACCAATATAAAAATTTTACGGGGTATCTACCAATATATTAAAACCCCCTATGGAACAATGATGTAATTATTCCAAATATAATGTGAAATAAATGTGACATAATTGGGTGTGAGAATCCAATTTATACATACTAACTGATACCCCTTAGGGTACTAGGGGTTTATTCTTATATACATTAAGTGTAACCCCATCATCCCCATGATATAATGGTGAGATTCCTCTATCTACACATACCATGTGGCTCCCTTATTATTTTAGGGAATTGTTCCTCTATACATCTATTGGTATCCCACTGTCTCACTAGGGTGTAGCAACTCTATATTTCTCAAAGTGGCCACCACATCTATTAGTAGAGTGCACCTACTATATGTACTATATATTACACTTCCTTGGGCAATAGAGAATGTGAATAGTGAGTGTCCCCTTCAAGACTTCATTGGATAGATATGTGATATATTATGTATCAATGATGGACCTTTAGGGTAGCAGAAAGACTCATCATACATTAAATGTTTGAGAGATAGAAATAAAATTACTTTATAATCTCGGTTTCTTTAATCATCATATATATTTTTTGTTAGGTTTATTTTTCATATTTATTTTGTTTCATCTCAATAATTCTATCTGTTTTTTTATTTCCCCTTTAATATGATGGGATCCTTCTAGGTATGTATATACACCCCCAAAATGGTATTTTATGTCACAGGTAGTGTCTCATGTAGATGATAGTTATATAAAATATTATATGGGTATATTATTTTGATACATGTGTTTATAAACATTCTAGGGTGTCCAGGCTTAGTGATTATGTATGGGAATCTATTATATTAAATTTATTTTTGTTGTTTTTTGTTTGGGTGATTATTTTAGGATGACTGTGTACATTGTCCACTTACATGATGGTTGTTTCTTCAAATACAATTATTTTATTCTCTGTAGGATATTTCATTCATGGTTTACTCTAGATGATTAAAATCTTTTTTATTTTTTCACTACAATATTATATGGAAATGAATAAATTCATTTATATAGGTAAACTAGGAAATATCATCACATTTATTTTATGCATTTTCAAATCATGTTACCAACATCTAACCCAAATAAGTGTAATTTGGTGTGTGGAGTCCCATATTCCCTCCAACCAGGGGGCCATGTCAGTTTCTTCATTATAATGTTGGTGTATTCTTGAGGTAATTATTCAAAAAAACAGAAATAAATTTTCAGATCTCACCTCGTGAATTGCATTGGGACAAATAACATTAATTCTAAACACTTTTGAAAATTATTTAATGTTTTCAATTAGATCGTGGGACTTTTTAGTTATTTTTCAATGATATATATTCTTGATGATGCATATATCATGTTCCTAATATTTTCAATTAAACCATTTTCAAAAAAAATATGTATTTTGTTCTCACATTGATATGATATTGGAAATTGGAACATAAATTAATCACCTTCTCCAACTACACATTGAGAGTCTCTATATAGGCTTGTATGATAGATTAAAAATCCTTCTTAAGGGATGTGATATTGGTTTAATTGAATAATATTTGTAGGAATTGTCATTGGGAATTATTTTTTTGGGGAATCTATAATAGAAAAAATCAATATGTCCTCTCATTGACTCGTCCTTCCACATGAATGTCTAATTTCTTCTATATTAATTTTCCCCCATCTAATCGACTTGGATTTAAAGAGTAACAAATCAATATAAATTACATGATATAATTATATAGATCTTCACCTTCCACGATAGAAAATATTAGTAACAATTTAAAGAAAATAATTTTAAAAACAATTTCATTATTTTAAGAAGAAATTACAATTTTATTTTGTTAGATCTAAGATTGAGTGGAGTACAAGTCACTCATAGACTATTTGGTATTATCAACCATGGTTATTGTCTCTTCATAATAATTAGCGCTATCACTAGTGTCTAAAATATAAATTCCCTGAAATTTATTTTTTATAATAATGTATCTATGATTCGTAAAAATGGTTCATTAAATTTAAGGATCTAGAGGGTGAGGAGTAGTGTTAGTGATATTATGCATGAAATTTTAATATTTTATTGTTGAAAATTTCTCACCCAAAATTCTTCCAAGTTATCATTCAAACAATTTATAGAGTTATGAAAAATTAGTTGTTTGTCCTAGGTAATTTTTATATATGGTATTTAACATATCATTTGTTCTAAGATTAGTGATGAAAATTAGTTTTCACTTGTATTTTTATTTTTAGAATTATAGTTTTATAACAATTGTATGATTATAATATAATTAAAAAGAACCATGAATGTGATTGAATAGAATGAGATAATAATTGTGATAAATAAATGTTTGTATTCCAATTTAAATCTTATTTTAGTAACTTATTTATTTATTTCTTTTAATATACTATTAGTTGTGATTATCTATGATCACCTCCTCTCTCACCATTATATCAATGGAGTGAGTGAGGATATTACATACTAAAATAAATGTTTTATATATCCATATTCCTATGTGTGATAGTGTTTTAATTAATTCTCCCAATTGAAGAAATAAATTCTCGACCAAGTATTGTTCCTTCAAACTAGTCAATTGTGTCTACATTCCCTTTACTAAAACATAAAATCACGGAGTACGTCACCTCTAGGTCATGGTTTATTTCATTCAATTTAAAAATTAACTTTGTAGAGGAAGTTGATAGAAAATTCTTCATTAAAAATTAGTTATATATAGAATTGATATAAACCTAAATCACATGTCGTATTATAAAATAATAATTATTATTGATACCTAATAAAAAATTATAATTTCTATTCATTGTCGTATAAAAACTGGAGCATTAAAAAATGACCCCCCCCCATATCTCTCTAATGTTTATAACTATATAAGAAGATTGATAGACAACAATAATGGAGATAAGGGTATTAAGTAACTATGAAAATATTAAATAATAATGAAAAAAACTATAGTGTTTGAATTCATTATCATTGACACAAATATCCGTCTATCCATTTGAAGTAGTGGTTTGAAGAAATAATTATAATGAATAAATTTGTTAAATTTCAACTATATAATATTTCAATAAAAAATTGAGTAAATTATTGAAACTTTGTGGATTTTTATTTATATTATATATTATTCGATGTACGTTGAATTTATATTTTATTTCCTCCCACAAAAGTTGAACTATTTTTGACATGGGAAGATAAATTCATGTAAAAATTACTAAATAACACTTTTTTATCTGATGATACCATTATGTATCCTACAAATGTTTTAAGTAATCAACTATTTTAATGATTGAATCAATTTGATAAATGCATTGCAAATGTGAGACACCAATCCCTATTTTATTTTCAAAAAATATTTTTCTAAACTAGATTCCCGTAATAGAATATATTATTTTGTACATAAATTGTGCTCAATTATACTTTACAAAAATAATTTTACAAATTTTATTCATTATTTGGCCTTCTTTAACATTGAATCATTTATTTTTTTAGTTAATTAAGTTTAATCCCACTAAAAAGGAAAATGAAAAAATTAATTGGAAATGTTTTGTCAAATAAATTATATATGTAAAATATCAATGAAATTAAAAATAATTTATACAAATAAATTAACCCATTTTAATAATTTAGATGAAATACTTCATAAAGTAAATCTTTCAATAAATTTTAAATTGAAATTTTGTTGGAATTTAATAATTGAATAACAATGTAAAAAAAAGAAAATATTGTCTCAATCAATGTGAAATAAACATTGGAAACCAATATTCCATTTGAATAACATGAAGTTAATAAATGATACTTTTCTTCTAATAAAAGAATTATACAATAATAATTAAATAATAAATCAAGAAATAATATTTATTTCTCATTTTTTCATAATTATTTTTCAATAATAATTTAAAAATCATAATCATGATATGTCATTGAGAAAACCTAGGACCTCATGGAATCCTTTTATATGGTAATAAATAGTCACCTTTATATGATTTAAACCATTAATATAATCATTTAATTACATTATGAAATAAATATATTTCCATTAAAAAATAAAAAACATAGATTATCATATATATATATATAATTGAAAATTTTTCATTGAATCACACATAAGAGAAAATTAAAAATTTAATAACATTCACAATTAATTTCAATATGTTCTATATCAATAACATATCAGTACAAAAAACATTATAAATATATATAAGAACAACTCATAATTAAAAAAAAATATAACATGAATAAAATTCATAAAAATTGAAATATTATCATAGAATAAATATTAATTATAATTTTAAAACACAATAATAAGTAAAACCAGTTCTAACATAAAATGAGAACTAATAAATATTTCTCTTGAAATACATTGAAATATAAAAATTTAAAAAATAAATTATGTAACATATTATTTGAAAGTCCCTAGAAAAATTTATCTGAATTTTGATGTTGAATATTTTATATAATTCTTGGAAAATGATGTCTTACAATAACAATAAAAAGAGAAATAATTGTTTTTCTATGGTAATGGAAGTTAAAATTTTACTGAATAAAAAGAAAATAAAAATATTCATTTTAGAATAATAAAATTGATGTAAAAAGTAATTAAATATGTCCTTTAAAAATATTTAATGTGTAAATGTGAACTTTAATTAGTGGTTAAATCAACATGGATATATAATAGGATGTGTTTAAAATATTTTAAATAATATTTTTTTAGAAAAAACCCATACCTCATGTCCTAACACAAAATATACATGATTTATATTCCATAAGAATAAAATTATATTAATTATTTAATTTCATAAACACATTTTTCATTTTTATTCTATTATGATTTTTTATTTTATTTATATTATTACCATGTTATATTTATCTTCAATATTAATTTTATTTAGGTAATATGTTTGAGGTGGGTTGGTTTTTTACAATTAAAACAGCTTAACCATGATTACCAAAGTCCAAAGTTTTATGTTTATAGAAAATAAATAATTTTTTAATTAATATTTTTGTCAATTAAATATAAATATATATATATATAATCTACCATATAATGAAGTGGTGTAGAATGAGGTACATTTTTCAAATAAGTGATATTTTTCACACATGCATATGTCAAGATTACATTTTTTAAATTGATGTAATAAATAAAATATAATGTTCTATCCCTAATGAATAATAATATTATTAAAAATATAATAGTTATTAACTAAATTAATTCTTGTGATCTGATATAAATGGATGTGATAAAATTTATTTAAATTACTTCATGGAAGATTTAGTACACACGTATAGATTAGAATGATTTTCATTTTTAAATGGGTAGATAATAAATGGAAAATTATTATTACATAAACATAATTAATTTTTATTATAGTAAAGATAATTCATTTATTATATAATGATTTTTATAATATATATTTTATAGGTATAATAATATATTCATGTAGAATTTTTTAATTAATAATTATATCTCCCATTTATACATATTAAATTTGCTTGTATGTTAATCATTCCAAGATTGGTATTTTTAGTAGACTCTTTAATCAATGAAATGAGGAGAAGAATTGGGGAGATATTTTTGTTGATATTACTGAAAATAACGTTTTATATATATTTGGAAAAGTGGAAGGGGGAATCACCAATTTATAATTTAGACGAATGGAACTAATTTAAGTATTAATAACTTATAAATATAATACCGAACATTGTATTAGAAATGGGTTATTGTGTTTTCACATTTAGAAGATAGGATTATTTATATCTTAAATAAACACCTAAAAAATCATTATACATGTTATTTTAATATATTTATTGAGTATCAAAATATTTTAAAAATAAATATTATGATCGACATCATTTATGATATAAAACATTCAGCACAAATGAACGAGGAATTAATAATAATTAAATTTTACTGTTATAACATAGTAATTATATTGGATAGACTAAACATTATTAACAAAATTATGAAATATATAAAGATACTACTCCATTAAAAATAATTTACTAATTATGTGTAAATATGCAATTGAATTTTCATAATGTTATTTTAATTTTCATAAATAGTATTTTTTAAAAAAATTAGTTTTGTTTTTTTTTGTGTCAATATAATTAAATTATTTTTACATCAATAGAAAATTTATTAAATAAATTTATGTTTATTTTTGATATCATCATCTCAAAATTATCATTAGATTATATTTTGATAATTTTCTTATAATAATTATTTTTTCAATGAATAGTGAAGAAATATTGATTTTCATTATTAATTGTATTTTATCATTATGTATTTACAATGTCATATTATATTATTTATTAAATATAATATATATTTTATAAATTTAATTTTAAATTATGAAAATATGTTATTTGAAATGTATTTTTTAGTTAAATTTGGTATGAATGATATTTGATTTTAAGGTATATTTATAATAAGAAACAATTTTCATCATGTTTTCAAGTTTAATTTTAAATTTAATTTGGAGAAATATATGATTTGAATAAATAAAAATATATTCTAAATTTTTAATTATTTTTAAAATATTTGATAAATAGTTCCCTTTTATCCTTGATCAATAAAAACAATATCGAAAGAAATTTTTTCCACCACATAAACGGGTAAATTAAAAAATTAAATATTTAAAATAAAATATTAAGAAATATAAAATTACACTGTCACTGGTTTTAATTTTATACTATAAGTATATTTCGTCTGTAATCTTCCAAAACTCATTTATATATCCATTTTCAATTTTAATGTTACAATTTCCATTATTATATTTTTTGTAATGAAAAGTAAAAAATGATCTAATATTTTTTTATAATTATTGATTTTTTAAATAAGTCTTACCAAAGGATATTTTCATTTATTTTTATTATTATGAAATATAATTTAACTATCATAATTATTGAAATTTAATTTTGATTTTTATTTAGTGGTAAATTTCTATTAATATATATGCAATATTAATGGTGTTATTATTCAATTAATTAAAAAATAAAATAATTAATTTTAAAAAATAAAATCAATGTAATATTTTATATTTATTATTAAATAAGATTGTTATTTACAAAAAATTTATATTATATATGGATAAAAATATTTTTCTTAAATTTTACATATTTTCTTGATGTTCTTAAAATAAATGTAACGAATAGTTCTAAAATTGACATCAATGATATATTATTGTAAATAATATTTTAATATATCATTTAAAATTCCTAAAAATCATTGATTTCGTATGGTGAAGAGGATAGTTTTTATAATAACAAATATGGTCTATTTCCAGTTATTTTTTTCAATTTATAAAATTTATATTGACACATTAATTCTCAAATTTTTTGTTGTCACTATTAGTGGAAATAGTTGTAATAAGGGGTTAAAAACTATATAAGGGTAAATCTATGATAAAATCATGTTTAATTTTTAATGGATGATATTACATACATGCATAATCATAAAATTTTCAATATTAATAAGTTTGGGCCAATTTTTATTTTTAAATTAATTTACATTAATTTTATATTATGAGAAATTCCCACAGTTCCCCTCTCCTTTCTTATAAAAGAGAAGTTATTATTCCCTTTACATCGTAGTTTAAAATAGTCTTATATTATACATGATCTACCATAATAATTTAATATTATCATTAATATAAATAAATATTTCTTTTTTAGGTTCAATTACATCCTTATATTGATGAGAGAATTAATCAAATTATACAATCCAAATATGATGTATAGTTTAAAACAGTAAGATTTGATTTTATTTATTCATCCAATTCCATATAATACTCCTTAACCAAAATAAAATAAAAAACCAGTTTACTATATATATTTATATGTAATTATATTAATTTAATAACATATATTCATCTCTACTTCCATCATATAGGAAATGAATCCATCGTTCAAGTATATGAAAAAATAAAGCCTCATGAACATATATAAAACTTTTCAATCACAATATCTCTGGGTGGTATTGTACTTATGAAATTAATTATTTAATATTACATTAATTAAATATTAATAAATTTGAAAATAAAATATATAATTTATCTCTTAACCATTCTATTGATTGAAAAGTGCTAAATTCATTCACATGTACTTGTTGAATACCTACAAAAAAACAATGTGATTCATTTATCCTCAGCACATCACATCTATAATATATACGTATAGTTAAAAAATTAATTTTGTAATAATCAAATTAAAATATTTACTGGAAAAGTAAAATGATACACACATTATTTCATTATTGATCACTAAAATATAAAATAAATACATAAGAATACATACAAATTATAATCTTCATGATTATAACAATGTTTATTTTTGATAACCATATTTCAAGATTGTTCTTAATGTATATTTGTTATTTAAATATCATAATTATTTCATTATTAATATATTATATAAGATATAATAATTACCTTGTTTACAAAATTCTGATTAACCAAATTCATTTTGGACTCAGTGAACAAATAAAATCAAAACATCCAATGTGAACATAGATAATTAAATATAGAAATATATAATAGAATGCGATAAAATAATTGGAATATTAATCATTAAAATGATAATAAAGAAAGTAATTAATTAAACTATATCAATATTTATGAATTTAATGATTAAACATCGTGATTCAACACAAGGTAATGAAAATTATTAAGAAAATCATATTTTTATGTTTCATAAAAATAAAATATTAAACCGTATACATATATTTAAAGTAATTTTATAAAGGTTATTATATGGACATAAAATATGTATATAGATTATTTTATTTATCATATTCAATCATTCAATATTTTCCAAGATGTATATTATTTTGAGTGTTAAAATTTATTTAAATAAAATAAAACAAATTATATTTTAATATATATGAAGATAATGAATTACCCACCATAGAAACAATTTTGTGAAGATTTAAATCATCATTTTTTCTTCAATGGAAAACACTATTCACATGTATTAGGATATATTTTTGTTTAAAATATAGTTTTATGAAAATGCTTTATTTGAAATCTGAACTGTCTTTCGAGGTATTCATAAGGAGTATTTCAGTGGTTTTAATCCTGATATAGTCTTTGAGCATTGCCTAAGAAGGGTTAATCCCAATTGAAAATCATGGGGGATCGTGTTTTATCTTATAGGAATGTTGAACCTAGATATATGTCTTATTCATTAGTTATTTGTTAGTTTCCATGCATAATTATATTAGATGTCATTAAAATGATTATAGAAATTATTTTGGGGTTTTTTAGGGTTCTATATTATTTATTTTTAAATGATTGTAAATTAATTTTATATTAACGAAATTGAGTTTTAATAGAATTTTTTTGATTTAAAAACTAATATAAAGATTATTTTTAATGATAAATGATTATCTTTTCAGAAAAATGTATGTTTGTATGAAAAGGTTTTAGGGGATTTCATGTTTCTCGTTATAGAATCCTATTTCTTCTTATTATGTCCCTTACTGATGATTTTGTGCTCAACCCACATTTTATATTATTTTTCCCAAGAATATTAAGGATAAGGATGAGTTAAAAATGAATATTATGAATTTGTTTCATAAAAATAAGACATGTTTTAATGTTTTTTGGTGAAAATTTTAAACATAATATAAGTTTCCACTCTGTAATATATGCCTTTTATTATTACATACCATTCTAAAATAATAATATACAAATATTTTCTTAAATTCATGTTACATTTTTCTAGTCTAAAATAACTATAATATTTAACATTTAATGCAATGTGATTACATTTGATATTGTATATCTTACTTGAAGACACTCCTTATCCCTTTTAACCCTTACCACGGTTAAAAATATTTACCATGATAACTATTTAGTATGACTAAAATTGAAATTAATAAAATTATAAAATATATAATTTTCATATAAAATATGATATCCAATTTATTTTATTAAATTTATAGAGTTTGTGATGTTTTATTTTTAATCATGTATGTATGAGGAATATAAAATATTTAAAAAATGTCATTTTGAGTATAAAAATTCATTTTATAACAAATAAATGTTTAATGTAGATTCCAATGGAAATAGTTGGATTTTTTATAATTAATTAAGACATAGTAAACATTAATATAAAACCATTACCTAGTAGAACATTGTGATTAAATTATTAAACTTGAAGAACCAAAAATTATTTTTATGAAAATAAAAATAAAAATTAGATTTTCAAAATGTAAAACAAAAATTAATAAGATCAAAATTATATTACTAAAAAAATTATTACCTAATAAAAATATATTTGGTCTAAAAATTTATCATGGAATATCAATCAATTATTTTATCATTACAATTTCATTATAGTGCATGTAAATTTAAAATACATAATTATCACTATTCTCATAAAAGTCAAATATTTCAAAAAAATATAAAATTATTATCTTACAAAAAATATGTACATGGTGTTGTAATAAAAGAATTAAAATCTTATTATTTTTAATTCTTATATAAGAAAATTTTATGATTATATAAAATCATGTAATATGTTTATTTTTTTAAAAACAATTAATTAATTTTCTAATAAAAATTCATATAAATTTATTTTCTAAACTATTATTAATTTGAATCTATAAATTAAATATATATAAAAGATTGAAATTATTTATTTTAGGGATTACATGGGAGTTTGAAAATATAGTAATTTTCATTTTCGTTAGTTTCTCAACTAAATATCAACTCCCACATGATATACACAACAATGAGGTATTATAATGACATTGTTTCAGGAATTGTGATTAAAAGAGTTTCTCATGTATATGGTTGTAGTGAATTTTATAATTTAAAAACATATTATCCTCAAAAATAGAATTAATTACCAGGACAATTCATATAATACATTGTATATCCCCACTATCAATCATTGACCACTAAATTGCATGAGACCGCCACATGGGTTTCAAATAAATTATAAAAGCATTTCCTTTAATCATTAAATAATCACTAAGCTAATATCTATTATTTTTAAAAATATAGGGTTTTATTAAATATATATATTTATTTGGGAAATTAAAATAATCACAATACCAATGTTATCCAACTCTAGGTATGTACTAATTGCAATATTCTCAACCTTTCTTTATTTTATTTCAACCTTAAATCCAATTTTGTTTTTAGTATCTTTTATTAAAAATTATTTAATTATTAGCATCCATATATATGGTAAAACTTCAAAAAACTGAAGAGTCCATTTTTGTCCACTTAAAATAATATCAAAACGTGTGTAAAATTTAAAAATGAGAGTGTAGGGTGGTTCCAATGTAAAAAAATTCTTATATATGGAATTGATTCTATATTATTTATAAATAATAAAGGAAACAGTAAATACGATAATTTTAATAATATTTAAACAAAATTTCACAAACAAATGAATTATACATCTTTATCACATCTCCCATATTATAATATATTCATATGTTATTTTCCAATAGTAACCCTCAATGATGAAAAACCCCAAAAAATAACATCAAACTAGAAAATAATTCTTACTATCGTTTTTATTATATCACATTGTGAGAAGACATATTGGAATAATTTTGAATTTTAGCTGGGTATTTGATATAAAATAATCAAAATATTCATCTTCAATTTTCATATATAAAAAACACAATTGAATGGTAATGTATTTTACATTAGTATATATGACATTAAACAACATGCACCAAATAATATCAAACTATATTGGTTTTATCTTACAAACACTAATTATCTGTAGAATCCTCTAAATCTAGACACCCTTGTATCCATTACCAGGAAATCTATTTTTAATTCCATAATTTAATTACAAAAATAAATTCATTAGGGTAACCAAACTATTGTAATTGTTTGAAATGAAAACATATAAATGTCACATCAACCAATAGTCTGACTAAATGAGAGGAAATAAAGAAATAATTTGTATGAATATCTTGTCATACTTCATGAAATTAACTGCTTCCATCCATATGAGTTTATAAAAATTGATATATCAGATATTTATTTCTAGGGAAAATACATCGGTCACAAATGAGTTTATTTATCCAAATAACTTCTTTAGATTAAAAAATGATCAAATATATATATCATCAATATTAAAATCACCAAATATCATTTTGAAGTATAATTTTTAAAATTATATATACAATATACATAAAAAAATAAATAATAATAGATATTTATTGATATATTTATTAGTTTGGAAACAAGTAAATGTGAAACTCTATAGAGAAATCTCTTAATCTCACCAATACCTAAAAATACATCCTTTGATAATATTAAATATTCAATTATATTCTCCATAGAAACCTAATGAATTTAAATATGATTTTATTATTATATACTCATCATAAATTATATATATTATGTGGTAGAATGTGTGAAAAATATAAAATAAATGATATATCTTTCAAATAATGGCTATGGAATTATGGTCCTGAACATTTATTCATCAATTATAGAATGAAATTATTTAATTGAAATCAAATTTCCATGAAACATTTACAATGAACCCTTCTAACCATTTACTAATGATTGTTTTTTATTAATGATAAAAATTTGTATGTATATATATATATCTATTGATATTTATATATTGTAAATATGCTCCTTCAAAATTTTAATCTATTGAGAAGAAATGTACACCAAACTATTTCTTGAATTATAACATTATGACGTCATTTCAAATAAATCATGTATCATCCATATATGATGATGAAAAAATATAACCCATAAATTATTTATAAATAGGATGATCATACTCATTTAATATAATGAAAAATACAATGATAACATCATCCAAAATAATATATTATCTTTCCAAATAATGATGTATCCCATTAATATATTATTTCAATTTCGGTCACATAGAATAATATTAATCATATTAAATAAAATTAGAATATATCATATATACATCAATGAAAAAAAATTACTATGATAATTATATTTGACATATATTTTCTATATCTCATATTCATTATATGATACAATAGCTAAAATAATTAAAATTTATTTGATCCTTCTCAATAGAGACTTTTTTTAAATATAATACCATGATTATACTTAGAAATCATTACTAATAAGTGTGTTTTATATATAGATATTATACAGTCCATGTTATATATCATGATAAAAACCATGTTCCATCCATTTGGGTTCACACATGTTTGTGAATCTAGTATATTAAAAACTAAACATGTTTACTTGGATTGTATTTCATATTTCATTTATTTAAATAATATGAGATATAGAAATAATATTTTACTATTTATATGATATTTTATTACAAAGACACGAGATTCCCATAAATGGATATTTCACTTTTTGATATCATTATTAATTAAATTTCATAAACATATTCCAGAGCACCATAATAGTTTAGATACATTAGAACCATGGAACCTAATAATCTAATATGGTGGATGATCATTTCTATTTCACACCGAGATCATTCCATTTTCTAATCTCTATATAAGTACCGCAAAATATACCATTAATCATAACCTAATAAAAAATACATAAGAATTTGTACGATCATATTATATGTAATGAAAATCACAAGAGATATCACTCGATGGTTATGTGAAAGCCTAATATAACTATATGTATACATGATAATGAACATAATTTTGGAATATTATACATAACCCATCAATGATCATATACCAAAATGATGGAATAAATATTTATATTTCATATAACCCGAAGAATATGGGATTCCAATAATATAATCCATGAGATCATAACATTTTAATAATACACATATTTTTTTCATATAGATATTAATACAAAATCATTTTAATATTTTTTAGGGATAATTTCTTATGATATCTAATTTTAATGAGTTCACTCTCCAAAATATAATATTAATCATGGTTAAAACCCAATATCATAAATAAAGAAAATGTCCCTTACTAAAATATTTTTAAACTATATTTTATCCTTGTCATAATAAACTTTCTTCACCCATCATTCTAGTACTATCATACAAAACCAATTTGAAACCACATTATTGTTATGTATCACTAATCTTTGTTCACTCTCCATTATATTTTTATCTATCTCTTGAGATGTGAACCTTTTCCCTATTCATTGGAGGGAGGAAAGGATATAACACCAAGACCCCAGATACCCAGAGACAGTGGATTATTATATAACATTGGCATGATACAAGGAATCATATCCTAAAATTCTAATATGTTTAGTAGCCTTGGAAGAACTAGATAAATACATAAGTATTACATTACATCATGATATAAAAAACATCATTGTGTCCCCTTTGAACACTCTTATATCCCTTAACCAATTCTTTCAGGTTAATCATAATATACTTCTTTGCATCTTGGGAAAAATTAAATATAATATAGTGGTGAGCCCAGATGCTCAGTAAGAAGATTAATATAGTTGAAACTCTCATAAATTTGAATAAACAATTAAGGAAATGTATAAGACTAAAACACAAACATTTTATCCATAATCTTCTGTAAAAATATGTCAGAGATAAATCATATAATTCAATTTACTTATTCACATGGATATTATACTTATCTAATAAACACATTTTATATAAATAGGCAATTTTATAACGATGGAGAACATAATACCAGAAATCATTACCATATAATCAAGGCCTCACGCCAAGACTAAAAATGATATTTTTTCAATGCCTTGTCCTAATAAACTAGTTTGTCTCATTATTACTACCGATTCATCGAGGAGCTAATGTGGGATCCACCCTTCACTTAATATGTCCAATACATTTATCATATGAAATGTTTGAAACATAATCTAAACATTCGTATTTAAACTAATATACGGAATGTCAATATTTTAAATACAAACCTTGAATTGTTTGAAAATATAACATCCACAGTCAAACATAACTCATTAAATAAGATATTGAAGATTTTATTATAATAAATTAACCACATTATAAAATGATAATGGATATGGACATATATTAAAATAATAATCATAACTATTTGATAGAAATATCCCCCTTTTTTAAAAACAGTTAAAATTATCACTACATATCAAGAAACTGTTTAAAATATATTATTGAATCCTTGTGTCTCCTAACTATTTGAAACATTGAATGGTAATTTTAGTTTTACAACATTAATTTAAATTAAAAAAAATACTTGAAACAACTTTTAAATCATGGACTTTAATGAGAATGATTTAGAAGACAAAATCATTAAAATATTTAATATGAAATTATAGTTAAGTTCCTAACCAAATGAGAGATCCTTGAATACAAATAATTGAGATAAGAAAAAATTTATTATGTCATTAGAATAAATGGATTCGTGATATACTAAGTCAAAGTATAGTATATACACCATATAAATGTGAATTGGTGTAAAACAACAATATGTCTCAATGGAATGTAAATTGAAATGAAATCCCTTATAAAGAACATATCCATTGGTTAAGCATTAATAAATGAACTAATTTTGTGTGCGAAATATAAATACACTCAATATGATTGGATATTTAGTGTAAATCAATCTGAGTACATTCAAACTTATTCATTGGAAAACAACACCAATGACTTGAATATTTAACTCAATAAATATATGTTGAGTTAAAATTACTCTACCCATGTTCATATCGATGACATGAGAATTTATAAATTGAGTAATAATTTTTATCAAAAGTATATCCACACAAAGGGGAGTGTAAATTAAAACATATGTTATTAAATTTTTATTTCACACATAATCTTGGAGAATCTTATTCAATGATGATTGCATAAAACCCAATGAGTGGAAATTGAAATTTGAAATTTCCTTATTGATTTGGTAACATACAAAACATAAACACCATGAAAGAAGGATCATACAATGATTATGTAACTTCCAAATAATTAAATTATATTACAAAAAAAATATAATCGTGTGCAATACATACACCACCAAAAAAGTTAATAGTAGAAAATATAACATTAATCTCACAGGACTAAAGGTGAGAGAAAAACCCTTTAGAGTGTTGTAGTCAATAGATTCATATGAACATGAGGTAATAATAAACAAATGGATCATATAATACCACAAATATAAATATAATCAATATAATATATATCAAATGGCAGTACAGAATACACCATATGAAACAAATAAGTGGTGAACAATTCAAATCTCATAGAATTAAAAGTGAGATAAAAAACCCCTTACCCAGAACATTGTATTTTATTGAGTGTATGTTATCCTCTGAAATTTTTTTAAAATAATTGTTATTAAATTATACAAGAACCAAATCCATAAATATGAGATCATATATGATCATTTAATATTTATTTTTTAGTAATATTTTAGTAGTATCACTGTTTCAGTTGATAACTGATTCGTTTTTCATTAAATGTTTTGTTACATAAGACATGTTTCTTATGAATATGATGTATTAGATTCAAATATTTAAAGATATTATGTTCTAAAAAATTATTATTTAATCATAAAATCAAAACTAATCTTGAATGGTTACGATGGGGAATGAATCTCATTGGGTTCCTGGAGACAATAATCTATTCGTATGCACGAGCGAAAATATCATTCTATTTAAGGTGAAATATTATATAATTGGATTGTATATCATATATATATAATCATTAACATGTTATATTTATTATTTACTCAAATTATTCATCATTATTATAACCACACAAATAATGGATTGTTGAATAAAAAGTACACCATGATGTAGAGACGGTAATCTGTACGTATGCTAGTATGATGACATTATCATTCATAGGATGTATTGAATAATTAATATGGATGTACCATATTTTTAATAACATCATAGTATGTAATAGGTACTGGATTTATTATTTTTGTTTTGGAAACAACAAAGAAAGAGGATGTGGAAGAAGAATATAACATTGAAATAGGTAATGAAATTATTACCTTTTCTTCAGGTGCATCCTTTAGATTTGATCAAAAGGGCTCTATTGGATGGATTTATGATCAAATGAAGGACTGTTCGATGAAGTGAAAGTAGTTGGTAGGATGTTTGGGTAGGGTTTGGCATAGTCAACTTGCTTTGGAGGTGTGAAATTAATGGAAGGGGAAGTTCCATTTTATAAGAGAGGTTATGGTTACTTTAGTAAATGCTAGAAATATTGTTTTTTTATAAATTCATGTTGAGTTTCTAATATCTTTAAATGGATTAATATCTAGGATTAGGAGGGTATGGGTTGAAAAAATTTCAATGAATTGGTTTTATACAGGTTTAGGTCACCATATTCACCATAACTTATAGATTTTACTCTAAGTAAAACAGTTTGACATTTACCCTGTCACCTTGTATTTTTATATTACATGTTTAATAAAAATACTATAAACATTCACGGGAACCCCAAGTGGATCATTAAAAACATATCTATCATTATACACGTCCTTTGTATTATCCTTATATTTTTAAGACTATTAAATAATTTAATAAAAGTTTATTTTTTTTAACTCAATTATGTCAATTTTGAAACTATTTAGTAATTTGTTTATGTTAAAGTCATATAAAACTGATTAATTAGAAATAAATTCATTAAATCAACCCTAACATGACATATTAACATAGAAAGTTTTTTTAATTCATAAAAATTCTAAATTTTTAATTTTTTTAATATTTATTATATCAATTATTTTAATCATTATTTAATTAAGTAATTACTTCACCTTCATTGTGTCATATAAAATTTAAATATATAATGTCTAAAAATTATAAATAAAATATCATGATATTGGAAATCTTTTTATATTTTTATTGAATATTTAATGTCTAACATAGCTTATGTATAACACTATATTAAAAATGGTTTAGTTATTAAACAATGGATTTAAAACTTGTAACTATTCTTTAAAGAAAATTATAATAAATTTCCTAATATAATACAAGTGGATTAAAAGGATCATATTTATTTTTAAGGTTGTTTTTGGTCTCTATACACTTGTATTGATGAATTAATACATGTTTTAGGGTAATTATAATATCATTTTTACCATTAATTTCCCAATTTTATTTTAACAGTGGTAAATAAAATCAAAAGTTACTACTCTCAAATAATTACTTTCATATTATTGAACAATATTTATCTTTCTGATGTCAACTGTGTCTCTCAAAATTTTGAATTTCAAATTAGAGATGCAGTAAAATTACGTTTTATGAAAAGTTTCTAACTTGCCTAGATTGGTAAAAGACGTTAAAAAGTACAATAAAATTTTATACATCTAATTTTGTTATAAAATGACTCCAATGAATTAAATTTAACATATATAGTTATTATGTATCTATTATAATTTAAAATAAATTCAAATAAAATAAAATTTTATTTAAATAAAAATAATGTTTTAAACAATAACATTGTGTTTTTCAGTATTCATCAAAATTTGATAGTTTTAAGAAAAATTTAAAAAATTCACACTAATATAATTTTGATATTATGAATTAAAAAATGAATAATATTTTGAAAAATTCAAAACAATTACATTATGATAATTAATTCAATAATAATTACTAGTGCCAAAACCATAATGCTAGTTTATAAAAAGAAAAAAATATCAAATGAGTGACATATTATTATCTCCAATTTTAATGGGAAATTATATATCACGAACTACATTGTATTAAATGATATAAATATAAGATAATTATATATGAAATCCATTAAAATTTATAATTTTACACTATTACTTATTTTGATAAAAAAATGTTTTCCAATAAAATTTTGTATTTTTTAACTATTCACCAAAATATAATTGTTATCCAAAAAACACACTAGATTTATCTCAAATAAATTTTTATTTATCTATTAAAAATTAGAATTTTATTTTGTCGAATTGAATATATATAATTATCAAATATTGGATTTAAAAAAGAGGTCACTATTAAAAGGTGGTAAATTTTCATTTTTTGAAAAATATTTATTTTATATGCAAAATTGAATTTGTTCTTATATAATTTTTAAGAAACACAAATTATGGATGTTAATGTTGTATAGAATATATCAAAACCAAAATGACCTTAATACTATTCATACTCACTTTTTTAACTGCTAGTTTGGTAAGTCGTGGTGCGTTTGAACTCGTTCTTGTGTGTAGTGCAAGATATTGATTTATATTAATGAAAATAACTTAATATGAAATATTTTGGTGTTACAATGTAGTGGTCTAGAATTACTTCCAGTGGACTATAACTGATACCTATCAGGGAACTCCATGGGTGGGTACACCCCCTGGGTGCGACACACCACAATCCCTAGTGGCTGCCATTTCCTCATGAAGCCCTTGGGCGGAGAGCCATGCTTCGCCAAACGCTCACATGTGGGAGTTCCCAAGGATCATATTCATTCCTACCTCATGTGGCTCTGATAGAAACTGTAGAGACCCAAAGCTTGACATAAATGGACATTACATTACTTTTTAGGAATACTTAATACATAACAAAAATGAACACACAAGGACTGTAATAGTTTCGTGTCTTTGGAAACTCGGAACGTAATCTTCTAATCGTGGTGAAAGATCTTCAACATCTCCCATAAATATCTTCCCCTTTTGTTTTCTTACCTAAATCCTTTATTTATATCCTAGGGAAAAGAAAACATATAAAGGTTGATCTCAAATGCTCAGTAAGGTTAAGCATGGAGAAAATAAAACAAACTACATACACTTGAACATAAAAACAAGAACATAATGTGTAAACATTGAAATCTGGAGCAATGAAATAAAACATGGAAGTACATAAGGAATAGATCATAATGGAACATCAATCATGATAAAATATCATGGGAACAAAACATGTAATTGTGGAATAACATTAAGCACATGATATGATTTCTATATTAGCCAAGGAATTGCTGTCAAGACAATCTTAGTGGACAATGTCCCTTACTGAACCGGGTTTACTTGTCATTCCAGCCCCATATTATTGAACCAGATTTACATGTAGTTTCATCCATGTCTATCTCATGAGATATAAATCATTACCCAATTAATTAGAGGGAGATATAGGTCCCATCCATCTCATAATGAAATCATTCCTTGGTGTGGCACAAAAGCATAAATCATACATCACAGCATAACCCAAGTAATGGTTTGATATTCTTGGGAAGTAAATAAGTATAAAGAAATAATAAAAATAATATATATCATATATAAATACATTTCCATCACAATGTCATCCATGAGAGGTGGTAGGAGAAAATTGAACATTCATCGTTTCATGATGCATTGGTTTTCCATCCACAGAAACATTATGTTCTTCATCGAATTGATGGAGGTGTGTGTTAGTGTATTTTGAATCCTTCTCATAAAAACAACCTATTATATTGAGGATACTGGTGTTGTTAAAAAAAGAAAGTATTAAAAAGATTTTAGGGGTTGGAGAAGTTGAATAAAGGAAGACAACTTAAGAGAAATTGTTACCTTTAATTTGGGTAACTTCCTTTGGTTTGAACCAAAATGACTTCATGAAGTGCCTTCAGCCTAATGTTAGGCTCCTAGGTGGAGTATATTGATGTATAGAGCTTAATTGTGAAGCGTTTTCACTATCCTAATGGCTTTAGAGTTGTGAGGAATTGGATAGAAACGGTCCCCTTTTATAAGGGGGAGGAGGGGCTCTTTTGGAAAGTGTGAAGATATTATTTTATCATAAACTTATCTTCAGTTTAAAAACATCCAAAAATAATTAAATATGAATATAAGAAGACTAATTGTCTAAATAAAATCACCCAATCATAAATGGACATGTTTTGGATAATATTTTAATCATTATAATCTAATTTTTTTTAAATTATTTATTAATGAGGTATTTACTGCATCATTATTGTATCATAAATAATTTAATTTATTTGATGTCTAAAAATTATAAAATAGATACCAACATGTATGAAATGTATTTAGATTTCCAATGAATATTTATAGCTTAAATATAATTTATATATCCCCTTATAAAAAGTAATTACTAAAATATTTTTTTAATGCCAATTTAGACTTTACATTAAATTAATTAATCTAATGTGTCATTGTCCTTCATAAGTTGCTCCATGGAGACCGAGTATTGACCCAAGGATGTCTGTTGTCGGACATTACTCATCCAATAATGTTTTTACAAGTGTTGAGGTAATTTCTAATTATTATAATATTCTTTTAACCTTGAATTACCCAATTTACCTTTAACCACAATAAATAAAAGTTCCAAGTTACTATTCATCAAAATTTATTTTCATCTTATTGAACCACATTTTACTTCTTGATAACAACCATGTATGTCGGATTTTTCAAATTCAATTCATAGAAGTGGTAAAATTTCATTTAAATGAACGATTCAGTTTTTTAACTACCACTAAGTGGTTTCACTATTCATCCAAAATTGATGTTTTTCAAAACAATTCCAAAAATTCAGCCTAAGATATATTTAATATTCTGAATTCAAAAATGATGTCAATTTTTTCAAATTCAAAACATAGATGTGGCATTAATTAATTTTAAAATTAATTCCCATTATCAAAATAAATAATGTGTTTTTATGAAACAATAACTATCAAAATATCATCACTTGTTTATGTCCAATTTCAAAGTGAAATTAATTCCAATGACCAACTTTGGATTAAATGTTAAATATATATTATAATTACACTATAAAACCAATTAAAAAGATAATCTAACCATATAAATCATTGCGATGAAAGTTTTTTTAAATTAAAATTTAGTGTGTTTATACTATTTATCAAAATATGATAGTTATCAGAATAATATGAAAATTTTATTCAAATTAAATTTTTATATCCTGATTCCAAAGAAGAATTTTATTTGGTCAAATTGGACATATAAACATGTCAAAAACTAGATTTATAGTGGGTGCGTCATCAAAAGGCAGAAAAACTACATTATTTTAAAAATACTTATTTTAGACGAAAAATTTATTTTATTCTCATACCATGATAAAAAAAATATGTAAGATGAATAATAATTTTATAAAATTAAAAATGAAGTTAATAATATTCATAATGGCTAATCCATAATAATATTATAACAATATATCTTTGTTTAGTGAAACCCGGTATTGCGTACTACACTCGCTATCGAGAAAGGTCGTGATTGCGTGTAATGAAAGACAAGTCAGGGTTGCGTGTTGTGCCAGAATTCATTGTTGTTTCTTATAAAAGAATCCAACCATATTTTAGTTATACATTGAATATATATATATATATATACAGTCAATGTTGCGTAGAATTACTACTATCAAACGAACTTGAAATTCTGTGTAACACAATCCAAGAATAGTGTTGCGTATACTGCAAGCTAATATGGTGTTGCGTATAGCACAAGATAATCTTGGTGTAGCATAAAACACATGACATAAAATAAATTAAAAATAATATTTATCATAAAATCTCAGGTTGTTAAATCATACCCCCTTAAAATAAATTTCACCCTCGAAATTCGTCGGGGTTATAAATGGTTTAATACTTGAAAGTTTATTCAATAGAATCCCACATTGTAAAAAGGGAATACCAAAACCTATCTTTAAAAACTAAAGTATAAAATGTAATGGTTACCAAAATTAACTAATCACTGGGTTTCCACATAGACGAACATAGGTGAAAATATGGATATGGAAGAAAAAATATATCCATCAAGTTCTGATTGAGAGTCGTAGAGAACATGGATATGAAAAAGCCACCAATCAAAAATCCATTAATTTGTTATGATCTAAGCTATCATATGATTCATCAGATATAAGAGCACTAGGACAACATGTTGTATTAGTTATCATTTTCTAATGTTGAAGAATTCGAATTAGAATATATAATTACTTTATTTCGGAACAATCTCACTATTGTTTGTGCCTTGAACAATTTCTAATTCATCACAGAAATAAATGATGTTGAATTTTTCATTCTTGAAGTGTTATCAAATCGTGTGATAGAATGATGGGTCATTCCATCTATCTCAATGAAAATTATAGAAAAAGTTATTGAATACATAAGTCCATGTATGGTGAGGTTAATAATATATGATTCCAAAAATGTACTTATACTTCATATATCATACCTCTTAATAAAATATAACTAGTTTCTACTAACCAGGGACATCTTATAGGCTAGTGGTAGGCAATAAATTCATGTCGCACATCGGTTTTGGGTTCTATTCACATAGCCTTGTCCGACGCGACGGGTTGTCTCCCGTCCTGGAGGTTGTACTTTATCTAAAACTACATTATTATAACATTATATATATAATTTCACAAAAAGTTCTAGCCTTAAAAAATACTATCTGATGTACAACATCACCCTTTCCAATCATTAGACTTATTCAAAATACATCTGTACTATCTCATAGTATACAGAAAATGATTACTGGAATGGTCACATGACAAGAACATGAATACCATCATTTATCATACAATATATCTTGTTGGTCACATTCCAAACATGTGAATTCCTTAATCATGAGTTCTCTTGATACAGAAATTACCATAGAACCTTAGTGAAAACATGAATGTTGTCAAAAGGTAACTCTTTCCACATTCCAAAATCCCAAAATTTCTATATACTGAAACCATGATAAAACTGTGTCCTTATATCAGTCATGAGCTCATTTCATTTTCACTTTATCCATTCATTATGCACATATCATCTAATTTACAAAAATATTTCAATTACTTTTAATGGTTATTGGTACCATAAAATTATTGAAAACCACAATAGACCAATATATAAATATTCCAATATCCCACAATACTATATACTACATTATTTTGGAATCCCGTTACATAAACAGTTAATCATGCCACCACATCGTTGTCATATTCAACATTGCCAATAGTGATCGCATGCGACTTCTATTTGTCTTCTTCCTTAAGTGGTTTCTCATGCTGATCATCATTAACCCTTGGATTAGGATATTGATTAGCATAATGCCCCATTTCCTTGCACTTTAAGCATTGAAGTGTTGGTGGAGAGTTCTCTGTAGTCTTTTCTCTATTCACATCATTAGAAACCTTGTACCCATTACATAGACAATCAACTACTCGATGAACTTCTTTTCCACACTTAAAACATTTTCTAGTACCTTTTAGTAAATCTCCACCATGCTTCATTCCACACATTAAGCATAAAGAAACATTAATCTTCTTTTCACCATTGTTCTGAGATTTCTACTTCACTTCATCTTTTGTTTCTTGTCAAAACCATGAGGTGGATATATAACCGAAACTTCTATTTCTAACTTAATATCACAGCACACAATTTATTCATAGCTACTGAAGTCTCTTATAGCTATTTCCCTTCAAAGACATGGTTTTACGCTACTGAAGAATTGAACAACTTTACCTTCCGGTTGGATGATAATGCCAGATGCATACCGTGAAAGCCTTGTTAAATTCACTTCGTATATACCAACAGATTCATCATCCTTTTTCATAAGCTCAAGGAACTCAATTTCCATATTTGTTTGAACAATACGAGGGCAGTACTAATTTAAATATAATTTCTTGAACTCATCCCATTCCATGGAGTCAATTTTAACTTGGGGCCTTGTATTCTTAATTAAAGTCCACCATTGATCTGCTTCGCATTCTAATTGGTAAATAGTCAGAATGAGGTTTTCATGTTCCAAATAGTGAATTATGGAAAATATCTTTTCAATGGTACTGTTCCATTATTCAGAAACAAGTGGATGAGAAGACCCACTGAAAGAATGGAGACGTTGCCTCATGAAGGACTCAATAGAATATTGTTCCATTCTCTGCTCATTTGTTATTCCAGAATGATTCATAGCATGTGTAAGTATAGCAATAAGATTTTTCAATCCATCTCCCATTAAATTAGTTTGTTAAGAAGGAAAATCATTGTAGTGTCCATTACATTGATCAATACGGTTCCTTCGGGTTCCAGCCATCGTCTAAAACCCAAAAAGAATAGTATGAGAGGCAAAAATCATGATAGGTAAAACAACATAATAAAAGTGGAGTAACTTCAATATCTAACATCTTAGGTTTAATTATAAGATCTTTACCTTAATTTTAGGATTATAACCTATAATTATACATAACCATAGGGAAATCCCTAGACATACCTTAGAAATATCTCTAGGGATCTCACTAAAGTTTTCACATCCTAGTTTCCAAAGGTTGACTAAACCTTTCCTCTGATACCAACTGTAGAGGTATAGAATTACTTCTAGTGGACTATAATTGAAACCTATCAGGTCACTCCATAGGAAGCTACACCCCCTGGGTGGGACACACCAACATCCTCAGTGGCATTCATTTCCTCATGAAGCCCATAGGCATAGATCCATGCTTCGTCCAACGCTCACATGTGAGAGTTCCCAAGGATCAGATTCAATCCAACCTCTATTTCCTCTGATACCAACTATAGAGACCCAAAGCTTGACATACATTTAAATTACATTAATTTTGCGGAATAATTAATACATAACAAAAACGAACACACAAGGACCATAATAGTTTAGTATCTTTGGAAACTCGGAACATAATCTTCTAATTGTGGTGAATGATCTGCAACATATCCCATAAAGATCGTCCCCTTTTGTTTTCTTACATAAAACCTTTCTTTATATCCTGGGAAAAAAACATGTAAAGGGTGATCTCAAATTATCAACAATGGTATGCATGGAGAAAATAAAAGAAACTATATAAATTTTAACAAAAAAACATGACCATAATGTTTAAACATAGAAATCCTGAGCAATGACATAAAACATGGAAGTACATAAGACATAGATCATAATGGAACATCAATCATGATACAATAGCATGGGAATAAGACATGTAATTGTGGAAAAACATTAAGAACATTATATGATTTCCATAGTAGCAAAGGAATTGATTCCAAGACCATCTTAGTGGACAATGTCCCTTACAAAACCGGGTTTACTTGCCCTTCCAACCCTTTATTTCTCAACCAGATTTACTTGTCGTTTCAGCCATGTATATCTCATGAGATATAAATATTTACCAAATGTATTGTAGGAATATATAAGTCCCATCCATATCATAATGAAATCATTCTTTCATGTTCCACAAAAACATAAATCATACTTCATAGGATAACCCATGTAATAGAATGGGATTCCTAAACATCATGCCATCATAACATAATCCATATGAAAAATAGATATCATTTCATAAAAAGAAGAATAAAACCATGTGAATAATGGATACATTACTATTGAAACATAAATATATTTAATTATGTCATTTTATATGGAACATAGTTTGGAAATAACACTCTAAATGAATTCTTGAGGAAAATATCCTTTCTTCTTCAAAAACATATTCTTTTCAAGAAATGTCATGCCATTTTAAAATAAAAGGGTTTTGTTGAAAATTATCATGAAATATTTTAGAGTAATATTCAAGAAAATTTGGAATTATAAAACCATAAAAATCTGGTCATTCCCTATACGTTAGAAAAAACATTCTCCTCCTACATTGGCCGGAAAATTCAAAAAAGTACCTCGTACAAAAAAACGACCGAATATTCCTTTCATATCTTTTACTAAAAACTCACCGAAGGGTAAAATTGGATTTAAACAATTTTAGGGGGATAGAAATAATATTACATATTGTGGAAACATGCATGTGGATGATAAATATTCTCCGGTAAATACCAAAGTATAAACAATCTCGCATAAAAATGAGATTGTGAGATTTTCCCTTACCTCGGGTCCGATATGCTTCGTACGTATCCGAACTGCCTGTATAATGATTTAAAAAATGTCATTGATGAATTAAAGAATAATATTCATTGTTATGATATCATATATGGTTCACTTATGTCTTTATATTACCTGTTCTTTTGTAAATCCCATGTTAAAGCATCGTTTTGGGTAAAATTATCTTATTTATCGTACGTGTTTGGACATGATTTTCGTGATGTTAATATTTTTTATATCATGATTTAATTACATTGATAATTTAAATCATGATTTATATATCATATATATTCCTTATATTTCCCGCATATACTTTATTTATAATAGTACATAACATATGAAGGTAAGAAATGCAATGCACCGTTCATGGAGACGGTAAGTCGTACGTGCGCATGAAAGCTACTTTCATTTCTATTTATAATTTTAATGGAATAGGTATATTATAATTACAAGATAATATCATATATAATATCATTAACTCCATCTTTTATACATACCACATAAGGCATTAACGAATCACATCACTTTGAGGGGGTGGTAGTCCGCACTTCCTCAAATGAGATTATCATATTTACCCACTATGGAAACCATAATGTATTCATATAATTGGGAATTAAAGAGTAATAATGAAATAATAAACATAATATATATCATATATAAATAATGTTCTATCATAGTGGCCACCATTATATGTGGTAGGAGAAAATCGAACAATCATCGTTTCGTGAGGCGTTAATTTTCCATCAACAGAAACATTTGGTTCTTCATCCATTAGGTTGTGGTGAGTGTAAGTGTAGTTCGAATAATTCTCACAAAAACAACCTAGTATATTTATGATAGTTTTTTAAAAAAAATAATTGATTAAAATGAGTTTAGGGGTTGGAGAAGTATAACAAAAGAAAACAACTTAAGAGAAACTGTTACCTTTAATTTGGGTATCTTCCTTTGGTTTGAACCAAAATGACATCCTGAAGTGCCTTCTGCCTAATGTAAGGATTCAAGATGGAGTATAGTGATGTAGAGAGGTTAATTGGGCAGATGATGGATGATCCTGATGGCTTGAGAGTTGTGATGAATTGGATAGAAATGGTCTCCTTTTAGAAGGGGGAGGAGGGACTCTTTTGGAAAGTGTGAAAATATTATTTGATTATAAACTTATATTCAGTTTCAAAAGTTCCAAAAATAATTAAAGATGAAGATAAGATTACTCATGGTCTAAATAAAATCATCCAATCATAATTGGACATGTTTCGGATAATATTTTAATCATTATAATCTCATTTATTTAAGTTATTTATTAATGAGGTAAATATTGCATCATTATTGTGTCATCAATAATTTAATTTATTTGATGTCTATAAATTATAAAAAAATACCAATATGTAAGATATATATTTAGAAATCCAATTAATATTAATAGTAAAAATTATAATTTATATATCCCATTATAAAAATTAATTACTAAAAGATATTTGTTAATGTGAATTTTGTCTTTACATTAAATTAATTACTCTAATGTGTCATTTTCTTTCTAAAGTGGATCCAAGGGGTCCCAAAATCGACCCAAGGATTCCCATGGTCGGCAATTACTCATAAAATAAGGTTTGGACAATTGTTAAGGTAATTTTTTATTATTATAATATTATTTTAACCTTGAATTACCCTATTTACATTTAACCGCAGTAAATAAAAGTCAACAGTTACTATTCACCAAAAACTATTTTCATCTTATTAAACCCCATTTAACATCTTGATAACAACCATGTATGTCTGATTTTTGATATTCAATTCAGAGAAGTGGTAAAATTTCATTTAAATTAATGATTCAGTTTTTTAACTACCACTATGTGGTTTCACTATTCATCAAAAAAATGAGGTTTTTAAAAAAATATACAAAAAAATCTGCCTAACCTATATTTGATATTATGAATTCAAAAATTATGTCCATTTTTTCCAATTCATGACATATAATTTTCATTAAATAATTTTAAATTTAATTCCCGTTATCAAAACAAATAGTGTGTTTTTAAGAAACAATAACTATCTAAAGATCATCACTTGTTTATGTCCAATTTCAAAGTGAAATTAATTCCAATGACCAAAATTCGATTAAATGGTAATAATATATTCTAATTACACATTAAAACCAATTAAAAATATAATCTAACCATATAAATTATTGTGATGAAAAAAGATGTTTTTAATTAAAATATAGCGTATTTTTACTATTCATCAAAATATG
The DNA here is from genome assembly GCA_963277665.1 of Viscum album. Classification (NCBI taxonomy): domain Eukaryota; kingdom Viridiplantae; phylum Streptophyta; class Magnoliopsida; order Santalales; family Viscaceae; genus Viscum; species Viscum album. The sequence continues at coordinate 709,408,390 of OY728156.1, forward strand.
AATGTTATCAGAATTATATGAAAAATTTATCCAAAATAAATTTTTAAATCCAGATTCCAAGGAATAATTGTATTTGGTAAAATTGAACTTATAAACATGTCAAAGACAAGATTTAAAGTGGGTGTGCCATCAAAAGGCGGCAAAGCTGCATTTTTAGAAAAATACTTATTTTACCCAAAAAATTTATTTTATTCTCATGCCATGTTCTTGAAAATATGTAAGATGAATAATAATGTTATAAAATTAAAAATTTAGTTAATAATATTCATAATGGAAAGTACATAATAATATTATAACAGTATATCATTGTTTAGTGACACCCAGTATTGTGTACTAGACACACTATTGAGGAAGTTCACGATTGTGTGTAATGCAATCCAAGTTAGGTTTGCGTGTTGTGAAAGAATTCATTGATGTTTTTATAACATAATCCAACCGTATTTCATTTATACATTGAATATATATATTTATGTATAAACTCAATGTTTCGTAGAATGACTACTATCAAACGAACTTGAAATTGTGTGTAACACAATCCAAGAATAGTGTTGAGTATACTGCAAGCTAATACGGTGTTGCGTATAACACAAGATAATAATGGTGTATCATAAAAAACATTAAATTAAATAAATTAAAAATAATACTTATCGTAAAATATCGGGGTGTTACATACATTCTCTCCCCTTTGGAAAATTGCATTCTCAAAATTTTATAATTGGTCTTGGGAACCACATTGGAAGTCCCACATCAGAAAAAAAAATGTCAATAAAAATATCACATAAAATTTACAAATTTAAGTACAAAGGTCATGTGAGATAACCCATACTAAGATTCCATATCGAAAAATATGGATATAGAAGATAAAATAAGTTTCCAGTTATGATGGAGAGTGATAGAAAACACAATCAAGAGAATGTTAACAACAAGAAAACAACAAACTTGTGATGGGTTAAATGGTCATTAGTTTCCCTGTAGGAAATCTAAATGGAAAACTATTTTTTGTTTTATGTTTCATTTCAAAAATGTGAAGAATCTATTTAGGAGATTAACTAAAAACATAAATATATATACCTACTTTTCAAGTAGAGTTTCATCTTTTAATAAATTTCTACCTCTAACTCTTTTTTTAAAAAAAATTATTTAAGATGATTTGGTCACACCTGAAGTGATAGAACCAATAGCTAGAGAATCAAAAATTACTCAAAATATGAAAAATATATATCCCTTTCCATTATACATTATCCAAATCCAATATGGTTATTATAAGATCATATAATCCCCAAAAATAATAATCCTTTAAGAATTAAATACTACTCTTAATCTCAAAAATTAAAAAAACAATGCCCTATGTTCAAAAATGACAATTCAAAAAAATCTCCTTAAAAATCATCAAAATAATCCATACATAGTCTGAAACCCAAAACATTGATAGATTTGATCACATAGTCTTCCACGAAAAATTGTAACATTTATATCAAAATAACATAAAATCTCTTAAAGTCACATACATAAGAGTAATTAACCTAATAACATATTCTTTATGATAGGTTTATAATTTCCATAAATAACCCAAATCACTATAAATATACAATAAAAACATATATAAAAATCCACCATTACACCTCAAATTAAATCCAATAGTATTCTAGTTTACAATGGCATATAGTGTTCCCAACAGAGTGAACATCTTCTAAATTTAAATTTTTCACCTAATCACCCAATCAATTTTTTATACATAGGATATATATTTTATAAAACATAAGATCACTAGTTAAATTATTATTCATCAATAAAATCATTTAACTAAAAATAATTATACACACTAACAAAGGACTTCAAATAATCCATTGGTAGGCGATAAATCTCAGTCTCACTTTTTTTTGTGGGATTGATTCCCCCAGCTTTTTCCGATGCGATGAGTTATCACATTTTCTGTGTGTTTTCCTTTTTCAAAAATTATATTTCATAACACTCCCAAAATGTGATAAATTTATCAAAATAACCATAACATAATTTAACAACAAATGTTCTCCCATAAATAAAAATTTCATCCCTAAAATTAATAACATGTAATTGCCTAAAATTCAAGGATCATATAATCCCAAACAGTTCTTGAAAACTATATCCAAAAAAGTAAACATAATTATTTCTAAAATATAATTTTAACATAACAAGCTGCAAGGTTACAGATACAAGAGAATAGTCTTCCAATGTTACCACATAAACATAGATAATTAATACATTAATACATTTTTTCATCCATTTATTTGCACATTGGTTTTTCCTTGACTTGTAGGTTATCCTATAAATTAGTTCATTGACATGGGAAATTCCAAGGTCCCTTACATTTACGAAAAATGAATATCAATCGTTTCTTAGGATCATTTCTATTTTCTCCCATAGTATGCTTCATTTTTTATAAAAAAAACTTGACATTATGTGATTATTTCCAACACATAAAGCATTTCTTTTTTCCTTTGAGAAACCTTCCAATGTGTATTTTTCCACATTTCTGGAATGATGGAAATTGAGAATTCTTTTCTCCACCATATCCACTACTGGAGCCCTAATCATTCTCCTCTTTTATACTATTTGTTTAGTTTTGGAGTTGGTTAATGAAAATATTATGGATCATATTTTTGGTAACAATATTTAGTAAGAAACTGATATCTTTTAAGCCAATCAAAATTCCATTTAGTTTCACATTTCCATCCTTATCCAACCTTTTACAATATGTAAAATGTTTCCATGACATCCTTGGAATCCAACCATTGACTAAAAAATTGAAGCACAGTTTGAGTCATAAAATAATTTTGAGCATATCATGACACACTATTTTCAATATGAAACACCTTAGTTTTAACCAAGGTTATTTATTCTCATCTTCTATTAGAATCCTTTAAATCAGTTTTTATAAAAGATTTGAATTATCCTAAGCATATACCCTAGTAATGTCATAACCAAGTGTTCTACAGAGCCCATTGTTATGTACCAGGACACCCCAGGTCAATCCAGAAATTCTTTGTCTGAGTATTCACTCATAGGTAAATCTGTGCTAGAGACGCCTCTACCTTCCCATGTCCAGACAATGATGCATTTCTTTTTGGAAAAACCACATAATATTAACATTACAATACTTTTTGGATGTTTTTCTATATTGAACTATATTTCCTATCTATGTTTATTGTTTTTATAATTAAATTTTTTTAAAATCTATCTTCTACGCTTGGTACTAAACATCCTCTAATACCCATTGTAACACATAGACCCTAGTTACCTAGAGTCAGTTCATTAAAACATAACATTGCCATGATACAAGGAATCATGTCTCGAAAGGATGATCTGTTTATTATCTTGGGATGTACTAGATTAATACATATGTTTTACATTACATCTAGAAATAAAAAAACGAAATTGTATCCCCTTTAAAGACTCTTATATACCTTATCTTATTCCTACAGGTTCATCGTAATATACTTATTTCTATCCTAGTGAAAATGAAAAATAAGGAAGGGGTAAATTCTGATGCATAGTAAATATAACAATATATCATAAACTATCTAAAATAAGAAATAACATTTAAGGAAATGCATAAGAATAAAACACAATAAATATAAACTTATACGTCAACATAATATAGTAATGATAATCCAATTAATCCATTTACATATTCACGTGGATATTCAACTAGTCGAATTATTCCATGTAATATCAAAAGTCAATTTAATAATGATGGAATGCATAATTCTAGGCATCATACCACCAAATCAAGGCCTTGTACCCAGTCAAAAATAATATTATGTCAATGCCTTTTGCCATGACTGTAGATTGTCTCATGAAACAAACTAATGCATCGTGGATCTATAGTGGGCTCCACATATATATTACTATGTGCAATATATTCCTCATATAAAAAGGGTGACACATAATCTATATATTCATATTAAAATTACTATATGAAATGACAATATTTTAACCATGAAATAGAAATGGTATAGAAAGAGAACATGCACTATCAAAAACATATCATTCAACACAATATGGAAGATAGTATTTTTAATAACCCAACCCCACCATGTCCATAACTTTTCCAAAACACAGCTCCGCTTAAATGATAGCACCAGTCACGGTTGCACACCGGTCAAATTGGCACTGTGACGGTCAAACTACTGTCACGGTGGCACCGTGATAGTCGCACAGAGGCCACGATGGAACCGTGACAGTGGCACCATAATGGTGACACCATGAGTGTGACATTGTAACAGTGGCATTGTGTCCTCACCTTCGAGTTTCTAACCTTTCCACTACCGCAACATATATTCTGACAAAAAGATTATTTAATTACCTCTTCCAAGACATTTAAATAATATAAATAATATCTAAAATCCCCAAAGAGTCGGGAAACCCTTAACTTAACAAAACATGTGGTTTTTCCTCAGTGTCATGCCCATCCCTGTACCTTCTAGATCATCCCATGTTATGTATTTCCTTATGATTAAATAAATTTTTTTAACACATATCTGTTATGACCACCCCCCTACAGAGAATTGTTAAATGAAAATTATTTCCATCGTGCGTAACTGACCGACCATGTGGGAAACCACGATCTAACTTTAAATCCTTCAAAATTTATGTATCACGTAACAACGTTATCTCAAACTTATATCGCACAGAATTATTTATTCTTCATCCTCTTGGCTGGTCTCATTTTCTTCTTGGTGAGTTTGGAGTTCCCCTTCATGAGGTAATTGGTGCTAATGTGACGGAGCCTTTCATCTCACACTTGGAGTCCTTGAAGTTTCTCCCTTTCACATCGTGCATCCCCTGTTCTTGGAGCGTGGAGAAGTACTTTGATCCTTGAACAACCATGTAGGGTTTTTCCTTCGTCTCTCCTTACTGATTATCATTCGCGGTGGGTACACTACTGTTTCTGTGGGACTGGATGAAACCAACCCATAACAAAGATAATAAATAGACTATTAAAGAATGATGAGGTCTGTTTGACAATTCCCTTGTACTATATTATCTTTCTATATGTTGTGAACTGTATGGTCTTACGTTCACTGAAAATCATGGCTGTTGGTGGTCTATTCAAGTCCACTAATTAACCCTTTTCTTCTATGATGATTAAATGACATTAAAATGGAAATTGGTTAATTACCTATACTCCGTTTGTTAAATGGAAGACCAATGAACATAAATATTTGTGTGGTCACACCGGTTAACAAACCGAAAGAACCTAAAAAATGATGTGATTAAACAAGGTTGTTTTCCTACTCTGTTTTGGTAGTAAGTGTGTTGTTCTGTTTGATGATTTTGGGGTGATGTAAATGTGGATTGGATCCTCTATTATGGCATTGTTGTTGGTCATGAATTTGAAGTTGTGTGGGGCTGTATCTCAAGGGTTGGTTTGGTTCCAGTACTTTGAGGGTTCTCACAGATCCCATTGTTATTGTGACTCCACAAGGGAACAGGCTGTGAATACATAAATCATTGTTTGGATGTTTCTCTTTCTTTGGCTTGTGGTTATGCTTATTAGTTTCCTAGTAGTGCAGAATTCCCCAAAATGGGATCACTTGAACATGAAATCAAGAATGAGTTAAATGGGGAATTGGTTTTGGGAATGAGTAGTGACTTGGTTGTGGGTGTTGTTCCTTTTTTTATGAATGAATAGTAACAAGAGATTTTGTGCTCAGGTTTGCTACGGAAACCCTAGGTTGGGATGTGTGATAGTTAACTATAAATATAAATGTAGTTTTTTTCTTATTCACACCCAACCCAAGTTTATCACTTAGTGCCGAACACCCCCATTTCGTTGGGGAGGGTGTTATTCCCAACACTCATATGAGTGGCTGGTTATTAGCTTCTTTTCAGATCCCTTTCCCGAATAGCCCAAGACTCTTCGGGAAGACTGTGATGGCTTGAGTTCCATTATAGTCCAAGGTTATTCAGGTAGGGTAGTTGTGGTGGTTGGCCCAGGTGTGTGTGGGCAAGTTGTTTCCCTAGAGGGTTTGGGATGAGGCCTTTGTGTCTACAGGTGTGGAAGAAGTTGTTCTGGCCCAGGTGTTTGCGGGTGTGGTTACGGTTGGTTGTTGTGGCCCAGGTGTTTGCGGGTGGGATTTGTGGTAGTGATGGCCCGAGTGTGTGAGGGAAGGGAGTGGTAGTGGGACTACAGTGAGAATGGAGGTATAGGTGTGATGCGTAGGATGTCTTCAATAACCAGTGGGAAAGTGGCGTGGAGTACCCAAATATCGATGTGCTATTATTATACATTACATGACTTTCATTATTTGGGTAGTTTTCCTTGGTGAGGCTTGGCTGGATAGTTTTCCTTTCTAGGTTCATTGGTTATCGCTTTTCTCACATGGCATTAGGATGCCTCTCCACTTGTTCATGAGTGTCTTTGGTTTTCCCAACTGAGTATACTTGTATGCTCACCCTACATATATAAAACTGCTTTTAGGTTTCCATGAGTACTTCAAGGATAGTGCATGTCCATACTAGCTCAGACATTGGGATAGTTTCATTGCTGATTTTTTTTCTTTCATGGTACTTTACCATTGTAGTCTCCTTTTCCATTGTGGCATTTAGTTTTGTAACCTGCATATGGGAATGTTTTTTCTTTGGATTACTTTTTACAACCCAGTTTTGGTGTTGTTGGGATTTTCTATCTTATCTTTCGATCCTATTAATGAAAAGGGATAATGACTTCTATCTTGTACGTGATTCCATACCCTTGTTTCTAGTTTCTACTCTGGGATCTATTGAAGGTGGGTCTCATGGGTCATTATCTATCCTTCAACTTAAAGAAGGAAGGGTCTGGAAATCTGTTGTCCCTTCTCTCATCATTGTGAAGGAAGGTCATGACCGAATGGTATCAGAGTAGAGTTCGAGGGATATGATGGAGTTCGGAGTTAGGCACAGTGAAGATTGCATGGGATGGTAGGGCCACATTGTTGGACAATCTTGGTGCGTGAAATAGGCCAGGGAGGACTAGCTAGGACATAGAATTTTCGTGCCCCCTGTGATCCGATGCTAGGAATGTGGGCCTGTCGAACGACCAAGTAATGCTGCACTTATTGTAGGGTAGAGACCCTAGGTAAGGTACATGCAACATAATGACTTATGTTATTATGTTTCATTGGTATTTTGTGGATTTAAAATTATTACGAAGTCTATGAAAATTTAAGAAAAATATTATACACTAATCAAGCTTAAGAATTCCATGTTTATCTTGCAGTTAAGGCACCTGGGAGATGAACAAAAGTAGTGTGGGAAATGGAGGACCAGGAGGCTGACATGGCTGATTGAAAGAAGGCTGACCGAGAGGGGGAGGATGGTCAGTGGTAGAAGACACTTTGTTCCTTTCAGCGGCAGACCCTCGGGAAGTACAAGGGAAGCATCTATGACATGGAGACTGATAGTTGGATAGAGAATATAGTGATATATTTTAGCTTAATCCAAGCTCTGACGGAATACTGGGTTCCTCTGGCTGTAAGTTAGATGCGGGGAGTAGCGCGCCAGTGGTGGACGCTTTATCCTGGGGAGAAGATGGTGGCTGAGGTTGTGTGGGATGACTTCGAGGAGTTTCGGGAAAAAATCCTATATTCCATGATGAATGCTGAGAAGAGGCAGGATCTATTCTCCCTCCAGTAGGGGATAATGTCAGTGAGATATTTCGGGATCAAGTTTAAGGATCTACTTCACTTCCATCTGAACCATTTTTTGGATGAGGAGTCTTGGGTGATACGTTTAGAGGAGGCATTCCAAACTTCTCTTCAGTATGTCGTTACTCCCTTCAACTTACCGAGATACATAGAGGTCCATAAGAAGGCTAAAGTAGAATAAAGGATGCACACACTGTGAGGTGTATCACGAGAGGGAATTCAGTTGGGTTCGTCGAAGGGGAATTCCGTCAGCAGCAGGCCACCAGCATCAGGGCCCTCTAGGTTTTGACCAGTAGGAAGCAAGCCCAAGCCGTTCCATTTCTGATTCCCCGGTCCTCGCCCTTTCCTTTCGTGGGCAGCACTGAGGTGCTTCATCTGTGGCAGCCATGGGCACCTTCAGAATTAGTGCCCAGACTGAGTATGGTGCAATGGGGGTGGGCCAGTGAAGCACCCTCCCCAGCCGCAACAGTTTCCAACTAGGACCTTTCAACAGTAGCAGAATGGGATCCAAGCTCCCGCTCTTCTGAGGGTATGTGTTGCAAGAGGAGTCTGACCTCCGGGCGCTCCTCCAGATCCTCGACTAGGGTGCGGTCAGGGAGGTGGCCGACAACTGATGGGAAGGGGAGCTGTTCGTGGATAGTAACACACCATGGAAGCAGCGGTTCTAGCAGGGATGGATGTTGTTCGAGGTAGGATCATATTGTTTAGTACTCATGCCTATGCCTTGTTCGATATAAGAGCTTCACACTCCTTTTTGGTGCCTAGTCTGGCTCATGCTCTGGGTCTAAATGCTGAGAGAATTCCAGTGCCCCTCCTGTCAAGTACACGAGTCGGAGGTCAGACCGACTTGTTTTATGTTTGTCGAGGGCGTAGAGTGATGATAGTGCCACATTAGTCGATCAGGGATATTCTAAATTTTTAGATAAACCATACGATATCATCCTATGAATTGACTTTCAATTCTTTGTATGTGCTATCAGTGACTGATTCTGAGGAGGGATCGTGTTTCCAGATTTGGGTGGCCAACGTGTAACTTTCATCGGTGAGCGGGGATTCCAGAAAAGCAGAAGGCAAGAGGAGCCCTTCCTTTCTTTGGTATCAAAACTATTAATGGAGTCAGTGGATGCAGAAATGGTAGAAGTCCCAGGGATCTTCAGTGAGTATATGGACGTCTTACCTGATGAGGTGGAAACTCTATGCCCTCTACGTGATGTTGAGTTCAGGATAAACTTGCAACCTCGTGCTATTCGATTTTGAAGGATCCCAACGAGATGGAAACTTCTCTGTCGCGAGAGATGCAGATTCAGATTGACGATCTGATGAAGAAGGGTTTTGTTCAACCAAGTGCATCACCATGGGGTGCTCCAGTATTGTTTTCAAAGAAGTAATATGGTGGTCTGAGGATGTGCATAGACTATAGGATACTGAATCATGTGACTGTCAAGAATCGCTACCCTCTTCTAAGGATAGAGGATCTCTTTTCCTAGCTGAGGGGATCATGATGGACTTCTAAGATCGATCTTTAGTCTGGATATCAAAAAATGATGGTGATGGAGGGTGACATCTCAAAGACAACCTTCAGGGGAGATATGGTCACTTTGAGTTTGTGGTCATGCAGTTCAGCATTACGAACGCTCCTACTGTGTTCATGGTGCTCACGAACACTATCTTCCGGGAATAACTAGATCGGTTCGTAGTCGTGTTTATTTACTACATCCTGATCTATGCATTATCAGAGGAAGATCACGCAGAGCACCTGAGAATGGTTTTAGAGGTCATCATACAACACTAACATTATGTGAAATTGGAAAATGTCATGTTTTGGAGGCGAGAAGTACACTTCCTTGGGCACGTGGCGTCCGAGCAGGGAATAGCAGTCGACCCATCGATGTTCGAAGCAGTTTTATCCTAGTAAGCACCCAATAATGTGGCAGAGGTTCATAGTTTCCTTGTAGTATAAGGTTACTACCAGAGATTCGTACCCAACATCTCCCGAGTTTCATCACCTTTTAAATCAATGACCAAGAAGGACATGGATTTATTATGGGATGGGACGTGTGAGGCATATATTTAGCTATATGAATGAGAAGTTGGTACGTGACCCAGTGATGAGGTTTCCAGAAGTAGGGGTGGAATATGAGGTGTTCTATGATGCTTCAGGACAAGGCCTCAGGTGTGTGATGATGCAAAAACCAGGGGTGATCTCTTATGGGTCTAGATAGTTACGTCCCCATGATTGTAATTATGCCACCCACAATATTTATCATTCAATAGTCATGTCCTCAGTAATGTTTTGGTGGAATTACCTCATCAGGGACCACTTGGTGGTCTTGACAGATCACAAAAGCATGAAGTATATCTTCTCCCAGCGGGACCAAAACATATGACAGTGAAGGTGGATGGAGTTCCTTCAGGACTACAGCATCGACATTTCATACACCTCAGGAAAAGGGAATGTGGTGGCTGATTCCTTGAGAAGGAAGTTGTAGAAATATGCAGTTCGAGAGTTGGCATATTCTTGGAAGGCGAAGGATGAGTTGGCTGCCCTACACATGAATATAAGGGATAACGGTGGTAGAGGTTTCCTATAACAGATGACAATGGAATATTCTCTATTTCAGTTGGTAGATGAGTCTCAATGGGGAGACTCAAAATGTGAAGTGATGTGTGACTGGGTTAACCAAGTCGATGTTCCGGAAGGGTGGATGGTGGATGGTCAGAATCATATGATTTTTCGAGGGAAGTGGTTTGTTCTAGAGGAGATACGTGAAAGGGTTCTTGGTGAGTTCCACTATTCACCTGAAGCAGTGAACTCGGGAGTTTCCTAGATGTACCAGGGTTTGAGGAGTCTGTTTTGGTGGCCCAGGGTAAAGAGGGTGGTGGAAGATTTCATGGCCAGGTGCCCAGTGTGTCAGCAGGTGAAGGGTGAACTCTGTGTTTCAGGAGGATTGATGCAACCTTTAAGTGTCCCTGAGTGGAATTGGGATGAAATCTCAATGGATTTTGTCATGGGACTACCTTGAGATCAAGGGGGCTACGATGCTATCTGGGTAGTGGTGGACCGACTAACGAAATCAGCCAACTTCCTTCCAATCAAGGAGTCAAGTACGATGGATGTAATCGTAAAATGGTACATGGATGAGGTGGTGAGATTGCATGGAGTCCTGAGATCCATAGTATAGAATAGGGATGTATCGTTTACCTCACGAGTCTGGAGGGGATTACGGCATGCTTTGGGAACTCATCTACATCTTGGCACTGCCTTCCACCCCCCAAGAGATGGGAATATAGAGTGCACCATCCAAATGGTGGAGGATATGCTACGATCAAGTATTCTAGACTCTGGGGGATCGTGAGGATGACACTTGCCCTTAGTGTAGTTTTCCAACAAAAACCGCTATCACTCTACCATTGGCATGGCTCTATTTGATTCATTGTACAGGAGGTCATATCTCTCACCCGTGTGTTGGACAGAGGTCGGGGAGCCAGGTGTTCATGGCCCGGAGGTGGTGCAGAGCATGATGGAGAATGTTCATCTTATATGGGAGAGGATGAAGGTATCCCTAGACCAGAAAAATTCATATTCCAATAATAGGAGGATACCCTTGGAGATCGAGATCGGGGACCACGTGTTCCTGAAGGTCTCCCCTCGGCATGGGAAACTGAGGTTCGACAGGGGGTGTAAGATTTCTGCCAGGTTCGTCGGACCATTCGATGTGCTACTTCAGGTCGGTGATGTGGATTATCACCTAGCGCTACCACCACCGCTACTGAGAGTGCATGATTTATTCCATGTATCTCAGCTCTGACGATATCTACATCATGATTCAAACATCCTCGACTGGGGAAAGATGGATATCGAGGCCGACATGACTTTTTTTGAAAGGCCAGTGAGGATCAAGGATCGTGAGGAGAAGGTACTCTGTGGATGGACCATTCCATTGGTTCGTGTGTTTTGGAGGCATGGGGGGATCGAAGAAAGAACCTGGGAAGGAGAGACACAGATGCATGCCTAGTACTCAGATCTTTTTTTAGTTTTGTTTCGTTTTGTTTGTACTTGTTTGAAATGGAAGACTTTACATTGTTAACTATGGAACATGCGGTTTTTCTTATCACTGGATGTGTGTGATGAGTCCTGACTATGGGGAGGGGAGGACCCAATCCCCAATCAAGACGCATTATAGTGTATGTGATTAAAACCATGTTGGCGAGTCGCTGCCACCTAAAGAGGATAGTATCTTGACATGGAGGATGAAACTCTATAACCCGTATTACTAGATAGTTTGACCCTTTAGTGTTTCCTAGTTTCTTAAGGGAGAGGTATTCTTAGATGTCGACGAGGTTCAAACCTAAGAGGTATCTTTCAAGGTGGTTGTTTGGAACCCCTCTTTTTATCAGGTCTAGTTTTGATTCTCAAGGACGAGAATAGTTTGAGAGGTGTCTGATGTAATGGCCTCGACCCACCCGGTTCATTACTTTTCCAAAACACGACTCCATTAAAATGACGGCACCAGTCACGGTCTCACACCGATCACGATGGCACCATGACAGTCGCCCACCAGTGACGGTGTCACTGTGACGGTGGAACTGGTGATGGTGGCACCGTGAGGGTGACACCGTGATGGTGGTACTGTCTCCTCACCTTCAAATTTCTGGCCTTTCTTCTCTAGCAACATATATTTTGACATAAATATGATTTAATTCCCCCTTTATATCCATTTAAAGCCCATAAATAATGTCTAAAATCCTCCAAGAGTCGAGCAACCCTTAACATAGCAAAACGTGTGGTTTTTTCTCGGTGTCACGCCCTTCCCCATAACATCCAGATCTACCCTTGTAACGTGTTTCCTTATGAATAAAGAAATGTTTTTAACGGATAGCCATTTTGACCACCCCTCTGAGGAGAATTGTTAAATGAAATTTAATGCCATCATGCGTAATTGGCCAACCACGTGGGAAACCACGATCTGACATTAAATTCGTTCAAATTTTTATATCCCATAACAATGGGATCTCATCCTTATATCGCACAAAATTAATTTTTTTTCTTCCTCTTTGATGGTCTCATTTTCTACCTGTTGCGTTTCAAGTTCCCCTTCCTTAGGCAAGTGGTGTTCTTGTGCCAGAGCATTTCTGGTCAACCTTGGAGTCCCCGATGTTTATCCTATGCAAGGAATGCATCCCCAATTCTTGGCATGTGGAGAATAACTTTGACCGTTGATCAACCACGTAGGTTTTTTCCTTGGTCTCTCCTTACAGTATATCATGCGGAGTGGGTACGCTACTATTTTTGTGGGACTGGATGAAACCAACCGTTAACAAAGATAATAAACAGACTATTAAAGAATGATGGGGTGAATTTGAAAATTATGTTGTACTGTTTTATATAGATATATGTTGTGAATTGTATAGACTTATTATCACTGAAAATCATGGCTGTTGGTGGTCTTTTCTTGCACACTAATGAACCATTGTCTTCTGTGATGATTAAATGACCGTAACAAGGAAATTGGTTAATTATCTAAACTTGGTTGGTTAAATGGATTCCCAGTGAACATCAATCGTTATGTGTTCACCCCGGTTATCCAACCGAATAAATAACCTAATGAATTATGTTCTTGAACCTAGATGTTTTCCTACACTGTTTTGGTAGTAGGTGTGTTGTTCTGTTTGATGCCTACGAGGTGATGTGGATGGGGATGGGATCCTCTGTTATGGAACATATTTTGGTTATGAATCTTATGTTGTGTGGGGCTGTATCAAAAGTCTTGGTTTGGATCAAGTACTTTGAGGGATATCATGGATCCCTTCATTGTTGTGACTTCACAAGAGAACTGGGTGTGAATTCTTAAATCATTGTTCGGTTGTTTCTCTTTCTATGGCTTCTGGTTATGCCTGTTAGTTTCTCATTAGTGCAGAATTCACCTAAATGGGATCAGTTGAACAAGAAATCAAGATTGATTCAAATGGGTAATTGGTTTTGGGAATGAGTTGTGACTTTGTGATGAGTGTTGTGCCTTTCTTTAATGAATGAATAGTAACAAGGGTGTTTGTGCTCAGGTTGGATTTGGAATCCCTAGGATGGGATGGGTTATTATTAACTATACTTATAATTTTATTTTTTATGTTTCTTATATGCGCCCCACCCATGTTGAGAACTTAGTGATGAACACCCCCATTTCATGGTGGGGGGGGGGTTCTCCCTAACACTTTTATGAGTGGATGCTTATAAGATCCTTTTATGCTCCCTTTCTTGAATAGCCCAAGAATCATCGGGAAAACTATGATGCCATGAGGTCCATTATTGCCCAAGATTCTTCGGGCATGTTAGTTGTGGTGGTTGGCCCAAGTGTGTGCAGGCAGGTTGTTTCCCAAGAGTTTTCGGGATGAGGCCCAGGTGTCTGCGGGCATGGCAGTAGTAGCTCTGTCCCTGGTGTTTGTGGGCATGGTTACTGCTGGTTGTTGTAGCCTAGGTGTTTGTAGGTGAGATTTTTGGTACTGATGGCCCAGGTGTGTGCGGGTGGGGAGTGGTTGTGGGACCGCAGTGAGAATCACGGGAGAGGTTCGATGAATATGATGTCATTAATAACTAGTGGGAAAGTGGCATGGGGTACCCAAATATCGATGTGATATTAATATACATTAATTTACTTGCATTACCTAGGGAGTGTTCCTTGTTGAGGGTTGGGTGTATAGTTTTCTTTTCTAGGATCTTTGTTAATATCTTTTCTCACAAGGCATTAGGGCGCCTCCCCACTTCTGCACGAGAGTCATTGGGTTTCCCTACTGAGTATACTTGTGTGCTAAACCTACATATATAAAACTACATTCAAGTTTCCAGGAGCACTTCAGGGATCATGTAGGGCCCTACTAGCTCAGAAGTCAGGTCAATTGTAGTTGTTGTTTTATTTTTCATTCTCGGTCCTTTACCTTGGTATTCTTTTTGTACTTTGTAACATTTACTTTTGTAAAATACATATGGGAATGGTTTTCTTTGGCATACTATTTACCCCTAGTGTTGGTGTTTTTGGGATTTACTATCTTATCTCCCTATACTATTAAAAAAGGGTAATTCCCTCCATCTTGTATGTGATTATATACCGTTGGTGCTATTCGCCACTCAGGCACCTATTGAAGGTGGGTCTTGGTAGTCATTATCTCTCATTCAACATGAAGAAGGAAGGGTCTGTCAATCTGTTATCCCTTCTCTCATCTAGGTGAAGGCGGGTCGTGACACTATTATAATAAATTAACCTCAATAGATAATAATGATGTATATTGACATAGTTGAAAATAATCATCAAATCTATTTGAGAGAAATATCCCCCTTTTTCATGAAAACATTAAAAAGTATCACTCTTTAATAAGAATCCTTTTAAAATATATTTTTGAATAAAATATTATCATACCACTTTGAAACATTTAAAAAAATTAATTTTTAAACATTAATGTCCACATAAATATTTATTTCAAACCATTTTTAAAACAAGGACATTAATGGCAATGACTTGGAATTATAAATTGTTAAAAACATTTAAATTGATTTTCTGGTTGGAGTTCCTAACCAAATGAGAGACCCATGAATACAATTAATTGAGTTCATGAAAAAATTATAAAATAACTAGAATAAAGGTGGTAATGATATTCTATGTCAAATTACATTATATAAAACATATAAACATAAATAGACACATAACAATAATGAAGTCTCAATGGAATGTAAATTGAGATGAAATCCCTTATAAAGCCATATCATTAGGTTAAGGAAAAATCAATGACATAATTATTTGTGAAAAATATAAATACACTCTATATGATTGGATATTCAATGTAAATAATTGAAAATACATTCAGACATATTAGTGTAAAAACAACACCAATGGCTTGGATGTTTTACTCAATGAATAGAAATTGAGTTAAAATTACACTTATCAAGTTCATATCGATGGCTTGAAAATTTATCAATGGAGTGATTATTTGTATCAAAAGTATATCCACATAAACTACCATGTTAATTACTACATATGTAAATATATATTTATTTCAGACATAATATTGGAGTAAAATAATCAATGATGATTGCGTAAAACCCAATTAGTATAAATTGAAATTTGAAATTCCCTTACTAATTTGGTAACATACGAATCATACACCCCTTAGAAGGAGGATCATTCAATGATGATTTTTGTATCCATAAATTAAGGTATTTTACAAAATGAATACAATAATAGGCCCTACATACACCATTCAAAAGATAATAGAGGAAAATATAGTATGAATGTCATGGGACAAAAATTGAGATGAAAACCCCTTATAATGTTGTAAAGAATCGATTCATCTAAAAAAAAGTTAATAACCCCCAAATGAATCACTTAATACCATGAATATAAATATAATCACGATAATTCATATCAAATGGTTGTACACAATACACCACATGCAATAAATAAGTGGCGAACAATGGAAATCTCACGGAATTAAAAATGAGATAAGAAACCCCTAAAATTGTACTTTTTATTAGTTATGGGTACATTAACAATAATAATAATGTTGAAATTATTGTTATCGAATTATAAAAGAAACATATAAATAAATATGATATCATATATGATATTTTAATACTTCTTTCTTAATAATTATTTAGTAGTATCATTGTTTCAGTTGTTAACTGATTCGTTTTTCATTATATTTTTACTTCCTAAGTGATTTTCTTTATGTATAAAATGTATTGGATTCATCTCCAAAATGATATTATGTTATTAAACCTTATTCTTTAATCATAAAATGTAAATAATTATTTAATGGATATGATGTGAAATTAATCTCATCGTGTTCTTAGAGACGGTAATTCGTTCCTACGCATGAGAGTAAATATCATTCAATTGAAGGTGAAATCATATATAATTGGATGGAATATCATATATAAAAAATCATTAATTTTTTATAATTCTTATATAAATAAATTATGCATTATTATTATAACCATTCAAATAATAACATTTTGAATAATAACTACACCACGACATGGAGACGGTAGGCCGTACGTAAGAATGAATGGTGAATTTTTCATTCATTGGTTTGATAGAATAATGAATATGGTTGTACCATATATATAATAACATCACATTATTTAAAATGTGTTGTAGCTGTTGTTTTTTTATTGAAATAATAAATAAAGTTGATGTAGAAGAAGAAGATACATTGAAAGAGGTGATTAAAATATTATCCCTTCGTTGTGGGTCTGGTGGCATGCATGTATATATTTCATTTCTCCCTTTCTTATTTTCTTCCCCTTTTTTCTCCTACCCTACCTTCTTATAGTCCCGTCGTCTGGATTCTTCGTGAGTTATTCCCCCTTTTCTCCTTCGAATCTTGTCTGCACTTCGCTTGTTCTCCTCTATGGTTTCGTCTTCAGCGGTGGCTTCGGTGATCACTCAGGTGTTGGTATTCTGGTTTCTCCATCGTCATATTCATTTATTGGGGATTTTTTTGATATGATGAAGGTTGCGTCAATGAACTTGGCTGCTCATCTGCTGCTCTGACCTCACGATCCTCGGTGGCTCTCCATGTCAGATTTTCAGCGGTAGATTCAACAAGTTTTTGGGAATTGCGGTTTGGTGGTTGATGGTTTTAGGCACTTTCGGAGTCTGGTTGATTTTTTTGTTGGTTCTGCTTTTTTGGCCTTGTAGATGATGTAGTTTTGAGACCTCGACCACCATTTCCCTGCTCCGATATCTCGATCCTCTGCGCATCTCCAAGGTGGACAGGGTGCGGTGGTAATGAAGGGGTTTTGGGTGTGTGGTTTGATGGATAGTGGTGCTCCAATCGTAAGTCCCTTTGACGATTGTTCAGAGCTCATGTTGGATTTTTCTTCATCTTTGTGATGTTTCCTTTTGCCTGATTGGTTGGGGGTTTCTTCCTGGGCCACCATTGAAGGTCTGTTTTTTTCTATGACATCTGTTCTCATGGTTTTCTGTTCGGGATGATTCGAATTGTGTCTTCGGCAGTCAATGATGGTGTTCTTCTTCATGGTGGTTTGAGACGACGCTGTGCTTATTCTCAGTGAAGAGGTTGGTTTCCGGAATGTTGTTTTCGGGTGGGCTGATTTCGATGATGGTTGGATCGAGAGGCGGTATCCTCGAGGAGGCGACGATGGTCGCTTTGTTGAAAATTGATAAATGTGATATGTGATGGTGCACATTGCGAGGCGGCGATGATGGATCTTATTTGAATTTTGAATGATTGTTTTTTTAATTATTGTGGCGTGGTGTTGATGGCTATGGTTGATATTTTTAATTTTGAATTATGTAATGTGTTCTGAATTTCATGCAGGTTCCACTTTCCCTTAAAGTGGTTTTTTCAATAAAATTAAATAAAAATTGATTGTGGTTGGGTTTATGAAAAACTTAAGGCCCTCTAAGATAAATTGATAGAAGTTGGAAGGATATTTGGGCCAAGATGGGCCAAGTAAAATGGTATTGGAGGTGTGAAATTATGATAATGGGAATAACGTTTTTATAAGAGGGGTGGAGTCACTTTATGAATATTTTAAAATACTACATTATAGTTAAGTCCCGTTAAGTTTCTAATGGATCCAAATAGATTTATTTCGAGGAAAATATATTTATGGGTCAATAACATCTCAACAAATTGGTTTTAGAGAGGTTTAGGTCACCATATTATCCATTCCTTTAAGATTTAACTCTTAGTTAAATAGTTGGGTATTTACAAAGTCTCCTTGTATTTTAATATTATAAGGTTAATAAACCCACTACAACCTGCCACATGTGTAACATCCCATGTAATTAATGAATAATAGATATTTTTATCTATGTTTATTAATGATTAATATAGTGTTATAGAGGCTTAAAATGAAAATAAATACAATCTTATGCATGGAATACACTAATATTCTTAAAAGATTGTTTTACTGCCTTTTGATGGCAAACCATTTTTGAATCTATATTTTGACAATTTTATAAACTATGTATGTCAAAATAAACTTATCCTTTATGATTGGGACATCAAAATTTACCTTGTGTGAATTTTTCGTATTTTTCTGACAATGTTCATTTTTTAATGAATAGTGAAAAATACTGCATTTTACATCAAAACTGCTTTTTAATCTAATTTATTTATATGATTAGATTATGTTTTGAATTTGTTTTGAAGTGAAATTAGAATATATTTTTACCATTTTATCCAATGGTGGTCATTGGAATCAATTTCACTTTGAAATTAGACTTAAACTGGTGTCCATCTTTTGATACTTATTGTTTTCTAAAAACACGCTATTTGCTCTGGCAGCGGGAATTAATTATTAAATTAATTAATGTGACTTATATGATTTGAATTTTGTAAAATAGACTTCATTTTTGAATTTGGAATATTAAATATAGCTTAGGGTGAAGTTTTGGTAATTTTCTGAAAAACATCAATTTTTGATTAATAGTGAAACCACTAAGTGGTAATCAAGCTAACTGATTTTTCAGTTAAATGAAATTTTACCACTAATGTGTATTGAATTTTGAAAATCCGACATACATGGTTGTCATTAAGAAGTAAAATGTGGTTCAATGAGATTAAAATTATTTTTTGGTGAATAGTAACTTATTAAGTTTTTAATCGCGATTAGTGGTAATTAGTGTAGTTTAAGGTATAAATAATGCTTTAATAATATGAAATAACCTAGACACATGTCCCAACCTTATTGGTTGTGTCATGGCCGATCACGAAAATCCATGGGTCAACTTGGGGACCCCATGGAGATATTTTGGTTGGGAAATGACATAAATAACTTTTTATTTACAGTAAAAGTAAAAATGACACAAACATAATATGTTTTACGAAAATAGTTTTTACATGGGGTTATAAAGATCAGATATTTGATTATAAATAGTCATTGGAAAGATAAAAATATTTCCTACATCATAGTATTTTTTTTATGATTTTTAGACATTAAATAAATTAAATTATTTATGACATAATAATGATGCAGCGATGACATCATTATTTGACGATTTAAATAAAATGGAAAGATAATGTAAAATCTATGAACTACACAAGGCCAAAACCAATTGGATGAGTGGATTTAGAACCCTTATCACCTTATACACGAATTATATCAATTTGGGACCTTTTGAAACCGAAACACATTTTGAAATAAAGTAATATTTCTTTACTTTCCAAAAGTGCCCCTCCTCTCCTCTTATAAAAGGCCCCCACCTCTACCTCATTTCACACACTTCTCAAGCCTTTGGCTCGGCCAACCCCTGCCCATTTACTCTCTCCACATCCCTCTCCTCATCCTAGAGGATTCCCTTTGGGCAGAATCCTTTCAAAGGAATCCTTTAGGCTCAAATCAAAAGGATTTACACTTTTAAAGGTAATTCATTCTCTCATGTTCATTTGTTTTATTTTGCTTCTCCAACCCCCTAAACTCTTTTTATTTACTTATTTTGTAACAACACCAGTATCTTAAATACACAAGGATGTTGTTATAATATTTATTTGAGCTACACTCTCACACAACTACATCAAATGGTTAAAGAACATACGGTTTCCGTGGATGGCGAAATTCTGCCTCCCGAAATGATGATTGTTCAACACTCATTTAACACCTTCAAAGGTGGCCATTATTATGTCACTATTTTTATATATGATATATAATATGTTTATGTTTTCCTTAAGCTTCTGTTTTTTTCATTTTGGGCATACCTTTATGGTTTCCATTATGGGTAAACACGATATCTTCATTTTAGGAAGTGCGGACTTCCGCCCCCTCAATGTGATTTGATTCGTTAAATACCATATGTGGGACATATAAATGATGGAACTATGATATAATATATGATATTATACTGGAAGTATAATATACCTTTATATCATTATGATTCCATTCTATAAAATACGAAATAGAAAAGAAAGTAGCGTTCATGCGTATGTACGGCTTACCGTCTCCATGAACGGTGCATTTCATTTCTTACCTCTAAATGATTATGTAATATTATAAATTCAAGTATGTACTAGATATATATGAAATATATGATATCTACATCATGAATACCATTCTGTATATAATGAACCTTTGACCAAATTAACAACATGTAAGTGTAAGAAGTCTATTTTTGACTTAAGAACCAAATACTGACAAAATGAACATTATTAACTTAACTGATTACATGATGTTCGTAACATGGTATAAAAGGAATAATGAACTTGAAAAAGATTCATAAGCAAGTAGATATTAACTCAATTTTATTATTCAGGATATTAAAGAACGGTCAGCTCAAGTCGGATACGAGGTATGGGACTTCGTCTCAATCTCCTTTCATTGAGGCATATTTTATTTTATACACAACTTTATTTTATACGGTGTATAAACCCCTTTGACTTTTCCGTTTATTCAAAAGGAATATTTTTTATATGAAGAGTTTACTAAACGACAAAAGGGAATGTTTTTGTCGTATGTATGCGACGACAACGACTTCTCCGCCGTCGTGACCGTTATTTGAGTTTCAGCTTCCTCTACAAGCCATACCTTCTTTTTAAAAGAAAAATAAATACCATGTTTTACTTTTCTTTTATTTTAGTATTGAAAATGGTTTTCATAATGTTTTTATATCAATGTGTCGTATTTATATCTCGTGATTGAAATGTGGAAATTTTATGTTTCCTTTATGCATGTTTTATGTGATATGATTATGTTATGGTTCTTGGGCATTATTATGAAGATGGGTGGTTCCGTGATAAACTAAGGGCGGGTGCGCCTGTTATAGCTCTCCAATGCATTGGGTAACGTAAAGGAGTGAAACGTTAAGGTTTCTCCGAAGAGATTTTAGGGAATATACTGTGATGGGTATTCCAAACGTAACCAAGAGGGTTACTCACTACGTAAGAATGTTATGAATTCCTCAAGTTACCTTTATGTCTTATGATTTCTATGATTTATTCATGATTTTATGAGGTATGTTAAAGTGCCTATGTTTTATGGGTAAAGTATGATTTCATTCTTATGTATATATGAACTCATGATTCGTTTCCATGTTTTTTTATAACCCATACTGAGTTTTTATGCTCATCCCAAGTTTTTGAAATGTTTTTCACAGGTCAAGGGAAAGGTACATGATAAGATGATAGAGTCAAGGATGTGTCATGAAATAATCCCTGTTTTATTTTAAATGTGTTTCCATTGATGGGAATGAAGAATACTATCTTTATGTAACCACTTTTTTTATATGTGGAATGTAATGCAAGTTTTATGATCTAATTCTCTAAAACTCTAAACCCGAAAATATCCTTATTGTGTAATATTGTAATAACTCAAGATTAAGTAAGGTTTAAGGCTGGGGCCTTATAGTTGGTATCAGAGGTCGGTTTAGATAACTTTAGGAGTTATAATTCTATTAAATGATTATCCAAAAATATTTTTTTTTCGAAATGATATAGCATTTAAAGATTACCATGTTGCATCATCTAAGACATGTTTGTTCAGAATGGTTTTCCGCAAAGGACAAAGGGAAGCAGTGCTAGGAAGGCATACAGAAGGAAATAACCTTCCGAATCAGCATCCAGAAATGGTCGGAATTGGAACTGAATAGTTTGTTGCAGTAATGGCGCAGTTGACTCAGGCGATAAATAGCGGTGGTATCCATACACGAGATCAGCCAGACCAACTGCAGAGGAACATGTCAGTGGTGGAACATTTCATGAGGCAACATCCGCCATCATTCAGAGGATCATCTGACCCTGTGCTAGCTGAAGGGTGGATTAAAGCAATGGAGAAGATTTTTGATGTCATGGGGTGTTCAGAAAATCAAAAGGTTAGTCTTGCTATTTACCGTTTGGAGGGTGAAGCAGATCAGTGGTGGTCTATGGTTAAAAATATCAGGGATGCCGATGAGATTGATGCTCTTGACTGGGATGAATTCAAAGGTATGTTTCGTGAGAAGTATTTTCCTAAGGCTGTTCGACTTAGGATGGAAAATCAATTCTTGGAATTGACGCAAGAGGAAGACTCAGTGGCTGCCTATGAAGAAAAGTTCTCTCGATTTGCAAGGTATGCTCCAAATTTTATCCGGGACCTTGATAGTAAAATCAATCGTTTTTACTCAGGATTAAAGCCAAAATATCGAAGGGCATTAGCTTCTCGTGAGTTTAAAAGTTATGAAAAGCTTGTTCGATGTGCTGAGAAGGTGGAAATGGAGTTTGCCGATGACCAAGTGTTCTATAACAACCAGTAGAAGAAGAGACCAAGGTGGCAGGAGAAAGGTAAGAATTCTTCAAAAAAGTCTGATGGTAAGAGAACTAAGTTTCCAGTTTGTGATAAATGTGGAAAAAGGCATGCTGGGGAATGTCTTCTGAATTCTGGGAAGTGCTACCGATGTGGTAAGATGGGACATAAGGCTCGTGATTGCACTGAAAAGGATCAAGGTGAAGGTAAGAACAAATTTGATTTACAGTTAGTGAAATGTTATAAGTGCAATGAGATGGGTCACTATGCAAACGAGTGTTCGACAAGGAGCTTGAGTGATGGGAAGCAGTTATACTATAAGCAGAAAGGGGTGGTGAAATCCTTTGCAACTACTTCAGCAGATGTCGGGCCATCAAATGAAGTTGTATCAGGTACTTTGTTTGTTTTTTCAGATTATGGCTGTGTGTTGTTTGATTCGAGGTCTACACATTCTTTCAACTCTGAAACCTTTTCTAGTAAAATGGGAATACCATCTCAAGAAATGACTCCTGAACTTTTGGTAAAAACACTTGGGGGAAGTGTCGAGGCAAAAAGAATTTATAAGAATCTTCCTATCCTTATCTGTGGAAAGAACCTACTTGCCAACATTATTGTTCTACCTCTAGTAGAGTTTGATGTTATCCTGGGTATTGATTGGCTCTCTATTTACCATGCTAAGATTGACTGTAGAGCTAAAGAAGTTTCTTTTCAGAAAGACTTTCAGTTTGTTTACAAGAATGAACCCTTACTTTTTATAACTTATCAAGAGGCCGAGAAACTTGTAAAAGATGGAAATGA
Organism: Viscum album; assembly: GCA_963277665.1. Taxonomy (NCBI): domain Eukaryota; kingdom Viridiplantae; phylum Streptophyta; class Magnoliopsida; order Santalales; family Viscaceae; genus Viscum; species Viscum album. The sequence goes on from OY728156.1 coordinate 709,432,087, forward strand.
ATGTTACCTTGCACATGTCGTTGAAAATAAAGGAACTGTTCAGATTAATGATGTTCCAGTGGTAAATGATTATCCTGATGTTTTTCCTGATGAGTTGCCTGGAATAATACCAGATCGGGAAGTTGAGTTTACTGTTGACTTAGTTCCTGATGCTAAGCCAATTTCAAAACCCCCTTATCGAATGGCACAAAATGAACTTTTAGAGTTGAAGGAGAAATTGCAAGATTTATTAGAGAAAGGTTTCATTAGACCTAGCACATCACCATGGGGTGCTCCTGTTTTATTTGTTAAAAAGAAAGATGGTTCTATGAGACTTTGCATTGATTATAGAGCCTTGAATAATATCACTGTTAAGAACAAATATCCTTTGCCTCATATCGATGATTTGTTTGATCAGCTCCAGGGAGCTCAGTTTTTTTCAAAGATTGACTTGAGATCGGGGTACCATCAGCTGAAGGTTAAGGAGGCAGATATTCCGAAAGCCGCGTTCCGTATGAGATATGGCCATTATGAATTTGTAGTAATGCCTTTTGGGCTAACCAATGCACCTGCTGTATTCATGGACTTAATGAATGGAATTTTCCATGAGTTCTTGGATAAGTTTGTGGTGGTTTTCATTGATGATATTTTGGTGTTTTCTAAAAGTAAAGAGGATCATGAAAAACATTTAAGGGTTATCTTGAAAACCTTAAAAGAAAAGAAACTGTATGGGAAATTCAGAAAGTGTGAGTTTTGGTTGCAACAAATTTCTTTCCTTGGTCACATTGTTTCTAAAGATGGAATAACTATTGATCCTGCAAAAACAAAAGTTGTGGAAGAATGGCCAAGACCCACAAATGTAACCGAGATTCGTAGCTTCCTTGGTTTGGCGGGATATTACCGAAGGTTTTTTAGAAATTTTTCACGGTTATCTAGTCCAATTACAAAGATAACTCGGAAGGGTGTTAAGTTTATCTGGACAAAAGAATGTGATGATTGTTTTCAGGAATTGAAAAGAAGATTGGTGAATGCTCCAGTTTTGGCACTACCTTCCAGGAATGGTGAGTTTGTTATATACAGTGATTCTTCATTGAAAGGACTTGGTTGAGTCCTAATGCAGAATGATTAGGGAATTGCTTATGCTTCACGACAGTTGAAAACTCATGAGGTAAATTACCCTACACATGATTTGGAATTAGCTGCTGTTGTTTTTGCTTTAAAAATTTGGAGGCATCATTTGTATGGAGTAAAGTGTGAAATATATACCGATCACAAAAGTTTAAAGTATATATTCACTCAGAAAGAGTTAAACATGAGACAAAGGAGATGGCTGGAATTAATCAAAGATTATGATTATACAATTCATTACCATCTGGGAAAAGCAAATAAAGTGTCTGATGCTTTGAGTCGAAAAAGTAATGCTTCATTAACAATGTTGCGTTTGGAACGTGATCCTTTGGTTAAGGATTTGATGAAATTTGGCATAGAATTTGTTGGTGCAGGAAGTCCTTCTGTTTTGTTTCAGGTATCAGTGAGATCTTCTCTATCAGATAGATTCAAGCAAGCACAGAAGCAAGACAGTGAGTTGCAGAAAAGGGTAGAGCTGGTTCAGAACGGTAAGTTTCCTGAATTCAACATTGATAGTGATTGTGTTTTGAGATTTGGGAAGAGATTGTGTGTGCCTTGTGATTCACAGTTGAAGAGAGATTTGTTATGTGATGCTCATAGTTCTCCGTTTTCAGTTCATCCGGGCAGTACTAAGATGTATAGAGATCTGTGGGAGTATTACTAGTGGGATGGAATGAAAAGAGATATTGCTGATTTTACTGTGAAGTGTTTGACTTGTCAGCAGGTTAAAGCAGAGCGAAAGTTACCGAAAGGGATGCTTCAGCCTTTACCAGTGCCAGAGTGGAAATGGGAGAATATATCCATGGACTTTGTTGTTGGATTACCGAAGACATCTCGAGGTAATAATGCAATCTGAGTTATTGTTGATCGCTTGACCAAATCTGCTCATTTCCTTGCTATACGAGATACCTTCTCTCTTGATCAACTTTCCCGTTTGTATCTTAAAGAGATAGTCAGGTTACATGGAGTTCCTCTCTCCATTGTATCGGATCGTGATCCCAGGTTTACTTCTAACTTTTGGAAAGGGCTTCAGAAGTCGTTGGGTACTAAATTAAATTTTAGTACAGCTTTTCATCCTCAATCAGATGGGCAGTCAGAACAAATAATTCAGACATTGGAGGATATGCTACGAGTTTGTTCTATAGATTATCAGGGAAGTTGGGACTAACATCTTTCATTGGTTGAGTTTTCATATAATAACAGTTTCCATTCTAGTATACAGATGACATCATTTCAGGCATTATATGGGAAGCTGTGTCGAACTCCGGCTTTCTGGGATGAAGTGGGTGAAAGAAAGTTGATGGGACCAGAATTGGTAGAAGAGATGGCAGAAAAAGTTCAGCTGATTCAGAAACACATGTGAACAGCTCAGAGCAGGCAGAAGAGTTATGCGGATAACTGGAGGAAGGATCTATCTTTCGAGGTAGGTGATCATGTTTTTCTCAAGGTTTCTCCTTGGAAAAGTGTGATGAGATTTGGTAAGAAAGGAATGTTGAGTCCGAGGTTCATTGGGCCATACGAAATTCTGGAGAGAGTTGGATAAGTTGCATACCGAGTGGCTTTACCTCCGAGTTTATCTCAGGTACACAATTTTTTTCACGTTTCGATGTTGAGAAAGTATATTCCAGATCCATCTCATGTTTTGAGTCCAGAGGTAGTTCAGCTGGAAGAGAACCTATCTTATGAGGAACAACCAGTCCAGATTCTTTACCATAGGGAGCAAGTGTTACGGAATAAGGTGATTAAGTAGGTAAAGGTTTTGTGGAAAAACCACATGATTGAAGAGGCAACATGGGAATCTGAAAATGCAATGAGGGATAAGTACCCCCATTTATTCGATGAGTAAATAAATTGCAGGGACGCAATTTTCTAAAGGGGGGAAGGATGTAACATCCCAAGTAAGTAATGAATAATAGATATTTTTATCTATGTTTATTAATGATTAAGATAGTGTTATAGAGGCTTAAAAAGAAAATAAATACAATCTTATGCATGGAATACACTAATATTCTTAAAAGATTGTTTTACTGCCTTTTGATGGAAAACCATTTTTTAATCTATATTTTGACAATTTTATAAACTATGTTTGTCAAAATAAACTTATCCTTTAATTGGGACATCAAAATTTACCTTGTGTGAATTTTTGGTATTTTTCTGACAATGTTTATTTTTTAATGAATAGTGAAAAATACTGCATTTTACATCAAAACTGCTTTTTAATATAATTTATTTATATGATTAGATTATGTTTTGAATTTGTTTTGAAGTGAAACTAGAATATATTTTTACCATTTTATCCAATGGTGGTCATTGGAATCAATTTCACTTTGAAATTAGACTTAAACTGGTGTTAATCTTTTGATACTTATTGTTTTGTAAAAACACGCTATTTGCTCTGGCAGCGGGAATTAATTATTAAATTAATTAATGTGACTTATATGATTTGAATTTTGTAAAATAGACTTCATTTTTGAATTCGGAATATCAAATATAGCTTAGGGTAAATTTTTGGTAATTTTCTGAAAAACTTCAATTTTTGATGAATAGTGAAACCACTAAGTGGTAATCAAGCAAACTGATTTTTCAGTTAAATGAAAGTTTACCACTAATGTGTATTGAATTTTGAAAATCCAACATACATGGTTGTCATTAAGAAGTAAAATGTGGTTCAATGAGATTAAAATAATTTTTTTGGTGAATAGTAACTTATTAAGTTTTTAATCGCGATTAGTGGTAATTAGTGTAGTTTAAGGTATAAATAATGCTTTAATAATATGAAATAACCTAGAAACATGTCCCAACCTTATTGGTTGTGTCATTTCCGACAAAGACAAGCCATGGGTCAACTTGGGGACCCCATTGAGACATTTTGGTTGGGAAATGACATAAATATCTTTTTATTTAATGTAAAAGTAAAAATGACACAAACATAATATGTTTTACGGAAACAGTTTTTACATGGGGTTATAAAGATCAGATATTTGATTATAAATAGTCATTGGAAAGCTAAAAAAATTTCCTACATCATAGTATTCTTTTTTATGATTTCTAGACATTAAATAAATTAAATTATTTATGACATAATAATGATGCAGTGATGACATCATTATTTGACGATTTAAATAAAATTGAAGGATAATGTAAAATCGATGAACTACACATGGCCAAAACTAATTGGATGAGTGGATTTAGAACCCTTATCACCTTATCCACGAATTATATCAATGTGGGACCTTTTGAAACCGAAACACATTTTCAAATAAAGTAATATTTCTTTACTTTCCAAAAGTGCCCCTCCTCTCCTCTTATAAAAGGCCCCCACCTCTACCTCATTTCACACACTTCTCAAGCCTTTGGATCGGCCAACCCCTGCCCATTTACTCTCTCCAAATCCCTCTCCTCATCCTAGAGGATTCCCTTTAGGCAGAATCCTTTCAAAGGAAGACTTTAGGCTCAAATCAAAAGGAGATACACTTTTAAAGGTAATTCATTCTCTCATGTTCATTTGTTTTATTTTGCTTCTCCAACCCCCTAAACTCTTTTCATTTACTTATTTTGTAACAACACCAGTATCTTAAATATACAAGGATGTTGTTATAATATTTATTTGAGCTACACTCTCACACAACTACATCAAATGGTTAAAGAACATACGGTTTCCGTGGATGGCGAAATTCTGCCTCCCGAAACGATGATTGTTCAACACTCATTTAACACCTTCAAAGGTGGCCATTATGATGTCACTATTTTTATATATGATATATAATATGTTAATGTTTTCCTTAAGATTCTTTTTTTTTCATTTTGGGCATACCTTTATGGTTTCCATTATGGGTAAACACGATATCTTCATTTTAGGAAGTGCGGACTACCGCCCCCTCAAAGTGATTTGATTCGTTAAATACCATATGTGGGAAATATAAAGGATGGAACTATGATATTATATATGATATTATACTGGAATTATAATATACCTTTATATCATTATGATTCCATTTTATAAAATACGAAATAGAAATGAAAGTAGCGTTCATGCGTACGTACGGCTTACCGTCTCCATGAACGGTGCATTTCATTTCTTACCTCTAAATGATTATGTAATATTATAAATGCAAGTATGTACTGGATATATATGACATATATGATTTCTACATCATGAATAACATTCTAGATATAATGAACCTTTGACCAAATTAACAACATGTAAGTGTAAGAAGTCTATTTTTTGACTTAAGAACCAAATACCGACAAAATGAACATTATTAACTTAACTGATTGCAAGATGTTCATAACATGGAATAAAAGGAATAATGAGCTTGAAAAAGATTCATAAGCAAGTAGATATTAACTCAAGTTTATTATTCAGGATATTAAATAACGGTCGGGTCAAGTCGGATACGAGGTATGGGACTTCGTCTCAATCTCCTTTCGTTGAGGCATATTTTATTTTATACACAACTCTCTTTTATACGGTGTATAAACCCCTTTGACTTTTACATTTATTCAAAAGGAATCTTTTTTATACGAAGCGTTTACTAAATGACAAAAGGGAATGTTTTTGTCGTACGTATGTGGCGACAACGACTTCTCCGCCGTCGTGACCGTTATTTGAGTTTCGTCTTCCTCTACAAGCCATACCTTCTTTTTAAAAGAAAAATAAATACCATGTTTTAATTTTCTTTTATTTTAGTATTGAAAATTGTTTTCATAATGTTTTTATATCAATGAGTTGTATTGATATCTCATGATTGAAATGTGGAAATTTTATGTTTCCTTTATGCATGTTTTATGTGATATGATTATGTTATGGTTCTTGGGCATTATTATGAAGATGGGTGGTTCCGTGATAAACTAAGGGCGGGTGAGCCTGTTATTGCTCTCCAATGCATTGGGTAACGTGAAGGAGTGAAACGTTAAGGTTTCTCCGAAGAGATTTTAGGGAATATACTGTGATGGGTATTCCAAACGTAACCAAGAGGGTTACTCCCTACGTAAGAATGTTATGAATGCCTCAAGTTACCTTTATGTCTTATGATTTCTATGATTTATTCATGATTTTATGAGGTATGTTAAAGTGCCTATGTTTTATGGGTAAATTATGATTTCATTCTTATGTATATATGAACTCATGATTCCTTTCCATGTTTTTTTTATAACCCATACTGAGTTTTTATGCTCATCCCAAGTTTTTTAAATGTTTTTCACAGGTCAAGGGAAAGGTACATGATAAGATGATAGAGTCAAGGATGTGTCAAGAAATAATCCATGTTTTATTTTAAATGTGTTTCCATTGATGGGAATGAAGAATACTATCTTTATGTAACCACTTTGTTTATATGTGGAATGCAATGCAAGTTTTATGATCTAATTCTCTAAAACTCTAAACCCAAAAAGATCCTCAATGTGTAATCTTATAATAACTCAAGATTAAGTAAGGTTTAAGGCTGGGGCCTTATAGTTGGTATCAGAGGTCGGTTTAGATAACTTTAGGAGTTAGAATTCTATTAAATGATTATCCAAAAATATTTTTTTTCCGAAATGATATAGCATTTAAAGATTACCATGTTGCTTCATCTAAGACATGTTTGTTCAGAATGGTTTTCCACAAAGGAAACAGGGAAGCAGTGCTAGGAAGGCATACAGAAGGAAATAACCTTCCGAATCAGCATCCAGAAATGGTCGGACTTGGAACTGAATAGTTTGTTGCAGAAATGGCGCATTTGACTCAGGCGATAAATAGCGGTGGTATCCATACACGAGATCAGCCAGACCAACCGCAGAGGAACATGTCAGTGGTGGAACATTTCATGAGGAAACATCCACCATCATTCATAGGATCATCTGATCCTGTTCTAGCTGAAGGGTGGATTAAAGCACTGGAGAAGATTTTTGATGTCATGGGGTGTTCAGACAATCAAAAGGTTAGTCTTTCTATTTACCATTTGGAGGGTGAAGCAGATCAGTGGTGGTCTATGGTTAAAAATATCAGGGACGCCGATGAGATTGATGCTCTTGACTGGGATGAATTCAAAGGTATGTTTCTTGAGAAGTATTTTCCTAAGGCTGTTCGAATTAGGATGGAAAAGCAATTCTTGGAATTGAGTCAAGAGGAAGACTTAGTGGCTGCCTATGAAGAAAGGTTCACTTGATTGGCAAGGTATGCTCCAAATTTTATCCGGGACCTTGATAGTAAAATCAATCGTTTTTACTCAGGATTAAAGCCAAAATATCAAAGGGCATTAGCTTCCTGTGAGTTTAAAAGTTATGAAAAGCTTGTTCGATGTGCTGAGAAGGTGGAAATGGAGTTTGCCGATGACCAAGTGTTCTATAACAACCAGCAGAAGAAGAGACCGAGGTGGCAGGAGAAAGGTAAGAATTCTTCAAAAAAGTCTGATGGCAAGAGAACTAAGTTTCCAGTTTGTGATAAATGTGGAAAAAGGCATGCTGGGGAATGTCTTCTGAATTCTGGGAAGTGCTACCGATGTGGTAAGATGGGACATAAGGCTCGTGATTGCACTGAAAAGGATCAAGGTGAAGGTAAGAACAAATTTGATTTACAGTTAGTGAAATGTTATAAGTGCAATGAGATGGGTCACTATGCAAACGAGTGTCCGACACGGAGCTTGAGTGATGGGAAGCAGTTAGACTACAAGCAGAAAGGGGTGGTGAAATCCTTTGCAACTACTTCAGCAGATGTCGGGCCATCAAATGAAGTTGTATCAGGTACTTTGTTTATTTTTTCAGATTATGCCAATGTGTTGTTTGATTCGGGGTCTACACATTCTTTCATCTCTGAAACCTTTTCTAGTAAAATGGGAATACCATCTCAAGAAATGACTCCTGAACTTTTGGTAAAAACACCTGGGGGAAGTGTCGAGGTAAAAAGAATTTATAAGAATCTTCCTATCCTTATCTGTGGAAAGAACCTACTTGCCAACCTTATTGTTCTACCTCTAGTAGAGTTTGATGTTATCCTGGGTATGGATTGTCTCTCTATTTACCATGCTAAGATTGACTGTAGAGATAAAGAAGTTTCTTTTCAGAAAGAATTTCAGTTTGTTTACAAGAATGAACCCTTACTTTTGATAACTTATCAAGAGGCCGAGAAACTTGTAAAAGATGGAAATTAATTTTACCTTGCACATGTCATTGAAAATAAAGGAACTGTTCAGATTAATGATGTTCCAGTGGTAAATGAGTATCCTGATGTTTTTCCTGATGAGTTGCCTGGAATAATACCAGATTGGGAAGTTGAGTTTACTGTTGACTTAGTTCCTGATGCTAAGCCAATTTCAAAACCCCCTTATCTAATGACACAAATTGAACTTTTAGAGTTGAAGGAGCAATTACAAGATTTATTAGAGAAAGGTTTCATTAGACCTAGCACATCACCATGGGGTGCTCCTGTTTTATTTGTTAAAAAGAAAGATGGTTCTACGAGACTTTGCATTGATTATAGAGCCTTGAATAATATCACTATTAAGAACAAATATCCATTGCCTCATATTGATGATTTGTTTGATCAGCTCCAGGGAGCTCAGTTTTTTTCAAAGATTGACTTGAGATCGGGGTACCATCAGCTGAAGGTTAAGGAGGCAGATATTCTGAAGACCGCATTCCGTACGAGATATGGCCATTATGAATTTGTAGTAATGCATTTTGGGCTAACCAATGCACCTGCTGTATTCATGGACTTAATGAATAGAATTCTCAATGAGTTCTTGGATAAGTTTGTGGTGGTTTTCATTGATGATATTTTGGTGTTTTCTAAAAGTAAAGAGGAGCATGAAAAACATTTAAGGGTTATCTTGAAAACCTTAAAAGAAAAAAAACTGTATGGGAAATTCAGCAAGTGTGAGTTTTGGTTGCAACAAATTTCTTTCCTTGGTCACATTGTTTCTAAAGATAGAATAACTGTTGATCCTGCAAAAACAAAAGTTGTGGAAGAATGGCCAAGACCCACAAATGTAACCGAGATTCGTAGCTTCCTTGGTTTGGCGGGCTATTACTGAAGGTTTGTTAGAAATTTTTCACGGTTATCTAGTCCAATGACTAAGCTAACTCGGAAGGGTGTTAAGTTTATCTGGACAAAAGAATGTGATGATTTTTTTCAGGAATTGAAAAGAAGATTGGTGAATGCTCCAGTTTTGGCACTACCTTCCAGGAATGGTGAGTTTGTTATATACAGTGATGCTTCATTGAAAGGACTTTGTTGCGTCCTAATGCAGAATGATTAGGGAATTTCTTATGCATCACGACAGTTGAAAACTCATGAGGTAAATTACCCTACACATGATTTGGAATTAGCTGTTGTTGTTTTTGCTTTAAAAATTTGGAGGCATCATTTGTATGGAGTAAAGTGTGAAATATATACAGATCAAAAAAGTTTAAAGTATATATTCACTCAGAAAGAGTTAAACATGAGACAAAGGAGATGGCTGGAATTAATCAAAGATTATGATTGTACAATTCATTACCATCCGGGAAAAGCAAATAAAGTGGCTGATGCTTTGAGTTGAAAAAGTAATGCTTCATTAACAATGTTGCATTTGGAACATGATCCTTTGGTTAAGGATTTGATGAACTTTGGCATAGAAGTTGTTGGTGCAGGAAGTCCTTCTGTTTTTTTTCAGGTATCAGTGAGATCTTCTCTATTAGATAGAATCAAGAAAGCACAGAAGCAAGACAGTGAGTTGCAGAAAAGGGTAGAGATGGTTCAGAAAGGTAAGTTTCTTGAATTCAACATTGATAGTGATTGTGTTTTGAGATTTGGGAAGAGATTTTGTGTGCCTTGTGATTCAAAGTTGAAGAGAGAGTTGTTATGTGAGGCTCATAGTTCTCCGTTTTCAGTTCATCCGGGCAGTACTAAGATGTATAGAGATCTGTGGGAGTATTACTGGTGGGATGGAATGAAAAGAGATATTGCTGATTTTACTGTGAAGTGTTTGACTTGTCAGCAGGTTAAAGTAGAGCAGCAGTTACCGAAAGGGATGCTTCAGCCTTTACCAGTGCCAGAGTGGAAATGGGAGAATATATCCATGGACATTGTTGTTGGATTACCGAAGACATCTCGAGGTAATAATGCAATCTGGGTTATTGTTGATCGCTTGACCAAATCTGCTCATTTCCTTGCTATACGAGATACCTTCTATCTTGATCAACTTTCCCGTTTGTATCCTAAAGAGATAGTCAGGTTACATGGATTTCATCTCTCCATTGTATCAGATCGTGATCCCAGGTTTACTTCTAACTTTTGGAAAGGCCTTCAGAAGTCGTTGGTACTGAATTAAATTTTAGTACAGCTTTTCATCCTCAATCAGATGGGCAGTCAGAACGAACAATTCATACATTGGAGGATATGCTACGAGTTTGTTTTATGGATTATCAGGGAAGTTGGGACTAACATCTTTATTTGGTTGAGTTTTCATATAATAACAGTTTCCATTATAGTATACAGATGGCACCACTTCAGGCATTATATGGGAAGCGGTGTCGAACTCCAGCTTTCTGGGATGAAGTGGGTGAAAGAAAGTTGATGGGACCAGAATTGGTAGAAGAGATGGCAGAAAAAGTTCAGCTGATTCAGAAACACATGAGAACAGCTCAGAGCAGGCAGAAGAGTTATGCGGATAACCAGAGGAAGGATCTGTCTTTCGAGGTAGGTGATCATGTTTTTCTCAAGGTTTCTCCTTGGAAAAGTGTGATGATATTTGGTAAGAAAGGAAAGTTGAGTCCGAGGTTCATTGGGCCATACGAAATTCTGGAGAGAGTTGGATCAGTTGCATACCGAGTGGCTTTACCTCCGAGTTTATCTTAGGTACACAATGTTTTTCACGTTTCGATGTTGAGAAAGTATTTGCCAGATCCATCTCATGTTTTGAGTCCAGAGGTAGTTCAGCTGGAAGAGAACCTATCTTATGAGGAACAACCAATCCAGATTCTTGACCATAGGGAGAAAGTGTTACGGAATAATGTGATTAAGTAGGTAAAGGTTTTGTGGAAAATCTACATGATTGAAGAGGCAACATGGGAATCTGAAAATGCAATGAGGGATAAGTACCTCCATTTATTCGATAAGTAAATAAATTGCAGGGACACAATTTTCTAAAGGGGGGAAGGATGTAACATCCCAAGTAAGTAATGAATAATAGATATTTTTATCTATGTTTATTGATGATTAAGATAGTGTTATAGAGGCTTAAAATGAAAATAAATACAATCTTATGCATGAAATACACTAATATTCTTAAAAGATTGTTTTACCGCCTTTTGATGGAAAACCATTTTTGAATCTATATTTTGACAATTTTATAAACTATGTTTGTCAAAATAAACTTATCCTTTAATTGGGACATCAAAATTTACCTTGTGTGAATTTTTGGTATTTTTCTGACAATGTTCATTTTTTAATGAATAGTGAAAAATACTGCATTTTACATCAAAACTGCTTTTTAATCTAATTTATTTATATGATTAGATTATGTTTTGAATTTGTTTTGAAGTGAAATTAGAATATATTTTTACCATTTTATCCAATGGTGGTCATTGGAATCAATTTTACTTTGAAATTAGACTTAAACTGATGTCAATCTTTTGATACTTATTGTTTTGTAAAAACACGCTATTTGCTCTGGCAGCGGAAATTAAATATTAAATTAATTAATGTGACTTATATGATTTGAATTTTGTAAAATAGACTTCATTTTTGAATTCGAAATATCAAATATAGCTTAGGGTGAATTTTTGGTAATTTTCTGAAAAACTTCAATTTTTGATGAATAGTGAAACCACTAAGTGGTAATCAAGCAAACTGATTTTTCAGTTAAATGAAATTTTACCACTAATGTGTATTGAATTTTGAAAATCCAACATACATGGTTGTCATTAAGAAGTAAAATGTGTTTCAATGAGATTAAAATAATTTTTTTGGTGAATAGTAACTTATTAAGTTTTTAATCGCGATTAGTGGTAATTAGTGTAGTTTAAGGTATAAATAATGCTTTAATAATAAGAAATAACCTAGACACATGTCCCAACCATATTGGTTGTGTCATGGCCGACAAAGACAAGCCATGAGTCAACTTGGGGACCCCATGGAGACATTTTGGTTGGGAAATGACATAAATAACTTTTTATTTAATGTAAAAGTAAAAATGACACAAACATAATATGTTTTACGGAAACAGTTTTTACATGGGGTTATAAAGATTAGATATTTGATTATAAATAGTCATTGGAAAGCTAAAAATATTTCATACATAATAGTATTTTTTTATGATTTTTAGATATTAAATAAATTAAATTATTTATGACATAATAATGATGCAGCGATGACATCATTATTTGACGATTTAAATAAAATGGAAAGATAATGTAAAATCGATGATCTAAACATGGCCAAAACCAATTGGATGAGTGGATTTCGAACCCTTATCACCTTATCCACGAATTATATCAATGTGGGACCTTTTGAAACCGAAACACATTTTCAAATAAAGTAATATTTCTTTACTTTCCAAAAGTGCCCCTCCTCTCCTCTTATAAAAGGCCCCCACCTCTACCTCATTTCACACACTTCTCAAGCCTTTGGCTCGGCCAACCCCTGCCATTTACTCTCTCCACATCCCTCTCCTCATCCTAGAGGATTCCCTTTGGGCAGAATCCTTTCAAAGGAAGCCTTTAGGCTCAAATCAAAAGGAGTTACACTTTTAAAGGTAATTCATTCTCTCATGTTCATTTGTTTTATTTTGCTTCTCCAACCCCCTAAACTCTTTTTATTTACTTATTTTGTAACAACACCAGTATCTTAAATATACAAGGATGTTGTTATAATATTTATTTGAGCTACACTCTCACACAACTACATCAAATGGTTAAAGAACATACGGTTTCCGTGGATGGCGAAATTCTGCCTCCCGAAACGATGATTGTTCAACACTCATTTAACACCTTCAAAGGTGGCCATTATGATGTCACTATTTTTATATATGATATATAATATGTTTATGTTTTCCTTAAGCTTCTTTTTTTTTCATTTTTGGCATACCTTTATGGTTTCCATTATGGGTAAACATGATATCTTCATTTTAGGAAGTGCGGACTACCGCCCCCTCAAAGTGATTTGATTCGTTAAATACCATATGTGGGATATATAAAGGATGGAACTATGATAATATATATGATATTATAATGGAATTATAATATACCTTTATATCATTATGATTCCATTCTATAAAATACGAAATAGAAATGAAAGTAGCGTTCATGCGTACGTACGGCTTACCGTCTCCATGAACGGTGCATTTCATTTCTTACCTCTAAATGATTATGTAATATTATAAATGCAAGTATGTACTGGATATATATGACATATATGATATCTAAATCATGAATACCATTCTGGATATAATGAAACTTTGACCAAATTAACAACATGTAAGTGTAAGAAGTCTATTTTTGACTTAAGAACCAAATACCGAAAAAATGAACATTATTAACTTAACTGATTACATGATGTTCATAACATGGTATATAAGGAATAATGAACTTGAAAAAGATTCATAAGCAAGTAGATATTAACTAAAGTTTATTATTCAGGATATTAAAGAACAGTCGGGTCAAGTCGGATACGAGGTATGGGACTTCGTCTCAATCTCCTTTCGTTGAGGCATATTTTATTTTATACACAACTTTCTTTTATACGGTGTATAAAACCCTTTGACTTTTACGTTTATTCAAAAGGAATATTTTTTATACGAAGCGTTTACTAAACGACAAAAGGGAATGTTTTTGTCGTACGTATGCGGCGACAATGACTTCTCTGCCGTCGTGACCGTTATTTGAGTTTCGGCTTCCTCTACATGCCATACCTTCTTTTTAAAAGAAAAATAAATACCATGTTTTACTTTTCTTTTATTTTAGTATTGAAAATGGTTTTCATAATGTTTTTATATCAATGTGTTGTATTGATATCTCGTGATTGAAATGTGGAAATTTTATATTTCCTTTATGCATGTTTTATATGATATGATTATGTTATGGTTCTTGGGAATTATTATGAAGACGGGTGGTTCCGTGATAAACTAAGGGCGGGTGATCCTGTTATAGCTCTCCAATGCATTGGGTAATGTGGAGGAGTGAAACGTTAAGGTTTCTCTGAAGAGATTTTAGGGAATATATTGTGATGGGTATTCCAAACGTAACCAAGAGGGTTACTCCCTACGTAAGAATGTTATGAATGCCTCAAGTTACCTTTATGTCTTATGATTTCTATGATTTATTCATAATTTTATGAGGTATGTTAAAGTGCCTATGTTTTATGGGTAAAGTATGATTTCATTCTTATGTATATATGAACTCATGATTCCTTTCCATGTTTTTTTTATAACCCATACTGAGTTTTTAAGCTCATCCCAAGTTTTTGAAATGTTTTTCACAGGTCAAGGGAAAGGTACATGATAAGATGATAGAGTCAAGGATGTGTCAAGAAATAATCCATGTTTTATTTTAAATGTGTTTCCATTGATGGGAATGAAGAAAACTATCTTTATGTAAGCACTTTGTTTATATGTGGAATGTAATGCAAGTTTTATGATCTAATTCTCTAAAACTCTATACCCGAAAAGATCCTCAATGTGTAATCTTGTAATAACTCAAGATTAAGTAAGGTTTAAGGCTGGGGCCTTATAACATGACCCCCAAGTGGTTAATTAATAACATATCATTCATTATATAAGTCCTCTAGTAGATCCTTATATTTTTATGTCTATTATATAATTTAATAAAATAGTATTTGTTTTAAATAATAAATTTTGACAATTTTTAAATTTTTTAGTATTTGGTGTTTGATAATTCTTATCAAGTTGATTACTTCGAACATAATTAATTAAATCTTCCCTTACATGTCATATTAACCTATAAATTTTTTTAATTCATCAAAATCTGAATTTAAATTTATTTTATTATTTATAATATCAATTATTTTAATCATTCATTAATAAGGTTATTGATGCACCATCTGTGTGCCTCAAATAAATTGAAATTTATGATTTATAAAAATTAAAAATTAAATATAACGATGTAGTAAATATTTTTATCTCTCTAATGAATATTTATATTTTAATTTATCTTATGTATAACCATATATTAAAAAAATTTAGTTCATAAACATTGAAATTTACACATTTAACTATTATTTAGATAAAATAATAATAAATGTACTATTATATTCCATGTGGACGAAAAGGAAAATTTTTTATTCCTAAGGTTTCTTTTGGTATATATACACTTATCCAATACAATTTTCACATGCGTTTTTGTAATTATAATATCATTTTTACAATTAAAAACCCTATTTACTTTTAATTGGGGTAACCAAAATTCAAAATTTACTATTAAAAAAAATTATTTTTATCTTATTGAACTATATTTATATAATGTTATCAACCGTCTCTCTTGGATTTTTGAAATTGAAATCACAGAAGTGTAGAAATTGCGTTTTAGGGAAAATTGCTAACGTGCCTAGAAGTCAGGTAAAAGATGATAAAAAGTCGAAATAGATTTTATAAATCTAATTTTATTATAAAATGACTCAAATGAATGACATTGAACTTATATAGGTATTATGTATCTATTTTTTCCTAAAATAAATTTAAATAAAACAAATAATTATTTATATAATTATTTGGGTTTAAAAAATAACACATCGTTTTTTACTATTAATCAAAAATTGAATGTTTTATAAAAAATACAAATATTTCAAAATATGATAATTTTTATATTATAAACTAAAAATTTAATTTAATTTTACCAATTTCAAAATATATATGATGCATTATTTAATTAAAAATTAATTATCATTGTCAACAACATAAATCGTGTTTTTAAAAAGAAAAAACTATCAAAAGATTGACATGTGATTATGTCCAATTTAAATGTGAAATTTCATATAATGACCTAAATTATTTTAAATGATATAAATAAAATATAATTATACATCAAAAATACTAAAATTTATAATTTAACACTATAAATTATTTTCAATAAATAAGTTGTTTTCAATTAAAATTGGTATGTTTTACTATTCAACGAAATATGAATTTTATCAGAAAAACACTAAAACAATATCGAAACTAAATTATTATGAAACTATTATAATGAAGAGGCTTATTTTTTCATATTTAAAAATAAAAATATATAATTGGATAAAATTAATTTAAAATTAATCCCATAAACAGGGTGAGGAAATGGGTTTTTAATGTGAAACTGTTCGAATGTTCACAATGTTATTATATCCCATTTCACTATGAAATATATTCATATTTCAGAAATTATATTTTATTATATTATATTTAATTTTTTATTAATTAAATCATACAAAAAATATATTTTCATACTATAAATTTATTAGCTGAAAGAACTATTTTTATTATAATTCTTGTATTTCTCAAAATTCATCAAAACATAAATATTCTCAAAACGAATTTGAATATTCACCCGATGTATATTTTCATATACATATTAAAAAAAATTTCTAGTCTGATAAAATTTATAGAAGTATAATAATTTAGTTTTAAAAATTGTACTTCATCAAAAGGATGAAAAACTACTTTAAAAAAACCTAGCTTTTATGATTAAAATTTATTTCATTCTTCTCAAATGCTAATCAAATCTACTAGAATAATGTAAATAATTATTTTTGATAAATATTAAATATTTATTTATTTATTTATTATAATTTAGTAAATTTAATTTCATTAATTTGTTAAAAAATCATTTGGGAAGATTAAAATATTTATTCCTAAAAATCATCCTCTATTTTCATTTGGTTTTTATTTTCTTTTCTAATTAATTTTCAATCAATGATTTAATTTTATAAAAATGTTGAAAGCATAGTTTCATAATTTATATAAATCTATTAATACCCACTATTAAAATGATTATATTATAGGAGGAACATGATAAAATTTATTTTTTATTCATCTAAGATCAATATGGTGTGCCTTGTAAACTATCAAACATAATGTTTTCTCTTAAAATCAATGAATGTTACAGAAGTAAATAGTGAGATGGAAATACCATAAATAAAGTAATAAATTATTTCATAGTCATTAATTATAATATATAGTAAATATAATCTTATTATCAATATTTTATAGTATTTTATTTTTATATTTTATTTATATAAATGATTCTATTGTTGTATTTTTTTATGTAATTATTAATCATTGTATTATAAAGTCATGTTTAGGTAATTGCAGCTATGTTTTTCTTATATGTTTTTATTTAATATATTTGTTGTCTTATTATTTTTTTTCAATGTTAAATAGTATCCATAACTTAAACCATGGTATAAATATTATATATTTCAATTATATATATATTACTATTTTTTATTAAAATTTAGTTATTTGAAATTAAATACACCGTTCATGGAAATGATAGGCAATTCATACGCATGAATAATATTTTTATTTTCTTTTTTACTTGAAATAAATAAAATTAAATAACATATTATCTATACATAATAAATTTTACTTATAATATATCTCATATTTTAATTAAATATATCATTATACATTAAATTCATATTGTTAATAAATTACATGGCTTCACAAGATAGATTTCCTCCGCACACATTATTCACATTCTCATATTCCCAAAAAATCTAGAGTGTGATGGTATAATTAATATAATAATTAATTTATCATAATAATATCACAAATAGAATAAATATATTATACAAAAATATTCCATCGTTATGTCCAAATATGGGAGGTGCTAATAGAAAAAGGAATGAAATTGTTTCCCAAGGTAGTAGTCGGCCATAAAAACATACAATGACTTTATAACCTCATTGATGGAAGTGGAGATAGTTGTAGGTATGATCATAATATAAAAATATACCAGTATACTAACTTTATTTATCTTTTTAAACAATTATTTTATATAAATAATTTAAGTAGGTGTTCAATGAAATAATAAAAATGCTCATTGATGAAAATTTACTCTTCTTCTATTATTATCCATAGGTTTTCACCAAAATCCTTCCATTGTTCGATTAGAATACAATATATGGCCAATATATTTATATTATGGAAGTTGTGATGTAATCTGAGTTGGTATTGGCTATGAAAAATATGGGTTATTCTACGACTAAGAGATGTGAGGAAGTGGCCTTTATATGTGGGGGGGGGACACACATAGTATTTTTGAAATGAAAAAAGATACCCTAGGTTTTTTATATATAACATGGGTAAATCATTATAAATTATATAACATAATTTTTTTCAGTGTTTAAATGTTTATATAAAATAAATTTTACACATCTTTATAGGAAATTCATTCCATTATCTTATTATTTTAACTACATGAATTTTTTTACCTTAATTGAGGTAATTTATTTTTAGGACAGTAAATAATCATTTTTGTCAAAATTGATGAATAAAATAATAATATTTATAAATTGTTATTTTAATCATTATGTAATAAAAATTTACAAATTACATTAATATAATTTGAATATTTTCTCAAAAATTAAACTAGTTGACGTGCTGAGAAAGTAAGGGTTTTACATAAAAATTATCAAATTACTAAAATAATCTAATATTAAAAATCATTATTAAATTAACTCAAATGACATATATTTTATTATCTAAGAATTATAATGAAATTGAACATTGAAATGTAAAAAAAATTTGTTTTTAAAAAAATACCAAAAATATCCTTATTGGTCCAGGGAATAAAAATAAATTCACAATGAAATGAAATCACATTGAAATGAAATCAAATTCTTGTTTCATTATTTACACATACTAATTCGTTCTAATGTAATGTAACGCCCTGACCCCAGCTACCCAGAGTCGGTGCATTATTTCATAACATTGGCATGATCACAAAAGATCAAGTCTCGAAAGACCGATTAGTTTAGTAGCCTTGGATACACTAGATACATTCATAAGTCTTTCATTACATCATAAAAATGAAAACTACAATAACATGGTCTCCCTAGTCCACACTCATATCCTCACTGACTATTCTTGCAAGTCAGTCATAATACACCTCTTCACATCCTGGGAAAAATAAAACATTGAAAGGGGTGAGCTCAAATGCTCCGTAAGGATAACAATATAGTGGAAGCTTTCATAAGAAAACATAAGCATTTAAGGCAATGTATAACTAAAACAAAAGCCTTATTGAACTTGAACTTCAACATAATATGGAAAAAGTAAAATAAAATAATGCCATTACATACTCACATGGATATTCTACTAGACGAATAATCACATGAAATATCAATAACCACTTTCATAATGAGGGAATGTATAATGCCGGACATTCTGAAACATTTTGTCAAGGCCTCGGCCAAGACGTCTAAAATGATTAAGGCCTCGGCCAAAACCATAAATCAAATTGGGAAAGGGCCTCGGCCAATTCCTCGTCTGGTTGTCTCATGAGACCTACCGATGCATCGAGGAGCTATAGCGGGCTCCACCCGTCACATATTAAGTCCAATACATTCCTCATATGAATAGGCTTAAACATAACATAAATATTCGTATTAATACTAGCATACGAAATGTCAACAATTTCTCCATAAACTATGGATGGTATAAAAATAACACATCCACAGTCAAATATTTCACAAAATGTTCAATAGAAGTTTTGTATCATAAATCAATTTCAATTAAACTTAAAACCCATCAAAGGATGTTGACATGGATGAAATCAAAGCTATTTGAGAGAAATATCTCCCCTTTTTGAAATCATTTAAAATTCCCATAATTATAAAATAATACATTTACTCTGAAGATATTCTTATAAGCTTGTTAGGGAAGCTTCGACGAAGTTATAATGGCGGAAAATAGCCGCACCCGCCGTATAAGTAAAAAAAACATTCTTACCTTAAATTTGTCAAAGAGGTCAAAAAGTACATTGTTTGGAAAACGACGATAATATTCCTTTCAAAAACGTATATGGGTATAAATGACTTTAACCCATCATTCATTTAATAGTAAAAATGTTTTGAAAGACATTTTTAAGAAACATGGATGTGGATGATAACGAGGTCCCAATAGATAATTATGTATAAACAACCTTGGATAATGAAGAGGTTGTGAAGTAAACCCTTACCTTGTACTTTTACTTGGTTGGGGTAGGTTACCCTCCTGTATAATGGTGAAATAATTTTTATTAAATTATACAAGAATCATATACATTTATATGGTATCATATATGATCTTTTAACATTGCTTTGTTAACAATATCTTAGATTTATCGTTGTTTCGGGTGTTAACTTACTCGTTTTCTTTTATATGTTTTATTACTTAAGTCATCTTTTTCATGGATAGGTTGTATATTATTCATATCCAGAATGATATCATGTCCTTAAACATTATTTTTAAATCATCAAATGATAATTATACTTGAATGGATACGACGGAGAATGAATCTCATCGTGTTCGTGGAGACGGTAGTCCGTACGTACGCACGAGCGACAATATCATTATTTTGATATTAAAATAATATATAATTGGATAGTATATAATATATACAGAATCATTATCATGTTATATTTATTATTTAAATGAATTAAATATCATTATTATACCCATCTAAATAATAATATATTGAATAACAATTACACCAAGACGTGGAGACGGTAAGTCGTACGTACGCATGTATGGTGACATGTCATTCAAATGATGGGTAGAATACTGAATATGGTTGTTCCATATTTATAATAACATCTCAGTATATAGAAGATACTGGAGTTATAATTTTATAATTGAAATAATAAACAAAGAGGGAGTGGAAGAAGAAATAAACATGAAAGAGGGTGTTGAAAATGTTACCTCTTCTTCGGGTTCTTCATTTTGATTTGATCAAAAGGACTCCATAGAATGGCTTTTTGACTAAAGTAAAGCTTCTAGGATGAAGGGAGAGAAGTTGGGAGAGTATTTGGTCAGAGGTTGGCCGAACCAAAAGGCTTGAAAGTGTGAATAAGGTGGTAGAGGTGGGGGCCTTTTATAAGAGGAGAGGAGGGGCTCTTTTGGAATTTTTGAAATGTTACATTATTATACATGCTTTTTCGGATTATAAAGGTCCCACACTTATATATTTCGTGTCTACCGTGATAAGGGTTCGAAATATACCCATCCAATAGTCTTTGGACAAGTGTAAGCCTTGGTTTTTACATTATATTTTCATTTTATTAAAATCGTTAAATAATGAGGTCATCGCTGCATCATAATGATGTCATAAATAATTTAATTTATTTAATGTCTAAAAATTATAAAAAAAATACTATGATGTAGGAAATCTTTTCAGCTTTCTAATGAATATTTATAGTCAAAATTTGGACTTGTTTAACCCCACTTAAAACTGTTTTAGTAAAACAACTCATGTTTGTGTCAATTTAATTTTAACATTAAATAAATATATATTAATGTCATTTTCCAACTAAAGTGGCTCCATGGGGTCCCCAAGTTGACCCATGTGTTTTCTTGGTCGGCCATTACTCATCCAATAGGAGTAGGACATGTGTCAAGCTCGTCTCATATTATTAAAACATTATTTTTACCTTAAAATACACTAATTACCTCTAATCACGATTAAGAACTTAAAAGTTACTATTCACCAAAAATTATTTTAATCTCATTAAACCAAATTTTACTTCTTAATGACAACCATGTATGTCGGATTTTTGAAAATAAAATCACAGAAGTGGTAATATTTCATTTTAACGAAAAATCAGTTTTTAACAACCACTTAGTGGTTTCACTATTCATCAAAAATTGAAGTTTTTCAGAATAAGGCCAAAATTTCACCCTAAGCTATAATTGATATTCCGAATCCAAAAATGAAGTCCATTTTGATAAATAAAATTTATAAAATTTCAAAAATTAGGTATTACTATTCACAACGGCTAGTTTAATTAGTTGTGGTGTGTGTTAGAGCTCAAGGTTGCGTACACGCTATTGCATTATTCGAAGGGAAACGTACCATGCAAGCTTGGGGTGTTACATTCTCCCCTCCTTCAAATAATTGCATTCCTGCAATTTCTAGGGTATTACTGCATAAACATACTCGGGTGGTTCTTCATCATAAGTTCCTCAGGTTCCCACGTTGCCTCTTCCATTTTATGATTTCTCCACAAAACCTTTACCAGACGAGTCGTCCGGTTTCTCAACACCTGCTCCCTCACATCAAGAATTATGATGGTCTCTTCGCAATAAGATAGATCGGGTTCCAATTCTAATTCCTCATAGGTAAGTACATGTGTTGGGTCGGGCATGTATTTTCTCAATAGCGATATGTGGAAAACATCGTGAACTTTGGAGAGATTTGGCGGCATCGCCAAACGATAAGCTACAGCCCCAATACGATCTAGAATTTCGAAAGGTCCGATGTAACTGGGAATCAACTTACCCTTCTTACCAAAACGTATAACTCCCTTCCATGGAGATACCTTTAGGAAAACATGATCTCCCACCTGAAATTCCAAAACCTTTCTTCTGTTATCGGCATAGCTCTTCTGCCTACTTTGAGCTGATTTGATGTGGTTTGGATTACCTTCACCTTTTCCATTGTTTCTTCCACCAGATCTGGTCCCACAAGTTTTCTTTCACCAACGTCATACCAACAGGTTGGTGTACGACATCTCTTTCCGTATAATGTTTCATAAGGTTTCATCTAAATGCTTGAATGGAAGCTATTGTTATTGGAAAATTCTACCAGTGGTAAATATTGATCCCACATACCCTGAAAGACAAGAGAGCATGATCTCAACATGCCTTATAAGGTTTGAATAGTCCGTTCTGATTGTCCATCTGTTTGAGGGTGATAGGTAGTACTCAAACGAAGTTCAGTATCCAAGGCCTTTTGAATACTTTTCCAAAATCTTGAAGTAAAATGAGGATCACGATCAGAAACAATCGATAGGGGTACTCCATGAAGTCTTACAACTACATTAATATATAATCTTGCTAGACGTTCAAGTGGTAGATCCTCCCGTATAGCCAGAAAATGTGCTGACTTAGTAAGACGATCAACAATGACCCATATTGCATCATTCCTTCTAGGAGTCTTTGGTAGTCCCATGACAAAGTCCATCGTAATATTATCCCATTTCCACTCAGGTATGGGAAGAGGTTGCAATACTCAACCAGGATGTTTCCTTCCAGCTTTCACTTGTTGACAAACCATACACCTCGACACAAAATCAGCAATCTCCCTCTTCATATTGTCCCACCAAAAATGTTCCTTCAAATATCTATACATTTTGGTGCTCCCAGGGTGTATAGAGAAATTTGAACTATGAGCATCATCCAGGAATTTCCTTTTTAGATCTGGTATATTGGGAACACAAAGTCTCTCCCCGAATTTCAAAATTCCATGCTTATACACAAAGTCCCTCAATCTTCCATCATTCACATCATTAATCTTCTTCTGAAATCCTTCATCACTTGTCTGAGAACTCTTAATCCTTTCAAGTAATGATGGTTTGGAAACCATTTGAAAAATCATTGATGTTTCACCTTCCCTAGTTATTCCCATGTCCATCATCACTAGATCCATGAAAAATGGATCCCTTTCAATTATCATCACATTCAAAACTCCATGTTCTTTTCTACTCAAAGCATCTTACACCTTGTTTGCCTTCCACGGGTGGTAATGTATCGTGCAATCATAATCCTTGAGTAGTTCAAGCCATCACCTTTTCCTCATGTTGAGTTCTTTTTGTGAGAAAATTTACTTCAAACTCTTGTGATCAGTATAAATATCACATTTTTCACCATAGAGGTAATGTCTCCATATCTTTAAAGAAAAGATCACAGTTGCTAACTCAAGATCATGAGTAGGATAGTTTTGCTCATGAATTTTTAGCTGTCGTGATGCATAGGCAATGACCTTATCATTCTGCATAAGGACACAACCAAGTCCTTTCTTCGATGCATCACAATAAATAACAAACCCATCATTCCCCGATGGTAGAGTCAATACAGGGGCATTGACTAATCTTTATTTAGTTCTTCAAAACATTCTTCACACTCTTTTGTCCAGACAAATTTAATCCCTTTACGTGTGAGCTTTGTCAATGGGTTAGCCAATCTGGCAAAATTCTGGACGAAACGTCGATAATAACCTGCTAAACCAATAAAACTGCGTACCTCAGTTATACTTGTCGGTGCTGGACATTCTTGAATTTCCTTGTTTTTAGAAGGATCAACGGAAATTCCATCCTTAGAGACTATATGTCCAAGAAAAGAAATCTCCTGAAGCCAGAATTCACACTTGCTAAATTTCCCATATAATTCATGTCTTCTAAGAGTCTTCAGGATAATGCGTAAGTGATTTTCATGATATTCATGGCTTTTGGAGTATTCCAAGATATCATCAATAAATACCACTACAAAGTCATCAAGATATTCCTTGAAAACACTATTCATTAGATCCATGAAAACAGAGGGTGCATTAGTCAATCCAAAAGGCATTACTGTAAACTCGTAATGCATGTACCTTGTTCGAAATTCTGTCCTTGGAACGTCTTCCTTCTTCACACAAAACTGATGGTATCCAGACCGAAGGTCAATCTTTGAATAGTATTGAGCTCCATGTAGTTGGTCAAACAAATCATCAATGCGAGGTAGGGGATACTTGTTCTTTATTGTTATAGCATTGATCTCCCTATAGTCGATGCACAACCTCATAGATCCATCTTTCTTCTTAACAAAAAGAACAGGGGATCCCCAAGGAGAAACACTAGGGCCAATAAATCCCTTATTACTCAATTCCTCTAGTTGTTTCTTTAGTTCAACTAATTCCACAGTGGCCATTCTATAAGGGGTCTTCGATATGGGCCTTGATCCAGGAATTAAATCAATGGAAAACTCAACTTCTCGTTCTGGAGGATGTCCAGGTAAATCATCTGGAAACACATCAACATATTCTCTCACAATAGGTACATCCTCGATTTGAATATTCCTTTCCTCACCCTCAGTAATTTCCTTCTCTTCCTCCCCAATAATTGAATTTAGTTGAGCTATTGGGGGTGGATCTAGATAAGAATTATGTGGCGACGATTCTGCTCTAAAGATAAGGTGTTCCTTATCATCATCATCAAGAATCGTAACCTCATTCCTCTTACAATAAATTTTTGCATCATGGTCCGAAATCCAATCCATACCGAGTATTATATCAAATTCAATCATGGGTATGACGATGAGATCAGCAGGTAAATAACATTTAGGTGATCTAATGGGAACTAATCGACAAAACTTTGTTGCAACAATACTTCCCTTAGGGGTTTTGACCGACAACTCCCTTGTTAAATCAAATTGGAAATATCTAATTTTCTTAGAAAACTGGGAAGATATGAAACAATGTGATGATCCAGAATCAAATAATGCATTTGCTAAACTTGAGGAAACCATTAAATTACCTGCCACCACGTCTTTCGGAGCTTCCACCTCAGCAGTAGTGATAGCATAAGCCTGGCCCTAATCCCTTGGCCTCTTCTGAGGTAAGTTCCCCTGATGCTTAGGACATTCATTTGCATAATGTCCCTTCTCTCTACAATTATAGCATTCCATGTTGATAGCCGCTTTCTTTCCCTTGCATTCATGAGCTTGGTGGCCTTTTTCACCACACTTGTAACATACTCCTTTTCCTTTTAGACAGGCACCAGGGTGCTTCCTACCACAATTATCATAGGGTGGAAATTCATTTCTACCCTTCTTCCCTGTTTCCTTATTTCCTTTCCCAGAGTTTTCAGCGGATCTCTTCTTATCTTGCTTTGATTTAAAGTCATAAGACTTAGAGAATTCCTTTTCCGTCTTGATAGCGCACGAGACAATACCTTCGTATCAAGAGAAGGTTTGTGATACTTAACCTCGACGGAGAAATGTTTTTAACCCATCAAAGAAATGATCAGTATTACTTCTTGGGTTACGTATGTAATTTGCAGCATACCTTGCTATCCTTGTAAAGTTAGCCTCATACTTTGCGACATTATCATCCTCATTCTGCCTTAGACTCAGAAATTGCCTTTCCATATCCGCTCGATGGTCTCGAGGAAAGTATTTTTCTAATAACAGCTCTTTGAACTCCTGCCATTCCATGTTTTTTAATTCATAATCTTCCTTTGTGTTTTGAATTAGTGACCACCATTGATCGGCATCTCTAGTGAGGCGGTAAACTGCCATGACAACTTTCTCCCATTCACTACTCCCCAAGGCATGGAATATTTTCTTTAAGGAATTTATCCATTGCTCAGCTACTATAGGATTTGTACTCCCATTGAAGGTTGGTGGTTGTTGCCTCATGAAACGGTCTAGCATTGATCCTCCACGTTGCGGATCAGGGTGCTCCATACGAGTAAGGTTAGTATTCATAACCTGCGTGAGTTGTCCCAATACGGTGAGAAGCTGATCAGCACCAGTTGTATCACTAGCTCCAACATAATTATCTTGAGCAGGAGGGCAATCCCTACACGGAGTGCATGCCTTGATACGGTTTCCATTCCTTCCACTAGGCTCCATTTCTAAACAATGCCATAAACTAGATTAGTTTATGAAATAAAATACATAATTCCATATTTGTAAAACACTATACATAAATTGAACTATTTATGGATATAATCCATAATCATAAAAAGAAATGTTTCCTTTGAGGAAGTATATACTCATAACCCTTCATAGTGGTTTGTAAAGAAAATGATATTTATCCTGAGCATATCCCCCGGGAGTGTCGTAACCAAGAGTGCAGCAAGGCCCGTTGTCGTGCACCAGTTCCCGTTCGAGTCTAGCTCAAAGCGGTGTTTTCGGGTTTTACCCCTAGGTACATCTGTACCGGAGCCGCCTCTACCTGCTCGTATCCAGACAGGGATGTATTGCTCGGAAAACTCACAAAATCTCTATAATACCAAAATTCTAGGAAGTTTTTCTATACTAATCCTCAAAGTCTATCTTTGGGCTATGTGCTCTAATCAGAGTTTATCTAAATCTAGATTCCAAGGATAGTACTAAACTGCCTCTGATACCAACTGTAACGCCCCGACCCCAGCTTCCCAGAGTCGGTGCATTACTTCATAACATTAGCATGATCACAAAAGATCAAGTCTCAAAAGACCGATTAGTTTAGTAGCCCTGGAAACACTAGATACATTCATAAGTCTTTCATTACATCATAAAAATGAAAACTACAATAACATGGTCTCCCTAGTCCACACTCATATCCTCACTAACTATTCTTGCAAGTCAGTCATAATACACCTCTTCACATCCTGGGAAAAATAAAACATTGAAAGGGGTGAGCTCAAATGTTCCGTAAGGATAACAATATAGCAGAAACTTTCATAAGAAAACATAAGCATTTAAGGCAATGTATAACTAAAACAAAAGCCTTATTGAACTTTAACTTCAACATAATATGGAAAAATTAAAACAAAATAATTCCATTACTTACTCACATTGATATTCTACTAGACGAATAATCACATGAAATATCAATAACCACTTTCATAATGAGGGAATGTATAATGCCGGACATTCTGAAACATTTTGTCAAGGCCTCGGCCAAGACGTCTAAAATGATTAAGGCCTCGACCAAAACCATAAATCAAATTGGGAAAGGGCCTTGGCCAATTCCTCGTCTAGTAGTCTCATGAGACCTACCGATGTATCGAGGAGCTATAGCGGGCTCCACCCGTCACATATTAAGTCCAATACATTCCTCATATGAATAGGATTAAACATAAAATAAATATTCGTATTAAAACTAGCATAAGAAATGTCAACAATTTCTCCATAAACTATGGATGGTATAAAAATAACACATCCACAGTCAAATATTTCACAAAATGTTAAATGGAAGTTTTGTATCATAAATCAATTTCAATTAAACTTAAAACCCATCAAAGGATGTTGACATGGATGAAATAAAAGCTATTTGAGAGAAATATCTCCCCTTTTTGAAATCATTTAAAAGTCCCATAATTATAAAATAATACATTTACATTGAAGATATTCTTATAAGCTTGTTATGGAAGCTTTGACGAAGTTATAATGGCGGAAAATAGCTGCACCCGCCGTATAAGTAAAAAAAACATTCTTACCTTAAATTTGTCAAAGTGGTCAAAAAGTACATTGTTTGGAAAAAGACGGTAAGATTACTTTCAAAAACGTATAAGTGTATAAATGACTTTAACCCATTTTTCATTTAATAGTAAAAATGTTTTGAAAGACATTTTTAAGAAACATGGATGTGGATGATAACGAGGTCCCAGTAGATAATTATGTATAAACAACCTTGGATAATGAAGAGGTTGTGAAGTAAACCCTTACCTTGTACTTTTCCTTGGTTAGGGTAGGTTAACCTCCTGTATAATGGTGAAATAATTGTTATTAAATTATACAAGAATCATATACATTTATATGATATCATATATGATCTTTTAACATTTCATTGTTAACAATATCTTAGATTTATCGTTGTTTCGGGTGTTAACTTACTCATTTTCTTTTATATGTTTTGTTATGTAAGTCATGTTTTTCATGGATAGGTTGTATCTTATTCATATCCAGAATGATATCATGTCCTTAAACATTATTTTTAAATCATAAAATGATAATTATACTTGAATGGATACGACAGGGAATGAATCTCATCGCGTTCGTGGAGACGGTAGTCCGTACGTACGCACGAGCGACAATATCATTATTTTGATATTAAAATAATATATAATTGGATAGTATATCATATATACAGAATCATTATCATGTTATATTTATTATTTAAATGAATTAAATATCATTATTATACCCATCTAAATAATAATATATTGAATAACAATTACACCATGACGTGGAGACGGTAAGTCGTACGTACGCATGTATGGTGACATGTCATTCAAATGATGGGTAGAATACTGAATATGGTTGTTCCATATTTATAATAACATCACAGTATATAGAAGATACTGGAGTTATAATTTTAGAATTGAAATAATAAACAAAGAGGGAGTGGAAGAAGAAAGAAACATGAAAGAGGGTGATGAAAATGTTACCTCTTCTTCGGGTTCTTCCTTTTGATTTGATCAAAAGGACTCCTTAGGATGGATTTCTGACTAAAGTAAAGCTTCTAGGATGAAGGGAGAAAAGTTGGGAGAGTATTTGGTCAGAGTTTTGCCGAATCAAAAGGCTTGAAAGTGTGAATAAGGTGGTAGAGGTGGGGGCCTTTTATAAGAGGAGAGGAGGGGCTCTTTTGGAATGTTTGAAATGTTACATTATTATACAATGCTTTTTCGGATTCTAAAGGTCCCACACTTATATATTTCGTGTCTACGGTGATAAGGGTTCGAAATATACCCATCCAATAGTCTTTGGACAAGTGTATGCCTTGGATTTTACATTATCTTTTCATTTTATTAAAATCGTTAAATAATGAGGTCATCGCTTCATCATAATGATGTCATAAATAATTTAATTTATTTAATGTCTAAAAATTATAAAAAAAATACTATGATGTAGGCAATAGTTTTAGCTTTCTAATGAATATTTATAGTCAAAATTTGGACTTGTGTAACCCCACTTAAAACTGTTATAGTAAAACAACTCATGTTTGTGTCAATTTAATTTTAACATTAAATAAATATATATTAATGTCATTTTCCAACTAAAGTGGCTCCATGGGGTCCCCAAGTTGACCCATGGGTTTTCTTGGTCGGAAATTACTCATCCAATAGGAGTATGACAAGTGTCAAGCTCATCTCATATTATTAAAACATTATTTTTACCTTAAACTACACTAATTACCTCTAATCGCGATTAAGAACTTAAAAGTTACTATTCACAGAAAATTATTTTAATCTCATTGAACCACATTTTACTTCTTAATGACAACCATGTATGTCGGATTTTTGAAAATCAAATCGCAGAAGTGGTAATATTTCATTTTAATGAAAAATCAGTTTTTAACAACCACTTAGTGGTTTCACTATTCATCAAAAATTGAAGTTTTTCAGAATAAGGCCAAAATTTCACCCTAAGCTATAATTGATATTCTGAATCCAAAAATGAAGTCCATTTTGATAAATAAAATTTATAAAATTTCAAAAATTAGGTATTACTATTCACAACGGCTTGTTTAATTAGTTGTGGTGTGTGTTAGAGCTCGAGGTTGCGTACACTCTATTGCATTATTGGAAGGGAAACGTACCGTGGAAGCTTGGGGTGTTACATGTAATCTATAAAAGTAATGATTTTTTGTACTCATCCAAAAGTTTATTTACTAATATAAATATAAAAATTAGTATTTATGCAACATCCCCTAGTTTAAAATAGCTAAATGATGTATTAAATAGGTTAGTCACTTGACCTCAACTGTAAGTTGTTTCACAGTAGAGGTTACATACGACAAAAAATGGTTAATGGTATGATAGTGGGGTGACTCTAAAACCATATTAGATATTTAATATTAAAAAATTGACAGAACATCATCCATAAAAATAAATAGATTACACAAAAATAAATAAATAGAGACATTATATAACAATTTGATATAGTATAATTTCATACATACTCGTGTCAATACAAGCACACAACAACTACTCTATCACTATATTAATAAAAAATCATAATTTCTAGAATTCCATCCTTGTAATAGCCAACTGCAAATAATTGAGTCTGAATTGTGGTGTAAAATTATTTAATGCACACCTTCAACATAGATGAATAAATTTTCTAGTGGTGAAGGGATACTGATATTGATGTGGATATTATGACTTCTCTAATAGATAATTATTAGAATATAAAATAAAATATCAATAATCAAAATAACATTGGTGTGAAAGGTAATAAAGAAGGCAAAAATTATCATCCAATTCCATAACAAATGAAATAAAATTCTATATACATAATATTGTATGTCATGACATGGGGGAATATATTTATATATAGTAAACATAAGTATAAACCAAATATAATAGAAACATTTAAAATATTCCAAAGGCTATCGCAACATCCCCACGACAAACCTACTCCTTCACTACAAGTTCCCTATTCATGGACCATCTCTTTATTTGATATTAAGGAAAAAAGTGTTTTGATGTGTTTGAAGATACATGTCTTAGGTGGGATAATTCATCATAGTAGTAAAACCTAAATTCATCATTAATATATATTTAGAAGTATAAATTTGTTATTTCATAGTATTTTTTTAGTATGTATATAAAATACATTTTTTTGAGTCATTGTGAACTAACCCGGATTCTATGAACCTCTTTCTCTATTGTCATTGGAACCAAATAAAAAAAGAAGTATGAAGAAAACAATAAATTATAGATATGATCCCAAATTATCCACTTTTTAGATAAAAAAAATTACTCAACGTATCAAATATCCACATTCCACTTTTAATGGATAATTATATTCCACACATTAATGAAATGTCAAGGTGTCCACATGTCGATGAAATTCACCACTCTAGGGTATTCTTCACAACCAAAAGTTGACCAAACTTATAGCTCTTGTGAAATCAACTTTCATAAAATTTAACCCAATATCTATTACTTATTAAATAAATATTATCATTTTTAGATATGATATCTTTCTTTTTGTAAATACACATCAACACATGTAATATATATTTTTGAAATCACTATCATAAAACTAAAACAGAAACACTATCATTATGGTGACAAATAGTAATGCTCATCCACCTTATTACCATAAAAAAATACCTATTGATATCATAAATGAATCCATGAAAAATCCATTGTATAATATGTAATATGATTTTAATAATATTTATTTTCATTTGGGTAACTCACAGAGCAACATATATAAAAAATTAAGATTGGTTCTCATGTGGCACACATGCACTCACATGAATGTCACATATATTAATGGTCTCGCTAGACATATAAAAAACCACATACATAACCCCTCAATAATGGTCCTCACAGGTCACAAACCCATCCCCATTCATATAAAATCAATCAAGGGTTTCCTGAGAGACACATAGATCCCTGTAAATATCACGATAATAATGGTCCTCGCATTCCACATACATGACCACATGTATACCATGTTAAGAAATGGTCTCACATGTTATAACAACACCCACGTGCATATCACATCATATCATGTAAGGGTTTATCATGCCACACATCCACAGTCATTGATATCATATCAAATTTTTTCAATGGTTCACACACCCCCACATTAATAACTAAA
Source organism: Viscum album (assembly GCA_963277665.1). Lineage (NCBI taxonomy): Eukaryota > Viridiplantae > Streptophyta > Magnoliopsida > Santalales > Viscaceae > Viscum > Viscum album. Next base: position 709,464,429 of record OY728156.1, read on the forward strand.
AACCAAAGGGTATCAATGGCCACACACACACCTGAATGCATTTAAAATTGAATAATATTTCTAGAGACATTAAACACAACTTCATGAATATCATATCAACATTAAGTCTCATGATAAACATAGACAAACAAACCCAAATGCATTTTATAATAATAAAGGGTCTCATGGTCCACACACAGACCCACATACATATCATACCAATCATGCATCTAGAAATTCACAAACACTACCACATACATTTCACCCAACGGAAGTGTCTCATGGGACATAAAAACCAATATAAGCATCACATAAATAATATAAATTTACATAAATACCAACAAATGGTATATACTTCATACCTCATGTGTATCGATTCTGAAAAATATGAATTTCTACCAGGATGTAAACAGCATACATGAGATCCCAATATCCATTCCCAAATAATCACTTAATGAGTCTATAATCAAAATCCACAAAAATAGTACATAAATGAATAAAATTTAGTTTATATATTTAAATGATAACCATCATCCCCAAATGATCTATATTTAATCAGTAATGATACTCAAAAATATTGAATTTCTAACTAAACCTGATCCACATGCTGGAGGGAATGTGGGATCCTCTGATATTAATTTTAAAAAATATTCACCTGATGTAACATTGAATAATTATTTCATCTAAGGACAAAATTCATAAAATTACATGCCATCCATTACTCAACCCTCAATCATCGAGATCTATAAAATCTAGAAATTGATGATAATATAGGGGTTTTTAGGAAGAGAATTAACCAATGAATCAATAAGAACTCTCCCTTAATGATCACACATGACCTCATCATTGTTCTTATTCACATCCTATATATATGATCATTGATTCAACCATTTATAAAATTTAAATAGTTAGAACCATAAAATGTTGATAACCACCATAATCATGGTGAAATTGGATTGAACCATGGGTAGTCTATTCACCATAAAAAAAATCCAAGATAATGTTAAAATTCCGTAAATTTTTTTACATTAGCATTAATTAAACTACAAAGTGTTATGGTAACTCTATTCATATTTCTTAGAGGGGCACCATGATCCTCCCAACATAGACCTTGCTGAACCTTTATTCTTTTTGATCCCCTTGTTTCACTCTTTTGAATACACAGAACAACAAAAATTCCACAATTGAGTAGTCCTCAATGCGGTTCACCTAAAAATTAATTACTTCTACTTTGTCACTAGGTATCCCTATATCATGTTATTTTCATCCTGAGATATAAAAAACCTAAAATAAATATTTAAAATAATTAATATTATACTTTTAAAAAATTGGACTATTTAAATTTCACCTTTATTGAGTTGGATTCTCCAATATTAGTTTAATCATAAATAACTGACTCTATAGGTCCTCCAAAACTACCCTTTCCTACAAGAATTTAAACTGTAAAATGTCTAGCATGAAGTTAAACTGTTTGGAATCCTGCAAGATCTTAAACTAAACTATTAGAACTATGTGTGTCTTGATTCTCATCTGCATGGGATACTTAGGAACACTCAAACATTTTGTCTTGATCCCAGCACCCAAACATTCTTCCTTGACTATCCCCCTTAGGGGTAGACCTCTTCAAGGATCCTTACATGGCATAGTGAAGTATTATTTGGACCCCGCTAATGTCAGGATTATGAAGATCACACCATGTGCCCCCTCCCCATTCATATATCCTCCAACATCTCTACCTCATGATGTTAAACGTCATGGTATTTAAGAACTACATGTTTCTTGATTCCCATCCTCATGGGATAAATTGGAACACATAGACATTTTGTACGTTGGCCCAACCCCAAACTCAAAAATCTCTCGTCAGGTCAAGACATGTGTTCTTGTGTTGATTAAGTCCTCATTTACATCAGGATATTTCCCCATGACACACATATCACATTGAAATATCCCTTACTTCATTTATCGTCTGATCTGCGAGCGCAGGCCCTGCCATGCTCAGCATGACCAGTCATTTGGGTTTCAATCACCCTCTACATCCAAAAGGTCCTTCGACTAGTATGGATGATCGGCCTAAGGTCTCTCCTTTTGTTACAGAAAAATGTTCTCGAGGGTTTAATAAAAAATTGATACATGTTCTGTGTTATGAATATTGTAAATGGTCAATTCTAATTTGGTTTCCCCAAATTCTAGTCACAAATCGGTGGATATTGTGTTGCAAACTTGGTCAATAGTTATCCTCTATCATAGTTTCTACTTTTTGGTCTTCCATAAGAACGATGATTCGCCCTCTATGTCCCATGATTATCACATTAAACTAGTCATATAGGGTTCGAGCTCTATAAAACTAAACTAAGATCACATTATTCTTCACTACAAGACGTTAAACTAAAAACTATCTGGGACATTCCGTCTAAGGACCAGCCTCAGGCCCCTCTAATTTTTCAGGCCACTTTCTCAAGTTCTCACGTAGGGTTGTATGGTGTGGTGTGGGATTATGTTATCATTCATGTCAGGTTGGTCACCAGGCCATACAGATCACTGGATGAGATACCATAGCCTTACCTTTGTCTTCACTGCAAGACGTTAAACTACAAACTGGCTGGGACATTCCATATGAGCCCCAGCCTCCGGCCCTGTGGCATTTTCAGGCAAAAAATCAAGTCCTCACATAATATTGTATGGTTTGGTATGGTATTATGTCCTCATTTACATCCAGTTACTTTTCAAGACATAAAAATCCCTGGCTTTGTGTATCTTAACCATTTGATTCCGTATTGCATGATGGTAAACTGCATCTTACCCTCTTCAATAACTATGTGTGGCTTGATTACTATCCTCATGGGATACATAGGAATGATCAGACATTTCTTCTATTGGCCCATCCCCATCTCATAGAAATATACCATTCACCTTATCCCCTTGGCCTGCACTTTACTTGGGTGAGGGGTATATGGTTTGGAATTATTTCCTCATTCTCCTCGGGTTACTATCTGCCACACCATGTGCCTTTTTCTATTGAGAGTTTTCCATCCCCTTGTTCAATACTCATCTCTTCAAATTGGCCACTCTCTCATTAATCCCCTTGACCCTCTTATGTGTTTCACCAATGTGACCAGGAGTACTCTAGTTATGTCTCTGGAATGTCAGATTTTACCTGTACATTCTTTCACCCTTTTTTCAGGCTTCGTGTTCCTCATCATTTGGGTTTCCATAATCTTTCACATCTGAATTTACCACCTAATGTCATGGATTCTCAGCCCAAGGGACCTCCGAAGGAATCGAAAAAATAGATTAATATTGGTCCCACTTTGGGAATATAGTCAGTGGTTGATGCTAATTTGTTATTCCCATTCCAGGTAACACGATATGGATGCTTTTATTCGAACACGATCAATAGTTATCCTCCATCATCACACTTGCCCCTTCATGACTTGAATTTTGGTTACATGATTCACATTATTTTCCACCACATCAAGTCCAAGTAGAATTCTGTCACTCCTGGAAAATTCCCTCAGTGTGCATTTTCACTTTAGGAGGACAGTAGTCGTGATAAAGGTTTCATTCGGGGCCTCGCACTGATTTTCCATTAGCGTTCATTCCAGGTATTGAAAAAAAACCTCCTCATTCCTTGTTTCCCACACCAAGTTTGACTCACGTCAGCTTAGGGATTGGGTTGAGGTCTGCAGTGACATGGAGGGATTTTAATCTTCTTGGGTCTGAGCTCTCTGACCATAAACTACGATATCTTTTAGAACTACGTACAACTTCATTCCCATTCCCATGGGATACATAGAAACACCCAGACCCACGTCTTCATGTCCAGATCAATTGGGAGCTAGATTCTCCTGCCCCTTTTCCTCTAACCATTCCCAGCCCCTTGGTCCAAGGTTTCCTCCACGGAATTGCGCATGATATGGTGTGTAACATGTCCTCATTCATGTAGGGTATGATTTTTCGTTCCATGCACATCCCCTCTAGAACCTCATATCTCCTCTATACATATGAGCCATATGACATTACTCTATTATGCTTAGTCCTTCATGACAATAAACTATTGTGTATATCCAGCATGAAATTAAAAATGAATGGTTGGTCCCATCACATGAACCTAAACTATGACATTATCGCCCTGACCGTACGATGAAAAACTACAGTGCATTGTGATGTCCTTACCCGAGGGGACGTCATGATTGGCATATGTTACACACCATACCATTTTTCAACAGCTCCATATAGATTGATTCATGTGGATATACATAGAACTTCCATCCTAGGTCCAACGCTTCAAAAAAAACTATTCATCCTAATGGATAAATAATATATATAAAATACCACTTATTTTGGTCTAGGGGACATACATGAACAATCATATTATCCCCAACACCACAATCGTACCATTCCATCTTTAGAACTAAGTGCAGCATGATCCCCATCCTCTTGGTGTACGTAGAAAAGTCTGTGCAGCATGTATTGGGCTCAACATAACATTTGTTTTCAGTCCCTCGTACTGAAACCTCCCCCACAAAGTGCACAGTGATCTAGACTAGGTCCTTATTCATATCTGGTCTTGAAATTACATCACCTTATTTCTCTCATTTCCTGAAATCCATGGTCCGAGCTCTATGACCATAAACTAAGACCACTCCATGTCCTTGCCACAAATCGTTAAACTTCATGATATATTGTAGATATACGTATGGCTTGATTCCTATCCTCAGGGGACATGTACGAACACCCCGACAATTTTTGTCTCCATGCCCAGCCGCCGAAATCTGCAGAACATGTACATTAATTTTCTCCCCCTAACCCAAACTCATTTGGGAACTTGTTATGTAATAGATAACTCTTAGGATCTTATTCATGTCATGTTTTCTAATAGCCGTACTATGTTCTTTCTATATCATTTCACAGTGTGGTCTTAGTTCTATGACCAGAAACTATGATTTCCCTATGGGAACTGTGCATCACGTTTGGATATTTCACCGCAATCCACACAGTCTGTTAAATCAAGCCCCCTTAATGGTACAAACAAGGACCATATGTAGAAAGTGCACGACCCCAGGACCCCTATCATTGGTAAGGGTCTAGACTCCCTCTATCTGATATGTCTTATATTTATATTCAGAAGTGTTTTGTTAATGAGCCCGATGTATGAATCTTTCACAGGGACGTTCCCCTTATTCCATGTCCAATCATCGTGAGCCCTCCATATAGATCCCCATCCACTTCCTTGTCTAATGGGACCCCTTGTGTGGCCTGGTCTCATTCCACACTGTCTTACCTACTTCCATTGGACAACATCCCTGAAGATCTCAGAAGACATTTACAACATGTGATTTTTTTTAACACGGTCAACAATCGGCCCTCAATTTGATTGTCCCCATTTCCGGAAAACATGATATGGATACTCTGTTTTGAACAAGGTCAACAATTATTCCATATTGTCACGTCTCCATCATTGTGGTCTAGATCTCAAGCATCCTGATTCACATATTTCCCCTTCCTTATGATCAAGTGTAATTCCAACATACTTGGCATTACTCCTCTGCGGATCTAGGTGCGCTATAGAGGCAGGTCAACATCAGTGGGATGTCATTCAAATATTGTCCAATTGTCCCTATCTTGTGCCTCCCTAGCGTAGGAAAGTCACATCACTACTGCTTGTTTCCCACATTGATCATGACTCACATGGTCTTAGTAGTTCTGGTAGGACGTGTACTAGCACAGCCATGTCACATGTATCTTCCCTTGTCCCACATGACATTAAACTGCTCCCTTATAACTACGTATGGATTGATTCCCAAACTCATGGGGTACGTAGGAATTCCCGACCACTTTGCTTTGGGACCAACCTAATTTTCACTCATGGTCCCCTGGCTGGAAGAGTTTCCTCTGGGGATACATGGTGTGATCCGGACCAAGTCCTCATTCAACTCGGGTTTAGAGCTACCGCACCACATTCTCCCAACCTGGGATCTTCCATTTCACTCCACGTACAATTGTATGATATTTTACTATGCAAGTCAATATGTACTCAACCTATGACACTAAACTATTGTTCTACCCAAAATGAGATCGGGATTCTCTATATTAATCATGGGATGCGTTAGTTTCCACTCTAGAGAATATTCTTCCTACCGATGTTTGTATCTGACCACATTGTGCACCAAGAACTGTGTGTGTATTGATTACCATACCCATGGAATAAATAGGAACGCCCAGATATCTTGTCTCTGGGTCCATACCTAGGAATCATAATTCCCATCCCCCCTCTTATTTCGGTATTTTGATTTGAGCTCTTTTGGGGAACCATGAAATAGCATCATTACCCTAAACATGGTCGGGATGCCCAATGATAATGTTGGGAGAAAAAAGTTTCTACATCAGAGAGGTCTTGTTCGGAAGTATGATTAATCCCTGTTCATACCTATATAACAACCTAATGTGTTTCCACCATTGTGGAATAATTTCAAGAGTGTTGGACCATATTCGAACAACCCATCGCTCCACTCTCCATGCATTGCGTACCCTTTATTCAGATCCTTGTCCAATTTCACACGTAGAGGAACCCCCTATTATTATAGATTCACTGTCCATGGCTCGCCTACTATCCTGGGGTAATGATACTGAAGACTAATGGATTACATTTCTAGTCAGGCACTCTTTTTCGAACATGGTCTATGGTCGGCCCTCATTTATTATCCCAATTTGAGGCTAACACAATAAGGATACAGTGTTTCGAACACGGTCAACCGTCATGCTTAATTATAATTCCATCACTACATTATTCTGAATCCTTGGTATTGTGACTCACACATTCCACCCCCTATTTGGTTTTATTCCAGCGCCCCTGGCATTACAACATTTGTGCACAATATCACATTAGGAAAATGGCAATTTGAATGTTCTAAGAGTTTCATTCTAAAATTAGGTATCTATCTTATAATTATGGAAATATGAATCTGTTATTTTATCATTGGGTTCTTGAAACTTGGTTGGAACTCCTACAATCATGCGATGTAAAATTTCGATCATCCCTTGTTTCTCACATCAGGTACGACCCACGTGAGCTTAGGAAATTATTGTTATTTATTACAGGGTTGTGGTTTTAAGAAATTAAACTGAATGAACAAGTTAAGAAAATCTATCCAAACATGTAGTTCATAACATGAGGCATTAAGGAGAAGTGTGTTTACATGTTCGACCAAAACATGGCCCTTAAGTATCATCATCTTGGATAAATCACTATAGAGGTGCTAAATTTTGTCTTGTGGCATTTAGGATTTCCTCCTGCCCCTTGATAATATTTTCTTCATCAGCGGCCATAGGGCGTAGTTCGCTGACCATATCATTTTCTTGCGCCTGTCCAGTTTGGAGTGCAGTCATTTGTTGACCCGCTACAACTAGATGCTCTTGGGAATCTACCAGCTGGGCCATCAATTTCTCCACAAGCTCGAAGCAGTTTTCAATGGATACCTCCATCTCCTTCATCTATTCATTGAGGCATTGGATTTCTTGTTATGCTTTCAGGAACCCTTGTGTACTCCCAGTATCATCTTCACACTAGGTAATGTTGAAGCGCTGGCTACTCTCATGAAGCTTCTCGGCCATGTAGTCAAAGACTATAGAATGAAGGAATTGTGCATCCACCCCTCCAGCATAGATAAAGGACATCCAGGTATGGAGCGATCCCATATGATTTATCCATTCCATATAAGGCCGACTGATAAATAACTTGATACACTACCACCCATTGTGTTGTGTCAGGTGGCTCTCATCATCCACTTTTGAATCTAAATCATCTATCTCTTCCGGATCTGCATGTCAATATTCAGGAAATGAAGCGAGGAGTTTAGCGGCATGGTCTTATTTGGTAACCTCAACCTTGTCAGTTACTTTTCTCTCGTTCGGGCTGGAATTCCACTTTGGCGACATTACCACCCCTGTTGTGATGTCTGGATCACCGAGTAATGGGGTAGGGTTGTATGAAATGGATTCTTTTCAAATGTCGATGTAGTTACTACCCATCCCACACATGCAAAGGTCCTGGAAATGGAAGATCATCGTGCCTCCAAACTGGCAATAAATGCATCCGGAATCGGTATCAGTAATAGATATATTCTCCAGAAAAGAGAGAAACCCATTTTGAAAGGAATATATGAGACAAGTGCAGTGGTGTCCAATGCCTATGTCAAGGCATGGGTCCCCTCCACGAGGGAGCCTTATACAATTGACAACATAATTACCGGTGCCGCCTCCTCTTGGAAAATGGGTACATCATAGGGATCTCCTTTCGTCTCATCATCTTTTAGTCCAGTTGAAATCGGTTCCCCATTATGCCAGGTTTCGATGGCGGGCCGCCGAGGTTGCTCCCGGGGCTCCATAGGCATACCCGGGCCTCTAGTGGGGGAAACGTCTTGGGGACCTTTGCCCATGTGTTCCTAAATATTACAGGGTTTGGATGAATATCAAGGCAATGAAACGATGAAAGAAGGTATAAGGTTTAAACCATACCTCCAGCTGCTCTACCACGTCCACATCAGAGCCAACAATTTTTACACTCTCATGGGAACTCCGCTGGTGAGTGGGTGATTTTGAAGGCCCCTCACCACCAAGACCCTCAACATGGTCATCTTCTTCTAGTATTTATTCTTCTTCTTATTGTCCTCTTCTTCATATACTACTACTACATCTTCTTCTTATTCCTCTACAGTTTCATCCTCAGATTGTACCCTCCCTAGGTCCCACATCTGGCCAAGAATTACTTTCAGCAGGATATGTGGTTCTTCATATCGCTCGAACTGGCACGCTTACATGTCCATGGTTGTCAAGTATGCATCCCGATGTTGAAAGTTTACATTATCCAGCATCCGTATGCACCCAATTTCTTGTGGATCGAGCTCGGTACGCATAAAACTCTACCATAATTATTCGGCGGACATAGACTATCGTAATTTTCGCCAAGCAGGCCACAGAGAAGGGAAGATAGCATCGGCTGAAGATGTCAAGACGTACCTGAGTTGCTTTCTTGGGAGGTCCCTAGTTGAACCCGGAGGCCATGAACGAGACCTCCCTTCCCTTGCAGGCAGCAGCTCGTTTTCGATCTGTGTTGCCCCAACTGATGAAGTACCGGCCTTCACCACGATATCCCATTAACATGTTCTTTTCGTCACTTCCCATATGGCACCTCTCCTACCCTCATTCTCTTCGAGTTATACACTACATGCCTTGATATTAAAGATGCATTTCTAAAGAATAACCTCGGGGTACGTTCTCATCTAGTGTTTAGCATACTCTGTTGACAGTCCAGCACTGACATTGGTGGGGGGAAGAGTAATGATTTCACCAAAGCATTCCATCATGAACATTAGCCACAGATGGAGATGAATGAAAGGATTCCACTCTTACTATACCTATGTATATAATTTCTTGGGAATTCATTGAATGCACCTGAGCTACCTAGAAAATCTGGTCGACACATTGGGTTCGCAGAAGATTTTTCCATCGATTCGGGAAACCAACAAACCACCGTAGATGCTCTGCAGGTACTCCCTCCATACCAGTGGACCCCTCCCATCAATTACCACTTGGGAAATTGGGTTTCAGAATGGGTGGAATTCTAAGCGAGTGTGGTTACCAATCTCCAGCTTGACTCTGTCATCCCTGAGAGTCAATGGGTTGATCCCATCAATGTTCATGATAGATGGATGCATACAGTTACTGGGGGTGATGGCGTTCGGGATGTCGTACCCACCAATGTGGGCTATGTCCCTACCATGGAGGTTCTATAATAGACCACATATCCTCCTGGGCATACTTACCCACAAAATTCACCCTAGGATACTGTATATCCTAGCCAACACTAGTACCCCCATGTTAACTTGTTCTTTTTTTCCATAATCTTGGCCATCATGACCATCCCTGGGTGGACTCCAATCATCGTGTCACTCACGGTTAATAACCAGCCGCTCATGAACATAGCCAGGAACCCAACATATCGCATATTCTGGTATTGAACTTCGTTGATTATGTATCCCCATGATCGATACTCTCCCATATCGAAATTCTTCCAATATGATCCTACCTTTACCCTATGAGATGTGTTCGGGCATTTCTTCCCATGGTCCAGAATCTTCAAGGCAATGTCCTAGGTCAGGAAGAGACCAAACCACCATGAATAGGGAATTTCATTGAGTATGTGTTTTATTCTGAGTTCCTCTTTAGCCAGCTCTAGTAGGTTCCATGACCAGATTGGGGTGTGGATCCTATCCCCCAGACCTTCTCTGTCGAGAGGAACTCATCATACTGATACCCCACTAAGGAAATTTCCCCTATACAATAGACATCCCATAGAGTGATTCCCACCTCCCCATGATGGTGATGAAAAGAGTTGGTATCAGGTGACGAGTAACTGAACAACTCTGCTACCAAGTACTACTGTCAGTAAAAGCGGAATTGAGATGGACAAACAGCATCAAAAAGCCCAATGGCCCACAGCTTTGGCCTAAATTCATCGGATTTATAGCAAATCCAGTATGCCCATGCCCATTGACTGGTGATGTTTCACCCAATTCGGAAATACCACACCTACCAGCCCGTTTTCTCATCATAAATGCTGCTTCTAAATGTACATACATAAATAGCGGGATATTCCTTGAGAACTAGATCGCTTAATGCAACCATCCTGGTATATGGATTTAGGACATAGATGGTTGTGTTCGCTGTCTCCATAGCAGGACAACCATTGTTGGTAATATGGAATTGTGGATGTATTCCCCCGTGTGTCACTCAAGACTACGGTGTCTCGATCTTGAAACCTATCATCAACACATCTTCCAAAATAAAGAAGACCCATAGTTGTAGGCTACCACTCAAGCCATAGACCGTTGGAGCTTGCGTAAGAATCCTGGAAATAATTTGGTTGTCAAATACAACTATCCTCGCATGAAGAATCTGAGGGATCACGATTATTTGGGTCCTTCATACTACATCGACAACTTCCCTCTCCGCTTCAATTTTCTGAGTGGCTATTATATGGAATTCCAAAGGGGTTGGCATGAAAGAATGAAGGTTTGGCGCGCAATAAAGGCGTTGGCGCAAAAAAAGGAATATTCGGCGCACAAAATAAAAAACGTGAAAGAAGGTAGATGGGCACCAAAAAATTATGGAAGGAGAACAAAACCCATAGTAAATCATGGAATATTACATAAGTAATAGTATGTTTTTCATGCATGAGAGAAAGATATCCTGTCGCATGGAAAAATTCATAGTACGTCCAAGGTGTGTCCCTCGACCTATTTAGAAAGCCCTGATCAGGCTTTCGTTCCTACACAACACTCTTGTGCGTGAAAATTGCGATTTTTAGTGCCATTGAGGATAACATCGCTAATTTCGACAGACCCTCATAATCCGACCATCGGGTTCCCTTTCAACTTTTATTCTGATTTGGGAATTTTTTGATGCCGAAATCCGGAGAAGGTCTACATGGAGTATGTAAAGGATCAAAGAATTAATCTATGATGTAAAAAATGAGTGATTGGTGCCTGGGCGGTGGGAACAAGCATGATTAAGAAGGCACACACAAGAGGATTTATGCGTGAAAGCCATTATGGGAAGACCTACCATTCCACACCTAAACTGCCACCCTCTATGACCGTCCACTCCGACCCCATTTTCGCACCCAAGACATCATGAAATAGAAGTTTGCATGCCCAACCCCATTTTCGCACCCAGAACAGTTTATGCGCCCGACCCTGTTTCCACACCCAACTCTGTTTCTATGCCCATGGTGACATCGAATGACTGTTTCTGCACCTGGCCTCGTTTATGTGACCAACCTCATTTCTGCACCCAAAGGGACGTCAATCGTACATTTCTGCGTTCAGACCCATTTCCGCGCCCAAGGCGATGTCGAATGAGATTTGTGCACCATGCGCTTTCGCGCTACTCCGAGGGATCTGGATATAAGGCAAATTGTACCCCCGCTCTGTTGAGTCAATAAGGTTTTCCTTATGTCTTTTCCATTCCTTCTTGTTTTGAAAATCACAAAAACCTTATACTTAATGAAATATAATTTTTACCTTCATAATGAAAATTTAATTCTTCAAGGAAATTTACCATAACCTAGATTTTATTATACATAGCCATATTTTCATAAGAACAAAAACTGGATTCATACCCAAAATCCTGGAGCTATATAATGTAAAGATTTGGAGAATTCTGTTTTTAGGATCCGAATTCTGGATGTGAACTGTAATGCAGTTCCAATCCGAATTCTGGACTCCGAACTCTTAAGCAGTTCGTCTCTGAACTCTTATGAATTTCGACTCTGAACTATTAAACAGTTCGACTCCGGACTCTTATGTAGTTCGACTCCGAACTCTTATGAAGTTCAACTCCGAACTCTTAAACAATCTGACTCCAAACTCTTAAGAAGTTCAACTCCAAACTCTTATGATGTTCGACTCTAAACTCTTAAGTAGTTCGACTCCGAACTCTTATGAAGTTCGACTCCGAACTCTTAAATAGTTTGACTCTGAATTCCTAAGCAGTTCCACTCCAACTCTTATGAAGTTCGTCTCCGAACCCTTAAGCAGTTCAACTCCGAACTCTTAAACAGTTCAACTCCGAAATCTTAAGCAGTTTGAATCCAAACTCTTAAACAGTTCGACTCCAATCTCTTATGAAGTTTGATTCCGAACTCTTAAGTAGTTCGACTCCAAACTCTGTAAGTTCAGATTCCGATCTCTCGTGAAACCAGACTCCGAATTCCTATAATACAGAATCTGAACATTTCCTAACATAGACTCAGAATTTCATTTTGGTTAGAATCTAAACATTTGACATGATTACACTCCGAAATATTGAATAGATTTTAGTTACATATGCTTCATTTCAAAACTATGTCGTGATTTCAGTTATACATGGTTAGTTATAAAACTATGTCGTCTATTCTGTTTCTAATTAACCGTTGGTTGATTTACACATATACAGGTCACTCCAAATTTCATGGAAAATATGACCGTTGGAAGAGGGAGCTGACCGTTGGAAGTTTTCCTATAAATAGGATCCCATTTGAAAGAGCTCAACAAGAAGTCGATCGATCTAGAGAACACATGTTGATAAGGTGATTTCTAGAGAGAGAAGCTTTTCATGCCTTGTGCATACTGAACCGCTCGTTCAGATTGCTATGTGCGACTCCAAATGTTGGTGATTACATTCGAGGACTTCTGGGGATAGGAAGACAGAGGTGCCGACTACCTTGAAGTTCGAGGGCTTCCTTGCTGAGGAAGACAGAGGTTCCAACTACCTTGAAGTTGAGGGATTGCGGGGATAGAAAGACAGAGATTCCAATCTTCATATCCAGGGCTTATCCTGGTGTGGGTAAGACAGACTTGCTTGAAAGTATAAATCAAGGAACCTTTATCCCATTTTGTTGGATACCCTTCTCTTTGGGATAAATGATTCATATATTGTTACTTGTAGTTTTTCTACTTGTTTTTCTGCTTCATATTTTATTCTAAGGCAAGTATAACCTTCTCATATTTCCTTACACTTGTACTCTAATTAGTTTAGATTCTATAGGCTTTAAGGTAGAATATTGTATTGTAAATCTTGGTTCCAATTATCAAGTTGTAAATTAGAGGTGTTGTGAAATTTTCGTAGTTTAAATTTGTTAAACTTAGAATTTTCCTTGTCTAAGGAAAACATAGTTATTCATAACCATCATTAAATGTTCCTAAGGAATTTTTAAATTATACAATTCACCCCACCCCCCCCCCCCTCTTGTATATTGAGCATCTACATCGTTATTTCGATCCTACAATTGTTATCAGAGGAGGTCTCAGAAATACTAATACTCATGTATAGGTTTTTCTTGCTCATATTTTTTTGTATTCTTTATCCTTTCTTAGAAAGTTTACTTTTTCATTCCGAACATTGTTGTTCCGAACATTTTCATTCCGAACTTTATCATTCCGAATTGTCATTCTAAACTTTTAGGTTACGAACTTTTTCTACTAAGTAGTTTGGTTTCCAAGGTTTGTTTTAGGAATGGAAAGAATCAATGTTGGTTCTATTGACAATCTAAACCCTACCAGACCACCAATATTTGATGTTAATCACTATGAGTACTGGAGAGATCTAATGAAGAATTTTGTTATCAATACTAGAGTGGATAATTTCGGTATTCTTACTGGTGATTATAAAATACCTGATAAGGAAGTTAGAACTTTCACTAACGAGGAAAAGAAAAAGTATCAACTCAATTATAAGGTACACAATAATCTACAATGTTCAATGACTATAAATATATATAGCCAAATTTTTTCTTGTGAAGCAGCGAAATGTATTTGGAAGAAGTTAGAGGTTACACACTTTGGCACTTCAAAAGTGATTGAAACTAGGAGAGCTATGCTTAGAGCTGAATACCATGGTTTCAATTTTCCTTATGGAGAACAAATCTGTAACGTTCAATATAGGATTATAACTATAGTCAACAACTTACTATATATGGGATAAAAAGGGTTAGAAGATAAAGCCCATGGGGATACGATAATAGATATTATGCCCATTGAGTGGGAATCAATGAGAACAGCTATAGATGAGGCCATGAAGGTCACTCAAATTTCTCTAGATGAGCTATTTGGAACCCTTATCCAACATGAAGCAAGAATTAAGAGAGATGATGACAACATCAAAATGAAGAATGTGAATGGAACTGTCCCTTTTACAAAAATTTAAAAACATATGAAAGCTAAGACTCCTAAAAAAGTAACCAGATCCAAATCTAAGAAGGTGGTCATTCAATCAGATTCTAGTGAAAGTGAAATCTTAGAAAATGAGTTAGAAAATCTATCTCGATGAATGAGAAAGATAGGTGGCCAGAGAACTTTCCAATCCAAATATAAGAAAAATGAGAGGAAGGACAGAAAAGATGGAGAAGTCATTTGTTCTGAATGCAAGAGAGCTGGACATATTACACCATATTTCCCTTTTCACAAAAAGAAAGAAAGGAAAGAAAGGTATTCTGAGAGGAATAGAAAGAAGTATTAAAAGACCAAAGCTAAGAATGTTCTGAAAGAAAATGACACCTGGAGTGCTAGTGGTGGTGTCTCTTCAAATGAATATTCTGATTATGAATCTTCAGGTCAAAAGAATATTGGTCTTATAGCCAGATTACCCATTGACAATCATTGTATTATGGAAAAGGTATGAAATTATAAATCATTGTCAAATTTTTCTTTAAATTCTAATGATAGTATGTATTATAACTCTTCAAATGAATAATCCTATTCTGATGAAGAAAATACATCACCTACCTATGAAAAAGTTTCTAGGTTTGCTGAACTTCTAGAGATTAAGAATTATAAACTCAATAAAAAACTTAATAAGGAAAACTCTAGGAATTATTTTCTTAAAAATGAAATATCTTATATTTCTAAAGATCATGATTGGAAAAATGCTTATTTTTTAGATATTTCAAAGAATCTTGATGAAGTATGTTCTGAGAAAAACGAACTTTCTAAAGAGCTAGAAAAAGTAATTTCTAAGAAAAGTATCTTCGAGCCTAGATCTAGTTTTAAATCAAATGATTTTGAAGATAAAAACTTGTTTATAAAACTCAAGTCCAAAATTTTTTCCTTATAGAAGTGTTTATCAAACTTTACCCATGGTAATTTTTTTTGATAAAATGTATTCTCAAATACGACGTTTGAGAAACTAATACGGATTTGGTTATACCCATGAAAATCCAATTTTTATTAACAACTACTTTGTTCCAATAAGTGTTCCATTTTGTACCAATTGTCAATGTAGTGGTCACTGGGTGAAGAATTGTTCTTTAAATAAAACCCAATATCTAGGTTTTCATAAATCCTATTTTTCTAAGAAAGTGTGGGATCCGAAAATTTTGTTGTCTGGTAATCTTGGATCCAAGAAAGTTTGGATTCTGAAAGTATAATTCTATTCTTGTTTTCATGAAACTAAAGGAAGTACCAACAACAATACATGGTACATGGATAGTGGATGTTCCTGGCACATGACTGGTAACAAAATCAATTTTGAAAAGATTATCAAAACGAAAGGAGGAAAGGTAACTTTCAGAGATAATGCTCAAGGATAAATTTTTGCTGTTGGTAATATTGTTCTTATAGGTAAAACATTGATTTCAAATTTTTTATTTGTTAAGGGTCTTAAGCACAGCCTCAATAGCATAAGTCAATTATGTGATGAAGGTTCCCTTTTGAATTGTAGGAATGATAAGGGATTAGTACAGAATTCCAAGGAAGAATTTATTCTCTCAGCCAATAGACAAGAGAATGTTTACAATTTGAACTTATAAGACCTCAGGAGTCAAGACCTACAATTCCTAAGTGCGATGAATGATCATTCCTGGTTATGGATTAGAAGATTAGTTCACTCTAACCTTAGAAATTTATGTAAATTCTTTAAGAAG
Organism: Viscum album; assembly: GCA_963277665.1. Taxonomy (NCBI): domain Eukaryota; kingdom Viridiplantae; phylum Streptophyta; class Magnoliopsida; order Santalales; family Viscaceae; genus Viscum; species Viscum album. The sequence continues at coordinate 709,480,864 of OY728156.1, forward strand.
AAACTAGATATGGATCTACCGGATCATAGACTTGATTCTTCTAAAGTTTTTGATCCTTGTTAATATGGCAAGAAACATAAATATAGTTTTAAATCAATCAATGAAGTCTCAACGACAGATGCATTACAGTTAGTTAACATGGATCTTTTCGGTCAAACAAAAACTGGAAGTATTGGAGGCAAATACTATGTGTTTGTTATAGTTGATGATTACACCAGATTTACTTGGGTCTATTTTCTAGCAATGAAGTCTAAGCTTTTTCTTATTTCAAAAGTTTTAGAGCTCAAGTTAAAAATGGGAAAAATATTCCACTAAAAACCATTCATAGTGATCATGGAGGTGAATTTCAAAATTCTGATTTTGAAACTTTTTGTAGTAGAAAAGGTACTACTCACAAATTTTCAGCACCTATAACTCCTCAATAAAATGGTGTAGTTGAAAGAAGCAATAGAATTCTTCATGAGATAACTAGAACCATGTTGAGTGAATATTTTATAGCTTGACATTTCTGGGTTGAAGCTGTAAGTACTTCTTGTTATACTACAAATCGTGTTTTGATTAGACCTTTTCTTAATGAAACTCATTATGAGTTATGGAATGGTAGAAAACCAAGACTTTTCTACTTCAAGGGTTTTGGATGCAAAGTATTCATTCTGAATACTAAAGATAATTTACATAAATTCGCACCAAAATCTGATGAAGGAATTTTCTTAGGCTACTCCATAACTTCTAAGGCATATTGTGTTTTCAATAAAAATACTTGTACTATTGATGAAATAGTGCATGTAAAATTTGATGAGTCAGATCCTTTCATTTTAAAACGATCCCATCCTAAATCCTCATTTGTGTTTTCAAAAAATGATTGTCAACCTATGATATAAGATCCTTCTGATAAGGAAAATGTTGAAGAAGATACTTCAGAAGCATTTACCCCAGAAGACTTTCTACCCTATGTTTATGAATAGGTTTTACAAAACTCAAATCAGGTGTTTCTTAAGGAAACTTCTATTATTGGAGTAAAATGGGTTTTCAGAAACAAGTTTGATGAAAATAGAGTCATAGTAATGAATAAAGCAAGACTCATTTTCTAAAGGCTATAATCAGCAAGAGGGAATAGACTATGAAGAAACATATGCTCTAGTAGCTAGACTTGAATCTATTCGTATTCTACTTGCCTTTGTAGCATTCATCAATTTTAAACTTTTTCAGAGGGATGGGAAATGTCCTTTTCATAACGGTTATGTTCAAGAGGAAGTTTTTGTTGAACAACCTCATGGCTTTGAATATACAAAACATCCTAATCATGTTTTAGACTTACCAATGCTTTGTACAGTCTTAAACAAGCCCGATGAGCCTGGTATGATTGACCTATAGGATTTTTGCTTCAAAATAACGATGTTAAGTGAAATGCAGATCCAAACATTTTTATAAATAATGATAAGAAAAATGTTTTTATTGTTCAAATTTATGTTGATGGCATCATATTTGGTTCAACTCATCAATCTTTATCTGATTCTTTTGCAAGTCTAATGAAATCTGAGTTTGAAATGATTATGATGGGTGACTTAACGTTTTTCCTTAGATTTCAAATTTCATAAATACCAGATGGAACCTATATATCTCAACATAAGTATATTAAAGATCTTCTCAAAATGTATCGTTATGACAAAAATAAGAGTATAAGTACTCCCATTGGTACCTCAAACACTTTAGATCTTGATGAAGTTGGGAAACCAATAGATCAATCATCTTTTAGAGGTATGATAGGAAGTTTACATTACATAACAGCTAGTCGACCAGACGTAATGTTCTCAGTATGCTTATATTAAATATATCGATCCAATCCTAAGGAATCTCACTTAAAGGTGGTAAAAAGAATTTTTCTCTACCTAAAGGGAACCATGGATGTAGGATTATTTTATACATTTGGAAATTATTTTTTTATAAAAAGTTTTTCAGATGCTGACTTTGGTGGATGTAGAATGGATAGATAGAGTACATCCGGAACTTTCCACTTATTATGAGATTCATTAGTCTCTTGGTCCTGAAAGAAGCAACATTTTGTAGCACTCTTCACTACTGAAGCAGAATATGTAGCAGTTGGATGTTGTTGTGCTCAAGTGTTTTGGATGCAACACACACTCAAAGATTATGGCCTGTGTTTTTCTAAGACTCAAATTTTGTGTGATAACACAAATGCCATTGCCCTACTTAAGAACCCTGAACATCACTCTCATGCAAAACACATAGACATTAGGCATCACTTTCATAGGGATCACACACTTAATGGAGATATCATTCATCAGTTTATCGGAATGCAAGATCAACTTGATGATATTTTCACAAAATCTTTACCCTCCGATAGATTTGAATACATTAAACAAAAGTTAGTAATGATAACTGTAAGGTAATCATTCTTCATTAACTTCATTTTGAACAATTCTCCTAATAGTTATAAACTCTTTCTCATAGGGGGGGTACATTTGAATGTTAGTGTAACTAAAATTTTTTGGTATCTATTTTTCAAAACTAGTTTAACAAAAAAAAATCGTAGTTAGTTTTTCAAACCATTCGGAACTGATGTTTTTGGAATAGATATTATTGAAACTGAAACTTCCGGAATGGGAATTTCTAGAACTGAAATATTTAGTATTGAAATCCTCGGAATGAAAACATCTGGAACATATGTTTTTGGTACTAGAACTTTCCCAATGGAGATTTTCAGACTGTCATTTTCGTAATGATATTTTCATGCTTTTTTTAAAAAAAATTAATATTACCAATTACGAACAATGTTTCTAGACACTCTTAAAGCTATTATATCCTTATTTTTAGTTTCATAATAAAATTTTACTTACTGGTATTTTCCTAGTTTTGAAATGATCAGATTCTAGTTTTTTTTCTTTCAAATCCGAATGTTTTCTTTAAAAAAACCTCAAAAGATCAGAGTCAAGTTTTTTTTGCGGGATTGTTCTCAATCGTCAGATTAGATCAAATCTTTTTCAACAGTTATATAGATTTTGGAAGACCAACGGCCACATACTATGCCTATATAAAGGGGACCCCGAGACTCGTCCCACATCTGTTTTTCATGCTTTGGCATCTCAAAGTCCTGCTGCACTTCTTAAGGCCGGTTCTGAACTTTGCAATGCCGATCCGAATATTTCAGATTTCTTCACTCCGAATGTCTGTTGAAGCAACATCTCAAGATATGTCGACTGCGAAACCAATATCTAAGTGGTTAGTCATTAGGGAAAGGTTAGTTCATCTGGATTTCTATAAGCCAGATTCCCTTATTTCAAAGAATATAAAGCTGAATGGATGGGAAGATGTCAGCAAAGCAAAGTCAGATAAACAGGATCCGGTTTATACTGATTTGCCGACCGAGTTCTATGAGTCTGTTTCCTTCCTGATGGAAGATGGAAGAGAGTGATTTTCTTTCAAGTCTTATGGGAAGACTTATAAGCTTTCCTACACCAAGGTTGTGAGCTTGGATGGTTTGACATATGTATGAGAAGGTGAATTATGCTCACACAAACTTCTCGATGTGCAAGGATGTTTCAAAAAGGAGAAGGAACTAAAGTGTCTTGGCCTTAAGGATGTTTCAAAAAGGAGAAGGAACTAAAGTGTCTTGGCCTTAAGGATGATTCAACTATCAAGATTGATCATCTCACTCCAAACAATAGAATTCTTCAGCTTTGGGTGCAAGGCTTTACGGTTCCAAGAAGAGGTGATAAAGACAATCTGAAGAAAAGTGATATATATTTCTTAGATTTTTTGGTAAATCTATGAAAGATAAATATAATGAGGCATTTCATGGTTAAGATAAAGAATTTCAAAGAAGGAAATTTAAGAGCTCAGATTATCATGTTTTCTTCCTTAATATCTAAGTTGATAGTTTGGTGCATAGAATCCTTCAAGGTTTCCGGCAAATCAACGATCCAGAATTTCAAGCTCATTCTAGTCAGTGATGATACTCTCAAGAGGATGAAGATGGGTTATTCCAATGAATCTGGAGAATTTTACCCTCTGTCTATGGAAGAGGTTGAGACATATCAGAAAGAAACAAACTCTCCGGAACCATCAATAAAGCAAAGGAGGAAGATAAAGGTTAAGGAAGTCGTTGGTGATGAAGAAAATCCTCAGGCTAAGGAAACTCAATCTGCTCCCCCCAAGCCGAAAAAGCAGAAAACATATACAGATGAAGTGGCAGCCAAGTGGAGGGAAGATAAAGAAATGAGGAAGGAAGGGGATCTCCAATTCGGACTAGACCCTGCAGAGGCTAAGGCCTTGAAAGAAAAAGATGCGGAGGAGCTAGAGAAACAAGCGAAGGAGAAGAAAATGAAAAAGTAGATGTCTAAAGCCAAAGTCGTTCAATCTTTGCTAAAATCTACAGAGTTGGGTTCTGGAATGCTTCCCGTTCAGGAAACTTTTGGTGGTGAACCCTCTTTACCAAAAACTCCAGCCAAGAACTATGTCTCTCTGAATAGATCCAAGGGTAATGAAATAGTTAAAGAAGCTGAGAAAGAATTTGCTGAAGAAGTTTAGGAATAATAAGAGAGTGAAGATTTGGATTCCCTGATCAAGAAAGTACAGGACTATAAATACAAGGCTAAATCTGCAAAGTTAGTTATTCTAGGAAAGGGAGATGAGGAAGCTAGAATGTAAAAGGAAGAAGAATAATAAGGGAATGTATTTTATGATGAGGAAGAGTATTATGAAAGGCATTTTTATGAGGAAGGAAAAGAAAACAAAAACCAGATGAAGAACAGATCGTTCAAGTATCTAAATCTGAGGAAGTATCCCTTAATAAGGAACCTGTTCCGAGAGAAGATAAGGGGAAGAAAACTATCATGGAGACACCTATAAAAAATGTCATCTGGAAGAATGAGGTTGGTGGCACCTCTAGAAGAATGTTGGTGCAAGCGGAAGAGCCTAAGGAGGAGAAAAGAAAATTCCTAAGAAAAATATTCTTAAAAGTACCAGGGATTTTCCCACTACGAAGTTATTCATTCTTACAAAAATGAAAACCTCACTCTAAAAATTCAGAATACAATCCTTAGTGTTTCAATGCCTAAGGGGGGGTTAGTTGTATTCACTTTAATCCATGAACAAAGGGACATAAGTGTTTAATTTCAATGTCTAATGAAAATTTTCAAAGTCCTTATTTTCTTTTTCGTATGGATGTTTGTGCTTTCCAAAAAGGGGGATATTGTTGAGTCAATAAGGTTTTCCTTATGACTTTTCCATTCCTTCTTGTTTTGAAAATCACAAACAGCTTATACATAAGGAAATATAAAATTTACCTTCATAAGGAAAATTTACTTCTTCAAGGAAATTTACCCTAACCTAGATATTCTTATACATACCCATATTTTCTTACGTACAAAAACTGGATTCATACCCAAAATCCTGGAGCCATATAATGTAAATATTTGGAGCATTCTGTTTTTAGGATCATAATTCTGGATGTGAACTGTAATGCAGTTCCAATCCGAATTCTGTACTCCGAACTCATAAGTAGTTCAACTTTGAACTCTTATGAAATTTGACTCCGAACTCTTAAATAGTTGACTCCGAACACTTAAGCAGTTCGACTCTGAACTCTTATGACGTTTGACTCCAAACTCTTAAGCAGATCGACTCCGAACACTTATGAAGTTTGACTCCAAACTCTTAAATCGTTCGACTCCGAACTCTTATGCAGTTCAACTCAGAAATCTTATGAAGATCGACTCCAAACCAATAAGCAGTTCGACTCGGAACTCTAAAACAGTCCGACTCCGAACTCTTAAGCAGTTCAACTCTGAACTGTTAACCAGTTCGACTCCGAACTCTTATGAAGTTCGACTCCGAACTCTTAACTAGTTCGACTCCGAACTCTGCAAGTTCAGATTCCAATCTCTGGTGAAACCAGACTCCAAATTCATATAAAACAGAATCTGAACATTTCTTAACATAGTCTCCGAATTTCATTTTGGTTAGACTCCGAACTTTTGACTTTCATACACTTAGAAATATTGATAATATTTTACTTACATATGCTTCATTTCAAAATGATGTCGTGCTTTCAGTTAAACATGGTTTTTTTAAAACGTTGTCATCTATTCTGTTTCTAATTAACCGTTGGTTGAGTTACATGTGTACAGGTCCCTCCAAATATCATAGAAAATATGACCGTTGGAAGAGGGAGCCGACCGTTTGAAGTTTTCCTTTAAATAGGAGCTCATTTTAAAGAGCTCAACAAGAAGTTGATCGATCTAGAGAACACACGCTGTTAAGGTGATTTCTAGAGAGATAAGCTTTCAATGCCTTGTGCATACTGAACCGCTCGTTCACATTTCTTTGTTCAACTCTAAATGTTGGTGATTACATTCAAGGACTTCTGGGGATAGGGAGACAGAGGTTCCGACTACCTTGAAGTTTGAGGTCTTCCATGCTGAGGAAGATAGAGGTTACAACTACCATGAAGTTGAGGGCTTGCGGGGATAGAAAGACAAATATTACGATCATCATATAAAGGGATTATCCTAGTGTGGGTAAGATAGAATTTCTTGAATGTATAATTCAAGGAACCTTTATCCAAGGTTGTTAGATACCTTTCTCTTTGGGTTAAAAGATTCATATCTTGTTACTTATAGTTTTGCTACTTGTTTTTTCTCTGCATATTGTATTGTAAGGAAAGTATAAACTTATTATATTTCCTTACACTTGTACTCTAATTAGTTTAGATTCTATACACTTTAAGGTAGAATCTTATAATGTAAATATTGGTTCCAATTCTCTAGTTGGAAATTAGAGGTGTTGTGAAATTTTCTTAGTATAACTTTGTTAAACATAGAAATTTCCTTGTCTAAGGAAAACATAGTTATCTGTAACCAATGTTAATGGTTTCAAAGGAATTTTTAAAGTATACAATTAACCCCACCCCCTCCTGTAAATTGAGCATCTACATCATTATTTCGATCCTACATGCTCTTCATTGATGGCGATCGGATATGAAATGAGGCTCTTCTGTGCAAAAAACCCAGCTTTTGTGACTCCATGAAAAACTCATAGCCTTCAGGTATTGGTTCTTGAGCGATAGGTTCCCCGGGGTTCCTTCATACAGTCCCTCTAATCCTTGTAAATTTAGTTTTTCCCTAATTTTTTTGCGCGCAAGGGTTCCCCATTAGCATGCAAGTCACTGCTCCACCATGCACTCTTGCGCGCATTCCGTCCAAATTGCACGCAAACCGTCTATCTTGCATGCAACCCTTCCATCTTGCATGCCACCCATCCCACTAGCATGATACCATACTACCTTTGTCCCCACCAGTCCCACATGTGTGCAACACATCCGTCTTTCTGGGCACGGGTACCAATGGCGCACAACATGCCCTCCTTATGCGCCACCTATCCCAGTTGTGCGCAACACATCCGTATTGCACGCTACCATTCCGTATGGTGTGCCACCCATACCAATTGCATGCATCATCTTCATATTGCACACAAACCTTCCCAATTTCACGAAAACATCCTACTTTTCTACATCCCGTTATCTGACACGCGCTCCATGTGCTTCACTCATTTTGAGGCACTGTGTTCGAGCTTCTCTTATGTGCGATACGCCCACATCACACACTATTTTCTCAGAATGAACCTCAGGTTTTCATGGAGAAATTTCAAATTCCCTTGGATTATATTTCCCATTTTGTTTCTTTCCTCATGATCCTTCGCATTCGCATGCTAACAGATATTACTTCTTCTCATAGCCACACTAATGCGAACTACCCAATGGTTCGCTCCATAACACCCCCAACCATGGCATTGCATGTCACATCTCATCACTAAGGTGTAGATGGTGATGGTTATGTATGTACTAGGGTTACAGAGTAAACCCACCTCGTCTATGCTGTAGGACATTAAACTACGAAGCACCAACGTCCTCAACACAAGAAGTTAAACTGTGACCACGTCCTGTGTCGTTCATGCGGTGTGCCCTGTCTCAAACATATTATACACCCAATGGACACCACGAGAGTGAGATAATTCCTCACAAGGAATGATATCAACTTTATCAGGGTGTTGTCCATCCAAATGGATTGGGAAAACACCCTAGTTTATGACCCTCACTTTCCTTGCCGGAGGCAGCGCCTCTACTACTCCTCTCTTCCTTGGTTACAAATCCTACTCCAACTGATCTTTGTCACCACCAAGTCCTCCATCCTAGAGTGTTTCCCAATCACCACCTCCTGGGGATGCTAAACATGCATAATCCCCTATTTCATCGTTGGGCTTCTATCCACATGAATAAGCCTATTTTTTCTTAGGGTTTCTAACTACATATAATCCCCAATGCATTTCCCACAGATGCACCATTCGTGACATGATCGTCATGTATTTGATATCTCATGTCTCTCAAATTGATCATGACACACGTGGGATTAGAGCAAGCATCAACCATGACATCCTCTACAGGCGGCCTAGAGTGTACGCCCCAATCCTCCCTGAACTATGAGGACATTGATCCTTGCAAGGCAGGGTATATAGAATGTCTACATTTGGTGCAAGACCACGACCCCGATCATTCCAACCGCATTCATGTCATGTCACCAAATCCTACATGAGCTACATGGTCTTTGATCTTTTCAAAATCAAGGTACGTAGGAAGCCTCCCTGAGGATTAAGCCCAGCACCTGGTCATTCCGACCTCCTTCACGTTGGTTCACCAAGACCTTTTCCAGCCTAGAGTATAAGCTCAACACCCCTACCTGAACTATGTGGTCATTGATCCTTACTGAGGCAGTGTATGTAGGAAGCCTACTTGAGGTTCAAGCCCACCACCCATTGGTTATGACCCCATTCCTGTTTGTTCACACACCACCTGAAGGACGATGTACTTGATCGTTGCCAAGGACAGATACGTAGGAAGCCTCCACGAGGTTAAATCCCACCATCTATCTGTGCCCCATGCCCTCCTTCACATCAGTTCACCCCCGTCCTGTATGAATTTAAACTGTGATCCACAATTAGTGGTAATCCGTTATCTCCCCCAATCAGCAGTAAGTCGTTGCGACTCCATTCAATTGAAAGTCATTGTCAAACATGTACAGTGGTAAGCCGTTGCGACTCTATTCAGCCATAATTCGTTGTCAACTCCATCCAGCGGTAAGCCGTTTTGACCCCCTTAAACAATAATCTTTCAACATCCCCATCCAGTGGTATGCTATTGAAATTACTAACTAGTGGTACGTTGCCATCCGATAACCTACACGAACATTGATTCCCTTCCACGAGGATACGTAGGAAGTCTCCTCGAGACTCAAGCTCAACATTATCGTCATCCTATCAGCTATTCCATCCCATCCACCATTCACATAATTAAAACACTCCATCATGTATCATTTTTGTTACCTGGGCCTCCACATCACGGTGAGTTCATGACAACTCACCCCCCCAACAACAGTGCTCCCTTTAGAGGTTGCACCTATATGAACCACTTTAATCATTGTTCTAACTAGTCTTATCTATCTCTGCTAGACGTTAAACTCTGTGCATACCCTGTGTTAAAAATGTGATGATGCGGAAAACCATAGATACGTGCCGATGGAATACAATCCCCATGGTAGGACATGGGATGCATCGAACATCCACACCCTTGAGAAGCCCTGTAATTAGTGGAAGAAACCCAAACTTTCCAGCGTCTAGACATGCCAGCGATGTCCATCATGAATAATGCCCTGACCGAAGGTTTCATCCCTAACTGGACCCCTTTGGAATTTCCCGATATACGTAGTGTAATTAACTGGTGTCATGAAGATATGGCACTAGTAATTGTTCCACGAACAACATCTTAAATCATTATGGATGACCTGGACTAGGTGACGAGTACCAAGGAGGAATCCACAGAAGGAAGAACCGACATCCCATCATCCTATTTCGATTAATGAGCAAACAGCCCTGAATAAGAAACGGATGCCTCCCACCTTTGGAAAGTGGCAATCTGGGGCAACCGTCCGATCATCCACAGATGGATGCACGAGCCCTGAAAAAAGAGGAGGAAGCAATGGTATATATGATCATTGATGATTCGTAAATTTTGGGTTCTTAAAATTTCGGAATATATGTCTAGTCATATATATAACTAGGGGATTGAAATGTTATTACATTATTATGTTATATGAATTATTTCATAAAAATTTCACTATTAATTTTAATTATATAAATAAGGTAAATTGAAAAATTCTTTGAAAATAAGATATTTTATTTGGGGAGTAATGTTTAAATTATATTGTTGGGGAATTATTATTTTAATGCTTATTTATAGTAATTCTAGCCATTTATTTAAAAAATTATCATATTTGGGTAATTATATAAGATGGGAAAATATAATTATGATAATATAATCTGGATTGGTGTTAAATTTTTAGTAAATCTTGGATGTATATGTGATAATATATTTTTGATTTTGGGGCATTGAACGTTGCCGATAATATTTATAGTATTTTATATTCATTTATTTATCAAATATTATATGATGAAATTTTGTTGTAATTTTTAGTCTTTTGATATTAATGTTGAAAATTAGAAAATTAAGGTTTATTCATTTTTTGAAATTATAATACTTTGTGCAATCAATTTTTTTGTATGGGTTAATGTCTATTTTTTGGATGAAAATAATAATATTCATTGGAGGGATTTTGTGATACCTAAATGTTTATTGTAGTTCATAATACATAAAATGTACATCTTTAATATATATTGTTTATAGAAAAGAATGATAAAATGGTGGAAATTTATTAACCGATGAGTATATATATATTAATGAGGTTTATTTTCTATATGTTCTGATTATATATGGTAATGTAAGTACATAAATCTTGGAAGATTATCTTAAAAAAATCATGTAAAATTTATTTTTGATGAATTTATTTTCTTTTCCCACATACTGGGTTAATTGTTTCATGGTCATTAATATTATCATGACTCATCATGTTCATATGATCAATGAAATCTATCAGTCTACACCATTTTTTGAAATATCATTATTCATCCATTTCAATGTTTTCAGTCAGAAAAATTATTATTCTATTTGGAATCCTAGTACGCTATTCTCACGATGACCTACGTAATTATTTTTAAATTTCTTATACGGAGATTGTTTTCATAATCCTTATTATCAAATGGAAATTCATAAATGTATTTTAAAATTAAAAATCATTTTTTATGATGATCATCTTCATATTTTGATAATATAATTTATAAAAGGGGTATAATTTAACAATGTATAATTTTAATATAAATACATTATATTTGATAGCATTTAGGGTTTAAAATTATGAGATAAAAACAACCTTGCAATATTATTATTTAAATTTTTCTATAATAACATCTTCATTTAATGTTATGGTATGAATAGATATAACAATATTATGAAATATATATATATAAAGACACAACTCAATTACCATTTATTAATTAGTGGTAATGAAATAAGAATTGAAATTTTAGTAAATTCAATTTATGTTTCAAAAAAATTTCCTCTATAAATGATTTTATTTTAATTTTTTGAAAATATCATATTTAAATCATTCAACCTAGAGAAATTTAATCATGTAACATTGAATCTATATTTGGAATAATGAACTAAAAATATGGTAAATTGTTCACATAATTTTTTTATTACAATTAGTAAACTATTATTACCACTATATGGGTAAATCTAATAAATAAGGTTGAAATATTTTTATAATAACTAAAACATGACACTAACATGTTACATTATACTATTGGATGAGTGGAGTTCTTCTATTCCAATCAATGTTTTGAAAATATGGAAATGTGGTGTCATATTTAATTTGTTATAACATTAATAATATTTTAGTAAAAAATGATAAAAATATCACTTTAAAGATTTTAATATATAAAACATTTTATCATCGGGATTAAAACAACATAAGTGTTTCTATAAATATTTATTTGAATGAAAGATTAATTTTTTTGTTATTAAAATTTATTATTAATTTATATTGATGAAATAATTATCTTAATCACTTACAAAAATCCAATATAGTATTTATTCAATTGTATAAATAATCAAATAAAAGATATTAAAAATATTAAATGTCTTAAAATATGAACGATTTATTGTGTTCCATGATTTTATTATACAAATAAAATATTTTAATGATGTGTGAAATTATTAAAATATAATTACAAAGATTTCATATATTTTTCAATATTAATTTAAATGAATTTTTCCAAAAAGGCACATTATATAATTTATAGTAAATATAATTACAAAGATTTCATGTATTTATTTAATATTAATTTAAAGATACTGTTCCAATTATTCAAAATTTATATCAATTTATTTTAAAAAATAATACTAAGAGTTCCCCTTCCGTAAAATTTAAAAGGGTATATCCTATCATATTTTATTTACCAATCAAAATTCATTTGGAATGGCCAATTACCACTAAAATAACATCTTTATACCTATATTCACATCATAGAGTCCCTTATAAGATAATAAAAAATAATCTATGAATTATAATTCTGTAAACCATAAATGGTTGTCTGAAGAATTTTTAATATTGTGACAAAAAATTCTCTGATTTATTTCTTCTTTTAACTCATTTAATTATTCCCCTTCCATTCATTGGTGATTTCATATGTATCTTCTATATATGTAGATGTTATTTTTAATTCGAATAACCAAAATTTATATAATCATTCATCAGTGGGAAAAAATACGAATTCATTTATAATGTAATCTTCGGCCTCATGAACCAATGTAATGTGATTAAAATTAAAAACTCTAATTGATATTTACAATATCAGATTTAATGAATATATATATACACACATATATATATATGAAATTAATTATATAATTATATTTCTTTAAAAGTAATATCTAATATATTTTCATTTCATTTAATTCATTGAAAGATGATAACATTTTTCATGTGTACATGTGGAATACCACCACCATGAAAAAATGTGATGATTATTATTCACAATACGGTGGAATAAAATACCCGTTGAACATAATCATCTTAATCAATCCGATTTTTTTCCTCTCAGTCAAATATCATCAAAACATCTGATGTAAACATAATTAATTATGTAATTGAATATAACATTGTAATATAAATAATATCCATTGAAAAGGTTATTATAAATGTAATTAATGTCTACTAGTTTTGTTGAATAGATTATGAATGTATTTTAAGAGCCATTCTCAAGGTAAGGTGAACATTAAATTAAAATTTCATTTCACCTTTTTTAAAAGATTTCTTCTAAAACTTATTCTTTTGTGTAAAATTTTCTAAAAATGATTTTTTCCATGTGTGTTATATGATAATGAGTGAATTATAAATGATATAGTATGTCAATTTTCAAACACATTTAATATATTTATAATATAATCAGAATCTATATTTTATATAGAATGTTATATCCAAAAGGAAAAAGTAATGTTTTATTTTAATTTATATGACATTAGTGTTGTTTCCCACCCTCGTAACTGTTATTTGATGTTTGTTTTTGATTAGAATATTTAAATTTATTAATTAAAGATAAAGCATTCTATATTTTGATTTAATTATTTTTAAAAAAAATTATGGAATATATGGGATATGTAAATATTTTGAAAAGTTTTCTTATGGGATCAAATAATATTTTTATTACAATAATGTCTAAAACTACAAGAATTTATTTTTGTTGTAATTAGGTTATTATTTTCATGGATTTTTTATGATGATGAGTTTATCTATTACAGACCATGTACATGTGATTATTTTTATAAATATAGGATAAATGGTTATATTATATACAATGGATCGGTGGGGTTGTAATATTCCTTTAGTGAATAAGTTAAGAATTTTGTTTTATTTGGTCTATATTTGTAATTTTACTAGTACGAGTCACTGTAAGAGTGATATGAAAATGATCTATCATGTTACATATATGATTCTTTGTTTAATTTTCTTGGGATTTATTTAAATATTATAATTTTAAAAGTAAAAAATTGAACTTATTATTGAATAAATGTAATTTCTAGTTGATTTTTGTCTATAAGTAACTCATTATCATGAAATAAAATTTACATGTTTTATAATTTTCATTGTGATTTCATGTCAATTATTTTGTGAAAATACTAATAGAAGAAATATGATTTTGTCATTTAGAAATTGATTGTTTTGGCCCTAGAAATGGGTTTTTAAATAAAATGTATTTTTTATTATTAATAAACAAATAGGTTGATTTGGTTCTTTTTATATTCCACTTAATGTGATTTTTTATCATCCCATTTCTTTATATATTAATATGGTTTTATGGATGAAAAGTTGTTTTAATGAGTTCAGGATCAATGTTATGAAGATATGAAAATAAAATTTATGTTTTTATTTCATAAAATTATTATATAGTGATAAAAATGGATTCATAGTATAAAAGTACATTTTTTCATATAAGGGTTATTTATATAAGAGATACAGTCTAATTATAAAAAACATTATATCATAAATATATTCAAAATGTAAATTTTTAATGTAAAAATCAATATAATGTAATGTTTTATTTTAGGTGCATATACTAACTACTTTTTTTAACCACTATGTCATGGGATATTTTCTCATATACTCTCTTAGGTTTCTCCTAAAAGTCGTATAATTTCACATAATTAGTATAAAATCCTTTTTACCATCATAAAATTTTTATGCTACACATTTTCAATATTGGACATATGTAATGTAGTTATATACCCTATTAGGTTTAATATATCATCCCATGTATTTTCATTAAATTAACGATATATAAAACATGAAATAAATTATTGTTAATAGATATTGGATCCCATCCATTATAATCCATATATATGTGTACCATAATATATTTATCGTCAAACTCAATTGGAAAATTAAAAAATATTTTTCATATGATTTAAAAATTGTATCATAGAACATGATATCAAAAGTATAACATTTTATAAAAAAAATGAAATCACACAAAAGGTGTATTTGAAATATTAATTTATAATTAAATTAAAAAAATACGTAGAAGATAAATATTTTTTATTTAAAATTTAATTGGAAAATATTATTATATACTATAAAATATATCATTTCATACAATTTATATAAAATGAATAAGTTAGGTTCCACCTTTGTAGTGATCACTTTTTGTAACTTGAATTTTTTTTTGTAAAATGAATATTTGGAATTAAATATCAATAATATAGACTAAAAAATTCATAATACATTCAAAATGGAGAATTGAATTTTTATTGAATCATTTCACTTTTATTTATAGTCTCTAAAATATCATTGAGAAGGACTTAAATGTTTCATAATGTGAAGGTGATTTTTTCACAAAAGTTACAATTAGAGATTATCATAAAAATAAATTCTTGAGAAATAAATTAATGTTTTACTTAGTAAATTTAGAGTAGAATATATAAAGTGATAAATAAAGCCCCTTTTTTAATATTTTAAAATCCATTTGTTTATAACCCATATCATACTAATGACGAAACAATAAAATTATGTAAATACGTAATGTGGAATGTAACTCTATATTAAAATAATAAATATATAGATTTGCAAATTATGTTGTATTTCATTGGATGGAATATTGAATATGGATATGGAATAAGAATAATAATTTAGAATGAATGGGAATTATTCATAGAAAAATAAAATTTTATGAACATTTAAATCAATATTTTTAATTATTAATTAAATGGGCCGAAAATGAATATTAATATCATAATATGACATTTTAAAACCATCTTATAGAAATATTTTAAAAATTAAATTTGTATATCTTAATGAAATAATTTAAATCATGGAAACCCCATAGGAGTATCATAATCATTTAAGTAACAGTACATTAGAAAGAATTTCAATGCAATGAATCATATATACACAGAAAATGATTTGGATTTCAATTTCTATACAATAATTGGATAAAATTAATAAACATATAATATTTTAATTTAAGAATAAACATTTAAAATAAAATAAAGGAAATTGAGTTATGAAAACAATTAATTCTGTTGTAACATTTAAAAAATCCCTCTAAGGTATAAAATTGATGTAAAAAACAAATTTCGTGAGTAAATAATGATTCGTGAGAAAATGTATAAAAATTTAATTATATATACAAAAAAATAGAAAAAATATAGTGTATATTCCATAAGTCTCAATTAATGTAAACTATATTGAGAAATTCCAATACATTGTTCTATCATATAGTGAAATATTTTCAAACATCCTGTATTAAAATAATAAAAATATTTGAAAGTAATTTATTAACATTGTAATATCATTTACCATTAACAAACGCTATTTATCAATTTTTATTATCCATTTAAATTTAGTTATTTTCCATTTTCATTAATTAATATTTATAATTTTACATGATTTATTCATTCATTTAAATGTCATTATTGATCCCGATTATTTTTGATAAAGTTCTTAATTACAATATAATTTAAATTTATCATATATATCTTCTAATCTTATTTATAATTTTACAAATTCCATCAATGAATGTTTTTGGTATGGTCAATGAATATAAAATTGGTGGATTTCATGATATTATATTTTTTAATGAACATAATGTAGAATTATAAAAATACATAAAATATTAATTTGAAATTTAAATAACCTTAAATAGAATATTATTTTATCATTTATAAAAAATAATTGAGGTATACAAGTTCTTCTATTAATTTTTTTTAAATTGTAATAATTATTCATATTTGTGGATATATCAATTTAAACAAGATGATTCTAAAATATATGTGTGAGAATTGTTTAGAATGTAATTATTTTGTTATAATATTATTATTATATAATCATAATTTTACTATTATATATATATATATTTGTATGTTGTTGAATTATTTTTTATGATATTTATTTAAATTATAAAATACATGAGAATAAAAATGAAATATATCACCACATGGAAATGATTGTCTGCATTTAAACTAATTTGATATATTCATATTCAATAAAAAATGAAAATGATAATAATTTATTTAAAATTTTAATTATTTTAAAAAAAATTTGAATTTAATTTTAATCCATTAAATTTTTTTATAATTATCTTTTAAATGCATTGAAAAAAATTAACCATATCATTCATAGTGGTGGTAGTTCTCATGTAAGCATGATGTAATTTTAATTTTTTTATGAAAATGAATGAATTTTTGGTAATGTTTAATATGTAAGAATAAATAATTATCCTTATATAAATAAAAATGATTTCAAAATTTTCTAATATATTTTTTGTTTAGGTGGATAATGACATACAGTGAAAAATTGTATAGAATGATTAATATATATGATACGAATCTAAACATCCTTGTGATGTACATCTGGGAAATACCACACTTAAGAATAAAACATGGAATGTTTATTTGGTATGTGGATGAATATTTTAGGGAAATTTAAATTGGTGGAGATTTAATGGAATAATAATTTAATTATAGTTTTATTTAAGGGATGATTGATTGATCTTATTATAAATTGAGAGAAATTTATTTTGTTAGTACCACTTTATAATATAAAGGATGAATTTTTATTTTATAGAAAGTGACCAAAATTATGAGAAATAATGGGGTTTGGATATGGTGATTTCATTAAAAAACTCAAACCATCATTTTGAGATTCATTGTGTTTTGTTTTTGTTTTAACATTACAGTTGGATAAAAAATTATGACTTTAATTTATATTTTCCTTGGAATCTAAATTTTAAATTTCAATAACAGATTTTTATGAAAAAGAAATTGAAGCTAATCTTTTAACCTAATTAACATATTTTAAATTTATATTTGAAAAACATTTAGGAAATAAATTTTTTCTTGGTGACAATAGTTAATTCTATAATTAAAACACATTAGGTGTAATAACCAATTTTAAAGAAAGGTTTTTATGAATAAGAATAATTTTTTGGATAAAATTATAAATATTTTTTATATATAAGTAATTAATTGGTCTATTATAACAAACTATATGAAATTATTATTTCATCATATTAAAAAATAAAAATCCATCATGTGAATAATGAAGAAAAATAAAACATATAAAATGTTTCTTTTTTAGACAAAAAAGATGAAACAAGTATCAAAATATTAAGAATTAGGTTTCTTAATGAAGCATAATATTTTAGAGGAATAATTATGTAACACCCTGACCACAATTACCCAGAGTCGGTGCATTATTACATAACATTTGCACGATCACAAGAAAGATCAAGTCTTGAAAGACTAATTAGTTTAGTAGTCTTGGAAACACTATATACAATCATAAAGTTTTACATTACATCATAAAAAAACAACTTGTCTTCATATCCTCTCATACTATCCCTGGAGGTCATTCATAAATTATTTCTTCATAATCCTGGGAAGAAAATAAAACATTGAAAGGGGTGAGCTCATATGCTCAGTAAGGATAACATTATAGCAGAAGCTTTCATAGATAAGTATAAACACTTAAGGCTGTTTATAACTAAAAAAAGCCTTTTTAAACATGAACTTCAGCATAAAATAAAATAGATAAAATAAAATAATGCCATTTACTTACTCACATGGATATTTTACTAGTCGAATGATCACATGCAATATCAATAACAACTTTCATAATGATGGATGCATAATTCCAGACTATCATAACCACATAGCCAAGACTTTTTGCCAAGACTACAAATAAGATTTTTCCAAGGCCTTGTGCCAAGATAGTAGTTTGTCTCATGAGACCTACCGATGCATCAAGGAGATATAGAGGGCTCCACCCATTACTTACTAAGTCCAATTCATTCCTCATATTAATTGTTTTAAACATAACATAAACATTCGTATCAAAACTAGCATACGAAATGTCAATACATTATCCACAAACCATAAATGGTATAAAAATAGCACATCCACAGTCAAACATAACTCATTTGATACAATATGGAAGATTGTATTATATCATATTAACCTCAATCTAGAATGATGAAGGATATTGACATAGATGAAAATAATCATCAAAACAATTAGAGTGAAATATCCCCCTTTTCTTGAAATCATTTAAACGTCACATTATTTGTCAAGAGGCCATTTAAAAATAGATCATTGAATCAAAGTGTCCCATACCACTTTGAAAATTATAAAAGATGTTTTAATTTTAAAACATTAATGTCCATATAAATAAATCCTTAAAACCATTTTTTTAAAACATGGACATTAATGAGCAAGATTTAGAAGAATTTGACTTTAAAACATTTAAAAATGGAATTTTAGTTAGAGTCTCTAACCAAAATAGAGACACGTTAATACAAATAATTGAGGTAATAAAAAATTTTAATATCATGAGAATAAAGGAATTCATGATATACTATGTCAAATTACATTATATACACCACATAAAAGTGATTTGATGTATAACAACAAAGAAGTCTCAATGGAATGTAAATTGAGATGAAATCTCTCATAAAAGCTGTATCCTTAGGTTAAGGATAAATCAACGACATAATTATGTGTGAAAAATATAAATACACTAAATATGATTGGATATTCAGTGTAAAACAATCAAAGGACATTCACACATATTCTTGTATAAACAATACCAACGAATTGGATGTTTAACTCAACAAATGGAGAGTGAGTTAAAATTACTCTTATCAAATTCATATCAATGACTTGAGAAATTATTAATGGAGTGATTATGTGTATCAAAAGTATATCCGCAGGAAGGGGAGTGGAAATTATGACATAATCAAATGAATAGTGATTCCACACATAATCTTGTGGTAATAAAATCAATGAAATATGCGTAGACCCAAATGAGTGGAAATTGAAATTTCAAATTCCCTTATCGATTAGGTAACTTACGAAAGATGTACCCATGAAAGAATTATAATACAATTATGATGTATATATCTACAAATTAATGTATATTACACAATGAATACAAACACGGGCAGTACACACACCACATGTAGTAAATAAGTGGTGAACAATGGAATTCTCACAGAATTAAAAGTGCGATAAGAAAACCCCTTACATTGTACTTTTCCTTGGTTGGGGGTAGCTTAACCTCCTTTATAATGTTTAAATAATTGTTATTAAATTTTTCATGGATCATATACCTTAATATGATATCATATATGATCTTTTAACACTGCTTTGTTAATAATATCTTAGAATTATCGTCTTTTCGGGTGTTTACTTACTCATTTTCTTTTATATGTTTTTTTACGTAAGCCATGTTTTTCATGGATAGATTGTATCTTATTCATATACAGAATGATATAATGTTCCTAAAAATTATTTTTAAATCATCAAATGATAATTATATTTGAATGGATATGATGGAGAATGAATCTCATCACGTTCGTGGAGACGGTAGTCCATACGTACGCACGAGCGACAATACCATTCTATTGATTTTAAAATAACATATAAGTGGATGGTATATTATATATACAGAATCATTATCATGTTATATTTATTGTATAAATGAATTATACATCATTATTATACCCATACAAATTATAATATATTGAATAACAATTACACCATGACGTGGAAACGGTAAGCCGTACGTACGCACGTATGGTGACATGTTATTCAAAGGATGGATAGAATACTGAATATGGTTGTAAAATATTTATAATAACATCACAGTACATATAATATACTTGAGTTATTATTTTAGAATGGCAATAACAAATAAGGAAGTAGTTGAAGAAGAAATGAATTTGAAAAAGGGTGGTGAAATCATTACCTATTCTTCGGGTTCTTCCATTTGATTTGATCAAAAGGGCTCCTAGGTTGGATTTCTGAAAAAAGGAAGGCTTTTAAGATGAAGTGAGGGAAGTTGAGAGAGTATTTGGGTAGAGGATGGCCGAACCAAAAGGCTTTGAAGGTGTGAGGAAATGAGAAGGAAGTGTTCCTTTTTATAAGAGGGTTGAGGGGAACCTTTGGAAAAGCTAGAAATATTATTTTATAATTAAATCATATTTGGTTTATAATTGCTCCAAAGTGTATTATTTAAATTTTAAGGTGGAGATAGGTAGAAAACCACTCAACCAATAGAATTTAGACAGGTTTGGGTTACTATATTAAACTTATGTTATAATATTAACTCTTAGTTAATTAGTTTGACACTTATCATGTCACTTTGTATTTTTATAGTATATAGTTAATAAACATACTATATACCACCAAAAGACCCCCAAGTGGTCCATTAATGATGAACCTATCATGATATAAGTCTATTGGCCGAACCATATATTTTTATGAATTTAATATCAATTAATAATATAATATTTTTTTTAAAAACTCTTTTATGTCAATTTTAACACTATTCAACAATTGATTTTTGTGAAAATCATAACAAAATTATTAGTTCTAAAAAAGTAAATTAAATCAATCCTATCATGTCATATTATTGTAGAAAATTAGTTAAATTCATTAAAAGGCTCAATATATATTTATTTTGGTATTTACAATATCAATTATTTTAATTTGTCACTATTATGGTAATTACTACATCATCATTGTGTCATTAATATATTAAATTATCTAATGTCTAAAAATTATAAATAAAATATAAGTATATAGGAAATCTATTTGTATTTCTAATTAATATTTAAAATCGAATTTATCTTATGTATAACCCTATATTAAAAATTTCTTAGTAAATAAACTTTGATTTTCACTCTTTTAACTCTTCTTTGAATTAAGTAATAATAAATGTCCTAATCTAATCCAAGTGGACCTAAATGATAATATTTTATTCCTAAGGTTGTTTTTGGTCGAGATACACTTTTCCAATAAAATTAGGACATGTGTTATGGTAATATTAATATCATTTTTACCCTTAATTACCCTATTTACTTTTAAACGTGGTAAATAAAAGTAAAATGTTACTATTCACCAAAAAATATTTTCATCTCATTGAACCAAATTTTCCTCCTTGATGTTAACCTTGTCTCTCGGATTTTCGAAATTCCAATCACAACAGCGGTAAAATTACGTTTTATGAAAAATTCAGTTTTTTAACTACCACTTAGTGGTTTCAATATTCATCTAAAATTGAAGTTTTTCATAAATATGCCAAAATTCCCCCCTAAGCTATAATTGATATTCCAAATTCAAAAATTATGTCAATTTTACAAAAATTCCAAACATATATGTTGCATTAATTAATTTTATAATTAAATCCCCCTGTCACAACAAATAGCTTGTTTTTAAGAAACAATATATATCAAATGATTGACAATTGTGTATGTCCAATTTCAAAGTAAAATTAATTCTAAGGAACACCATTGGATAAAATGGTAAAAATATATTCTAATTATAATTTAAAACCACTCAATAATATAATTTATCACTGTAAATTATTTTTATTAAAAAATTTGTTTTTAAGTATTTTTCACTATTCATAAAAATTGGAAGTTCTCAGAAAAATACCAAAAATTCAACTTAGGATAATTTCAATATTCCGAATCATAAAATGAAGTCCGTTTTGAAATAAAATATATATAATTTCATAAAGTAGGTATTACTATTCATAACGGATAGTTTGATCGGTTGTGTGTGTTAGAACTTGATGTTGTATACAACACACGCTATCACATTATTCAAAGGGAAACATACCGTGGAAGCTTAGGGTGTTACATTATCCCCTCCTTCAATAAATTGCATCCTCGCAATTTTTTAAAATTGTGCTTTCGAATATAATGGAAAGTCCCACATCAGAAAAAGTGTCAATAAAACTATCACTTTTAAAGAATGAAATAGAGGTATAAAGGTCAACCAAGATAACCCATACTCGGATTCCATGTAGGAAAACATGGATATGGATGATAACCTAAGTGTCAAGTTCTGATGGAGAGGGATGGAAATCATGATCAAGAAAAAGATAACAATAAGAAAAACACAAACTTGTGTTGGGACAAAGAGCCATTAGTCTCATAGTAGGAAAGTAAACGGACAATTTTTTTTGTTTTAAGTTACATTAATTTATGATATTGACTAAGAATATAAAGTTATTTACTTACATTTTAGGTATAGCTTCATTCTTGAATAAATTTCCACCACTAACTCATTTTTTTATACGATGAGTATTCAAGAAGACTCTGTCACACTGGAAGAGCTAGAATAAACTTCTATAGAATCACATGATCCATACAGGATAAACAATATATTTACATTGTCGTTAGAGATTAATCAAAACCAAAATGGTTAGTACCATATCAAATGATCCCCCAAAAGGATATTCCTTGAGAGAAATAAACATTAATCTTAATTTCCAAAATTTAACCAAAAATACCCCAAAGTTAAACAAACACCATTCAATAATCAATTGTCCTTAAAATCCTTCAATATAATCAAAACTAATATTGAAAACTAAAACGTATTAAGAATGTAGTCTCCCATGTTAAATTGTATGTCCAAATGTCAATAATTACTCTTAAAGTCACATACTTAAAAGTAATTAACCTAATCATTTCCATAAACAACCGAAATCACTATAAATCCATAATAAAAACATAGATAAAAATCCACCATTACTCTTCAAATGAAATCTTATACTATTGTATTTTCCTTGGGCATATAGTGTTCACAACAAAGAGAACAACTTCCAAAATAACATCTATCACTTAATCACCAAATCATTTTCCTATACCAAGTGTATTTATTTAATAAGACATAACAACCCAAATCAACTTATTATTGATCGATAAAATCATTTAACTAAAAATAATTAGTCACACTATCCAGGGACTTCACGTAGTTAAGTGGTAGGCGATAAATCCCGATCGCACTTTGGTTGTGGGTTCGATTCCCACAGCTTTGTCCGACGCGACGGGTTGTCACACGGTCTGCGTGTTGTCCTTTTTCAAAAACTATATTTTATAATATTACCAAAATGAAATAAATTCATCAAAATAACCGTAACATTATTTAACCACAAATCTTATCACATACCATGAATTTTCATCCCAAATTTATGATAACTTATAATTTCATCAAACCTAGCGATCATATAAAACGAAATAAATATTTATAACTATATCCACAAGAGAAGAGATAATTCTTCTTCAAATATCATTCTCACATGGAAAACTGCGGGGTTACAAATACAAGAGAAAATTATTCCAAAGTAAACCCATCAACAAAGAGCACTAATACTTTTTAAACATTTCTCCAACCATTTATTTCCACATAACTTCATATTTGACCATGAAAATATCCTATAGAATAGGGCATTCACTCAGGTAATGGCAAGGTCCCCTAAATTTATGGAAAATGACTGTAAATGGACTCTTGGGACCATTTTTATCTTCTTCCATAGTAATCATAATTTTTCTTTGGCAATTCTTCAATTTATGCCCTTCCTTCCCACATGTAAAGCATTTCTTTGTCCCATTGAGAGACTTTCCTAGGTGTCTCCGTCCACATTTCCTACATGATGGAAATTGAGGATTCCTTTCTCCATGGTCTCTGATGATGGAGCTCTTATCATTCATCACCTTTCTCTTCTTTTTTGAGTCCTGGAATTGGTTAATATATATATTATTGATCATATTTTTGGAAAATTTATTTGGCATAATGGCGATATCTTTTACGCCTATCAACAGTCCATTTTGTTACTCATTTCCACCACCGTTCCCACCTTGTACATCATTCTCAAAGTCACTATGACTTCCTTGGAATCCAGCCATTGACTAAAACCAGAAATAATTGGGTGAGTAACAGTAGTCATAAAATCATTTAGAGATTAACATGTCACCATATTCTCAATTTGAAACACATTAGTATTAACTAATGTCATTTGCTCTCATCTTATATATATAATACTTCAAATTGGTTTGTAATGAAAATGTAAATTATCCTAAGAATATCCCCCAGGAGTGTCGTAACGAAGAGTGCAGCAAGGCCCGTTGTCGTGCACCAGTTCCCGTTCAAGTCTATCTCAAACCGGTGTTTTCGGGTTTTACCCCTAGGTACATCTGTGCCAGAGCCACCTCTACCTACTTGTACCCAGAAAGGGGTGTATTGCTCAGAAAACTCAAGAAATCTCTACAATACCAAAATTCTAGGAAGTTATTTTATACTAATCCTCAATGTTCATCTTAGGTCTACGTGCTCTAATCCGAGTTTATCTAAATCTGGCTTCCATGGTTTGTTCTAAACTTCCTCTGATAACAAATGTAATGGCCCGACCCCAGTTACCCAGAGTCGGTGCATTATTACATTACATTGGCATGATCACAAGAAATATCAAGTCTCTAAAGGCCGATTAGTTTAGTAGCTTTGGAAACACGAGATACAATCATAATGTTTTACATTGCATCATAAAAAAACATCTTTTCTTCTTATCCCATCATATTATCCCTGCAGGTCGTTCATAAATTATTTCTTCATAATCCTGGGAAAAAAATATCATTGAAAGGGGTGAGCTTAGATGCTCAGTAAGGATAACATTATAGCAGAAGCTTTCATAGATAAGCATAAACACTTAAGGCAATTTATAACTAAAACAAAAGCCTTTTTAAACTTGAACATCAGCATAAAATGACAATGATAAAATAAAATAATTCCATTAACTTATTCAAATGGATATTAAACTAGTCAAATGATCACATGCAATATCAATAACCACTTTCATAATGATGGAATGCATAATTCCAGACTATCATAACCACATAGCCAAGGCCTCGTGCCAAGACTACAAATAAGATTTTTCCAAGGCCTTGTGCCAAGACACTAGTTTGTCTCAGAGACCTACAAATGCATTGAGGAGCTAGAGCGGGCTCCACCTGTCACTTATAAAGTCCAATGCGTTCCACATATGAAAATTTTTAAAGATAACATAATCATTCGTATTGAAACTAGCATACGAAATGTCAATACTTTATCCACATACCATGAATGGTATAAAAATAGCACATCCACAGTCAAACATAACTCACTTGATACAATATGGAAGATTTTATTGTATAATATTAACCTCATTAGAGAATGATGAAGGATATTGACATAGATTAAAATAATCACCAAAACAATTTTAGTGAAGTATCCCACTTTTTCTTGAAATCATTTAAAAGTCACACTATTTGTTAAAAGGCCATTTAAAAATAGAAGTTTGAATCAAAGTGTCCCATACCACTTTGAAAATTTTAAAAGGAGTTTTAATTTTAAAACTTTAATGTCCATATAAATAAATCCTTAAAACCATTTTTTTAAAAACATGGACATTAATGAGCAAGATTTAGAAGAATTAGTCTGTAAAACATTTAAAAATGGTATTTTAGTTAGAGTCTCTAACCAAAAGAGAGAAACTTGAATATAAATAATTGAGGTATTCAAAATATTTTAATATTATGAGAATAAATGAATTCATGATATACTATGTCGAAGTACATTATATACACTACATAAAAGTGATTTGTTGTATGAAAACAAAAAAGTCTCAATGGAATGTAAATTGAGATGAAATTTCTCATAAAGGATGTATACGTAGGTTAAGGATAAATCAATGACATAATTATGTGTGATAAATATAAATACACTAAATATGATTGGGTATTTAGTGTATAACAATCAAAGGACATTCACACATATTCTTGTAAAAACAACACCAACGAATTGGATGTTTAACTCAACAAATGGAGACTGAGTTAAAATTAATCTGATCAAATTCATATCAATGACTTGATAAATTATCAATGGAGTGATTATGTGTATCAAAAGTATATTCACAGGAAGGGGAGTGGAAATTATGAAATAATCAAATGAATAGTGATTCCACACATAATCTTGGGGTAATATAATCAATCAAATATGCGTAAATCCAACTCAGTGGAAATTGAAATTTCAAATTCCCTTATCGATTAGGAAACTTACGAAACATGAACCCATGAAAGAAGGAAAATAAAATTATGAGGTAAATATCCACAAATTAAAGTATATTACACAATGAAACATGGGCAGTACACACACCACATGTAATAAATAAGTGGTGAACAATGGAATTCTCACGGAATTAAAAGTGAGATAAGAAAACCACTTACCTTGTACATTTCCTTGGTTGGGGGTAGGTTAACCTCCTGTATAATGTTGAAATAATTGTTATTAAATTTTTCATGAATAATATACATTAATATGATATCATATATGATCTTTTAACATTTCTTTGTTAATAATATCTTAGAATTATCGTTGTTTCAGGTGTTAACTTACTCATTTTCTTTTATATATTTTGTTACGTAAGCCATGTTTTTCATGGATAGTTTTTATCTTATTCATATCCAGAATGATATAAAGATCTTAAACATTATTTTTAAATAATCAAATGATAATTATACTTGAATGTATATGATGGAGAATGATTCTCATCGCGTTCGTGGAGACGGTAGTCCGTACGTACGCATTAGCGACAATATCAATCTTTTGATATTAAAATAATATATACTTGGATGGTATATTATATATACAGAATAATTATCATGTAATATTTATTGTTTACATGAATTATACATCATTATTATACCCATACAAATAATAATATATTGAATAACAATTACACCATGACGTGGACACGGTAAGCCGTATGTACGCACGTATGATGACATGTTATTCAAAGGATGGATAGAATACTGAATATGATTGAACCATATTTATAATAACATCAAAGTATATATAATATACTGGTGTTATTATTTTATAATGGTAATAACAAAGAAGGTAGAAGTGGAAGAAGAAATGAATTTGAAAAAATGTGGTGAAATCATTACCTCTTCTTTGGGTTCTTCCTTTTGATTTGATCGAAAGGGCTCTTAGGTTTGATTTATGACTAAAGGAAGGCTTCTAGGATGAAGTGAGGGAAGTTGATAGAGTATTTGGGTAGAGTTTGGCCAAACCAAAAAGCTTTTAAGGGGTGATGAAATGAGAAGGGTGAGTGCCCTTTTATAAGAGGGGTGAGTAGCACCTTTGAGAAAGCTAGAAACATTATTTTATAATAAATTTATATTCGGTTTCTAATGGCTCCAAAGTGGATTATTTAAAATTTAACGTGGTTATAGGTCGAAAAAAACTCAACAAATAGAATTTAGACAGGATTGGGTTACTATATTAACCTTATATTTAAATATTAACTCTTTGTTAATTAGTTTGACACTTACCATGTCTATTTTTATTTTTATATTATATAGTTAATAAACTTACTATATACCTCCAAGAGACCCCCAAGTGGTCCATTAATGATACACCTATCATGATATAAGTCTCTTGGCTGACCCTTAGATTTTTTGGAATTTAATATCAATTAATTATATTATATTTGTTTTAAAAACTCTTTTTTGTAAATTTTGGCACTATTCAATAATTGATTTTTTTGAAACTTATAACAGAATTATTAGATAGAAAAAAGTAAATTAAAGCAATCCTAACATGTCATATTATCCTATGAAATTAGATAAATTCATTAAAATTCTCAAATTATATTTATTTTGGTATTACAATATCAATTATTTTAATTGTTCACTATTATGGTAATTACTGCATCATCATTGTTTCATAAATAAATTAAATTATTTAATGTCTAAAAATTATAAATAAAATATCATTATGTATGAAATTTTTATAGCTTTGTAATTAATATTTAAAATCAAATTTATCATATGTATAACCCTATATTAAAAATTTCTTAGTAAATAAACATTGATTTTCACTCTTTTATCTCTTCTTTGAATTAAATAATAATAAATGTCCTAATCTAATCCAAGTGGAACTAAATGATAATATTTTATTCCTAAGGTTGTTTTTGGACGAGATAAACTTGTCCAATAAAATTAGGACATGTTTTAGGGTAATATTAATATCATTTTTACCCTTAATTACCCAATTTACTTTTAACCATAGTAAATAAAAGTAAAAAGTTACTATTCACCAAAAATTATTTTCATCTCATTGAACGAAATTTTACTCCTTGATATTAACCGTGTCACTCAGATTTTCTAAATTTCAATCACAGAAGCGGAAAAATTATGTTTTATGAAAAATTCAGTTTTTTAACTACCACTTAGTTGATTCACTATTCATCAAAAATTGAAGTTTTCCAGAAATATGCCAAAATTTCCCCCTAAGATATAATTGATATTACAAATTCAAAAATGATATCTATTTTACAAATTTCTAAACATATATGTTTCATTAATTAATTTTATAATTAATTCCCACTGTCACAACAAATAGCGTGTTTTTAAGAAACAATATATATCAATAGATTGACAATTGTTTATATCAAATTTCAAAGTGAAATTAATTCTAATGAACACCATTGGATAAAATGGAAAAAATATATTTTAATTATACATTAAAACAACTCAATAATATAATTTATCACTATAAATTATTTTGATTAAAAAAGTTGTTTTTAAGTATTTTTCACTATTCATAAAAATTGGATGTTCTCAGAAAAATACCAAAAATCAACTTAGGATAATTTCGATATTCCGAATCCAAAAATGAAGTTCATTTTGAAATAAAATATATATAATTTCAAAATGTGGGTATTACTATTCATAATGGCTAGTTTGATCGGTTGTGTGTGTTAGAGCTCGATGATACGTACAACACACGCTATCTCATTATTCAAAGGGAAACATACAGTGGAAGCTTGGGGTGTTACAAATTGTACTTATTAAATGTATAATTTTTAAAACATTTTATATTTATCATATATATATATATATGTTGATATAAATATCATAGTTTTTGAAAAAAATGTATTTTACAATATTCACCAAAAACTAATTCTTTTCAAACAAAATATAATTAATTAATCTTAATTTAATATTTAAATGATTATTTGAAAGATGAATATAGTTTTTCCAAATACAAATTCTGATATTTGAATGTGTATTTTAAATGTGATAACAAATATAATGAACTTTTACATTATTTCTGGAACAGATTATTTAATATCAACTATCCATATTTATTTCTATCAATTAGTTATTAAATTAGTATGACTATACTGTTAAATTGAGTAATATATTTTATCATCATTGTAAGATAATATATTTATTCTATTAAAATTAAAATACATATTTATAATTATTATTTCTTTTTATGAACATATATTTTTAATCAAATAATGATATTTAGTTATTTAGATATAATTATTTACTTCTTCAATGGAATTGGTATTAAAAATTACACATTTTTCCCATCATTGAAATATTTAAATATATAGTTACATTTATTTATACCCAATAATTCAATGATTACATTCTGACAGTGATATGTATTACATATAATTTTTTTAAAATAAGATATAACAATGTGTTGTTTTATCTTTGGGTTTCATTTGAACAAAACTATTGAAAAAAAATTAATTTAATGAAATTATATATAGTATAATCATTGGGAATTAAATAATCCACCTTTAAATAAATCACATCCTTTCAATTTAATTTATCACAAAAAAAATTGGTAACGAAATTTTAATGATTAACATTTATGACGATATACTTTTTAATGATATATACACCACATTATCCTCCATAATAATAGTAGCATATTTACATAAAATATTATCCTTTTAAAGTTTCGTTGGGAATACCTATATGAAATTATTTATTATATAAAATTTTAAAAAAAATTAAACCAATGTTTTGATAAAAATATACAATAAAATTATGTTAAATGTTCACATGATTTTTGAAATATAATTCTAATATGTCTTCTCCAATAATACATTCATTTCAACCTTTTATAATTTAGGTTCTACTATAATATTATTGAATCAACATATCAATATTTTTGTTTTACCATGCTTGTATATGTTATTTTCTAAAATTGGATTTATAACCATCATAGTTATAATCTACATCCTCATATTCCATTTAGATTCTTCAGAATGATTTAAAAAATGTATGTGAGTCACTGAAGAATATCATTCAAGAGAATCAAAATGGGTGGGGAGTTAAACCTTTTTGTGACTCACTAGGTGAAGATCATGTTACTATACAAGCAAACTTTTCAATGTTCTTATCCTTTATTGCATCTATGCTATAGTATCCATAAACTTATTAAAATCCTCCTTGAGATTTAATTTCCTAAATGCAAAAAAATACATTATTAAAAACAATTTCAAGATGTTATCTAATATATGAAAATTTACCTAGGGTATTTAATATTTTTCTGTTACAATAATACATAAAATAATTTAAATATTCCACAAATTAACAAACTTTTACCCAAATATAACAAAACATCAGTTTGATACAAACCAAGGATTCTCTAAAACCATACTCTTAGATGCAATGCAAAAAAGTAAACTTTTTATATGAAATATTTCAATAAACAATGAGATAAACCAAGAAAAAATTATAAATATTTCAATAATTTAAACATTATATTTCAATATAAAAAATTATATTAATTAATGTTTTTTGTTAACTAGTTTGATATGTAACATATTATAGAACACTTTTGAACCTTCCTCTATAATGTCAGAAAACTAAATCCCAATTTATAATGCTTCATGTATACACTCATCTTCAAAACATTTGGAATAGTACACAGAAGTAATGGGTGATATAAATTTTCAAGTAAGGTAAAACGTATCAAAATTCCTCCAAAGTATATTTTATAAGAACAATAGGTAACCTAATTAATAAAAATATATATTATTAAAATTATAATCTAATAATAATATCGTTTTCATATATAAAAATCGAAGTTCATGTAATATGAAATGATCAATAATGTACCCTTTCATATATATTATGTATCATGCTATTATATCCTGGTAACATGGTTCATATATTGGGAATACAATTTAGAATCTTAAAAATTAATATGTCAATGAAATCATAACCTTGTAGAGTTGGCTTTGTAACATGATTTCCAAAACATATTAGGCTTGAACCAAATACTAATGTACCCACACATGATTGGTCTAAAAAACATTATACCATATTTTCCTTGGCCTACTACTAGTATAAAAAATTAGTATTGTGATAAAAAATTCCATACCCTCTTAGTCATGGCTTACTAATAATGTACCCTATTAGGATTAGGTTAACAAATAGTGTACCCTATTTATATTGGGATAATGACCTCTTATGCATCTAAGAGTTTATGAGATATAAAACTATAAAAAATGAATTGAAGGGTGGTATATGTCCCCAAATTTACATTCTATATATATGTGTGTTTTATAATAATAACATCATTCATAATAACTAGAAAACACATGATTTAAAGGAGGTTTTAGGTAATTTCCAAATGGTATCATATAACATGATATAAAAATATTATCATTTTATAAAAAAGATATCATCAAACAAATAAAATATTTCATATTTCATGTAATAACTTTATTCATGAAACATAAATATTTAAAGAATACATTTTAAAAAGAAAAAAATTTGAGAAAAAAATAAAAAATTATCTATAACACATTTCTTAACATTTACATAATAGAAAAAAATTCATTTGTCACATTTGAAATGATAATTTTTTTTAAATTGAAATAATTTAATTTTTAATAACAATAACTAATCTCTTAATAAAATATCAACTTCAATAAGATGATGTTTACCTTAATATAAATCTTAACATTCGGCATGAATCATCAAAAATTGATCCTGAAAAAATTCATAATAGTATAGAAAAGGTTAATTAAAAATTTTTATAAACATTTAATTCCTAAAATGAATATTTAACCATGGCATATTTAAAAATACGAAGAGGTAATATTTATGAAATCATAAGTGGAATATAAAAAAGAGGATCAATAAAGTAATTTTTTTAATATTTTAGAACATGATTGACGAAAAACCATAAAATTCATATAATGAAAAATATTACATTTGATGTTTCGTAAATATATAATTGTTTGATCACTAAAAATAAATCATAATTGTATTTAAAAATATTAATCTAGAATAATTTTTGGAATAGTGAATATGGATATGGATAAAATATATAATTTGGAGGAAGATACTTATTTGTAAACATTTACAAATTTCATGATGAATCAATTTCACAAAATGTTAATTCGTATAAAAATATTTGGAATTGAATTATAATATAATATTAACGTAGATTAAAATACTCCTTTAGAACCATTGTAAAAATGAACTTATTATGACGTAAGAAAAGAAGACGAGTCAAAAAAACCCCTTGCAAAAATCAAAATCATTAATGTAATAACCCATGAGAAAGGAGGTTTCGATAAAAAATAAGAGATTAAATAAAAGTATAAGAATTAAAATTCTATAAAATAATATTTTTTTTATAAATAATATTATAATAACAGGGTTTAAGAATAATCATTAAAAGTTGATGAAAAAAAATTTATTTATGAAAAAACAATTACATCTTTTTTTAATTTCAACGAAAAATCACATAATTGAGTGACCATTAGAAAAACACACAAAACAATGAAAGATGAGATTATAATGATATAAAATTTAATATTGATAGTATATACACACAATTCATTAAAATAAATGGTGGTTTGTCAATGAGTAACAAAGAATAAAAATAGATACCAGAAAATCCCATACATTGTGTTCTCATTTATTCCAATGCAGTATAACAAATTTTTCAAAAATATAACACTATAAGTTACTTATTTAATTATCTTATTCATATTTATTTCCTATTATAATTAATTAAAATATAGTTTATACAATGTTTTATTTCATTTTAATAATCCAAATTATTTAATTAATATTATTTTTAACTTCTTTGTATTGTAGATGGTAATAAAACTTCATTGATAACATGATAATGATTATTAGATTATATAAGGTACTAGAATTTATTTTTATAATTACATATATATTTAAAATTTATTTCTCATAGAGTATTATCTTTGGGTCATGGAGTAGAAATCAGTGGCATGCTTGTTTCAGTAAATTTTAATGAAAAATTGTTGGTATATTTATAATAAGTCAATTTTAATATTGACAATACAAACCTTTTTTTTCATTCATGAATATTACATAATTTTAAAGAAAATAATATCACATTTAATCATTTGATCCGAAAATGATTATGTATATTGGAAAAATAAGGGTCGTTCATTACTTTTAAATAATAAAAATAAAATTTTATTTAAATCCTTCTTCTTTAACCTTCTGAAGACCATTTTTTACATTTCAAAGGTTGGAACCATAGGTTATACATCAAAAAGGGTGATATAAAATCCCATATGAATTATGAATATGGAAAGTTAATCAAAATAACAAGGTGGAGAATAATAATAATCATCATATCATAAGAATATGATCAACATAATAATCATGGGGGAAAACATTTAATAATGCCATGGATTGTTTTAATGTATAAAAATGAAACATAATTTCATATTTCTCTAATAACACACATAGTTTTGAAGAAATATAGAATAATTATCATCGATAAAATTAACACATAATCATAACATCATCATTTTGAAAAATGAACGAATTACGATCACACATATCAATCATTATCACATTAGATACATTACATTACCTAATGAATTGAGAGATATATAATTCTGTTACAACCCATAACATCCTAATATTTACATATTCATGTATTCATCATAAAATGTATAATATTAAATGAAATTTTGTAATTAATTGAAATGAATATGTTTCATATTGTTTTAATAAATAATGATTTCATGTATAAACAAGGGATTTTAAAATAAACAATACAAACATATTATTTATAATCATCCTCATTATTATGTGATGAATAAAAAACTAAATATGTTTAAGTTATTATATTTAGAGTGAATTTTTTATGGAATCTATTTTTTTTTGTATTGTATATTACTATGGTAACATGTGTATCTGTGAAATAATAAGAAATAATAGTGAAACAAGTACGAAATAGCTAAGGCATTAGTCCACATGCACACACATATGCGGTTTCCAATCATTACGAAATCTGATATGGGTACAAATCATTTTTATTTTAAATATTCATAGTGATAAAATGAATATAATATTAATCAATTACATAATTTTATAGAATAATCCTTGAAATTTATTTATAGATAAATAAAAACACCATTCTTGGAGGTGGTAGTTCAGTTGCACACATGATAATTATATCATTTATCTCATTAATATGTTGAATGGAAAGTAATTTTTTCCTAGAAATAAGAAAATATAAATATTTAAATAATATTAATTTCATCTTGTTTTGTTAGGTATGTTATTTTTGTACGACAATGATAGAGAATGAAAAATATTAATGACTAATAAGTAATTACATTGAGAAATTGAACATTATCTCGATGTACATTTCTTAATTGGTGTCCAATGATAATTTAATTTCACTAGAGGACTATTTAAGTGGATGATTATTATCTAGTAATTAAAATAGAAATATTTTCATTATATCTTATAATTTTCATTGTCAATTTAACATTGCATGTGGGGTTATAGTTTATAAGTTGATGCAGTGGTGTTTTTGTAAATAGATCTTCTTAATATAATTGTTTCTTTTGATATACATTTAAATATGATTCTAAATTTTAAATAAATGATATTTTTAGGTATTTCTTAATAAAAACCTCAAACATTAATTTTTAAATATAAAATGGTTTATCTCTTTTTCACTTCAACAAATTTTTTTCAATAAATTTCTTATTCGATGATTACAAAATTTATAACTTTGTTAACAAAATTTTATCAGAAAAATAAAATTACATTATTATAAAATTTGTAAATTATTATTTCTTAAACTCGAATACTTTTATCAAATATCATTTATATGGGTGAGAAAAATTAATAATATTATTATCAAACATTTAAAGTTATTTTTCTTACAAAAACTATATAATTAGAATGAAAATTATGTATACGATAAATTTATAGTTTTTGTTCATTTATATTACATGAATTTGTCTATTACTAGAAAATAATATTTACGAGGATTTCAAATTTACCACAAACCAATATCCACCTTTTGAATATTAAATCAAAATAAAAGACCAAAAAAATTGAAAATCATTTTACATGTATTGAAAAATAGAAATACTAGGTATTATAAACCAAATGTATTATTTTAAATATAAATTATCACTTATTTAATTAAAATTTAATTAGTAATAATTTTTCATAAATTTTTATTTATATATATTCAAATGATTGAATTAAATTCCTTTTATTTGTAAAAATAATATTTTCACTATTAAACATAAAATTAATTTTATATTAAAAATATAAAAAATAATTTTAAGATAATATATAAGTGGTAAATCTAAAAATAACATTCACATCATAAAATTATAATTATAAATTTTTAAAATTTCAATCAAAATGAAAATTAAAAATGTTTGTAAAAAATTTTTAATAGGAAAATTTCTTTTTAGATACCAACAATTATTATTATCAAATAATTTCAAATAAAAATTATATTAGTATTAATTTTTTATTCATATAAATAACATATTTTATTATCATCGATGATTATAGTAAATATTTATGATCAATTTTTACAACTCTTGTGACCTTGTAGTAATGAGAACAATTGTTATTCGCAGAATGGTCAAAAAACATGATAGTGAAGACCATTACAAGGATACATCGGATCCCAACATCGAATAATGTTATTATAGAATGTGAAGAATCTATTGAACCTGGAACTATGGTTTGTGGTAGTGTCGTCCACAGCTAATGCAGATTCATTAAAGGATACTTCTATTTTTCATTAGGAGTGGTTGTGAGATTGAATGTGAATTGTGGGAGATGATCATGGTAATCATATATCTAGTGCATCATGGATAAAGGTTCATTTGGATGGAATCAGGTTCAACATTGTGAGTAGGAGTTTTGAAGGCATATTCCATGAACAGACCGTGAAAACAATTCCCATTAAGGATTGAGATAAATTGACTTGCGGATCAACTCAAAAAAGAATTACACATGTATATAGGGAATCCAATTCTGCTATTAATGATCTCTCGAAGAGTAATATCATGAAAGCATGTTCATGGTGGTCCTTTGTAATTGTGGAATTTTTCTCAGAATTATTTAAGATGAATTCATGCATTGACATTCATACTCATCTTTTCAAACTATTATGTGGCTATAATTACAATAAATTTTATAAAATTTATGAACATGATCTCTAAGTTCATGAGAAATTTGATTATTATATTATTTATTAAAAAATGCATCAATTTTTTTTTGTTAATATTTGATGTGAGAAAATATATCAAGAAAATTATAATTTTTAATATAAATGAATAAAGTATAATATAGTGTACTTACAACAGGAGACTTTGGTATCAAGGAAGTGGATATGGATTTAACATGGACATTTGAAATGTGTTATGTAATATCATATAAAATCATTTTTTAATGCAATAATTAAATTAAATCATTTGATGATCTCCCTCAGTGGTGGAATAAATATCCAATCATATAATAGAAATTAATTTAGTAGATGGGAATACAGAAGTAGAGACTCACCTTACTAATATTTTTATACAAATTTCAAAAAGTATATATATAACACTTTTCCTTACCCATAGATGCAAATAGAAATTTTTATGATCATATTTGATGAAAAAATTTACTAATATTATTACTAATAATCCCTTATAAAAAATAAAAAACAATTAATAATGGATTGAAAAACATAATAGCGATAGGAAAGATGCCTAAAAACTAACCAATCATCGACTTCTCACTCATATATTGAGAAATGGTGTGCAGTCCAACCCCACTTTTCTTCTGAGCCTCATATTTATAAAATTATCAACTGTCAACACCAGTTCAATAGATGATTTAATCATAATAAAAATCCCAATTGATATACATATCATTATTATTCAACATAAAACTGAATAGAAACCTATTAGATAAATCATCATGGGACATCCTATTGACATCACATTTACATTCACTATTATATCAAATAATACATAAAATTATAATGTGTAAATGATCACCTTACACTACATAAATTTACTTGATATTAATTTCGTTTAAAGGTAAAGAAAATATAAAACGATATTGAAGGAGTTACCAAACTATAATCAATAAAAAACCCCATGAAAACCCTGTATTATTTTGGAATAAATTGAGGAAGGAAGGATGGAGATCCATATAAAATTTCCACTCCCCATGTCAATTAATAATATTAATTAAAATAAGGTTTTATGTATACATTTTAGTTATACTAATTTTTTTTAAATGTGAAGATCATATCTAAAAGATGGTTATTACGAACCAAAATGTGCTTCCCTTTGACGTATACCCTGCACAACAATAATATTTGGTTAAATGATACGAATAATCTCTTTTTATATTTCACATATTCATGATATTCCCTCAACCCTAATATACCCCTACCTGATTATAATGTAATATCCATTCAATAACACAAAATTATGAGTTTAATTTAATAGATTTTAATTTATTAACATTGTATGATATTTTTGGGTTATATTTTTTGTGAAGACTAGAAATTTCCATGGATTTTTTTTAAATAAATGCTAATTATATGAGTCTGTGAAAATTGTCGGCACCTGATTCTGAGGTCTAGTGTGACGGAAATTAGTTTTTGAATTATTGTTTTGGTCTGTTCTGTAAACATACAACCGGTTTTTTATATCTATTGATCTGGTGCTCGGAATTGAAACCTAAGGGCACCGCTAATCTCAAAACACCATTATTATCCTAAGAATACTTTCATCTCGACGACAGATGGTCAGAAAGAAAATATAGGTTTTCGTTTTTGAATCAATGAATTAAACAAAAAAATTTTTTTTTTTATTTTGGTTGATTAAAGCCCCCATGTGGAAGTTGGTGGTGGGGACCGCCACACCTTAACCTCCCATAAGAGGATATTGTGGTGGGGCCCACCTAAACCTAACCTTCTATTCATGATTAATATGGCGGGGACCACCTGAGTTTTTCACCCCTTGAAACTCCCCATTAATGGGGAGAAACCCTCAATCATCCATTAAGTCTAGAGGAGCCTCCTCAACTCCCCTAACATTGTATTGTGGTAATCCACATCATTAAATTAAATTGTGCAAACCACAAGAATTAATAAGGTGGATCCTATTTAATTAATACACCCATTTGAATTTTGTTCCAATGATTATATAAAAGATAAATATTATCTGTTATTTTAGGTTGGAATTTGTATTTTGGTGGATGTTAGGATAGGAGGGAGAGCATAGGGAGAAAAGTTCTCACCAATGAAGAACGAAGAACCCGTTCTTCCAATGAAGAACGTCGGCGAGGATTGCCGTCAACATCCTTCTTCTAAACCTCCTTCGACGTAAGATATGTTCATCTACAATGAATCGATGTCTACCTTCTCGTTCCAATGCCGACAATCAACGAAAAGAGGTAGGTACGTATCTTGTTTGATCAATGTTTTTTTTTCTTATATGTTGTTTTATTCCCATTTACCGCTTTCTATCAAACTGATGCTGAGGTACTGGGCCAAACTAATACAACCTGATTTCTCCGTCGTACTTCTTGTGGTGTGTTCTCCACGTTCTTCTTGGGTGATGAACAATGGAAAATTTTGGTTTCGTTGGGAGACGTAACGATCCCAAATTGAAGCCCCAAATACACGATGACCTAAGAGGTGGTGTGGCGATGATAGCGGGTGACAGATCAGACCTGATCAGGAAGTCCGTTCTTCATCCGTTCATCAAGCGGGTGAATCATAACATGTTTTTAGAATCGATCGGAGTTCTGAAAACACCGGTAATGTTTCGGAACATTGGGGTGACCTACAGTCTATAATTTCATGGTGATCGGACCATCAGAATGAAGAATGTGCATCATGGGAGGCGCACTGGCCAGAAGTGTCATTTCTGAAAAATTCTACATTGCACGGAGTATACTTCAAAAGAACATGCTATATAGCATGGGTGTACTGTGGCTGGGGTTTCAAGTTTCAGACGTGTATCACATAGCGTGTGACCCGAGTCACATGGTGTTTACTCTCTACGTATCATGGAAGAGTTGGCTTTATGATAATCAAGAGTATTCTGAGAAATACATGGACACAGGAAGAATAACACAAACAAGCGACACGATGTGTACTCTTCACACAGCTAAGAAGAAGAATCTATAAGATACTCGGCATGTTTACCATGAATTCACGGGCATGGGGTGAATTACACGGGCATGAACTCAACCTCATGGCCAGGAAAGGATAGGGACATGGTCTACCCCATGTACCAGTTACACGGGTTGAGGTTGTGTACTGGCACATAGCCAGCATACACTGAGTCAACCTCGATTTCATGGACACGGCGTGTAACCATACCACACACCCTGTACTTACTTTTCTACATGACCATCCATTCATCACATGTCGTTGTACATACAATGTACCCATGGTCTAACTACATGGCGTGTACCATATTCCAACACGCTGTGTACTTTTCGAAAATGTCTTTGTCATCTCATCCTCTGTGTCTTGGACATGAATGGTTTGGTTTTTTCCTCTATGTCATGGAAGGAACTTTGAGATAATTCGATAAGGGACATCATGAAAATTGGAGTATCGACATGTAAGTCATGGAGTGGATCCTGCCAAAGACGAGCGAGCATAGTGTAGATACCTAGTAGCTAGCTGAGACCTGATGACTGCTGACCGATTCGACCTGGAGTGACTCGACTAGCCTAGTGGGGAGCGACATTTTGTCATAGCAGACCAACATGATGGAGCACCTTGGTGTCACGGAAGACCCACGGTACTCAACAGGTGGAGTACATCAGCAGGCTACGAGGGGGAGCATCTTGGTGATGTGGTAAACCCATGGAACTCGATAGGAGAAGTACAACAACAGTCCTAGGTTAGTGGGAAACGCCTTGGTGTCACGGTAGGAATATTGTAATCGATAAAAGAGGAAGACTCCATCAACCGAGGTTTCACCAATGTGACCGATGAAGTTATTTGTTAATACCCATAGAATAAAATCCCTGTTTGAGCTGAGTCAGTTTTACTATGTCTTTCCACATGATTGTGATGGATTACATGATAACATAGGTATATGTATGGACATATAACTAAGTGGGTTATATTTTTATTTCATACTTTGTGTCTTATCCTTTTTGGAATTTTTGAGTCTTTGAGGGTCATGGGTCCTTACTAAGTATCATAATTCTAACAGCTACATGAGAAATGCTCGAACCTCATTGTGTTGGATGCAGACGAAAGACAGCGCTGACTGAGGTTGAGAGTACCAGGACTAGACGGTACCGAGAGGTGGACCACATGTCGTGATGGTACATGGAGGTGATAGATGGACATGGAGTGCTGTGGAGGATATTTTTACCTACTCTTCAGGTAGAAGTTTCTGATGGATGTTCTTGGAGATTTTTTACATTTTTTCAGATTCTTATACTTTACAGTTGGGATTGTATTTACGAACCC
Source organism: Viscum album (assembly GCA_963277665.1). Taxonomy (NCBI): domain Eukaryota; kingdom Viridiplantae; phylum Streptophyta; class Magnoliopsida; order Santalales; family Viscaceae; genus Viscum; species Viscum album. Next base: position 709,522,295 of record OY728156.1, read on the forward strand.
TTTTACTTTTCAACACTATTTTGTTATACAGTTTATATAGTGTTTTTTATCCACCTGTGTGCTCTTTTGTGTGTGTTTCATGTTATTAAGTCGATGCCTTCCCGTTTTTAAGGAATTACACATTTCGTTCTAGTCACCAGCCCCTGGCCTATGGAAGGCTGGATTGGGGTAGTCACAGAACAGGCCTAGGGGATGGGTTGTGAAAAATTGGAATCAAAGGAGTCGGTTCCACGGAAAAAATTATGACTGTTTTCTTTTTTTTCTATGATGCAATAGTGTTATATGTACTGAGTGTGGTTTTTAGTTTAGGCAGTTCGGTGTTGGTGCGGCGCCCAACGTATCCATACACCAGGAACATGACTACTGATTTCTGACTTAGTGGATGAAAACACTGATTGCGTGTGTGTTTTTAAAAGTTTTCTTAAAGATAGCTCTACTAGGTTAGCTCACCATGTATAATCTTATGATAGTGTCACATCTGTTTCTTTCAGGATGCCTCCCCGCAGACGACCAGTGAGAGTTCTGAGAGTCGTACAAAATGGTATCCCATCATGCGACGAGGCCACAGTGCAGGGATCTATCATAGTGGAGGGACCAGCTGTACCACTACCCACTGGTCCACCGATGCCACCAGACCCATCAAAAGAGAGTGCACACCACATGAGCATGTTTCATGAGTTGCAGCGCTAGTGGCCACCTAGGATCAGGGGTGAGACAGAGCTGCATGAAGCTGTGGATTTGCTGGAGGCTATGTTGAGAGTCTTTAGACTGGTAGGGACAACAACCGACTTTATGGTGATCCTTTCCATGAGTCTCCTTCCAGAAGTAGTAGGTAGATGATTGAGCCTGATTGTCCAGGGGCATGATGAGGTGACACTTCTTTGGGTAGACTTTCAGATCTTGTTTCATGTGGAGTTTGTTCCAGCCACCCTACGTGCAGTGCTGATACAATAGCTACTTCACCTGTAGTAGGGCAGCCTGATGGTGTCTCAATACTCAGCGAGTTTTACCGACATGTCATGCTAATCTATAGATATTGTGCGAGACAAATTATTCACGGCCCGGACCTTCGAGGAGGGGCTCATGAGAGAGATCAGGGCTTTGACGATCTCACTGACATTCCCTATGCTGGAGGGGGGGAGAGAGAGTGCCCTCCTAGTGGAGTGTTTCCTTGATGGATAGTCTCCATAAGCAAGATCCACCACCAGTCAACACCTAGAGAAGTCCTCTACAGCTGGAAGTAGACATATGTCGTAGAAGTCCAGGAGGACCAGACCTACAGGCAGACGATGACATGACTCAGGATCGGTTGTGCAGGGCACCTGGGGCATATACATACAAGCCAGGAGTGGGCAGTTTTTCTCAAGCAGCGGGCAGGGTCACATGGCTCTTGATTTTTCGACCTGGCATTCTGATGATCAGCAGGCAGTCCAAGTACCATATAGGAAGAGACATAGATTTTGTCGTGGATGTCCGCAGGAAGTAGGCGGATGTGGTAGAGGATCTGGTCGTCCAGCTGGTTCTGGACGATGTTTCGAGGTGTTACTGGCACCACCACCAGGATGACCACCCTGATCGTAGGGAGTAGGTGGACATGTGAGAACATAACTCTAGGAAACTGAGGCTTATGATCATGGAGCTCTAGAGATGATATGAGGTACCATATGTGTCTACTCCAACTTAGCTGTTTTTCTTAGAGACACAAGTTCCAATAACTTTTTCATTTCCACATCCCTCATTCAGAGCATAGAGATTTTGATAGAGCCATTGGCTCGATACAAAGGGAAATAGACTCCTACGGGAGCTGAATCGCCGACCACGCGCTGGTGTCGGCAGTTTGAGCTTACTCTAGGATGTGAGAGATTCAGCTACGATCTCCTCGTAGCAGCGTTGAGGCCTTACGATGTCATTATGGGTATGTACTGGTTATCTACAGTCCATGCACAGATGGACTATATTAGGAACAAAGTGCAGTGTGTTTTTAAGGATGGGACCAGGTTTAACATCCTCGACATGAAAGGAGCCTTTGTAGTACATGATGGATTTTCCGGGAGGAGATTACAACTGATCACTCATCAGTGGGCCGGTCATACCCTCAGAGCAGTTGATTTGGAGAGTTTGACTTATCCTTTAGCGGTGGACCAGTACATGGATGTTTTCCCTGATGATTTTCTATTTCTACATCCTTGCATATAGGTGGACTTCTACGTTTAACATTACCCTGGGACGGCACTGATATCTACACCAGCATATCAGATGGCTCCCGCAGAGCATCGCTAGCTATGGGTATAGCTAGAGGACATTCAAAAGAATGGATTCATCCGGCCGAGTGTTTCCCACTGGGTAGCCCCAATTCTCTTCGCGAAGAAGGAGGATGGGGGCATGAGGAGTTATGTTTATTATAGTCACCTGAACCAGGTGAAAATAAAGAACAAGTACCCACTATCAAGGATTTCTGACCTCTTTTATCAGATGAAGGGAGAACAGTGGTTCTCAAAGATAGACCTCAGATCAGGCTATCACCAACTCGGAGTTCAAGATGTGGATGTTCAAAAGATGAACATCAAATGTTGGTACGACCATTATGAGTTCTTGTTTATTCCATTTGACATAACCAACGCTTCATCAGTGTTAATGGGACTGATGAACACGATTTTCCATCCATACCTCGATCGCTTTGTCATAGTCTTCATCAAAGACATTCTGATCTACACGACTACTGGTGAGGAGCATTCCTACTATCTGCAGGTAGTAATGGATACACTCTAAGATAACCATCTTTATGGTAATATCTAAATGTGCCAGTTTTGAATCCGAGAGGTTTAATTTTTGGGACATGTAATCTCAGAGGATGGAGATGCAATGGATCCAATGAATACTGAGGCGGCACTTTCTTCGGAGCCACCCAGGAGTGTGACGGCGGTGTGGAGTCTCCATGGTTTGTCTGGTTACTACAGAACGTTCGTATCAAACTTATAAAAAGTTGCAGCACCACTATCTACCTTGACGATTATAATGAAAGCCTTTGTTTGGTTGGAGAGATGCCAATAGAGCATTCAAGAGCTGAGGTAGAGGCTGACTAGTGCCCCTACTTGAGGCTTCTATAAGAGGGAATAGGCTACGTATTTTACCGTGAAAAATCAGGGACAAAAAACGGATGTGTATTCATGTTGAAGCATGCATTTATTACTTATGGTTCACGACAGCTGAGACAAAACGAGAAGAACTATGCTACCCATGACTTGGAGTATGCAGCAGTGGTCTTCGCCTTCATGATGTGGAAACACTATATGATGGGCGAGCGTTTACCTTTTACTATGATCAATAGAGACTCTGGTATATCTTCTCTCAGAAGGACCTGATTCCGAGATAGAGACTTTGTGTTGAGTTCTTCCAGGACTATAACTTTGAGAATGTCTATACTCTTGGGAAGGGGATCATTATTGCAGATGCACTCAGTAGGAGGTCTGGTATACTTGTGTTAGGAGAAGCGACAAATCAGCTAGTTTCTTTGAAGATATCCATTGTGGACCAAGATGGAGCATATTTACATTAGTCTCTTACAGTCACTCCTCCACTTCTTCAGCAAGTCAGGGAGTCGCAGTGTCGAGACACTGACTGTGAGACACGACGAGCTCAGATATCTACACGGTAGGCACCTCATAGATTTTCTAATGGTGGGGATCATGTCATCCTCTTTATAAGACGTAATATTTTTTGGTGTCACTTTATGAGGAAGTTTTGATGGAGATACACACTTCCACTCTAGAGGTACATCCAGGAGTGGGGAAGATGCATGAGGACCTCATAAGACAACAATGGTGGCCAGGTATGATGAAAGGTAGTAGTAGAGCGTGTATCTCGATGTCTCAATTATATGATAATTAATGTAGAGCACCTGGTACCATCAAGCATGGTGTAGTATTTTGATGTACCATATTGGATGTGGGATTGAATATCCACAAACATCATGACAGGACGTCCATGTATGTCCAGGGGACATAACTCTATTTGGCTGATCGTCGAACGACTCACCAAATCGACCCACATCCTACCGATCAGAGAGTAGGGTATAGAAGAGAACTTTTGATGCCTCTATGTGCAGGAGATTGTGTGTTTACATGGTATACCATTGAATATTGTCTCTGATTGTGATGCACGATTTACTTTTGACTATGGAACGTGTTGCATGGCGATTTTGTTACATAGCATTGTTTGTGCACCGCCTTCCACCCTCAGCCGGATGGTCAGACTGGGTGGACTATTCAGACCCCCGAGAACATGATTTTGGCATGTGTTCTCGACTTTGGTCATTGCTGGGAGGACCACTTACCTTTTTTTTGATTTTTTCTACAACATCTATAACTCTACCATAGGGATGTAACCTTTTGAGGGGTTGTACGAGAAAACATGCAGATCACCTCTGTGCTGGACTAACCCAATGCAGTCATCCCTAGTGGGACTAGAGATGGTACGACATGCCACGAAGAAGATAGAGATCATCTGGGATAGGTTGAAGACTACACAAATCTAGAATAAGTCATATGCCCACATGAGACGAAGACATATGGAGTTCGAGGATGGCGAGCATGTCTATTTATGTGTCTCAATGTGACGAGGTCTTTGGTGATTTGTCCTAGGCGGTAAGTTAACTCTGAGATTTATCGGACATTTTCAGGTCCTTAGTAGAGTTGGCAAGGTGGCTTACCGGTTAGCTCTTCCTCCTTAGTTGGACCTGGTGCATGAAGTTTTTCAAGTATCCCATCTAATGAGATACGTGCATGATCCTACTCATATCATCGACCATGGAGATATGGCCATCGATGATGGGGAAACTTTTACGGAGGATCCATGGGAGATTGGGGATCAACATGAGTTGATAATTCGTGGATGGTCGATACCTCTGGAGCACATTCGTTGGCAGCACGAGAACCTCTAGGAGTTCATATGGGAGCGGGAGGCTCTGATGTGTGCATAATACTTCCAATTTTTTCTTTTGTTCGAGTTATAGATTATGGGGACGTAAAGACCTATGGATGGTAGATTGTAAAGACCTTTAATCTTTGTGGAATTTTTATTTATGTACATGGGAATTTTACAAGTCGACAAAAATTGACGACGCATGATTCCGAGGCCCGGTGTGCCTGGAATAAATTTTTTAGGTTTTTTTTCAGATACATTCAGAAAACGTATGAGCCGCTTTTTATATCGTTTGAACCGGTGCTCGGAATGGAAATCGGAGGGCGCCGTAAAAATCACTGCGATAGTATTCTCTTTAGAATACATTCACCTCGATGGAAGATGATTGGAAATAAAAGATTGTTTTTGGGTTTTAAAAAAATTAATTAAATAAAAATTATGTTTTAGCTTTATTTTTTTTGTTGGTTGAAGCCTCCATGTGGAAGTTGGAGGTGGGGACGTGCACACCTTAACAACCCATGATAGGTTATGGTGGTGGGGTCCACCCAAACCTAACCTTCACTTCATGATTAATATGGTGGGGACCACCGCGATATTCAACCCCTTGAAACTCCCCATTAAAGGAGAGAAACCCTTATGCTTCCATTATGTTTAGGGGAGCATGTTCAACTCCCCTATCATTAATTTGTGCCAATCCTCTTCATTTAATTAAATTGTCCCAACCTCATGAATTAATTATGTGGATATTATTTAATTACTCCACCCATTTGAATTCTGTGCCAACGATTAAATAATATATAAACATTATCTTTTATTTACGGTTGGCATTTGTCTTATGGAGGAACATGGGATACGAGAGAGAGTATAGGGAGAAAATCTCTCACTAATGAAGAACAAAGAACACGTTCTTCTAATGAAGAACACTAGTGAGGATCATCTTTGACTTCCTTATTTGGAACCACCTTCAACTTAAGACATGTTCGTCTACAACAAATCGACATCCGCCTTCTCGCACCAATGTCAATGATCAACGAACCAATGTAGGGGAGTGTTTGATTTGATAAATTTTGTTGTTGTTTCTCATATTTTTTTATTCCCTTGAACCTCTTTCTGCCAATCTAATTCGGAGGGAACATTCCAAACTAATACGACCTGATTTCTCCATTGTACTTCTTTGGGTGTGTTAGTCGTGTTCTTTTTGGGTGATGAAAAATGTAACATTGCAGGTTCATTATGATACAAAGTGATCCCAAATTAAAGAACCAACAACATGACGACCTATGCGGAGGATCAACGACAATAGATGGGACAGATCAAACAAGATTGGGAAGACCATTCTTCTACCATTATTTTAGTGGGTGAATCATAATGTGTTTTCAGAGCAGATCGAAAGCCCGAAAATATCGATAATGTTTTCAGAACATTGGGGGACCTAGAGTCTGTGGATTTTTGGCGATCATATCATCATAACGAAGAACATGCGTCACGAGAGGCGCACTGGACATAAGGATCATTTCTAGAAAATTCATGAGTACATGACGTGTACTTCGAAAGAACATGTCATGTAGTACAAGCATACACCGGCTGGGGTTTCAGGTGTCAGACGTGTATCACACGACATGTTACCCGGGTAACATGATGTGTACTCACTACATATATTAGTAGAGGCGGCTTTTCAAGATTCAGTGTGTATTCGGAGAAATACACAGAAATGGGTAGAATAACACGGCCTTACGACACGACGTGTACTCTTCACAAAGATTGGAAAACACATCTATACAAGACTCAGCATGTGTCCCGAGAATACATAGACACAGGGTGAATTACACGGGCATGTACACCACCACACAACCAAGCATGTCTAGTTACACAGGCAACCCCATGTACCAATTACACGGGTTGGAGAACCCGGGTTGAGGTGGTGTACGAGCACATGGAAAGCATACATGGAGTTAGTCCCAGTTTCATGGACACGGCATGTGACAATACCACATGTCATGTACTAAATTTTATCTATGACCAGCCTTTCAACACTAGCTATTGCACACGGGAAGTACACGAGGTTTGACTACATGGTGTGTACCTTATTCCAACATGTCGCGTACTTTTGGTAAATGGCTTGGTCATCACATCCATTGTTTCTTGGACATGAATTTTTTGGTTTATACCTCTATAACATTGAATGTCCTTCTAGATACTGCACAGTGGGGCATCTAGTGTGATTTAGTATTGACCAGTAGCTCTTGGAGTGGATCCTCCACGAGACGAGCGAGCATAGTGCAGAGAACTAGTAGCTGGCTGAGACCTGACGACTGCTGACCGATTCGACTCGGAGAGACTCGACTAGCCCAATGGGGAGCTCCTTGGTGTTGCGATAGACCCATAGCTGAGATCAAATTGGTTTCGCGGCAGACCCAAAACACTCGACAGGAGGGGCACCTCAGCAGGCTACGAGGGGAGCACCTTGGTTATGCAGCAGACCCACGATACTCAACATGAGGACTACCTCAGCAGTCCAAGGTTAGTGGGAACCGCTTTGGTGTCATGACATGCCCACATTACTCGATAGAATAGGAGTTCTCCAATAGCCGAGGTTTTGAAAATGTGACTGGAGATGTTATTTGATATTACCCCTAGAATGAAATCCTAGTTTGAGCTGAGTCAGTTTTTCTATGTTTTTCCTCATGATTGAGATGGATTACATGATAACATATATATTTGTATAGGAATATAACTAAGTGGGTGATCTGTTGATTTCATTCTTTTTGGCTTATCCTTGTTGGATTTTGTGAGATCTTGAGATTCTTAGGGTCCATACTGAGTATCGTTATACTCATCACTGCACGGACTATACCCACACCTCATTATGTTGGATATAGACAATGGATAGTGCTGACTGGGGCTGAGAGTACCAGGACTGGATAGTACCCAGAGGTAGACCACAGGGCATGATGGTAAACAGAGGAGACAAAAATACATGGAGTGCTATGGTGGCTATCTTTACCTAAAATTCAGGCAGGAATTTCTGGTGGACATTCTAGGAGCTGTATTTATTTTTTTCAGATTCTTGTACATTACAGTTGGGTTGGTGTTTCTGGACCCATTTACATTCCAGTAATATTTTGTTATATAGTTTACATTGTTTTATGAATCTATTAGTGTGCTCTGTTGTGTTTGTTTAATTTTATAAAGGAAATTCCTTCCTAGTTTAATGGAATTACGCCTTTGGTGATGTAACATCCCGGTTCCGGATGCCTCCCAGAGGTGCCCCGTGCAAGGTTCGCCACATGACATCAAGCACATTTCCCCAAAAACCAGAGGCTACCGACTAGTAGCAAGAGACTTTGTAAATTATTGGGAAACTATGCCCTCATTTGGGAAGGTATACTAATAATGAAATTATCAGTAAATAGAAGAAGCAGTAAAAAACAAACAACAACTGAAACCAAATATCAGAAGAAATGAATATATAGTAATGATGATAATGTTGCAGCAGGTACAAGTATCTATGGAATGCAACACACACCAAAATGTGCTGAAATACAAGTAAAACCAAAGTACTAAAATAAAAACTCCTGCAGCATCACAAGCCTAAGCTTGGTCCCTTGCTCTCCAGCTCCAAGCAGTAAAGTACCGGAAGTCGAGGGGCGCTTCTCCTTATCTATGCCTGCAACAAAAAAGTCTACATGGGCCCAAAAGCATGGCATAAACATGGTGTGAGATAAAATCCCAGAAGGCAATCAAACAAATATATGTTCTTAAGAGTCAATGAATATCAGGTATGTAAAAGTGCAGGAAGTAGTAAACAGAATAGCATATAGTAGCTACAATCCACAGTTCTAGCATATAAAGTACACAAGTAAACAACCAAAAACAAGTAGAAAATAGTTAACCCTCTGGATAGCTCTCACATCCTAAACCCTATGGTTCAACCTACAAGTACTAGCAACCCTCTATGAGGCACACTTAGTCTCACCCTTTTGGATAAGCTAAGAGTAGATTTCTGAGGAAGAACTCACCGTCAAGTCCCCCTATAGTCTCGTATCGTAGTAAATGCTCTCTAGGGAAGATCTCAACATCTAATTACCCATGTGGCCCATGTCGAGGAATTAGAGACTCTCTAAGGAAGCACTCATCGACAATTCCCCTTGTGGTCATGCATCGTATTAAAAGACACTCTGGAGAATCCCACACATAAATTCTCCCTATGGTCTTCTACAATAGGTTCTCACAGTCTTGTGTGAAATAAACATGCTCAGTGCGTGCATATCATCCCATGTAATCCTTAAGAACTACTTGTCTATCATCTTATGGAACAACAGCATAACCGTATAATAGCCCCACTATCCTACAACTAGGCATGGCAACTAGAAAAATGCCTAATAAGAAAATCAATGAAGGAAAAGCACAAGAATACAGTATGAATTTTCCAATTTTGAAAACAATGATCTACACTTAGAAAATCAAGAAATGTAGACAAACAACAGGGGAAATACATGAAACCCGGAATTCCCCGCTCAAGGGAATTGGTGGAATTTGCTCAAAATATTGAAAGAAATCCTACGGAAAGGCACAAACCACCTACCTCAATCCTAGGAGACCAATTTACTTGAACCACATCGATATATTCTCCTTTTAACATCGTAGATCTGAGAAAATTACCAAAACAATCAACCCAAGTTATCTTGAGAAGGAGGAGGAATTGGAAGACAAGGCTCAAGCAGAAGGGAGAACTCACTGCTACGATTTCAACAAAATCGACATAGCTCGAATCGGAGAATAGACGGAGGAACGGTGGCTCATCGAAGATCCGTAGATTCCTGACGCTCTCAGATGAACCAGGCCTAGAAGAATATTTTTATCACGATCAGGCATGACCCCAGTCCATTTAAAAAAAGTACATGGCGTGTACTTTTAGAGTACACGGTATGAATTAGGTCTTTCCGTACTCCGCCAAAATTGGCCTCCACATCATCCCTACACACCGTGTGTGTGGACCAGACATGGCCAGAACACGGATTCGAGCAGGAAAGGAGTACATGGCATGTACTCAGAAAGTACACAACATGTACTTCAAAAATTTCTAGAAATTTCATTTTTCTCAAAAACTCCAGAAAAAGGAAATACATATCTGAAACGAAGATCTGGGTTCTTACAAACATCCCACATTAAAGAAATTCATCCCCGAATTTCCCTAGTGAGGCATATGAGAAGAAACCCCGAACAGCTCTGGCCACTATGATCATACATCGACCTCCTTCTCCAATGTCTCGTCTGGTATTCGTGCATGTTTCCAAAGCACCCATACTAAAGGAACACACCTCCCACAGAGAACCTGCGCACTATGATCGACAATTCGGAAAAGATGCTCCTCAAATGATGGAGTCGCATCAAGCTGAACCTCCTCGGGCTGAAAGACATGAGACATGTCTGAAAAGGAACTTCGAAGCTAAGAGACGTGGAAAACGTCGTGCAAGGCCTAGTACCTCTGAGGTAGTAGCAACCGAAAGGTAAACGACACACATCTCTCCAAAACCTCAAACAGCCAGACGTACCATGGTGAAAGCTTACTCTATCCTTGAATCCAATTGTGTCCCAACCTCGGTGCTATATGCAAGAAAAACTAATCCCCAACCTCGAACTTCAAAGGTCATCTCCGCTGATCAGCATAAGACTTCTATTGAGATTGTGCTGTAGCCATCCTCTTCCGAATCAACTATATCTGCTCAGAGGTATACTGAACAAGAGGTGGTCCCAGCAAAGCCACATCTCCTGCCTCTAGCCAGCATAAGGGTGATCGGTATGGCCTACTGTACAGAGCCTTGTATAGTGACATCTGAATGGTTTTCTGAAAGCTGTTTTTGTAGGCGAACTCCACAAGAGTTACATGCTTCTCCCATGAACCGCCAATGCCTATAATGAAATCTCAGAGGATATCCTCAAGCACATGGATCATGCGCTCGGACTGGCCATCAGTCTGAGGATGGTATGTTGACTAAAAAGTACCTTTGTACCCAAAGCCTTCTAAAGTCCCTGCAAGAACCAAGAAGTAAAGCGTGCATCCCTTCCTGAAACAATGGAGTGTGGAACTCCATGTAGACATACAATCTCCCGGATCTACAACCATCCCAGATCACCAACAATAAATGTCTCCTTGATCGGAAAGAAGTGTGTGACCTTCATGAGTCTGTCGACGACAACCCAAACAACATTGTTCCCCCGAGGTGACCTCGGCAACCTGGTCACGAAGTCCATCGTGAAATCGTTCCACTTCCACTTGGGAATGGGTAACTGCTTTAAAATCTTTATTGGTCGTTGTGGCTCTACCTTTACCTTCTGAAAATAAGAAAATCTCATGAAAAAACAAGCAACATCTTTCTACATACCTGGCCATCAGTACTGGCGATGTATATCCCGATACATCTTGGTGACGCTAGGATGATGTGCCCAAACCGAGGAATGAAAATATTGTATCAGCTCTTCGTGTATGTCTGCTGGCACCCATACACATCCCTAGAAGTATAAAATGCCATCCTATCCCACTGTCCATCTAGGAAGAGGGTCCTCTCCTAACACACTCTCCCACAGGACTAAGCCTTCTGAGTCTGATAGCTTCCTCATCTGTACCCAATCAAGTAGTGTAGAGGTAATAGCTAAAAATGATAGAAAAGTCTGTCCCTGTCTGTCATTCACCCCCAGATGCATCTTAGAGAACAGAGCCATAAGCTTACACTAACTGATGGCCTCCTGAACTTCCTGAATCTGATTTCTCCGGCTCAACAAATCTTCCACTGAATATCCCATTCCCGTAATATAGGCAAGCTCTAAATCAAAAGACATAAGATACTCGACCCACCTGCGCTTTATCAGATTCAGATCACGCTGAGTGAATATATTCTTGAGAATATAGTGGTAGGTGAAAACTACAAAGTGCTATCCTAGAAGGTAATGTCTCCAACATCATAGGGCATGAACAACAGCTGCCAACTCCAGATCATGTGTCGGGTAGTTCCTCTCATGTGGCCTCAACTGCCAAGACTCGTATGCAACGACTCCATATCCCTGTATAAGAACAACGCCCATCCCGATACTTGAAGCATCCCAATAAACAATGTATATCGTTCCCGGATCTGGAAAGACTAGTATCTGTGCTGACGTCAACCTTCCCATCAGCTCTTGAAAGGATGATTTGCAAGAATCTAATCATCATAACTTCACCCCATTCCTGTTCAGACCTATCAAAGGTGCTGATAGGCATGAAATGTCCTGAATAAAGCATTTGTAGTATCCAGCCAGCCCTAGGAAACATTGTACCTAAAAAACGTTCATAAGATACTCCCAGGAAACTACTGCTCTCACTTTATCTAGGACCACAGATACTCCTAGCCTTGAGATGACATGACCCAAGAAGTGAATCTGATCCATCCAAAAGTGGAACTTCGAGAGTTTAGCATAAACCAATGCTCTCTAAGTGCACTCAAAATGATCTCATGATGGGTAGCATGGTTGTGTCGAGTGTGAGAGTACACCAGGACATCGTCCACGAAGACCATAAAAATGGAATCCAAGTGAGGATGGAACACTCGCTTCATCAGTGCCATGAAAAATATTAGCGCATTTGTGAGACCGAACGACATGACCGTATACTCGTAGAGACCATACCTGCTCCTAAATGTTGTTAGAGGTATATCTGATGGTCTAACGTGCAACATATGATAACTGGACCTCAAATAGATCCTAGAGAACACCCAGGCTCTACGAAGTTGATTGAAAATGTCATCAATCCTAGGAATGGGATACCGGTTCTTGACTGTCAACTAGTTCAGCTTCCGATAATCCGCACAGAGCCTAAGGGTACCGTCTTCCTTCTTTGCAAACAGGACAGACAATCCCCAAAGAGAAGTACTGGGTCCGATAAAACCCTTTTCCTACAACTCCTCCAAATGCTTCTTGAGCTCCTGAAACTCAGGCATAGCCATCCTATAGGGAGGAATGGACACCGGTGCAACTCCTAGCACGAGCTCAATCGAGAAGTCTACCTCACGCTCCGGAGGCAAACCTGAAAATACCTCGGGAAAGGAATCTCTGAAATGATCCACCACTGGAAGAAAGTCTAACTGAGAAGTCCCCTGATAATCCAGATAAAGACTATAAATTTGAGCTATCACCCTTCCTAGCCCATGATGCCCGAGTCCTGCTCGACTCACCCGGACATCTCATTTGCCTCTATGAAGATAATATTCATCCTTTGGTGAGATGATACTCACCTTGTCGTTATAACCATCGATGACTTCCTGGAAGGGAACCAACCAGTCTATCTCGATAATGACATCATAGCCTATCATCGATAGGATGTAGAGATCCCATTTGAAACGATACCCTGCAACTTCGTGAGGGAACTCCCTTCACTGACATAAATTATATTTCCCTGTCACCAAATGTGTGTCTACTGTCATCGAGTCAGCAGAAGAAATGATAAAGATCCCAAGGATGTCCATGAAAGCAATAATGATAAAAATATGCGTAGAACCAGTATCGAAAAGAGCTTGAGATAAAACTGAGGATACTAAAATCATACCTAGAACTGTAGAAGGTCCAGGATCCTGCCCCTGATGGATCTATTGCACGGTGAAAGACTGTCCAGCACCGCAGCCCTATGACCATACTTGACCGCTCTGAGCTGATCCACCCTTCTGATGCTAAAAGACTGGTGGATGACCACCACGACCTCCACCTCCACCTCGTCCTGACTGCTGGATTACTCTAGTTCCCCGACTGGTGAGAAACTCATGGTGCTCTCATGAATGAGGAGTCATAAAAGAACCCCCATCACCAACTTCTGGTGTGAAAACCTAGAAGAAATGATGAAGGTGACCCATCTTTCCACAGGATCGGCTCTCCACTGGGTATCTCTGGCACTGCAGCCTCATGTTCCCAAATCGGCCACACTGGTAGCATATCACCTCGCTGCCTGACGATGCATCTCCCTTCCTCGGATCATCGTGCATAGACTCCCTACAACACTTCTTGCTGTCATCTGGATGAATACTAGATATAAATGTTGAACTGCCCTACCTCGCAGCTCTAGAGTCTCTCAGATTGCGCTCTGCAATCAGTGCATGGTTGATGATGGAAGTGATGGAAGTCAACTGTAAGATATTCACCTGTGGGCGGATTTCATGCCTGAGACTATTCTCAAAATTCATCACTAACAACATCTCATCCCCACTCCAGAGGGGTATGAAACGCTACAGCTCGGTGAAACTATAGGAGTACTCAATAACATATAGATTACCATGCTCTAAGCTTAGGAACTCCTGGGCTCGGTCTTCCCTCAGGGTCTCTGGGTAGAAGTAGTCATAAAAGAAAGATAAAACTCCTCCTATGCCTTAACATGCGGATGACCCGCCTATGAGATCACGTCCCACCACCTCGTGGAGGAGTCTTGTAGCATATAGGTAGGAATCTTGACCCGCATCTCAGGAGGCGTCTCTAGATGCTCAAAGATGGTCAACATGGATTCTAGCAATGACTCTACAACCTGAGGTCCTCCTTCCCCCGAGAATATGGGAGGATGCTGCTGCAAGAAAACCCGTGTCAACTCTACCATAGTGGTAGAAGGAGGAGGTTCTCCCTGAAAGGTATGCATCATCCTCATAAAACCTTCCCTGAACTGCGCATCCGCACCTGCAACTGGTATGACAGCTGGTGCCATGGGTGGCCTGACTGGAGGATCGGTAGGAAGTCCCTGATCATCTATATCTGGTGTCTGCTCACTGCCTGACAAATAACATACAACCGAAGGATGTCTCAGAGGAATATCATTGAAATATCAAGAGATACCATAAATTAGGAAAACAATGACAAGGGAACCATGGAGTAAAAAAATAGGAGAATAAAACACACAAGATTTACAAAACAAGACTACACAACGTGTATTAAATATACACGACGTGTACCTATCTTTGCTTCCTTGCACGTTTCACCATGCACAGCTAACCCACATGGAATTCTTAAAATGATACTACATGGCATGTGCCTGGTGGACACAACATGTAGTATACAATGTTTCAACGACCCGTGTTTTTGGCTACACGGTAGGATACGCGGATGAGACGACACGGCGTGTTCCGAACAAACACGACGTGTACATGAAGACTTTTCTCGACCCATGTTTTTGGAGACATGGCCAACACACGACTAAACCTTACACGACATGTTATGAAGAAACACGGTGTGAATGGTAGAAGATAACACCGACCTGTGTTTCTCGTGACACGGTCGGGTTCCTTGAACAATACTACACGGTGTGTTGCTATCCAACACGTCGTGTTCTACTCGAGCTTCCCTGGCCCGTGTTGTTAGTTACATGGCTGGGTACACGCTCACTACTACCCGACATGTACCTACCATACATGATGTGTTCCTGGAAATTTTCACAACCCATGTTTCTACTCACACTGTCAAAGACACGGTTTAGAACTTCATGGCGTGTATATATAAAGTACATGCTATGTATTCTGGGTTTTTCCGAGTAGTAGCTCTGAAACTACACTGAAGCCAAGAAAACACTGAAAAAGGGGCATGATGGTGCCAAATTCCGATCCTTGAGGGCCCATACTCCTCGTGAATCAATGTTTGGAATCCTATATAGTCATATACAATGGAATAAAGTACAATGATCCACCATTTTTTGATTCAAGAGGGCCCATAACACCTCTTGAACCAAAATTTGGCGTTCATTCATGAAAAGTACAATACAAAAATCGTCTATCAAGCTGTAAATATTCTATCAAAGCATCTATCACAACAGCAAGAATAATCTACAAAGGTGTTTCACAACAACATGCAATCGCTAATGCACCCTAGATGGCATGGGAAGAATGCATGGCTTGTTATTTCAAACAAGTGTCTATATGATGCATTAGATGTCATACCCTCATCTTATCGAGTTACGATAGAAATAGAACTGCAATAGAAAAATAGCAACAACATAGGAAATCTGAATCACTTTAGGTGAAATCATATCAACCGTAAATCTCAAAACCCGAAAACTACAATAAATGAGGTAGTATGGCTTTTCCCTGTACACGGGTTAGCTACTCCTAGGCACAACCTAACACCAAGCACAGAATCCATCCTATCCTTGGCTAAAGTATCTAAACAAAAAATCAAGAGAGATGAACCTCCCTTTGATACCACATTGCAACGTCTCGGTTTTGGAAGCTACCTAGAGGTAACCCATGATCGGTTCGCCACATGACCTCAAGCGCATCTCCCCAAATTCCAGAGGCTTCCGACTAGCAGTGAGGGCCTTGATAAGTTATTGGAGAAACTATGCCCTCATTTGGTAAGGTATACAAGGAAATAAATTAACAGTAAATAGAAGAAGCAGTAAAAAAAACAACAGTTGAAACCAAACAGCCAAAGTAATGAATATATAGTAATTATAATAATGTTTCAGCAGGTACATGTATCTATGGAACGCAGAAAACACAAAAACATGTTGAACGAAAAGTAAAAACATATTACTAAAATAACAACAACTCCTTCAGCATCACAAGCGTAAACTTGGTTTCTTTTTCTCCAGCTCCAAGTAGTCATGTATCAGAAGTCGAGGGGTTATTTCCCTTATCTATGCCTGCAACAAAAAAGTCTTCTTGGGCCCCAAAGCATGACCCAAACCGGGTGTGAGATACAATCCCAGTATGCAATCACCCAAAGATTTGTGCCTAACAGTAAATGAATACAAGGAAAGTAAAAGTGTATGACGCAGTAAGTAGAAAAGCATGCAGTAGCTACAATCCACAGTTCTAGCATTTAATGTACACAAGTATCCAACCAACAAAAAGTAGAAAACAGGTAATATAAGGCCCCAGCCTTAAAACTTACTTAATCTTGAGTTATTACAAGATTACACATTGAGGATCTTTTCAGGTTTAGGGTTTTAGAGAATTAGATCATGAAACTTGCATTACATTCCACATTTAAACAAAGTGGTTACATAAAAGATAGTATCCATTCTTCCCATCAACGGAAACATATTGAAAATATAACATGGAATCTTTCTTAACACATCCTTGACTCTATCGTCTTTTCATGTACCTTTCCCTTGACCTGAAAAAAAACATTTCAAAAACTTGGGATGAGCATAAAAAGCTCCGTAAGGGATATAAAAATATGGAAAGGAAACATGAGTTCATATATACACAAGATTGAAATCATAATTTACCCATAAAACATAGGCACTTTAACCTACCTCATCAAATCATGAATAAATAATAGTAATCATATGACATAAAGGTAACTTGAGGCATTCATAAAATTCTAACGTAGGGAGTAACCCTCTTGGTTACATTTGGAATACCCATCACAGTATATTCCCTAAAATCTCTTCGGAGAAACCTTAACGTTTCACTCCTTCGCGTTACCCAATGCATTGGAGAGCTATATCGGGCTCACCCGCCCTTAGTTTATCACGGAACCACCCGTTCTTCATAACAATGCCCAAGAACCATAACATAATCGTATCACATAAAACATGAATAAAGGAAACATAACTTTTCCACATTTCAATCACAATATAACATTTTAGGAAATTGAAATAATGAATCCATTCAAAAAGAAACCATTTCCAAAACCATTTAAAACATTTAATAAAGAGATTTTTGAATCAAAGTGTCCCATACCACCTTGAAGCTTAAAATTTTAAACCATTAATATCCATATAAATAAATCCTTAAAATCATTTTGAAAACATGGATATTAGTAAGAACTAATAATTAAAACATTTATAACGATATTTTGGTTAAAGGGGTTTTATCAAAATTAGAGACACTTGAATACAATAATTGAGGAATAACATTTAGTCAGAACTTTATAATATCATGAGAATAAATGGATTCATGATATAATACTCCAAAGGACAGTATATACACCATATAAGAGTGAATTGGTGCATAACAACAATGAACCCTCAATAGAAGTGTCAAATGTAATGAATTCCCTTATAAAGAAGGTATCCTTAAATTAAGGACAAATCAATCTCAAAAATATGTGTGACAAATATAAATACACCCAATATAAGTGGATATTAAGTGTAAAACAATAAAAGGTCATTCACACATATTCAATGGATGACATATTCAATGACTACATGTTCAACCCAAAGAAATCGAAATTGGGTTAAAAAGTTCCCTTGACCGCCTAACGGCATCACATCAAAATGAGTTGATGAGAGATAAAAAGTGTATCTCATCACTTGGACATAAAATTTACATCAATAAGGATATATGAGAACATATCCCAACATAACAATATGTAAATTAAAAGACCCAACAAAAGAAGTCTTTTAAAAAATAGGAGGGTGAAAGGTTCCCTTACTGACTTGGGTATCTTTCCAAAACATACACCCATGAAAGAAGGACAATAGATTATTGATGTAAATACTCATAAACGAAAGTATATTACACAAAGAGTAGAATAATGGGATGTACATACACCACTCAATGGAATTTGTGGCAAATGTAGCATAAATCTCACGAGAATAAAAGTGAGATGAAAAATCTCTTACAAAAACTCGGCAGCCTAACGGTGCCACATAACACTTCCAAAATGGATTGATCAGAGTAAATAGGGTATCTCACCATATCAACATAAATTTTACATAATGAGGAATACAAAATAACATCCGCCAACATAACAAAAATGAGCTTAAAAGAAGTGACATAAAGGAGAGTACTTAAAAAGAAAGAGAGAGGTTATATCTCTTACGAAAGTTCGGCAGCCTAACGGCGCCACTCAAAACATCCAAAATGGATTGATGAGAGAGAATAGGTTCTCTCATCTCATGAAAATAAAAATTATAGTAAATTTAATATAAAAGAACATCCCAATCATAAGAAAGATGAGCTTAAAATAAATGACATAAAAGAGTGTACTTAAAAGGAAAGAGAGTTGTAGGATCCCTTACCTCGAGTCCGACTTGACTCGATCGTTCCTTAATCTCCTGAATAATAAACATGAGTTAATTTATACTTCATTAAGAACCCTTTTCAAGTTCATTATTCCTTTTATATCACTTATTACCATGTCATAAACATTATGTAATCATTTAAGTTATTAATATTTGTTTTGCCGATATTTGGTTCTTAAGTCAAAAATAGACTTCTTATACTTACATGTTGTTAATTTGGTCAAAGGTTCATTATGTCCAGAATGGAATTCATGATTTAGATATCATATATGTCATATATATCCAGTACATACATTCATTTATAATATTACATCACATTTAGAGGTAAGAAATGAAATGCACCGTTCATGGAGACGGTAAGCCGTACGTACGCATGAACGCTACTTCCATTTCTATTTCATATTTTCTGGAATGTAATCATAATGATATAAGATTATATTATAATTCCAGTATAATAACATATATATTATCATTAACTTTATCCTTTACACATCCCACATATGGTATTAATAAATCAAATCACTTTTAGGGGGCGGTAGTCCGCACTTCCTAAAATGAAGATATCGTGTTTTACCCATAATGGAAACCATAAAGGTATGCCCAAAATGAAAAAAAACAGAAGCTTAAGGAAACCATAAACATATTATATATCATATATAAAAATAGTGACATCATAATGTCCACCTTTGAGGGTGTTAAATGAGTGTTGAACAATCATCGTTTCGGGAGGCAGAATTTCGCCATCCACGGAAACCTTATGTTCTTTAACCATTTGATGTAGTTGTGTGAGAGTGTAGCTCAAATAAATCTTATAACAACATCCTAGTATATTGAAGATACTGATGTTTTTACAAAATAAGTAAATAAAAAGAGTTTAGGGGGTTGTAGAAGCAAAATAAAACAAATGAACATGAGAGAATGAATTACCTTTAAAAGTGTAACTCCTTTTGATTTAAGCCTAAAGGCTTACTTTGAAAGGATTCTGCCCAAAGGGAGTCCTCTAGGATGAGGAGAGGGATGTGGAGAGAGCAAATGGGAAGTGGTTGGCCGAGCCAAAGGCTTGAGAAGTGTGTGAAATGAGGTAGAGATGGGGGCCTTTTATAAGAGGAGAGGAGGGGCACTTTTGGAAAGTAAGAAATATTACTTTATTTGAAAATGTGTTTCGGTTTCAAAAGGTCCCAAATTGATATAATTCGTGGATAAGGTGATAAGTCATCGAAATCCACTCATCCAATTGGTTTTGGACATGTGTAGTTCATATATTTTACATTATCTTTCTATTTTATTTAAATCGTCAAATAATGATGTCATCGCTGCATCATTATTATGTCATATATAATTAAATTTATTTAATGTTTAAAAATTATAAAAAAAATTACTATGATGTAGGAAATATTTTTTTCTTTCCAATGACTATTTATAATCAAAATTTGGACTTGTATAACCCCACTTAAAAATTCCTTTCGTAAAACATATTATGTTTGTGTCATTTTCACTTTAACATTAAATAAAAAGTAATTTATGTCATTTCCCAACAAAAGTGGATCCATGGGGTCCCCAAGTTGACCCATGGATTGTCATGGTCGGCCATGACACAACCAATGAGGTTGGAACATGTGTCATGTTCATTTCATTTTATTAAAGCATTATTTATACCTTAAACTACACTAATTACCACTAATCGCGATTAAAAACTTAATAAGTTACTATTCACCAAAAAAATTATTATCATCTCCTTGAACCACATTTTACTTCTTAATGACAACCATGTATGTCGGATTTTAAAAATTCAATACACATTAGTGGTAAACTTTCATTTAACTGAAAAATCAGTTTGCTTGATTATCACTTAGTGGTTTCACTATTCATCAAAAATTGAAGTTTTTCAGAAAATTACCAAAAATTCACCCTAAGATATATTTGATATTCCAAATTTAAAAATGAACTCCATTTTACAAAATTCAAATCATATAAGTCACATTAATTAATTCAATAATTAATTCCCGCTGTCATGACAAATAGCGTGTTTTATGAAACAATAAGTATCAAAAGATTGACACTAGTTTAAGTCTGATTTCAAAGTGAAATTGATTCCAACGAACACTATTGGATATAATGGTAAAAATATTTCCTAATTTCACTTTAAAACCAATTAAAAAGATAATCTAATCATATAAATAAATTAGATTAAAAAGAGGTTTTGAATTAAAATACAACATTTTACACTATTCATTAAAAAAAATGAACTTTATCAGAAAGATACCAAAAATTTACACAAAGTAAATTTTGATGTCCCGATTCTTAATAAGAGTTTTATTTGGTCCAAAAGAATGTTTAAGAGTGAACAAAACTATATTTAATGACAGTTCTCCATTAAAAGGTGATAAGTGAACCTTTAGTGAAAACTAGGGCATATACGCCAAAAATTGAATTCTTTCCATATTTTAAGCCATTATCTTTTATTGGATAAATGTAAAAATATTTAAGTACATATATAATCATATTTTAGTTATTTCTATCCATTCCCGCCAATACAACGGCTACATGTTAACTACCATTTAAAATAATATTATTTTATTATTAGAGTGCAACGTAAGATTCCCAAGAAACTCGTTGTTGCGTGTTGGGTACGCCATTGAGCATAGCGTCCCCTTTAAAGTCATATTAATATTTTATTCACAAATATGGATAAATATGAAAATTTCTATTCTTTATTTACCTGGGGTGTTACATCCTTCCCCCCTTTTGGGAATTGCGTCCTCACAATTTTAAAATTGCGCTTGGGAACATCCTTGAACGTCCCACATCGGAACAAGAGTCGGTAAAACAATCACTTTAAAATATAGAAAGATAAGCACAGAGGTCTCCCGAGTTAACCCATACTAGGATTCCAAGTATGAAAATATGGACATGGAGGAGAAAACATAGGGTCATGTTCTGATGGAGAGTGACAGAAAACATGTTTAGGAGAAAGTTAACCACGAGAAAATCACAAACATGTGATGGGTTAAACGGTATTTGATTCCCCAGTAGGAAAAGTTAATAGACAACATTTTTGTTTTAATTTACTTTTTATTGAAGAATTTATTCATAAGGAAACATAATCACTTATCATATTGACTTTCAACTTTTATTAGATTCCTTACACAAACTCATATTTTCTCTTGAAGGCGAGTATTTAGGAAGACTTGTTCACATTAAGAGTACTATAATAAACTTTTAGAAAATCACCTAATACACAAAATAGAACTATATACCTCCCATGTCTGTAGACTTTAACCAAAACGAAAACCAAAAAGGTTAGTACAAGGTCAGATAATCCATAAAAGGATAACCCATTAAAAATAAAATCTATGCTTAATCTCTAAAATTTGTCCAACAAAACCCAAAGTTCAACGAGGACCATCCGATAAACAATTTACCCATAAAATTCTTCAAAGTAAACCAATATAAGATTGAAACCCAAATATTAGAAGGATTTAGTCACATAGTCATCCAAGTTAAATCGTAACATTTATCTCCAAACAACATCAGTTGCTCCTAAAGTCTCGTATTGAAAAGTAATTATCCTAATCACATATCCTCCATGATAGGTTAATCATTTTCATAAATAACCCAAAATCAACTTACTCTTAATTCATAAAATCATATATCCAAAAAGAATCATTCAAACTAACCAAGGAATTCACGTAGTCCAGTGGTAGGCGATAAATACCAGTCGCACTTTGGTTGTGGGTTCGATTCCCGCAGCTTTGTCCGACGCGACGGGTTGTCACACGGTCTGAGTGTTGTCCTTTTTCCAAAACTATATAATTCTCAAAACATTCCCCAAAACGAGATAAAATATTCAAAAATATTCATAACATATTTTAACCTCAAGTTTATCTCATTCCTTTCCTTTTCCATCATATCATAGAGTAACCCATAATTACCTAAAAAGTAAGGATCATATAAACCCTAATCGTTACCTTAATAATTATTACCTGAATTTCCACATCGAGTTGGCCATCTCGTAAATGATGCATTAGAGAACTCACGAAGGTTGAAGTGATAGATCATGGATACTTGATAGTTGGTTTAGAACAACTATGATATTCCTCATTGAATCCCCCATGTCATCTAGTATCATAATCAGAGAACCACCACAGTTTCCTTCAAACCCATTGTCACTTTGGTGCCTGCTTGATCCATCCATTCACTAAAAACATAAATGTCAGTGTGAGTATATCAACAAAAACATCATGTACTAATGAGGAAGGTAGACTCTAAGATATACTTACTCATTCACTTTATCTAAAATTAGGACTCTTTCTGAAATTCTAACCATTATGGTAATGTCACTTATGCTTAAAGAATACCCTAACCTCTAAAGTTATCTAAACCGACCTTTGATACCAACTATAAGGCCCCAGCCTTAAAACTTACTTAATCTTGAGTTATTACAAGATTACACAATGAGGATCTTTTCAGGTTTAGAGTTTTAGAGAATTAGATCATGAAACTTGCATTACATTCCACATTTAAACAAAGTGGTTACATAAAAGATAGTATCCATTCTTCCCATCAATGGAAACATATTGAAAATAAAACATGGAATCTTTCTTAACACATCCTTGACTCTATCGTCTTATCATGTACCTTTCCCTTGACCTGAAAAAAACATTTCAAAAACTTGGGATGAGCATAAAAAGCTCAGTAAGGGATATAAAAATATGGAAAGGAAACATGAGTTCATATATACACAAGAATGAAATCATAATTTACCCATAAAACATAGGCACTTTAACCTACCTCATCAAATCATGAATAAATAATAGTAATCATATGACATAAAGGTAACATGAGGCATTCATAACATTCTTACGTAGGGAGTAACCCTCTTGGTTACATTTGGAATACCCATCACAGTATATTCCCTAAAATCTCTTCAGAGAAACCTTAACGTTTCACTCCTTCGCGTTACCCAATGCATTGGAGAGCTATATCGGGCTCACCCGCCCTTATTTTATCACGGAACCACCCGTTCTTCATAACAATGACCAAGAACCATAACATAATCGTATCACATAAAACATGAATAAAGGAAACATAACTTTTCCACATTTCAATCACAATATAACATTTTAGGAAATTGAAATAATGAATCCATTCAAAAAGAAACCATTTCTAAAACCATTTAAAACATTTAATAAAGAGATTTTTGAATCAAAGTGTCCCATACCACCTTGAAGCTTAAAATTTTAAACCATTAATATCCATATAAATAAATCCTTAAAATCATTTTGAAAACATGGATATTAGTAAGAACTAATAATTAAAACATTTATAACGATATTTTGGTTAAAGGGGTTTTATCAAAATTAGAGACACTTGAATACAATAATTGAGGAATAACATTTAGTCAAAACTTTATAATATCATGAGAATAAATGGATTCATGATATAATACTCCAAAGGACAGTATATACACCATATAAGAGTGAATTGGTTCATAACAACAATGAACCCTCAATAGAAGTGTCAAATGTAATGAATTCCCTTATAAAGAAGGTATCCTTAAATTAAGGACAAATCAATCTCAAAAATATGTGTGACAAATATAAATACACCCAATATAAGTGGATATTAAGTGTAAAACAATAAAAGGTCATTCACACATATTCAATGGATGACATATTCAATGACTACATGTTCAACCCAAAGAAATCGAAATTGGGTTAAAAAGTTCCCTTGACCGCCTAACGGCATCACATCAAAATGATTTGATGAGAGATAAAAAGTGTATCTCATCACTTGGACATAAAATTTACATCAATAAGGATATATGAGAACATATCCCAACATAACAATATGTAAATTAAAAGACCCAACAAAAGAAGTCTTTTAAAAAAGAGGAGGGTGAAAGGTTCCCTTACTGACTTGGGTATCTTTCCAAAACATACACCCATGAAAGAAGGACAATAGATTATTGATGTAAATACTCATAAACGAAAGTATATTACACAAAGAGTAGAATAATTGGAAGTACATACACCACTCAATGGAATTTGTGGCAAATGTAGCATAAATCTCACGAGAATAAAAGTGAGATGAAAAATCCCTTACGAAAACTCGGCAGCCTAACGGAGCCACATAACACTTCCAAAATGGATTGATGAGAGGAAATAGGGTATCTCACCATATCAACATAATGTTAACAGAATGAGGAATACAAATGAACATCCCCCAACATAACAAAAATGAGCTTAAAAGAAGTGACATAAAGGAGAGTACTTAAAAAGAAAGAGAGAGGTTATATCTCTTACGAAAGTTCGGCAGCCTAACGGCGCCACTCAAAACATCCAAAATGGATTGATGAGAGAGAATAGGGTCTCTCATCTCATGATAATAAAAATTATAGTAAATTTAATATAAAATAACATCCCAATCATAAGAAAGATGAGCTTAAAATAAATGACATAAAAGAGTGTACTTAAAAGGAAAGAGAGTTGTAGGATCCCTTACCTCGAGTCCGACTTGACTCGATCGTTCTTTAATCTCATGAATAATAAACTTGAGTTAATTTATACTTCATTAAGAACCCTTTTCAAGTTCATTATTCCTTTTATATCACTTATTACCATGTCATAAACATTATGTAATCATTTAAGTTAATAATATTTGTTTTGCCGATATTTGGTTCTTAAGTCAAAAATAGACTTCTTATACTTACATGTTGTTAATTTGGTCAAAGGTTCATTATATCCAGAATGGTATTCATGATTTAGATATCATATATTTCATATATATCCAGTACATACATTCATTTATAATATTACATCACATTTAAAGTTAAGAAATGAAATGCACCGTTCATGGAGACGGTAAGCCGTATGTACGCATGAACGCTACTTCCATTTCTATTTCATATTTTCTGGAATGGAATCATAATGATATAAGATTATATTATAATTACAGTATAATAAAATATATAATATCATTAACTTTATCCTTTACACATCCCACATATGGTATTAACGAATCAAATCACTTTTAGGGGGCGGTAGTCCGCACTTCCTAAAATGAAGATATCATGTTTTACCCATAATGGAAACCATAAAGGTATGCCGAAAATGAAAAACAACAGAAGCTTAAGGAAAACATAAACATATTATATATCATATATAAAAATAGTGACATCATAATGGCCACCTTTGAAGGTGTTAAATGAGTGTTGAACAATCATCGTTTCGGGAGGCAGAATTTCGCCATCCACGGAAACCTTATGTTCTTTAACCATTTGATGTAGTTGTGTGAGAGTGTAGCTCAAATAAATCTTATAACAACATCCTAGTATATTGAAGATACTGATTTTGTTACAATAGAAGTAAATAAAAAGAGTTTAGGGGGTTGGAGAAGCAAAATAAAACAAATGAACATGAGAGAATGAATTACCGTTAAAAGTTTAACTCCTTTTGATTTAAGCGTAAAGTCTTACTTTGAAAGAATTCTGCCCAAAGGGAGTCCTCTAGGATGAGGAGAGGGATGTGGAGAGAGAAAATGGGCAGTGGTTGGCCGAGCCAAAGGCTTGAGAAGTGTGTGAAATGAGGTAGAGGTGGGGGCCTTTTATAAGAGGAGAGGAGGGGCACTTTTAGAAAGTAAGAAATATTACTTTATTTGAAAATGTGTTTCCGTTTAAAAAGGCCCCACATTGATATAATTCGTGGATAAGGTGATAAGGCATCGAAATCCACTCATCCAATTGGTTTTGGACATGTTTAGTTCATAGATTTTACATTATCTTTCTATTTTATTTAAATCGTCAAATAATGATGTCATCGCTGCATCATTATTATGTCATATATAATTAAATTTATTTAATGTTTAAAAATTATAAAAAAAATTACTATGATGTAGGAAATCTTTTTATCTTTCCAATGACTATTTATAATCAAAATTTGGACTTTTATAACCCCACATAAAAATTGTTTTCGTAAAACATATTATGTTTGTGTCATTTTCACTTTAACATTAAATAAAAAGTAATTTATGTCATTTCCCAACAAAAGTGGATCCATGGGGTCCCCAAGTTGACCCATGGCTTTTCATGGTCGTCCATGACACAACCAATGAGGTTGGGACATGTGTCATGTTCATTTCATTTTATTAAAGCATTATTTATACCTTAAACTACACTAATTACCACTAATCGCGATTAAAAACTTAATAAGTTACTATTCACCAAAAAAATTATTATAATCTCATTGAACCACATTTTACTTCTTAATGACAACCATGTATGTCGGATTTTCAAAATTCAATACACATTAGTGGTAAACTTTCATTTAACTGAAAAATCAGTTTGCTTTATTATCACTTAGTGGTTTCACTATTCATCAAAAATTGAAGTTTTTCAGAAAATTACCAAAAATTCACCCTAAGCTATATTTGATATTCCGAATTCAAAAATGAAGTCCATTTTACAAAATTCAAATCATATAAGTCACATTAATTAATTCAATAATTAATTCCCGCTGTCATGACAAATTGCGTGTTTTATGAAACAATAAGTATCAAAAGATTGACACTAGTTTAAGTCTGATTTCAAAGTGAAATTGATTCCAATGAACACTATTGGATATAATGGTAAAAATATTTCCTAATTTCACTTTAAAACCAATTAAAAAGATAATCTAATCATATAAATAAATTAGATTAAAAAGAGGTTTTGAATTAAAATACAACATTTTACACTATTCATTAAAAAAATGAACTTTATCAGAAAGATACCAAAAATTTACACAAAGTAAATTTTGATGTCCCGATTCTTAATAAGAGTTTTATTTGGTCCAAAAGAATGTTTAAGAGTGAACAAAACTATATTTAATGACGGTTCTCCATTAAAAGGTGATAAGTGAACCTTTAGTGAAAACTAGGGCATATACGCCAAAAATTGAATTCTTTCCGTATTTTAAGCCATTATCTTTTATTGGATAAATGTAAAAATATTTAAGTACATATATAATCATATTTTAGTTATTTCTATCCATTCCCGCCAATACAACGGCTACATGTTAACTACCATTTAAAATAATATTATTTTATTATTAGAGTGCAACGTAAGATTCCCAAAAAACTCGTTGTTGGGTGTTGGGTACGCCATTGAGCATAGCGTCCCCTTTAAAGTCATATTAATATTTTATTCACAAATATGGATAAATATGAAAATTTCTATTCTTTATTTACCTGGGGTGTTACAGGTAACCCTATGGGTAGCTCTCACAACCTAACCCCTATGGTTCAACCTACATGTACTAGAATCCCTGTAGGAGGAACACTCAGTCTCACCCCTCTAGTTCAGCTAATAGTAGACTTTCTGTGGAAGCACTCGTCGTCAATTCCCCCTATAGTCTCTTATCATACTAAAGGATTTCTGGGTAAGCACTCAACGTCTCATTCCCCCTGTGGTCTGTGTCGAGGAACTACAGACTCCCTGAGGAAGCACTCATCATCAATTCCACTTGTGGTCTCGCGTGGTATTAAAAGACACTCTAGAGATGCCCTTACGTCCATTCTCTCTATGGTCTAGTACACTAGGTTCTCACAATCCTGTGTGAAATAAACATGCTTAGAGCGTGCGTATCGTCCTAATTAAACCTCTATAACTACGTTTCAATCATTCTAAGGCACAACAACATAATATTATAACATCTCTACTATCCTACAACTAGGCATGGAAAATTGGAAAATGCCTAATAAGCAAAAAATGCAATGCGATGCACAAGAACACAGTAAGAATTTTCCAATTTTGCAAACAATGATCTCTACTCAAGCAATCAAGCTATGCAGGAAAACAACAGGGGAAAAATAGGAAACCCACAATTCCCATCACAAGGGAATTGATGGAATTTGCACAAAATATTCATAGACATTATACGGAAAGGAACAAACCACATACCTCGATCCTAAGAGATCGATATACTTGAACCACGTCGACTGATTCTCCATTGAATGTCGTAGATCTGGTAAACACCCAAAACTCTCACCCCACGATATCTTGAGAATGAGGAGGATTTGGAAAACAAGGCTCAAGAAAAAGGGAGTACTCACCGCTGCGATTCCAACGCAATCGATAGTGCTTGAATCGGAGAACAGACAGAGGAACAGTGGCTAGTCGAAGATCTGCAGATTCCCAGCGCTCTCGGATGAACAAGACCTAGAAGAAGACATTTATCATGATGAGGCGCAACCCCAGTCCTTTTAATGAAACAAAGAAAGCATACGGCGTGTACTTTTAGAGTGCATGTCGTTTCCTAGGTATTTCCACAATCTGCCAAAATCGGCCTCCATATGAGCCCTACACACAGTGTGTGTGGCCCGGACACAACCAGAACATGACTTCGAGTGGCAGAAGAGTACATGGCATGTACACAGAAAGTACACGGCGTGTAATTTAATAATTTCCATAATCATCATTTTTATAAAAAACTCCAAAAAATGAAAGACATACCTGAAACGAAGATCTGGGTTCTTACAGGTGCTAGTCGACATCCCCTGGACTATAGAAGGAGGGCTTGGGGTAGTCATGACACGAGCATCGAGGGACGAGTTATGAAATTTTTTTTATATAATTAGTAAACATATTACATTAAATAAGAAATTTGGATATATAATGTCATGTTTTTCCATAAAATGGATTCTTAAGTTAAGAGTGAAATTTTATTCATGAAACAATTTCATCTTTCCATGAAAATTTTCTACATTTAGTGCTAGATTTCATAGAATTTAAAACACATCCTTAAGGCTTACAAAAAACATACAAATTTTTTTGATTAGATAAAAAATTATCAGTAATGGATATAAATATAATTTAAACCCATTATTTTAGTGAATAAATAAAAACAATAGAAAACACTTAGAATTTCAACAATAGAACTTCGAGATCATGAATTAAATATAGGAACATTAAAAAACAACCCTTACCCAAATATAACCTTTGAATTCTATTGGAAATCATAATAAAATCATGAATGAATAATGAGAAACTTATGAGTATCTAAAAAAAGTTCTTCAAAATTCAATCATTTAACCATTATATTTTTAAAAACATTTCGTACCTCAATAAAAAATAAATTTTTATATGAACCATATTTTGACATAAAATATTATCTTAAATTTTCATATTCATAAGTAATGTTAATTAGTGTTTACATAATTCAAAAAAAAATTAAGGCCCTATTTTTTCTATAGGAGTTACCTATATGGTTATTTCCATCATTTTCACCATTACTGACTCTTTATTACTTAATGAATAGGACAGATGCATTAGGCTCTCCCATTATCATGTGTTATATCAGGATCACCTTCATAATGCCCAATTTGAATGTATAATAACATAAATATGTTTTTTTAAATATTTCATATTTCTCATCATAAAACATTTGAAAACTCATTTGATACAATTTTGAAAAGAACAAAACCATTATTCATATAAATAAGTAGAAACATCATTTTTATTTGAATTTTTCCTATAAATACAAATATTTCCTAGTATAATTAGGAATCCATATTATATAAAAGCATGATAAATTTTATATTATTATTTATAATGAATAATATTTATGATGGAGGGAAATTGTAGTCACTCAATAGAATTTAAAAAATTATTTTTTCACTTCCATTATTTGTGTCAAAGGATACCCATATAGAAAGTAGATAATAATATTTACATTAAGTTTTTTTAGAATATAAAAAAAATGTTTATGGGAGTAGACTGTAACAAATTTTTAAATATAAATAATTTCATTCTTCAAAAAATTAAATTAATAAATAAATTTATGGAAAATATTTAGAAGGAATACTTTAAAATATGTTTTCAGTATAAATCCTCAACCACATCAGTTACATTTAAATAAAATGGTAATTTAAGGGTATAAATTTAAAAGGATTTGAAGAAAATGACTTTATGTTAATTAATAATAAAATATATTCACCTTTTTATATTTGATATACTTATTTCTACATACAAAAATGATATAGATTAATTTAAAGAGGAATAGGATGGAATAGTACATAAAAATATTGGTTAATAATTTTATATCATCATTGCATAACCTCCATTGGAAAACATCATATGAATTATAGGTTTTATTTTTTCATATAAACCAAAATGACATGGTTTCTATTTATTTTATGGGATTTATTTACTTTTATTTTTGTATATATGGCTTAATATTTGTGAGGATGTGAGTTGAGAGGGTGACCTTCTATAGGGTAGGTTGATAGTATGATGGACAATAAATGAAATTTCAAAAAAAATGTTAGTATACCCAATTAAAAATGAATCCAATGATACATATTATAAATAAAAAGTATTTTAGTACTTTGATATTACATATTCATATAAAAATATTCATTACATTACAGAAACACATACAATGGGACCGTAACAGTTCAGTGACATAAAAAACTAGAAACACATTCTTCTAATTTGGTGATAGATCATCAACATGTACCATTAAAATATATGCTATAGATATAATACGCAATGAAAATAATTATAACATCAGAAATATATAAAATAATTAATGGTGAGATAATATGATCAGTAAGGGGAAAAAATGCATATATGTAATCATATCATAAATATAAGGGTACAAGAAAGTAAGAATAACATTAAATGATCATACCCGATACACACAATATCATATAAATCATTTATTGAATATTGATTTACAAAATATACATCATGAATGATAAGTTAATTAAGAGAATACTCCATTAAATTATGATATTGGAATACGATATGGAATTGTGTCATCACATAATCATGTAATAGGATTCCCTATAAGTCAAAATGCATTACAAAAAATTATCAGAGGATGTCATGGAAACTACACCTGCTAGGATGAGTAATAAAATATCACTAAATATAGTCCATTAATTATAAGGAAGTGTGTTTCCACATCATCCCAGAGTTTATCGGGTTTCCCCATATTCCCATATTGGATTGGGATTCCCCATCTTACAAAAGTTGATCACATCAGTGATCTCGTTTCCCATCATAAACTCATGATATATAAAATATTTACCCAAATCATTGGAGGGATAAATAGGTCCCAACCATCAAACAATTAAAACCATATATGTGTGTTTCAAAAAAAAAGTGTTATCATATTAGAACCCATGAAATGAAATGAGATTCATAAACACTTCCTCAAAAAATTACTCATGTATAAGAAATAGGTTTCATGAATTTCAATCCGTAATAAAAATAAACAACTAAAAAATAATTAGAATGATATCCGTGGTTCATATCCCCAAAAAATCATAGGTAACATCAAATAATATTTTGTCAGATGGAAAATAACTCCAAAAGATCACATTATATAATTCTGGGGAGAAATATGCTTTCAATTTCCAATAGTTATATTTAATACATAAGAAATTTAAAGAAACAATTCATTGAAAATAAACTTAAATTATATAAATAAAAATTCAATAACCATTTTAAACAACTTTTAAACAACTTTTATTTTATAAAGATTATTAAATGTTTATTTAAAACACTTTTAAAAATGTTTTAGAAAACATTGATATGATGGAACAAATATTTTCAACAAAAAATATAATTAAGTTACATAAAACAATTAATATAAATAATATAACTATATTAAAGATATAAAAAATTAACAGTTATGTATACAGTCAATGTAAAATTATATAGGTCCATAACATAGCATGTGTACCAAATAATGAAGATTTCGACAGAATTACCTTACCAAGTTGGGATCTTTTGAATAGTAAATCCATGAAAGAGAGACCATAAAATATAATTGGAAATAAAAAATAAATTTAATTAATTGGATTATATAGTCAATTTATGGGATTTATATAAATCAAAAAAATTAAATTTGTGGTGAATACATCATAATTCTCCAAAAAATAGAGTGGGAATAGAAATCCCCTCACCTTATGTCTGGAATTCCATAATACATGTTAAAACCATGTTTATAATAAATATATTTTTTATAGATCAATAATAGATAAATATTCACATAAATTATACCATATTTTATTTACATATTCCTTTTTATTACTCACATATTAATAATTCCAATTTTATTTTATTTTTTCAGCTAAAAACTACATGGTTTCTCATACATGTCATATTACTTTTTATTATTGGTACTCAAACATATATTATAATATATAAATAATTATAATTATTTAAATATAATATATATTATTTATATATGTATTTATTTTTATCTTTATAATTAATAGTTAGATAATTAAATACAATGTTCATGGAGATGGTGGACCATACATTGGAATGACCAATGTTTTCATTTTTTATGGTTAAAAAGATAATTGTAAAAGATCTATTGTAATTAACTATTTATTATAGTCTTATGTATGATATATATTCCTAAAATTAATCATTATTACCATCTATTTGAATTAAATATTAATAATTTTTCGCATCCCATCTAGGATAACGTATGTCATAAGTTGTTCGGAGTGATATTATCATTTACTAAAAGATTAGGTGGGGAAATTATAGATATGATAATATAATTATTTAAAAATAATTATTCCAAAAATATAATATATCAATATTAATCCCATCATTATACAAATTAAATAAATATATTCATGTGAAATTAATTTTATATCAATGTGGGGATAGTGATCCATACAAGCTCATGACAAATACTTCAACTTATTCTTTTATGTGAATGCAACAATATAATGTTTTTATCATAATAATAATTACATTTAAGTTTATTTATGACTCATAAATTATTTTTTATTTAAATATATCATATATTTAGTTTATTTATATAATATTATAAATATATAGTTATATATTATATTGATTACCTTTTTATTGAAATGGATCCTTTAGATCTCCTATAAAAGTCACTTATGTTGGTCCACTGGGAAGACTAGATCCTCAAGAATGTCAATTGAGAGGTGAGGAAGGTAATTTAATAGATTTCAATGTTATAAGACTAAAATTAGTGAAATTATATGATGGATTATGCCCATTTTTATAATGGTGTAGTAGGGAACCTTTGGAATATCTCAAAATATTAATTCAATATAATCTAAATTTAAAAAAAACCTCCAAATGAGAAGTAAGAATAATATAATGTTGTAGAGGTTTTATATCTCATCAAAAAGTTGAGTGTAAAAATGTTTTGTTGTAATTTTATACCTTATCAATATGATTAAAACCTTGTAAACCTATTTATATTTTATCTACATGAAGAACTATTTCATTTTAAAAAGTTGATATTTTTACATATAAGGTATCAATTGAACAATTAATTGTCTTCATATGATATTTTAGAATCTATATTATCATATATTTTCTTATTTTATATATTAATGATTTTTAGTAATAAAATAAAATATTAGTTTTTTAAAATACCATTTGGGCCAATATTGACACTATTAATTAAATTAAATATATGAAAATTAAAACAAAAAGATAACAAAATATACCCCTGATTTGTAATATTCAACTATAAAAATCATTGAGAAACAAAAGTAATTAATATTATACTTTTTTTAATATTTATAATATCACATAGTTATTTTTTTAGTTAATTGTATAATTAATCAAACATCATTGTTTAATTATTTAATATAATTAATTCACCTCTGAAAATTTTAAAATAAATTTTATCTATTTAGAAAACTATTTATGTTTAAAAATTATATAAATTTTTTAGCATATATTTTATTTAACCCTGTATTAAAAATATTAAACATATCTAAAGTAATAGTGTGACATTTTTTCACTCTTTGATTTGAATAATATTAATGTAATGTTAATTGAAATGTGTCCATTAAATTTTTCATTTTTGATAATTATTTGTTAAATTTATAATTGACTTCATAAAATAACATTTATAAAGTGTTAGTGTAAATTTAAAATGTTTATATTATTTTTTATCCTTAATAATCTGATTTACCCATTTACGGGATTATACAAATTATTAATGCTACTATTCATGTTATTCAGAAATTAAAGGGACATATTTAATAAATTTTTATCTTTTGATTATAAATATGTTATTTATTTTGTTAATTTAAAAACACATAATTGAATAAAAATAAAATAAAATTAATATTAATGAATTAATGAAAAACATGTTCTTTAAATGAAAACAAAAAAAATATTGAAATATATTTATTTAAAAATTTAATGTTAACATGATTCTAATTAGTTATATTGGATTTATTAGTTAAAAATAAATTTAATTATACATTAAAAACAATAAAATATATAATTTAACCCTATAAATGTTTTATGTTACAATGTTGTTTTACATTAGATTTCATAATTTTTCACTATTCATCCAAACATGAAAATTATCAGAAAAAACCAAAATATAAACTGATGTGAATAATTATATTATAATTTCAAAGAATAAATTTATATTATTTATATATAAATTATTACCTATTTAAATTTTATATTCTAAATTGGTCTTCTATTAATGAGAGGTAAAATCACACTTTTGAAAAATATATCATTATAATAACAAAAATGATTTATTATAAACTTTTTCCAACCAAATATATTAGAAGAGTGTCATTAAATTTATTTAATATGTAATATATATATTTATTTAATCACATTAATTAATATTTGTTTGATTAATTTATTATAATAAAATTATGTTTAAACACATAAAAATAATATTCATTGGAAAATAATTATAAATGGTTGATAATTTCATTTCTAGGAAATTGATAACAAAACTATTAATTTTATTTTAATGTGTTAAAAAATTTCATTATTTCATTATTCATAATTTAAATTTATATTTCAATTTCTAGGTGGTGATTATAATTAATATTTTATTACAATATAAAAAGTAAATTGTATTTTTCTAAAACTCAGACATAAAAATTCCTCAATATATTGAAAAAACTCATCATGTGTGTAAATAAAGGAAAACAAATTTTTTTATACTTCATACTAGACAATGTATTTAATTTAGAAAAACCATGAATTGGTGGTCCATATAACTCAAAAAAATAGTTATTTCCTATAACAATATCTATATCATTTTTTTGAACCAAAATATTTCACAATGACTAAATTAAGTTGAGATAAATAGTTCAGAAAATAATGGACTATTTCAGTATATTCCCATTCAAAAATAAATTTTCACTCAAAATTATTTGTGTGTCTCAATGTTTTAATACTATAAATTTAATTTCATAAAATCCCACATCATAAATATGAAAATCAAATATAGTATTAAAAATGGAATTTTAATAGCATAATGATTACCCAAATTAGTCCATCATTAGTTTTCTTCCTAGGGGACCATATTTTGCATATAGAAATAAGAAAAATGAAGATAAATTTACCTATTGTGACCTGATGTGGAGTGATAGAGAATATTTTTATGAGAATTTAGATGATCAATGATCCATTAACCGTAGAGTCTTGAAAAAATTAATTGATATCATAAAAAATGAGGATAACTAGACAAAATTTTATTTAATGACACTTTTTCTAATGTTGAATAATTTTAAAGATATGATATACTTACATGATGTCTGGATAGTGACAATATTTTGGTTCCATTGTTGATTAATACTTTATCTCTAATTCCATGAAATAAAGGATAATTTTTCATTCCTAATTTATTTACAATACTACATATCAATAAATGAAAGGATTTGACATTGCATTCATCTTTATCAAAAAAAATGGTTAGAACATGAAGTGAAATATGGATAAATCCTTAAATGTTATGATTATATATTAATTTCAAAAACCTAATTCGAATTTTAATATAAATCATTTGATAATTCTTTATCCCTATAATCCTTCAAATAATTATATGTCCAAAAAAATTTGAAATAATAATATTAATTTTATAAAAATAAACCTATCATTGATCCCCATATATCATTAAGTATCTATTGGTTGTCCCATACCAAAAATGTAAAAAACTTCATCATGTATTCTCTCGAAACAGATTATTAACATGAATTTACATAAAACCAACGTGAAAACCTGAATTAATTAAAAAATTTACTATGTCATCATTCCATAAATCAAACAATTCAATAAAATAAATCCATTATATCGTAAGACATATTTTCGTCTTCTCATTCCCATGGAAATCAATAAAATCTATTTTATTTTATCACAATAAATAATCTTGGTATTTCATTATCCCAAAAGAATTTACATATTACGGGGTTTCCTTCCATTAATAATTTATTTCAAAAAATATCACCATATCATATCAAATCACTTTCTGTTATTACTAATTACATTCTGAATATTTTTTATAATTATTACATTAAAAAAATAGTTGAGAAATACCTTGTCATATCATTATTCTTTAATAGCATAAACTATCATATGTTACATTATACATTACTTATAGTATATAAAATCTCCATAATTTCACTCCTTATTTATCGTACTCCATATCTCCAATAATAATTGCATGAGATTTCCCTCTTTCATTGGCCTGAAGTAGTTTTTAAAATTTATCATCATTGTAAACACTCGGATTTGGGAACTGGATAGTATATTTCCCATTTTCTTCACACATAAATCACTGATGTGCAATGGTTTATTATTTTAAACCATATCCTTATTCACATCACTAGAAGAAATCATCACATTACATAGGAAATCGTTTTCTAGATGTACATATTTTGAACATTTGAATCATTTATCACCCCTTTAGAAACCTCCAACATGTTTATTACCACACATTAAACATAAATAAAAAATCACATTTATTTATCCATGGTTTTTATATTTTACAATAATCTCAATCAACTTTTCCTTATAAAAACGGTGATATTGATGCAATATTATAACATCCATTTCAACATTGATGGAACGTAGGTTGATTTCTACATAGCTAGTAAAGTCACATATGGTTATTTCAATTTAGATAAATGGTTCTAATACACTATCAAATTGGTTAAAAATAATTTATGGTTGGATGATAATACCATAAGAATATGTTTTATTTAATTTAAAATTTTCATTATAGGTAATAGCAGATTTATCATCCAATTTCATACGCTCAAATAACTCCATATCCATCTTCGTTTAATGAATACGTGTAAATTTATTATTGAAAAAAATTGTACACAAACTATTCACCTTCCAATTATTCAATTTTATTCATTTTAAATGTATTATAGGATAGAATACACTATTTATCCTCATTACCCTTCATATGGGAGTGATTCAAAGTTACATTCTTATGTTCATAACATTGTAGGAATGAAAATATTTTTTAGTTGTACCCTGCCACTGCACAACCACTAATAGATCAAAAAACCATTTAAATTAAGGTGCATTGTACTTAAATAAGGAATTTATATAATTTTGGTCCCTATTATTCCCAATTGGTTGTCTATTTAAATTTATATATTGATAAATTTTGTTGAACATAATAAAAATACCTTAAATTCCTCTCCTATAAAATTTGGTTACTGAAGAGAAAAATTGTCGATTTTCCAACCACGCTAATCCATAACACTATAAATCTGGGTTCTATCCATTATCTAAAATAGAAAGGGTATTGTGACTTATAATAATAAAAAAGGAAAATCACATACCTATCTAAAATCACATATATTATGTATAAATTATGACACCATTATAAATCATTAATAGCATAGACATATCATTATAAAAATCCATATATTTATACATTGAAATATTTCCACTGATCACAATGATGATTTCACCTCCAAGATTCCAATGGCTAGCAAAACATTATTAATGATTCCAATGATAACCATGGAATATTTTCATAAATGAATAATAAATATTATTAGATGAATATTTTGTACATTAAATGAACTCATTCCTATGGACATTAATAGTTTAGTGTCTTTGGATAACTAGAACACATTCATATTCTTTTGTGATATATCATCAACATCTCTAATAAATATAATATCCTTAGTAATAGTAATAAAATTATATCATTATAACCTAGGGAAAATTCAATATAATAATGGGTGATCTAAGATTCTCAATAAGTGTAAAAAGGGGGAGTAGCATAAGAAAAACATTAGATTTTGATAACATAAGTATAACATCTGATGTTCATACCCAATAATGAAAATATCATATAAATGGATCATTTAGTAATGATTGAAAGTTCATAAGAGATGAATCATTATGGAATCTAGATAAAAAAAACCTAGAAATAATAACATTGAAATAAATTATGGAATTATGGAAGGAACGCTAACATTTAATATCATTACATATAAGTGAAAATGTATTTGAGAAGATAATTTTCACTATTCATTAAGACTACTCATGAAATATAGGATGAAAATCAATCCGCCATAATAGTTCATTCACTATAAAATATTTATATTCCCTTTATTCTCATAGAGGATTGGTTTTCCTAATCTATCCTTAGAGGATTAGGTTTCCCTATATTTCCATAATGGATCACGACCGTCGAATTATTTTTCATCATTGTCTCGTTAGATATAAATCATTTCTCAATTCATTTGGGTATGATATAGGTCCAAAATTCCACATTCTGTAACTAAACATGTGTGTGTGATAAGATTACAAATCGTTATCATATCATATCCCATTAAAATAAATGAGTTTCAAAAAAACATCACCAAAAGATAACTCATGTAAATGAAATAGCTTGTGTAAATATCAATCCATAATAATAAAAAATCAGCAATGCAATAAATCATAATAGTATAATTTGGTCATATACATAGTAAAACATAAAAAAATTGCATAATATTGTCTTATATGGAAAATGATTTTGAAATCTCAATGAAATAAATTATGATTAAAATATCATTTCAATTTTGATAAGTTCATTAGAATTAAAAAAAATAGAACCATTTTTTTTAAATTACCATTAATATTATTAAACTATTATTTTGAAATATATTAATAATAATTAAAAAATATATTTTCTTTAAAAATTCATAAATCATCATTCAAGACACATTTAAAATAGTTTTAGAAAACAATGATTGGATGGAATAGAGATTTTTGAATAAAAAAATAATAAAATTATACTAGACAAATAATATCATGATAATAATTATATTCATTATATAAAATGTCAAATGGTATTATATAAATACCATGAAATAACATAGGTTCATTACATACCATGTGTGTCAAAGAAGGAATATTAAGAAAAATACCCATACCAATATTGTAACTTTTGAACCATAAATGACAAGAAAGTGAAATAATAAATTATATATGTAAAATTCAATAAATTTAAACAATATCTTCATTAAATACATTCAAAGTTATTATATACACCCCACAGAAGAAACTATTTAAGAATATTGCATAGTTCATGATGAAATAAATGTTAGAGTAGAAATCCCCTCAACTGAAGTCCTAATATCCATCATAATGATATGATCCACTAGTATAATAAATATATGTTTATTAAAAATTTAACAATGAACCATATTAATAAATAAAATACCATATATTTTTTTACCTATTTCTTCATATTAATACCTTATTATCAAATCCAAATTTTTTTTATTTTACATGGAAGAACCGATTTGATTCTCATTCATGTTTAGACTAACAATTCATTGTCCACATACTTAGATAATAATTTCATTATAATAATAGTGATCAAAATACATAAAATATGATATATATTTATTATGTATGTATTTATGGTTATTTATATAATTTATAAGTAGAAAATAATATACACGATTTAGGGAGATGGTGAGTCGTACGTACACATGGACGTTGTTTTCATTTTATTCCTGATTAAAATAAAGAAAATAAATATGATATAATATTATTTAATAATAACTATCATGATATATTTACGATATATATTCAATAAATTAATCCTTGTTATAACCTATGTTATATATATATTAAAATTAATTCACGTTCCATTATCAAAGTGGTAAACGATATATACACATGATAAATGATATCATTTCCCAAAATATTATATGAAAAATAGTAGATATGATATTATGATTATATACGTATAATTATGTAATAGATATCAAATATAGAAATTAAACTCATAATTTTCACCATTCTTAAATGATAGATGTGTAAAATTAATTGTACCACTTCGTGGAGACTGTATAAGTACGAACGAGCAATACGTTCAATTAATAATTGAAGGGAAATGGGATTTATAATGGAATGTTAATAATAATAATAAATTATCATAATATTTAAGATGCTGAATTTTTATATATATATATATATATCATTGATTTATAATAGGTATAAATGAGTATAAAAATAGAGTTAATGTTTTTCTTGATTTCCTCCTATTTGAAATAGCTCCTTTAGACATGATCTATAGGATAGTAGAGTTGTTCCATTGGGAAGAACATAACCTATAAAATGTGTCTTCGGAACTATAGAATAGATTTTTTAGGGTTTCATCAAGGAATAAGATTCATATAGGTGAATATAGATGTCGGAGAAGGTGTCCTATTATAATCATTGTGAGGGGCACTTTTAGAAATTATCTAAAGATTAATTTATAATACCAAAGAAGCTCTCTCCAATGAAAGACTCCAACAATTTATTATTATAAAATAAGTATACAATAGAAAAGTTTCACAAGATTTAAAATAAAACTAAATATCTAAAAACCATAACTATACCCATATCTAGGATCGATTTCTTCATTTTTTGTAGCTAATTCCCAATTCGAGCATTCATAATGCTTCAGAATCATAACATACTTCCTTCTGAGATTTATCCTTTTCATAGATACAAACTCCCTAGAGGACTGCACACCTTTTCTCAAACCAGATACTCCAACACATTCCATGCTGATAGAATACCATGTAGGCATCGAACTTTGGAGATATGATTATTATTTCCTCGTCCTTCTTATTGGTGGAGTGGTCATAACTTCCCCATTACCTAACACATTCTATATTACACCTTGAACAATGTCTATATAAGAAGGTTAATCCCTACCACCAACATTCTCTTAGTCACTATCAACAATGTCCACCCATTATCTAGTGATATAAACCACGTTGAAATCATCTTCCACTCCCCATTCATGCTCAAACTGTATATTAGTATCAATAATTGCTTAATGTTTTAGATGTTCAACAATCTCTCGACCATCATGCATCTCATTTTTCAATATACATTATACAATTATAGAATCTTGTGATGAATAATCTATCTACATATTTCCATCTTTATTCTTCGGAGTTCCTTCCTCAACATCATATATCCTCTCATACTCCTGTTCTTGAAATCATTTTCTATTGGACTTCCATTGAATCTTTTTAGTACAATAATTTTTAGATGCAACACATTGTCCTTTAAAAACGTTGGAAATCAATTTTATGACAGATTGCAACTCCATCAGAAGTGGTAAATATGAGTAATACATGTTACATTTCTTACATCTAATTTTATTATGCTTCGTTCTCAGACACAGAATCATGAATTCATACAATTCATCATCAGCTTCAAGTGAAGCCATGACAGGAGACACAAATGGGGAATCATGATCATTAAAAGGCACAACCTAATCCTAGTCCAATGCCAATGCATCATTAATCTGACCTGAAAAACAATTACCATTTTCAATACTAGCTTTTGGCTTCTCAAAATATGGCTATAACCCAATTGAAATCCTCACCCACTAAATATTTTCATCCATTGAGCTATCTACCATTATATTCCTAATAGAATATTCCCTCACTTCCTCATTACTCCTAGTAGGTTCAACTAATTTCATCCTAGTGGAAAAACATCCTCTTGAATTGGGAACCCCAATATCATAGATAAATCATCCAAATACCACATCCACCCTCAGGTTCGAAGGTTCATCCATAGAATTCATTGGGGGCCCCATGTACTGTAGTGTTTCTAACAAGACTTGGCCCATTCTGATATCTAGTAACCAAATCCGGATTTCATTGCTTATAATTCAAATTTTCCATGATCTATCCAACCAAAGACACCTATTGAACCACCATTCTACCTCTGAAAACCTCCTTCAAATGCTCGATTTTGAGACATTGGGAGTTGTAATCAGTACAAGACTCAAATATCAGATGTTTCATATATCTAAAATCTTCACTTACAATAATGAAGATCGAATTTACCAGATGTTTCAATAAATCTACTTCAACACAGATTCTTGTTAAATCGGATGGAAAACAGCTCTTCCTATATTTTCTGAGCATATATGATGTCCGACCAAATTTCCAAGCATGTGAATGATAATTGGGTACGGAAATGGTAGCGGTAATTCTAGAAACCATACCCAATTTTCCATGGTTGGAGAATCACACATCATGTTATAAACATAAGTCCATCAAAAGAGAAAAAAATGGGAACAATCACATGATGGTGGAGCGGAGGACCATGCTATAATCAAATCCTTTTCTTGAATTGAAACGAATAATTATGTGCCTTGAGTCATGCACACCCACAGTGGCATGCTCATGTAGATTGTATGAATTATAGATGAGGTGATCAAATGAATCCAAGGTTGGATGTCGATGCATGAAGCACACAATCAAAGTTGTGTTTAAGAAATTGGAAGCATCAGTTAACTTTTGAGCCATGATAGAGAGATGAGGTATCACATCGTAGAGCTCATGAACATTGAGATATAGAAATATTTTCAGGAATAAAGGCATGTAATCATGGTTTTAGAGTGGAATAAATCAATGATATCCAGAGGGCAGTGAAGATCCCCCCTCTAATACTGGAGGTAGGATATTCTTGGAGAACATTTTTGTCTAGGGTTGTGATCTCTACGCTGAATCCCTAGATCCCATATGTTCTCCAATTATTTT
The DNA here is from genome assembly GCA_963277665.1 of Viscum album. Classification (NCBI taxonomy): domain Eukaryota; kingdom Viridiplantae; phylum Streptophyta; class Magnoliopsida; order Santalales; family Viscaceae; genus Viscum; species Viscum album. Next base: position 709,566,021 of record OY728156.1, read on the forward strand.
ATAATAAATTAAATATAAATCAAAATTCTTAATAATATAAATTAATTCATAAATTTTTTGTATAGGTTGTATTATAAATATGGAGATCAATTTTAATTTTTTTTATAATTTAATATCTTATCATTTTGATTAACTGTTAGTTTTTCTATATTACTTTTAACTATTGTAATAATATTATCAAGATTAAAATATTAAATTTTAACTAAATTGGTTTTAGTTGAACCATAAATGGATAATTTATGATATTTTAGACAATAATTTATGCCATTTGTCCAAATATATAATATTTTTTAAATAAATATTAATATATTTTATTTTCATAAAATAACATTACTATTAATTTTGATATCATTCATTACATTGAAATTACGAAAAGTAATTCAATAAGATAAATTATATTAAATGCTTCTAATAAACTAATAATATGTCATTTTCATATAAATAATATTGGTATAACCATAATTCCTTAAAATTATATATATTTTAATAATTTTGATATCACATAATTGAGTTTTTTAGTAATTGAGTAATCATCAACAGAAAATTGCATTATTATTATTCAAGAAGAAACCAAGGACCCTCCCTAAAGGGATATAGGAGGACTCAAGTGTAGTCGACTAAAGGAATCCCGTTGTATGAAAATCTATCATACCCGAGGTCGAGATCCCACATTCGTGATCACCCTTTGGGGTTCCTCCAGACTAATCTATCTAAAAAGATCATTCGCTGCAAAGATAGATTATCTTGGGATATTATAGACAGAATAATCAAGTGGAATCATAGAGGCACATCATTGAAAAATGTACGTTAAAGTCCACAAAAACCTTACTATTCCCTACAAAGCCCAAATTAGGATCTCAAATTCCGATTCCACTTCCGCACACATCAAGGAGAACTTGGTACAATGATTAATGACTTTGGGTAATGCATGCACTTCTGTATGCAGTACATTTCTCCTTTCATGAATGCTTATGTTGGACATAATTACCAAACCATTCCCATCATGCACCAAACCACCCTCATGCATGATCTCGTCCCCGAACGAGCCATCAGCATTAAGGTTGAATCTGCTTCTCGGATGTTTCCACCTTACAGATCAACCTTGAATCTTGGTATATTTCATTGGCCTATTTAGAAAATTAGAGAGGGATTGAGAGTGATATCTTTCATTAAGTAGATACCTGAGTTCTTACACCAGCCCTTTAATTTTCACCATTAGTAAAAAAGGGGACCACCGACCATCTTTGTGATCCTTGTTCAGTGACTCCTAGTTCTTCCCGAAAACTAATGTGAGCACAATGAAATGTAATTTGATCTACATATCTTTATAAAGTGTTCTTGAGAACTAGCATTCAAAGAACTCATCCATTGAGAAGAGGGCTACTTTGTAACATTCCCGTAAATCCACACTAGACCAAAGAAAAATAGACCAGTCGATCTTGAGAAATATGTGAAACACCAGCTTGGCCTACGAATGAGAGAAACAAAGGCATCATATAGCTAGTTTTATTCCCTTCTTCTGCATATTGTCATCTGTCTGCATGTCTTGGTTTCTTGCTCTCCAAACGAGAAAGGATATTTTAGTGGGCAGTCCTCTACACCATAATTCTGATCCCCACTCATCTTGGACACCACCCTAACAGATCTGATGACGATAATCTTATTTAATGAACTTCCTAGAAGTAGCCTACATGAAAGAGAGATTGTCAACCTCTTTGTAGAACATGACTTCATTAAAAACATTGATATGTTCCGATATAATTATTAATTCAAGAAACCAAGGATGGAGGGCGTCCTCTTTAATAGAAAATTCTAGAACGGGGAAGTACAAGAATAAGGGATTCTCCATATCCCAATTGTCTATCCATTGGTTGATATTCCCACCTACAACAACTCATCGAGTACCCTCTTATAGGATATCCAGATGACATCTTACCATTTTTCTGAGTCTGGAAAGCTTTCTAAACAACCACTCTTCCTTGTTTGGACAATATATAATCTGTAGGGTTTTGGCCCATAATTAATGGCCCTATAAAAAATCCAATGCTAACCAGGCCTACATGGATTGCATTGAGAATGAAATATCCTTATTACTAACTCCAACTTCCTCCAATGATTTTTCAAATAGAGACTAGGCAGAACATTGAGTTCTTCTTGAAATGTTGGAGTCCCAAAAGAACATGTTTATCAGCATCTCCGCAGAATAAATGATCCCATTAGGTGGAGTGATAAACAACAATACATGCATTATAATATATAAGATAACTCTATTAATCAAACTCACCCTTTCGCCAAAGGATAGGAACCTGTTTTTTTAATTGAGCACCCTCATGTACATTCTGCTACATATGTCCTCAAAAAAAAAATTTCACATTGTTTTTTGAATTATAAGCCCCAATAAATATCATAGGTACCTACCTCCTTTGAATTCCTAATATTACTTGAATTCATCATGCCCTCCATCTTGAGAATTTATTGAAAATGATCACAATACCCTTACTTGGAATGGCATGTTTGCAATAAAGGCTGTCATAAATAAACATATGCCACATAAAATTACACACATATGACATCCATCTATTCATAAATATGATAATATTTTTAGCAAACATACTATGGGGGAATGAAAAATCTGAGGCTTCAGACCGATATGGCCGGATCGTTTGATCCCTCATGCATCTAAGCAAGTTACAAGAAAAATCTTAAATTTCTTTTATAAAATAATTATATTACAAAAATAATTTTTTAATTTTTTAATTAAATTTATCCAGTAACATTTTTTAATGTGTTAGAGTAATTTTCTAATATTTATAATATTATATTTACCCTTAATTTCAATATTTATCCTTAAGTACGATAATAATTTTTTTAATGATTCTATTCCTATTGTCCAAAAATAATAAAGATATATTTAATAAATTTAGACACTCTGATTCCAAACATTAAATCAATTTTTCAACATTTAATAAATACAATAGGATTTTCTTTAAAATTAATCTTAATTAAGAAAAGAGAAAATATATTTCATAAATGAAATCATTAAAAATATTGAAATGTTTTTATTTTTAAATTCAATAGAAAATACATTGAAATTGACTATTTTGGTAAAAAATATATAAATTTAATAAATTTATACTTTAAACAATAAAAAAATATAGTTTAACACTATAACATATTTCGATGAAAATTTTGTTTTCAATTAAAATTCATTATTTTTTACTATTAATATAATAATAAAACTATCAAAGAAATTAAAACGATTCAACCAAAGTTAATTATTATATCCCTCATTCAATGAATAATATTTTTTTCATTTTAAAAAATACCAATGTCTAAAAAATATATTAAAAATTTATTCCCCATTAAAATGATATAAAAACTATTTTGAAATAATCATTTTTGAAATAGAAAAATGGAATTATTCATATCTTACACCTATCAAATTTATTGGATGAGAGTCAAAAAATATTATATATAAAATATATAAATATTATTAAAAATATTCATTAAATGTTTTTTATTTAATTTATTAAGGTAAAATGGTGTTTGAATATATAAAACTTTCTTTTTTAGAAATTGAATTTCACATATTTATTAATTTCATTTGAAGCTAATTGATACAAAAAAGAATCAATTTATATACCGATTTAATTTAAATTTTCATAATTTTTTAAATATTTATTAAAATTTCCAATCCAATAGCTTTGCTGTAAGAAGAATAATACTTTTGTACAATATGAATAGTATTTTGTATTTTTCTAATAGTCTATCTTTTGTTTGAGAAAAAATATCAAAATAACTCATCAATGTGTGTAAGAAAAGAGAAACTTTTTGTTATATGATCGACAATATAATATTTGTATTGTGTGCAGTCCATAATTTACAGGTTGGTTCATATAATACAATACAACCATATTGATTTCATATAAAAAATATTATTTCATTGTTGTGTGAAATGATCACTAACAAAAAGATTCAACTAATTTGAAAAAATAATACACAAAATCCCCGGGTGTAACACATATTTTCATTTATAGGGAGAATAATATTGGATTAAATTATAAAAATAAAATTTATACAAATTTATAATGAATTTTAATCATGATCTCATAGTTCAACCCCATAATCAACCCTTCTAATCATGGAAATGGTAATAAAGGCTTCAATATCATTTGGTCAAGATGGTAATTTTTTAAATTTAATGTGGTATATAAATTAACCCTAAATATTATCCATGAAAATATTCCATCAAATGGAGTTTTTTTAAAAAAATTATTATATTATAATGATTTAAAAAATAATTTTCAACATAAATAACCAATTAAACTAATTTTTTTGATATTATTATAAAGTTAATTTTAAAGAAATGAATAAAATAAAATGATATAAATATGAACAATATAACAAATGTTCAATATTTTGTAATTATCCATGGTATTTTTGGGATATCAAAATTTTTCCAATAAAAAATTATTTTTAATATTTTTAGAATCATTTATATGATTTTTCTATTGCTTGAATTGCACGGAATTAGTGTTATATAATCATTATTGGAAATTATACCATCAATATAAATTAAAAATTAAATAATATAAATAAATATAGATTATTATTAATTAATTATATCATATATATTCATTCATATATCATTTTTATCTATATATAAATAATAACACCATAATAAGAGATAAAGTGTGCTATTTTTTAGTTACTCTAAACATAAAATAACATGAAGTTTGTAATCAAATGAAAGTGAATTAAAATAACACATATCAAAATATAGGATTTTAAAGGTTCTATTAAACACATAAATTTAAATAATGATATGTTTTTATGGGAATTTATGACATATCACATAGATTCAACGTAATTAACCTATTTGACCCATTATAATAGTGATATTATTCTACAATTGTTTTAGTTTGTTATGACTAAAACTAAAATGGTCTGTATTAATGAATTTTGATAATTTATTTGAAAAATTATATCTATTGAAAAATGATTATTTTAAATGAGTATTTATTTTTTAATATTTAATTCTGAGAAATAATGACTCTTTTTCATTATGGAAAGACATGTTTTATGTATAAAGATGGGTTTTTACAAAACCCATTATACATTCAACTACAAGGAAATTATTGTGTTAATTTTTAATAAAAAATAAAAAATTTAAATTTATTAATCTCCAGATCAAAAGTTATTTTTGAATATTATTTTATTAAATGAAATTATATTCTAGTTTTTACATGAATGTGTATTATTTGTTATACACATAAATATATCCCTTTTTAAAAATTTAAAATGAATTATATTCTTGTTATTTAAACAATATGATTTAAAAGATAGTACTAATTTTTTAAATTTCTATTTTCCAAATTGGTTTAATGTTGTCATAATAATGGAACGTCAAATGAAATTTTAACCATTTTTTAAAATATGTATTTTATTAATTAGGTGACCTTAAACTCATTAAATATATTGTATCAACATTATATTAATGATAATATAGTTTGATGAATTATTTATCAATATGTCCCATTAAAATAAATCATTCTTGGGGAATAAAAAAATTATTTTCATAAAATGTTTTTCTCAAATGGGACTTTTTTTGAAAAATATATCATTTAATATTATAGTATCATAACTGTGTTATAGTTTATATTTCCTTATAATTAATTATATAATTTTAAACAAGGAAAAAATTATACATATATTTCACTATGAAATTTCTCTTGTTTATAACCCCAAATGTAGTGCCTAGGTTATAATTATAATACATTAATAATTTTAATTTAATAGTCTAACATACTTAATTTTATGATTAGTATTTCATTGGTATGTGCTATCAAATATAATGTTTTCTAATCTAATAAAAATTTGTTTCAATGTACGCCACCGCTTAAATATACTTTATCCTCAAAATTTTAATTTGATCATATGAAATTGTACTTATTATAATATATTAATAAATTGATATATATACATATATATATTATTGAGAACATTAATTTTAATGTTAATTTAATGAATCTTACTACTTCATTAAATCACGTACCAGTATAAGACTCATACGTGAAGCGGATTTTTTAAAAATTATTTTATATATGTGGGTTTTATTTAATATATATGTTAATATATTTTAAACATAATATTCTGATCGATATATTGATGTTTATAAAATATGAATTCTTTTTTTCTTTACAGTTCATTAGTGTAAAAACAATAATCTTTTATGATTTTATTACATTCAAAATCTATCACACCACTTACCAGATGAAATGAATAATTAAGATGATTTTTTCATCCATTATGAATGGAATATACCATAATATGGTTTAGATGATCCATAAAAGTATAAAAATTTATTCCTATAATGTTTATAAATTAACTAATAACAAAATGGATAGAAAATGGAATGATACTATAAAATTATGAAGAAACATTCCTATGTCTATTTATATAATCTAAAAAATGAAACATAAATTTCATCCAAAATTATTCTATCAATAAATAACCATAAAATTATTCAAAATATGCATGACCAAATTTATAAACAAAAACCCAAAATGATATGATCATGTATTCCTCTAATATGAATATAGTATTTATTTAAATACAGTATTAATAACTCATTAATTCACATAAAAATGTATATTAAACATTAATAAAGTGTCCACAATATTTTATCATCTTATGTAAATATCCTATATCACCATCATGTCACAATAAAATTACATATCATATCAAATAATAGTTAAATATTTACTCCTAAAACATATTTTCATATTATTCAAAAAAATTCCATTTAATATAATCATATAATTCTCATAATATTGTTTACACACTCCAAAATAATGTTAATCACACATTTACCAAATCACTTTTCTATGAAACTTTTATCTTTACATTAATTGTTGTGTTCCCAAACATTATTAAGCCTTTTTCAAAATTAAGCACATGCCCCTCATCATTATAATATTTATTCGTTGAAATGGTTATAAATACCATTCTACATATTATAATAAAATAAAAATAATAATTATTCATGAAATATTTTTTTACTAATAATGAATTCTCAATCCATATGATATATTCCAATAAATGTATACTAAAATATCCTTAATAATTTTAAAATACAATCACATGCAACATAAATTTTTTATCTCCAACATTAAATTTATGATCAACTAATGTCTCATTAACCAATACTAGTTTCTAAAAAACATAAAACCAATTTTTATTAATCATCATAACCACTATCATTGTCTAAATATTTTTTTTGATACATAATACAACAAAAGGTTCCCACAACATCCCATAATAAATAGTTTAAAATAAATTATGTCTATTTTTGACATTTAATTGATATTATATAGCTAGTGTTTTATATAATATAGAATGATATTTAATTATATAGGTAATATTAACGTACACATTCAATTAATTTTAAAACAATATTGTATTAATTGTTCAATTTACAATTTCATTAATGAAACACATTCGTTGTTCACAATGAATTTCATTTATTAAGGGATATTTCAGAAAATAATCTACATATCCATAAGCCATGTGAAAAACATTTGAATGACTGTTTTGATAAAGAATAATATCATTAATGTATATGAAAACAATATAAACACAATAACATAGTTGAAACATAAAAAAATTAATTTTTTTTATTTTTTAGTAATCGTAATTCGAGTAAAAAAACATATCAAAATTATAAATTAAACCATTTCCCATTGAAAAAAATAAAACCCATTATATTTCATAATCCATGAATCAATTATGAGGTACATGGAAATTTTTTTAAAAATAATTTTTAAATGTATACTTCAATAATTAAAATTTAATATACATTCAATAATTCATGAAATAAATTTTTTTCTATAAAATCAATTTATACCTAATTAAAATATTAAATTATTGTTTTATATCATTAATACATGTACATTAATATTTAATGCATTCTAAAAATATCTATAGCCCAATCAAATCTATAGGAACACCATAATATGATATCAACCTCATCTATCAATAAATTACACTGATTTACAAAATCTGATAGAGATATATAATGAGATCACCTATCATTATGAGATATATTTTCATCACCCATGATACTCAATTTTTCCTACGTAAAATATCTTAATGATTTTTTAATTTTTATCTTTTAATTGTAAATCCATTGAAACCCTCATTTTAAATGAAATGAAAAATCACTTTCAATTTTTTTTACATAAAAAGAAAGAAATTTATCTTTTTTTAAAAGAAAAATTACAAACAAAAAATTAAATGAATGATATGAATATGATATTATGTGTATAGAAGAAAATAATTATTTTTGGATATTTATAATTAATATGTCTTATGACATTTGGTTAATGGATCCTATGAATTATATTTTAGAAAAATATAATTTTTATTATTTTAAAACATATAAAAACTAATCTCTATAGAATAAGTAAAGAAGATTCCATTTAATATTTATTTTAGAAATTAATTAGCAGTTAATATTTTACATTACTAATATTTTAATAATAAGAATGATCCTTCTTGAAACTAGTTAGAGTATCATGGGTATACATGAAAAATATTTTAGATGAATACATTAAAAAAATGTTCCAATGAAAATTATCATACCATATTGATAAATTATAAATATGAGGAACAATAAATGAGTAAAAATGATAATTATATTTTATAAAAAAAAATTCCAAATTTTATTAATAAAATAAATACATTTGTAATTATATATACCCCATAAAACATGTTTTATTAACTTATAATGAACCTCAATGATTGAATATTGAGGGAAAAGATCACTTACCTCGAGTTTGACCTACCATGTACATTATCTCAATCCCATGTAATAAAATTATATTTTAAAATTACATTATTAATAACCATTTTCAAAATTATTACGTTATCACACTGAGTTTTATTTCATTTATTACAATGTCTTATAATGTTAATAAATTTGTTATATTTTTATATGATTCATTGAGGATGTTAGGTTCTTAATATCAAAATAATTTTAGTTGGATGAAAATCATAAAAGTGTATTTGGATATATCATATATATAGTATTAATCATGAAATAATTATAATAATTATATATTAAATAATCTGTTATAATCATCCATTAATTTGGGAAAATGAAAATTAATCACATAATTTCATAGTGGTGGAAGTCCACACATACAAATAAACAACATGATCATTTGCCATCAAATTTAAGGATAATAATGGAATTAAAATAATACCCATAAATACTTATATTAATGTATTGATATCATATATATTATATAAATATATCATAATAACTATTCATTTTTGGATGTGTGGAAAAATAAAACACATCAGTTCTTCACGGTGGAAGTCCACATAAATACGCAAGTTGTATTTTAATTTCCCAACTGATTGAAACCAATTTATAAAAGGGATGAGACAATGAAATAGTAAAATTTATGTTAATTTTATAGATGAATCTTATTATATCATCATAGTTATAAAATATTTTATGCAATTGGAAGAATAAATAAACATGAAATCACTATGTTAAAGTTTAAACCACTTCTTTGGAAAACCTCCTTTATATTGGGACTTAAGACTTCTAGGTGATTAAATAGGTGATAGAAAATTGTCAAGGAAATGTTAAATAATCAGAATGTAATTTTGGTATATATAGTTCAATATAAATATCTAAAAATGTGTGCATATTATTGGAGATCTTATTCTATTTTTTAAGTGACTTCTGTGTTAATCATGTAATTACATAAAGTATTAATATATAATATTGTTATGAATCCAAAAAAAATGAATAAAGATAAATAAATTCAAATATATAGAGTATAAAGAATAATTTTGTTCAATAAAAATTGATAATCATGTTTATATGGAATTTCAAACCATATCTCTTAATTTTATCCCCACACTGTGTTTTATAATGTTAATTAGTGTAATAAATTATTCAATATCTAAGAGTCTAGAATGTTATTTTCAAAATGAAAACTATAATAACCATGCACCATTCAAGATATAATTAAGATTTTCACATCCAATAGTTTCACAGTAGTATTTTTTGACTTTATAATTATTTAAAGATAATTTTTAATTAAATAATACTAATAAAACTAGTTTTTATGATATTTTCAAAATTTGATTTAAAAAACATAAAAATAAGAATATTGTTAGAATATAAATTTTTACAAGAAAATAAACATTTATAGTTTTCAATAATATTCAGGGTACATACGAATTCATAAATAATTGTATAAGCTTAATATTTTTAATTTTATTTGTAGGATATTTATACTATTTAAAAGAATGTTTTGTCATCATCATGTATGTGTTTATATAATTATACCATATTTATTATTTTAAATAATTTAATATCATAAATATAGTTTACTATGGATTTATTATATCATATATATTAATTAGTATAAATTTATTATCTATATCCATGCTATGAATAAATAATAATAGAGTGATAATGAAATTAATAATTACTCATAGCATAAAATAATATAAAGTATTCATTACACAGAAAATAGTACCAAAATTAGATATTATAAATGAAAGGATGGTGATTATTGAATTCCAATATTCTAATTATATAAATTAATTTTTTTGAGATATTTTTTTGGCTCTATGACATTGTTTTATCCACAATTACACTATTTCACCCATTACAATGGTTATTAACTTTTAAAGTGGGAACAATTTATTATGTCACCAATTAAAATAGAACTAAAAAAATAAATTGAATAGAAAAATTGAAATTATTTAGTATATTTTAATATTATTTAATTTATAAAGGTTCTAAATATTAGATTTAATATTAGTGCATGAAATGAATTGATATTTTTTTAGAAAAATCATTTTTAATCATAAAAATTATTTTTTAAAATGTAATGTTTAATATGATTTCAAATAGAATTAATTTTACTATTTTTAAAAAAATCTATATTACATTAAAAATTCAAATAATAAATTGAACATTTAAATTAATTTGATTAAATGAAATGAAATGAAATATTTGTAAAAAATATTATTTTTCACACTTCACTCAAAAATTAACATTATAAAAATTAAAAACAACAATCAACATATAATTTCTATATGATTATTTCAAAATATAGTAAACATTTAATCAAATGTAATTTCAAAAATTTGGATTAAATAATCATAATATCCATTCAAAAGATACAATAAAACAAATTTTTTTATAAAAAATATATATATTAATATTATAAGAAATAATACTGACTTTTTCCAATTAAATTTATTTAAATGAATGTGAATGTATTTTGTTCAAAAATATATTCTATAAATTTCATTTTAATTCATTCATATTAATTGAAAAAATTAATTTTTTCCCAAATAAATTGGACAAAAAATTTTTTTTTTTGAAAACTATATCCTGTAATATTATATGATATTATATATAATATAAATTATTTAAAGATAATTGATCATTATATTTTTATTAAGTGTTGAATGTTGAAATATTTTTTATAATGAATTTACTCTAGTTTATGTTTTCCAAATTATTGTATATGTTAAAATGGTCATATTTTAATAATAATATTTAGATAATATATCACAGTTCATATTATTTTGATCATTGTGTGTGGTAAAATATATCAATAATAGTGTATTTTTAAGATAAAATCTGTAGGTGTGTTATAAATCTCCATTTGGAGAAGAGAATTCAAGCACATAAAATGGATTGCAGCATAGTGTGGTGCATATCAATTCATCATTTCTTAGGTACCATAAACTCTACCACAGTAGTTTTACATCCCAAAACATTATTAGATATTATTCTAGGAACCATGATCCCAGAAGGTATTACTCCAAAAATTATAATGATCCATTCTCAACTAGGAAGATTGACCTACATAATATCCCCAAAATATTTGATAAAACATTTTTTTCTCTAAATTGTTTCTATATTCGATAGATTTCTTCACTCTCATCACTAAGAAATGATGCATGATGCTTTAAATAAATATTATTAATAATATTTATGAATAATAGAACATCATTTCAATATAATTTTATAAATAAGTAATAAATACATTATAAATTTTATTAAAAACACTAAATTTTTATAAAAGGCAATTTTTAGTGATTGTTGTTTTATTATATATCTTATTTTTATTTGAAGATAAATTCTTATATTTTTAAATTTTAGATTGAAAAAATTAAATTCATTTTTGGATTATATATTTATATATTATATAATGATAGTATTTCCATATATTTTAAAAATATTTTATATTTTTGTGAATAACTAAAACATTTAATTTTACTAATACCATCGCTTTTATAGGATTATCATAATAAGAGAATGAATTAAATGTTTTTCGCAACCTTAATATACAAAAATATATATTTATAATGTAAAATAATCCTCTATAAATTATATTATTAATTTATATATTCGATGTTTTACATATTTAAATCATAATTAATATTTTACTCGATGAACTATTTTAATTCACATATATTAAAAACTACTTTTCATCACATATACAATGTAAACCAAAAAATTGATTTCATATATCTTATAAAGAAATTTTATTTCATTTTTTGATTTCATTTTCATTTTATTCCTAAAATTATTATTTCGATCTGTCGTGGTTTATATTCATGCGTCTTCGCGAGTATGGGTTGAAGTTGCTATGTGGATGTTGTTTTCGTTTGAGTGGATGGTTTGCGACGGTTGTGATGTTTGGGCTTGCGCCGTTTGGGCTTTTCCCTCAAGGTCGTTGGATGCTAGGATCCGTGATTACAGTGGCAGCCCGGTGTGTTTTCCCAGCGGCCTGGACGGAGTCGACTCTGGGACTCGTGATGGCTCGAACCTTGCAAGGCGAACGACGATGCAGAGGTGAAGTGAGGATCATCCCTGTTCGATGTTGCGATTCCGGCAACGTCGAGGTGATGTTTTGTGTGGCTCCGACGATGGTTCCCCGCCTGGGCGCGTGGTGATCCAGCGAGTGTGAGTGGTTCGAGATGTGCGGACCGAGGTGTCTGTGTGATGTTCCGAAACCCGAGGTGGGGCACAGCTCGAGGCGTTGAAGACTGAGTTTTTGAATTTGGATGTATTTTGTTTGAATTTCAAATTCCTGGTGACGTGGACTGTAAGGGGGTACCGGCAACCCTTAAACCGGTTTTCTGTACTTTTCTTTTATTTAATAAATAATCAGGGGCCTGCCTCTGACTGACTTTCCTGGTATAAATGACTTATTAAAAAGATAGTATGCAAGGTATAAACCAAAATGATAAAATTTATTATATTTAGAGATAATAGAATTGAAACTGGGTTATAATATTTACTAAAATGAATGGTTAAAAAATAATCAACCTTAGATCACAAGAAGTTTATTTATTTCATACATCGTGTGTAATTGAAACATGAAAAGATTCGGGATATCATTGAAAAAGTAATGGCCATTTACAAATGTAAAAATTTTCACATATTAAATTGAATCTGGTTATCCACATTTGTAATCTCATTGAAATTAATTAATTAAACAGAAAACTATATCCCGTTTACCCTTCAACTCTCTCACCACTACATATAATCCTCGGTATTTACAAAAAATATATATATATATATATATATATATATCCTAATAATGTTAACCAAGGTAGATCGTCTTATAGGATTGGTAATGTTTTAATCCATGATTTCATATTTATTTTAATCATACACCACAAATAATATTACATATCCATGAAGTTATGAAAAAAACGTATTATTACTATTTATTTATTTAGTATAGAACAGTAATCTTAATTTTCTACCATTCTATCAACTATTTTAAAAAGAATGATATATTTATATACTCTTAAAGAGAATTACTTCAATGATTTTTTTATCAATTTTTCCAATATCACATAAAAATGATGACATGAAAAATATATTTAATATATATAAATAATATTCGAAAAATTATTAATATTATGTAGTGATAAAATTTTAAATATATAATTAATATTAACAACAAAATTTCATAGTAAACATAACAGTCCAAATTGAACAAATTGAGGATCCTATATTAATTTGATGAAAATTTAGAAAAAAATGTGAAATGAATAAAAATTTTGTAATAATTTATTATTAAAATAACAAAACATACAATTATGGTTATTATGAATCTATTTTACATCACTTTTTACCAAAATAAATATACAATGAATGTATCATAAAAATTGACCGACCCACATATGTAACAGATGTAATAATAAATGATTTCATAAATGAAAAACATATTGATATTAATTGACACTAAAAAAAATATATATATATATATATATATATGTGAAAATTACTCATTGTATAGCTTTTGATATAATGAATTTATTTTTTATAATTTATGATTTACTAGTATAACCGAAAATGATTGATGTTCTATGGTCTTAACTAAATATTTTATTCCTTATGGAATGTTTTAATAACCAATTGTTAACTTTTTTGGTGTATACGTTAACCATGGAATTTTTTTCTCAATTTTATACATATTTTAATTAATTTTAAATTCAATCTCATGATCTACTATCTTTGGTTTTTAATTTGAAAAATAATGATGTTGTAAAGGTTTTTTTTGTCTATTTTTAATTCCATGATTGATGATTTATATTTTAAACAATTATTTATATGAGATGGTGAATTAAATATTTTTCTTATTTGATTTAATATTATTATATTTCATTTTATTACATACTAATTCCCATATCTTTGTAAAACTCTTATGTTCTTTTGAATCTTTTGTTAAAAATGCCATATGGGTTTTATCATCCCAATATTTCATTATTATGATGTGTTTTTTATTCATCATATTATTATTATTTTTCTTCTATACATAGGTCCTAGAGATGGTTTATAATATATTTAATAATATATAATGTATTTAAAATGTTTTCCAAGATTTTATCTTTCTTTTTTTTGAGTCGAAAGACACCATCAACATATATGATTAAATTAATTGAACTCCACTTATTTGGTGGAAAAGATTCTTAATATACAAAATTATACTTTGATTGATTTCTTCCACCATTGAATTTTATTTAATTTTAATTTTCCATCCTATATATTTGAAACGTCTTTTAAATTCATCTCTTTAAACATGATTATAGCTTAAAAAATAATATCATTTTTTTGAATAATTCAAATCCTGTTTAATTGTGGTTTCTCCTCCATTTAAAAAATCACTCCTTCAAAAATATATTATATATTATTATTGTATATGTAATAATGTGTCATCTCAAGTTACCTTCACATTAATATTTTATTATTTAAAAAAATATAAAACATTTTATGAGATTTTTTTCAAAAAATATATTCTTAATATCAAAACATATTTTTATAAATGATTGTTTCACTTATATTTTACTCCACATTTACATGAAATAACTTTTATATATTTTAATAATTCTATTATTTAATGTAATTTAGAAAAGTAAAATGTTTTAAATTTTTCAATTTATGAATATAAATTTAATTATTAAATTGGTCCATAGAATATTATTTCATGAAAATAAAAAATGAATATTTCTATAATGAATAATTTTTCAATATAACTATGATTTCATTATTTTCTAATTTCAAATTATTTCTAGGGAAATTATTTTTCATTAAAATTCCATGAAATTATTTTATGATATTTTTTGAGATTATGTTAATGGAAATGAAATTATTCTTTTGAGATTAATGGTCATAGAACATTTATAAACATTATTTTAATCTAATTAATTTCTTATATAAACACAGTATATTTCCATACATTGATTGAAAGTTGTTTACCTAGATGAAATAAATCAATTGAATATGGAATTTATTGAGTTATGTGTATAGATTTTATTTAAAGTGGGTAAATTATATATACCTCATCATCTTAAATGAGTTCTTTTTACCTTTAATTTTGATTAATATATTTGGATATGAATACATTTTACATTCTATTGAATTTGGTTGATTTTTTCTAAGATTATGAATGATTTCCTTGTGTGAATTCATTTAATGATGATAAGAAATCCATTTTATTTTCACTATTTATTTATGTTATAATTCATGACAAATTTATAATATCACAAGAGATTAACGATGAAAGACAAGAGGGGTCTCTTATGTCCATATAATGTATTGGTTAACTATTTTAATCATATGATATATTTATATGTTCACAAAATATTGTTTTTTTAAATATTGATGAATTTATATATGTTATGAATTTGATGTATATTTGTGTAAAAATATTTTTTTTTCAGAATCTCTCGTGAAGGTTTGTTGACTAATAATTTATATTCATCTATATTATCATATTTTTTCACATTTCTATGTTATATTTATCTAATTATTTAATGGATACTTTTATTTACTAATGATTCTACACACATTAAATTTTTTTATATTTCATTCTTCCATGACACATGATTTTTTATCAATGATGCTTTTAATATTTTAATATTACATAATTCATTATACCTTGATTGTATAATTATTATCAGCTAATATTGACATATTAAATTTTATTGTTTTCACTAAGGTTTACTGTTACATTTTATTTGAGATCATTAATACTTATATTTTTCCCATATTTATAAAGAAGATTTTACATTATGAGTATTCTAGAATGGATTCTAAGGTGGATATATTCTAAATAATTATTTCAACATATTGAAAAATATTTATCTTATATGGATTTTCCTCAATGGCACAAAATCATTTATTATTAGGATTGTGATTTAAATTGCAATATGTATTGTTTAAAAAATATGTTTTATTTTAAATAATATATATATATATATATATTATACATATATATATTGGGACACCTAAATTGTAATCAAACCATATGTATAAAGAATGTTTTTTAGTAAAATACATAGAATGATAGAAAAGGGCATATCGTCTTGTTTGAGAGAATTATTTAGTTTTTTTATTATTAAAGTTGTTATTTTGGTGAACATGATAAGATATATCTACTAAAAAACCTTAATATATGTTTAATGGTTGAATCTAACTGTAATTTTACATCCTACATAGATTTTTATTATTGTGTGAGTCATATTCATATAAATTATATCCCTACCCAGACAATGGGATGTGAATAAGGATATGGATAAGATGAATCACATATTAATAATCCAAAAAAATTGGTTTTAATATCATCAGGATCTTAACATGGTTCTTTAATTAAGGGCATATGATTTAACTCATAAATATACACTATAGATGGATAGTCATTGTAATTTTTATATCCCAAAATGAATTGTTTTGGTTTAATTTAATTTGAAAGAACACTTAATCGAAAAATTACAACTAAAAAACGATTTTATAATGTTGGAGTGATAGGTTGAAACAATTATATGATTGATGAACTGAATCAATGATAGGTAGAAATTATATATCCATTAGAGAATAGATCATAAGATTTAGTTTCCTTATTGATATGGAAATTTACGATTATTTTATTCGAAAATATGCTAATCAATTTTGATTTAATGTTTTCATGAAACAAGATCTAAAAAATTATTTTTGGTATGGTATGTATCTAAAAACTATTACTACATAGAAAAAGATGAATATTTGAAACAAATGACCGAGAATCTTCAAATGTTACTATTTTGATGGAAATAAAATGTTACACATTCATACCTAAAATATTCAGGTTTGTTTCTCTTTAGATACTATAACCTATAATCATGATTATCTTTTGGACACCAAACAATATTTGTTTTTATTGTTTTATATTTATAATTGATAGGTTTTCATCTTTTTATTGTAGCTGATATAACAACCTGATTTGTTAGAAAACAATTCTTTCATAATTAATATTTTGTTTCATAGATTTATATACATGTTAAACTAAATAAATTGAGCTGCTAAAAATTGAAAGGATGCCATTAAAATAATTTTAATAACTATACATTTTGATAATAATAATATTTTAATTATATAAAAAAGAATAAAAAATATGATTATGAAAACATAATGTTTTAAAATTGAAAATCCAAATAAATATATTTTTTCTATATAAAATTATTTTTATATTTTTAATTATAATTTAAAATTTTTATAATAACAGACATAAAAATTAAATTCATTTTCAAATTAATAATTAAAATATTTTCTATTTTTTAATTTTTGATATTTTTTTGATGCTATATGATTTTTATGTGAATATTTATTAATACTAATTTTCCAAATGAACACAATTTAAAGAAATTATTATAGAAAATTAATTGTTTAAATTATTGGAAACCATATTAAAAATAATATATATGGTCATAGAGTCAAATAATATATCTAAAATTAATTTTTAAATATATTAAACCGATGATTAATTTTATAAAATCATCAGTGATATTTTAATATTTTATTTTTGTTATAATAGATTAAAAAAAATTCATCACAATTATAAAACATATTAAAAATATATTTTATATTTTATATCTATATTTTAATATAATTGAATAATCTCAATTAAATATTATAGGTGACAAAATTATTTCCAAGATTAATGTTGATCATAATGATAATAGATAAGGGGTTGTTTTTAGGGAATTATTTTATTCATGTTGAGTAATTATTATCAAAAAAATTAAATAAAATATTTTATATAATAATATTTATTTTATTATTATGAAAAAAGAAAAATATATTTTTTCTAATTTAATATTTAGTAAATTTTATATATGTTTATGAATATGTAATCATTAAAATAACATTCTTCTACTAAATAATATTTTGATTTTTTGAATGATTTTATATAGAAGATAGTTTTTTGTTATTTTAAATTTAATTAAGATTATATGGATATGAATTTAGGTTCTTAGAATGAAAAAACATTAGGGTTTAACTTATATTTTTATTAAAATATATATGGATTTGTTAAAAACTATGTACAAAGGTAGATACGATAATAATAAAATGTTAAATATATAGTTATAAATTACTTCAATCATGTTATAAAAATATATTAAATAAAAAATCTGTATGTATAAAAAATATTGCCATAAAATTATATATTTTCCCTATTATAGAAATTTACCCCTGAATAATTTCATTCCACCACAAAAAATTAAAGAATGTATTTACAAAAGTGCAATTTTCATCACTTATAAAATAAGATCAGTTCACCCACATTTTACAACCCTTTATGAAGCATTATATCATTAAAAATAATTTATTTTCTCTTATGAAATTTATCCCCACATTCTATAGGCTGTTTTATTCAAAACATTTCACTATAAGGATCCATAATGTGTTACCCAAGATTGAATTCCCAAAGAGATATGTTATTTTCTCAACATAGATCTCTTATTTCTTTTCATATACTACAACATAAAATATAATAAATAAACGAATTTATGAATACATAATAATTAATAATATTATAATATGTTAATTTTATAATGTAATATCACTTTTCAATATTTCTAAAAATCAATTCGAAAAATAAAAATTCTATCATGCGTGCATTGGTAATACTAGCTCAACGAATGATGAATTATATTTTTCCAATATCTAATAATGTAGATTATTCAAAAAAAATACAAAATATATAAATTTCATGAAATATAATATTATAAATTTCAAATGTGATATGAATAATAAAATTACATAGTAATCATTACCTAAAACAAATTCAAGGCACCTCTTTTCAATTGTGTGAATTTTGGAAAAAATTTCAATGGAACTAAATTTGAAGATAATACAATAATAAAATTTATAAACCTCTAAAATTATTATGATTATGAATCTATTTTAAAAAACAATTAAAATAGTCAACACACCAAAGAATCATTATCAAAACAGACATAACCACTTCAAAAGGTATCATCATTTGAAAAATAATACAAAATAAATTTTTAACAATTGATAATATATTGATAGTAAAAAATAAAATATATATGATAAATGTTCCTAAAAAAGGTTTATATAAACATAATTTAATTTTTCATGAAGATCTGAATATTTAAAAAATGAATCCACACAAAAGTAAGGGTTTCTCGTATCCCATTTTTTCTATATTGACATTTGATACATATTCACAAATTTTTATATTTTTTTGGTGTATATTTTTTCCATCAATTTATTTTATATTTTTTTCTTATAATTTAAATTATTTAACAATATCTTAAATATTATACCCATCATGAGATTTTGATTCGAAAGATAATGATGAATTATGGATTATTTTTTGTTATTTTCAATTCCATGAGAAACATCCACTTTTACATAGCACCTTTTATTTTATATATTTTATTTATTTAACAATATCATTATAGTTTGATTAATATACTTCATTTTAGTTTATTTTAATTCCAATTTCACGGTAACCCACTTATGTTCTTCTGAATAGTATATTTATAGTAGTGTAAGAGTTTTGAAAACCCAATATTGATTCATGGATATTAAAATTATTTTCACCAACTCTTTCATTATTGTGGGGAATATATTGGACATGTGTATATAATTTTTAAAAATAGTCATGAAATATAATTGATTTAAATATTCATCTAACATTTTATCATCATTTGGTTTCAATTCATAAAACACTGAAACTATATTGGATTTTGTTAAATGAACTCTTCTAATTCAAATAAATTATGTATTATTAATTATATTTTATCCTAGACTAGTTTCATTGCCTTTTTTATTTTAATTCATGGAAAATTCGGTTGCAATATATGTAAAATTACATTTTAATTTCATTTTTTTCATTGATGAAATTAAGTCCAAAAAAATATATCATTTTATAGAATAATTAAATTCTAATTGATGATTAATTTCCTCCATGTCTATATATTTTCCCTCACAATTATTTTCCCCTTTATATTTGGCATCCCAAAATAAAATTCATGTCATGTTAACTTGACATTACTATTTTACTATTTTAAATGGTATTTTTATATATACTTATGATATGTATTTTATTATAATTTTCCATCTTATAAAAAAAATTCATCTATGGTAATTTTTATTATGTCATAAAAAATATTTACATTAAATAAGAATTTTATATTTTAATGGATCCATTATTTATTGTTATATTTAAATTTGAATGTTTTCCAAGTATTTAACTTCCCTATATTGCATATAACATTGTAAATAGGCCATGCATTAATTTTTTATGATAATGTTAATTTTTAATTCTAAAACATATTTATAAAATATCTAATTCATTATCTTATTTATCTTCAAGAAGTTATCTACATGTAATAAATTTTTTTATATATACCCTCTAAATAACATTATATAATTTTGCAAATTAAATGTCTAAAAATACATTAATATTTATTACTTTTCAAATTATACAAACTTTAGAAGAATAATTTTTATCAAATTCCATTCCTCTCTAGACAAAATATATTTCATTCATTTGATTAAATGTATTCACTAAGATTCCATGTAATGATTGATTTGGGAAATTCTTGAAAAAAACGTATACTATATAACTATATATTAAAAATACTTGTTAAATCATCACATTAATTGAATGTCATTTTCATATAAGGATGTGAATATAATTTGATACTAACATATTGTCCATAAAGTTTTCATGTTACTATTATTAATGGAATTTGAAATGATTTCATTGTGTTAATCTATTTAAACACTACATGAAACTCATTTTATTACCATTTTAACCTTATGTTATAATTATTGATGGATCTCAAGTATAAAATTAATGTATTTATTAATAATGGTCAATATCCTATATTGAAAACCAATGTATTGTCAAAATGTTTAATTATATAGATATATTAATATATGAGAAAATTATATTTTAATGCCAACATCAGTATAATTGTGTGGATCATGAATTTTATTTATATAAGAGAAAATTTTAGTTTTCTTTAAATTATGGTTTCCCATGAGTGACTCTCAAAGGTGATGTTTCCAAAATCTAATTTCAATTTCATATTTATTACGTATACTGATGTTATTCTCTCTTTAATAATTTATATTGACTAATGTTTCAAACTATTTAGCTTCATGAATTTTACATTATATTAGGAATCCTAATTTGTGATCTATAAATTATTGGGTATTGTTCTAAAATATCACGCTAACTGATAATATCGATAATATATATATTTCCACCAACCATTGGTAATATACCTGTGACAATAAAGAGATGAAAATAAATTCCAATTCATTGGGATAAAATTGGGGTGGGGTGATTTTAACTTGTCAAATATATCAAATTCACAACACAAAATAAAAAATGTCCCAACAATATATATTACTTATGTGTAAATAAATAAAACAAAAACTGAGAACTAATAGTTAAACATTAACATAGTGAAAACATAATAACGAATATCACATATTAATACCAAAAGAAAACATGACCCAAATACAGCACTGTAGAATCACCCCCACAACAACCCAAACTAGGTAAAATCTCTAATAACAAATATATTCCCATTTTTTTAAAAATTTATCTCTATATAAATAATATACATTTAATGTATCATGTCTTTGAACCATGTAATTTGTAATGGAATATAAACATTCTATTTTGTGGACCTAGAAAAAATTAATTCATTATTTTGAATGTATATTTGATCATTGGAGCACTGATCATTTTTATATTTACAATGGTTTTAATGCCTAAGAGGTTTATTCGGATCTCTATTGAGTTCTAGGGGAGTCGAACATCAAAAAATTTATTTCAGGAGAATTTGACAAGGGCATGCATTTGGTGCATGATTAGAAATATCTGTGTGGAACAAACATGAAACATTTTATTAATAGATATTAATTATTTATTCCATATAGTTGGATTAAAAAATAATAAAAACAATATAACCCCTCATTTCAGAAAAATCATTTTATATTCATTTAATTTGTCTTTATATGATTTTCATGTTATGTTTTAGGATGTATCATAGGGTTTTAGCTTGATTTGGAGGGCTTTTTTAGGTTAAATATTTTCATGGTTACAGTAATCTTTGAACCATATCCTTGAAACCTTATATTTTAAAATAGTATGAACAACACATAAAACATGGATGCATATAGTTTATCAAAATCATTTAACTACACGGAAAAAACATGCTTCGTAATATAAATGTAAAATCATTGTTGGAACACAATTTATCTACCAATGATTAATACAGTTGAAACCCATTAAAATGTATATCTAATGAATATTATTTCATTTTGAATTTTTTTTCCCAAAGACATATGATCTGAAATCATCTTATCTCCCAATGGTTTAGATAAAATTATCTTTAATCTGGAGTGATCATATTAAAATAAAAGAGTATTGGAGGCAATTATTCATTAAAAAGTGTAAGTTCATGATCATTAATTTTATATCCAATGATCTTAATTCTTTAACCAAACCCTAAAACTATACCTATATATAAATATTTCAATAGGTGTGTGTTTGTTTAGAATGCTTTTATTGTGAAATATTATTTTATCTAGTAATCGTAATCTAGGTTATGAAAAGATAATGATGTTTTTTCAATATTTTGTTGATAATTTTTTTAGATAAGTTTCTTATCTAACATCTCCACATGGTTTATAACATGAATTATATTTTTATTTAATTTTTTTCATTTAAATTTTGGGGATATCCATGATTGATTCTTGGTGTAAATACAAATTTTTATACATTGAAAAGTTTTTGTAAAATAGATTGAATTATGGAAAACCAGTTTGATAAATAATTAGAAAATGTTGATTATAAAATTATAATTTTTTTATTATTTATGGAAATCATTTACTTAAATTTATTGAATAATTAATATTTAATTGAATTATTTTACATGTATGTTAGAAAACAAGGTGTTTGTGTGTTCATTTACCTTATACCTGACCCTCTGGATGGGGAATCTATCATTAGTTCACCATATAATATTTACATTTTAATGACTATCTGGATCGATGATAAACAACTCTAGTATATTTAACTATCAACTATAGAGTGCATAGTGGGTGTAGATACAAGGTAACTAGTATGAAAAATTATTATAAAATTATTTTATTCTTCACGTATCAAATTCAATAAAAAATTATTCATGGTTTTTTATTATATATTTATAATAAAAAACTATTTTAAATAAATTATTTTAGAATATTTTTTTAGATGAATGAGTTGGAAAATCCTTATAGAAACATTTATAGGATTAGACTCACCCCCTACATGTGAAGTATTTTGTTTTGGTAGATTTAAAATATCAATACCTATAAGAGAAATAAATTTATATTATTTATTTATAGAATCATCCACATAATGTGGGAATGGAATGTGGAGTTGCATCACGGAGTAGGTTGGATGTTTCTTGTTGATGTCACTTGGGGGTAAGAGTTTTGTCATGTTTAGGTTATTTTTGAGTGTAAATTTTGTTTTCTACTTGTATTGTTATATGATATATTGGTTTGTTATACCATGAATTTTATTTTTTAATAATTAATCATATTGATGATTTCTTGGTAACATCTTATTAAGGTGGGATGTTTTATCTTTCAGAGGGATAATCATCCCCCAAATATTGTTGTGGTCCTTGGAATTTTTTAACAGTATTTGGTGTATTGGGGTTGTCACCTATGGGATTCATGGACACCCAAAACATATCATTCAAATGAGGAGGGGTGAGATGAAAAAAATGGTAACAAATTATGTTAGTCTATATATTAATTTTTTTAGAAAATTTAATTAGGTTTTTTTTTCTTCGATATATGAAATTAGATCAATCTTGGATGGTTGGTCATTCATTTTATAACATATTGAATCATTTTATTTTTTCACATGTTGGTATATATTATAAATATATCTATTAGGATGAAATTAAGGATAGTGTATTTTTGGATCCTGATACGTAAAGAATAAATTGACATAAATAACCTATTTATGTAGAACTTCATGTTGCCATGTTTTTTGAGTACATCAATTTTTTAAGAAACATGTAGTTTTGTTTTTGAATTCAAATTAACGGGATTATATGAAGAAATTTTATTGAAATTCAATCATATTTATATTACCCAATAATAATGTATTTTTTATTTTTAGTTTTATGGTCTATTACATGGTTTAAAAGTGTTGATTTTTGAATATATTAACAATGGTGGATTTGGAAAGAAATATTTTTTGTATTTTTAAATAAAATTTTGACGATAGAAATGGATGAATTATTGAATGATATGATTGTAAAATTTATTTATGTGGTGCATTATAATTTCTAAGATATAAAAAATTAATTTTTAATTTTGAATACAGTTTTTTAGTTATATAGAATAATACCCGGTAGGCATTGGATAAATAAATCGGTGGAAGCTACAAAAAATTTGGATTCACATGGAAAACATGTGAACCAAAATATAGTATAAAGAATTGTAGATTATTTTTTGTTCATGGATAAGAATAATATAAATGGTGATGCGTGGAAAGCGGACAAATCCTATTCAATATTATAATCCACCCATATTTTAGGGGGATCTCAACCCCAGAAAATAATAATTCTGAATGAATTAGAAAAATCAAGTTATCACATTAATTTGGGCACAAGGAGAGCTGATAGTAATGTAGAAACATATATTATTCATGGAATGCAATTCTAATTGTTGGATCTAAATTTTTAGGCAAAATTAGAAAAATTCATAATGCAGAATCATTTTTAAGTATGTTCCACATAATATTACATGATCATAACATTTGGAATTCTAGAAAAATGAACAATTTTATTTTGGAGAATATGTGTATCATGGTTATTGGGTTGATGTATAAATTTAAATTTTTAGACATATTTTCCTTAGAAGCATCAATAATTTTATCATTTACGATATACTTTTCAAATATTGTATTAATGTAAGATATTTACACATTTATAGTTGTTCAATGTATAATATATTGTAAATAAATGATTAAAAGATAGATGGTGGCTGAAAGTGATATCTCAAGATATATAATTACATGATTTATTTATATTTCTACCATAATGGTTTGGAACAGTAATTCTTGGAATAAATTGAATGGGTGACCCAATTTATAGAGTATTGGGAAAACTCAAAATCATAGAATGGGTTTAGTAAAAATTCATCATTTACCCAAAAGTAATATGAAATATTAAATTTTTGATCATTCGACTATGTGATGTCATATTATATTGAACTGACCAAAGCTTCTCACAATAGCAACTATATGGGACACATTTGGCAGTATTGATTTAATTACACAATGTTGGGTGATACAGATGAATATCATCTATACCAAAAATACTATGCATAAAATGAATGAATGATGTAAAAATATATTAATAATCATAACCAACTAATCCATTTTTATTCTATGTGCACCATGTATAATATACAATCCATTTTTGGAGTTATCTTTGGATTATTTTTCAGTTTCTCATTAATCATTTACTGATTAATTTTTTGGATTATAACATGGGGTTTATATAAATGAATTTTGAATAAAATATAAGCAAATGAGAAGTTCATGGTTGGAACATGGGTATGGGATGCTGTGCACCCCAACCCAGCTAACCATGAATCCCTGATAGTGTGGAATTTCATGCTCATAACATGGTTTTTCTTACTACACCACATCTTAAGAGTAACCATGTACTCCTAAAATTACATTCTAAAAGTTTACACATACATTTAGGAGAAACCATGTAGATCAGCCAAGGAAACCAGGCAAATGAATTAAATTAGCCGAAAAATATTTTAATATTTTCTATAAAAACATGGGACTCACCAATTTTGATCCCCACTCAACCCTACATCCCCTTTCATATTTTTTGATCTATGTTGACAAATTTAAATCTTTTACAATGTCCATTCATTGTGATTTGAATCCCATGTAATAGATATCCTCCGCTTTTAATAATTGGATCTAATCTCATTGTTTTCTCACTCATACTCCTATGATATCACATTCTTTTGGCGGATAGAGTATTTTATTTTTTCTAGTTCCGGATCCATATTTGAAGAATCCAGATCTATACATTTTGATCAATATCTAGATCTAATATATCTCTTTTTAATTAATGTTGATTTCAAGTTATATATATATATATCATGTATAAATCATTGTGATATCTAATATTTTTGGATATCCATTTGTAGATTATTCTTTATCTGTTTGATGTTGGTGGTCAAATATTAAATTCTCATTGTATTAAAATTGATACATTTAGGAGTGTTTCATAATTTCTATATTTTTTTCAATTCAATCCATAATATGATTGATGTATATAATGTAATTGATTTTTTGGTTTTTTTAAAATTTATGTTTAATTGGGGAGTTAATCTTATGATTAAGGGTATTTCACATTTTACGATTATTTTTTGGATTAATTATGAGGTTTTGGGATAGATAATTTACATAATTAATTTTATGATTAGTTATTGGAATTATGTATATGTGATTAAGAAAATTAATTGGGTGATTAATAAAGAGATGATTACATAATTGGTTAGTGATAATTAATTGAAAAAGTACATAGAGAATTCTATTATATACGTGTTGAGATAATTAATGGAATATTAATTATGAGATATTGATTTCAATATTTGAGATAATTAATGATACATTAATTATGGGACATTGGGTTTATTGGATTCAGATTATTAATTGTGGAAATAATTTTCTAATATTGAAATGGTTGACTTGAGATAATTAATTAATTAGTTAATTAATGTCATTGACCTAATTAATTAATTGAGTAATTAATTATTGGTAATTGTATGATAAAATAATTGATGAATTTTTAATGTAATTAATGATGAATAATTAATTTATAAATTAATTTTTGGTAAAATAATAGGAACCTAATAATTCTAATATGGCATGCATGCTTGGAGACATAGTCAATCAATATTGAGTAATGTAAGGAGAACATGTTCATTAAATTGGGAAATATTCATGGTGTCCTGGTCATTATACATATGAGTAAAAAATGGTATCATGGTCATTCTATTTGAAATTATGAATGGTTACATGGTCATTATACTTTTTATTTTTAATACAATTAATGTGGGAAAGTAAGTGTGAATCAAGAAATGCTGGTAGTGGAACTTAGAGATATGGCCTCACTTGAGAGTATATAGAGCACTATGAAATTTTTATTGAGTAATTATATAACCTTTTACTACTTCATTCTCCGACATGATCTGGTGAATGTTTTAAGGTATTATATTACCTATACCACTCAGTTTTCAAGCATCACCTGATGTTGGAATGAGGTATAGGCATCCATTGGAACCCTGAAGTTAATGTGGTTAAGTAGAGAATAAGTGATACTGTGATAACTATTAATTTATGAATCTTATTAAATTAATTAATTAACTACATACAATATTATATTATTGAATATTATTTTATACACTATTAGTATTGTCTTAATGAGTCTTACTAATACCCTACATTTGATGCTTAATCGGAACCGGAATAGACTTCATGGTTACAAAAGAGGATAAGGGAAAAGGCCCTGGGATAGATGGATGATTTGAGGTCAGAACATAGATGAAGAAATGATAGAAGATTCAAGAACCAGTTGGGTTTTGTTTTTTGTATTTATTTCAGTTTTCATTTTATAAACTGGACACTTACATTATTATTGAATTTTTTCTATTTCAGTTGGATTTTATAATTCATTCATCATTTATCTTGAAATATTTGTGTTCTCTATGGTTATTTATGTGTCCTATACTATTAATTATTTTCACTATGGATTTATTTTATATAAATATGTTATATTCTATTCATTATTTACATATCAGACTCTCACTATTAGTCCGAAACCTTTTGAGTATGGAGAGGTGTACATGAGGTAATGTGAATGCCTACCTTGGGGAACCAATATGATTCACCCGGTATGCGTTGTCACAAAGTGTCATCAAATGTAGTATTATTTTCATGTTCATTTTTATTAATATATGGAATATGTAGAACGTAGACTATGAAGACTCGGGCCTTGGAAAAGAGTTCATGCATTAGAGTTGTAAACTAATGTATGGGGGAAAATCTATGTACCTAAGGCGGGATTACAGTTATTGTTGTTTGTTGTTACATTTGACTATAATTCTACTTTGGATGATGATCTTATTGAGTTATTTTATAAATGATTTCTAAATTTTTTGATAATTGGATAAGGGCCCAAAATAGTCCTTGATTTGAGTATTTGTTCTTTATTCGATATATTATATATTGTTTTGTGACATTCATAACTTTATGCACACACAAGAAATCCAGTATTATTAAATTTGATGATCTTAATTTTATTTCTTTTCTTATCAAATTAAATTTAAAATAGATCGTAATATGAAATTGGAATGGTTAAAATGTTACTATAAAATTAATAATTTTGATTCTAAATGAGAATCATGATATGAGAATTGAAATATGCTTGATAATCATCGCATAAGTATAGGAAAGTGAATGGTATTATTAGAGATTTAGTTTTGATTTTTTGGAAAGACATTGGGAAAATAATTATTGTGACATTTCATGGGGTTTCCAATTATGTATATGTTTTATTATTATGAATCCTTGTCTCAAGGTGCATCTTTGTAATTATAGAGAGTATTCCATGAATACCATTCTTATAGATAGGATGATCGGGGGGATAGTGTGGAATGATACTCTAGTGATGGGACTAGAGGAATTGATAATGAAGTTAGGAAGAAGAGTAGATGTTCTGAGATAGAATTTCTTTATTCATGTAATTCATGGAATGAGTTATATTGGAGGTAGAGAAGAGTCATTCTATGATTTTGATATAGTTTCAGTTGCAACACCCATTGATTTTTTCACGAGATGGTGAACCATAGGAATATCAATTCATAGTTGAGTCCATTAAAATGATACATAACAATCCAAAAACTCCAACTAAGAGGAGGGCCATTTTGGCTGCATATATTCTCTAAGGATAAAATAAGTGTTAGTGGGATGTTAAGTTGTTGACTAGACAGAATGATGGTATGTAGTATAAGGATTTCGTAGATAGGTTATTAGATCACTTCTACTTAGAGATGCAGAGAGATGAGAATGCAATGGGGTTCATGTAGCAAACTCAGCAGAGCTTGTTTGAGATCAATTATGAAGGACACATTACATCTTCATTGTGTTTTTAACATTATTTTATAGAATATGAGACCAAAAAGTTTATACTTTTATGTGATGTAATTAAGTGGGAGATTAAGTATCAAGTCATTCTATATTGGTCAATCATGATTTCTGTAAGGACGGATCAGGTTCTCATAGTTGAAGGGAACCTGAAGGGGGCTTCAGGCATCGATCAATAATAATGAAATATAAGAGTATGACACATCATTATGAGAACATTAGTTAAGATTTTGGTAATATGGGTGGTAATGTAAGAGTGTTAGATTCACAAGAACATTTTACATTAGTTTTCCATCTGTATGGTAAGATAAACCACTATAATTGCCATTTTCCCCAACCACCAGTAGATTTTAGATCATGTTGAAATATGGTTCTTCTACATATGTTTAGTGGGACATAGTGAATAATAATTAGTGATGGAGGATACAGACATAGTCAAAGTGTGGTAAAAGGATCATATTAACCTTATCAGTATGGAAGCTATTTTTCTACAACCTGAAGTTGTTGAGGCTATGGACATGATGTTTCTAGGAAAGAGTTCGCATACCAAAATAGTGGTGCAACTTAGGGGAGTCAGATAACATCATATGGAATATGGGTAGGAACATTTCAGGACGTGAAACTAACAAGTTTGGATATAAAAGTCGAACCATGAACATTGAAAGGTACTATTCACGTAACATCAAAATTATCTAGTGTCATATTTGTTACTAGTAACTAAAATTACATTACATATATAAAATTGTTAATGGTTTTAGTCTGGTCATAGAGTTTCTAAGCTTAGTTATGATTATTCACAAAATATTTTTTGTATGGACTATGTAAAATTTTTTTATTGATTATTTCCATCAGGTTGGGGAGTATCATTTTTTCTGTTATATCAATAACCTTGACATGATATGATTAAAAATAATAATGGGCATGGACTGGATAGTCAAATATTGAGCACCCATTGATTATAACAATTGGGGGGTTTCTTTTACACCTATTGTGGGTGACCAATACATTATTTGCGGGAGTTGGATATCTAGAAAGGACAAGTTGTTCCAATTACTCAGAAACTGGGAGATCTAGAAAGAGATTTCTAATTCACTATATATATCATGTCAAGGGTGTGGGAAGTATCTATTCAACCATAAATAAATGCACTAATAGAGATTATAGAGCTCATGACTCAATTGGATGTGTTTGAAGATAATGTGTTTATCCATAGGAGTTTGTCTCATTGGGGATTATCTTTTTTTCAATGAATGAAGTCAAGACAATATTTATGTGCCTCATTGACCAGAAGTTTGACATGAGGAATATAAAGAACAATTATCATCATATGCATTTAGATGATCTTTTTGACCAGTTGAGAGGTGGTTGTGTGTTATTTAATATCAATAGAAGATCATGATATCTTCAACTGAGAGTTCATACTTTTGATATACCAGGGACTAAATTTATAATTATGTATAAACTATATGAGTTCACCGTAATGTCATTTGGGTTGATAAATAAACCAGTAGTGTTTATGGACAAGATGAATAAAATCTACAACCCACAACTAGGTTACTTCACTATAGTATTCGTGGATGACATCTCAGTGTAGTATTGATGTTGGACCTTATCGAGACATGTGAGGAGTACTAAGTGTATTATAAAACTTTTAAGATCTTACCCGGAGTAGTGTGGAAGTGTGGCGATTGAGTTGTGGTGTATAGGTCTCAGTTGTTCCGCCCTCATGGATTGAACAACCCTATGAACTACCACGATATTGATGCAGTGTTTTAGGCTCTGAAGTGATGGGGTAATTATTTTTTTGGAAACTAATTAAAGGTTATTATTGATCACAATATCTTAGGGTATGTGTTCTCCCTTTTACATATCAATGTTTGACTACAAATATGGTTTCTATATATGCATTCCTTTCAAATTGAGCTATTATATACAACAATGAAGTTAAACCATGTTTTTGATGCTTTGAGCAAGAAAACATAAGAACTTGCATTTCTGGACTCTAGCTTTGAGTGGAATATTTTGACTTTTCATGGAAACATGCATGTTTTTTTTTCAAAATAGTCATGAATATATGAATCATATTTCAGTCTTAATGGAGTGGAAACTTTTGAACATGATTAGATGAAAGTAGTTTGTAGACCTAGATTTTTTTAACCTACAGAAAATACATGAAGGTGGGGATACACAATCATATTGTTCAATCTAGGAGGATGAGATCCTCTACATAAAAGATAGTTTTTTGAGACTTCTAGCATGCAAGAGGATATTAAGTAGGTATTTCATGGCTTGAGGTGCGAGGTTCAACCATGTGTTACCAGAATGTT
The DNA here is from genome assembly GCA_963277665.1 of Viscum album. Classification (NCBI taxonomy): domain Eukaryota; kingdom Viridiplantae; phylum Streptophyta; class Magnoliopsida; order Santalales; family Viscaceae; genus Viscum; species Viscum album. The sequence goes on from OY728156.1 coordinate 709,598,461, forward strand.
CAATGACCATTATTGATATTTTTGGTATCCATACCTAAAAAAATGGGATAGTATGGTTCATGACATGATGCTTCACCTATCAGTAGGTGAAGGCAGTACATTAATGAACTAAAGATTTTTTTAATCATTTTCCCATTCTAGAATCAATGTGTGATGAAATAAAAATGGATTTTTGGGTGGTTAACTATAAAAATACAAGGATTAAGTACAAAACATTGCTTATTGGGAATTAACTAAATAATTAGTCACATTTCTAATCGATACAGGATCTCTTCAGAGTAGAGTAGTTGGCAATGCTATACGATTGATAAATATTTCACCTTCATGGGTTTCCACAGACTACAGTTTCATATAATGATTCGTTTTTCACCTAACTCTTTTTTATGGGAAAGTAAAAATTACTTTTTAAAAATGATTTATTATATATGTAATTCCAACCATAGATATATGGTTAGTAATAGCATACTATATATATTCTTAAGGATATGTTTTGGGCGTGTGTTCTTGAAATTTGTGGATATTGGGAGAAGATCTCATATTCAAAAATACAATTACTATAATAATAGTCATTAGGAAACTATAATAACGGTACCACATGAGGATATTTATTGTATATCATAAAGATAAATTTTATACTAAATTGAGTATTTTGAGTTATAATTATTGAGACTGAGTCTCATGAAAAGGATGTCAGTGATGGTTTGGAATTTTAGAAATATAAGGATACAAATCAGAGTATGAAGAAGTCATATTATGATAGATAAAGATAACCCCTTGAGAATATATTGGTTGATCATGTATTCATTAGAGTGTCACTTAAATTAGGTCACTTCATGATACAGATGCATGGAAAGGTGGATCTCATATTCATTAGACTGTTTGATGTTGTGTGAAGAATCCGGTTAGTGGGAAACCGATTGAAAATACCATAGATGTATATTTATTTTTATGATGTTTTAATTGTGTCAAATCTAGTATAGTATCACCCCTAACCATCTAACGTGGTCGATGTGGATGATGTGGATCGAGAGATAGATATGATCATTATGGAACACATGATCTGTGTGTTGGATCATAGTGAGAAAGTGTTGAAGAGAATGACCAAGATGATAGTTTTTGTATTATAAAAACGGATGTGTATTGTAGGAAACATGGGAAAGTGAATTTTATATGAGGGCCTAGGGGGCCAACCATTTTGTATTAGAATCATAGATATACTAGGTAGTGTAGCTTTTGGACAAGCTTCTATAAGGTATGGATGTTTTATGATCATGATTTTTTCTAGAGTTAACTCAGGATTTTTTAGGTAATATTTTTAGTTTAAATGAGTAATTATTGTTTAGATTTTATCATGTGGTGTGTTTGGGTGAATATTGATGAAATTTTAAATAATAATGGATTTTTACGACTATCACCTAGTTACGGAAAAATAGGTACCACCACCTAGAAAAGTTATAACCCTGAATAGTGGGAAATTTCAAATTTATAACATGATTTTTCAGACTGTTCACCCACTTAGGATAATCCATGAAACACTAAAATTATAGCCACACTATTTAGGTGCATGGGAGGAGAAACATTGAATAAGAATTAAATTATCCTAAAAATTATTTTAAAATTTTACTGAAATATAATGAATCAGCTAAGTCAACCCCCTTCAACCTTGGGTCATCATAAATGTTTTGGACCTTTCAAAATAAATTCCACAAAATCCCAATTCAATTAATCACAAATCATCATCCAAATCAATGATCTACTCCTCTCCCAATATGTGGATCCTATATTGTTTTATTCATTCTCATTCTCTTAAGATTTATCTTTATTTTTATGGATGAAATATTCTATTTTTTTGTAGGTCATGGTTTATATTTGATAAATCTAGATCTTGGATTGTGGATATATATTTATATATACTATATACTATCTTTTTTAATGATTAATTATGGTTATATATCTCAATCTAAACTATAGAATCATGCAACCAAAATTTGTGAGGATTTATTTTCGTCGATTATTCTTCAATGGTTAATTGTCTGTGGTATAATATTACACTACTATTGTTATGATATTGATGCATATATTAATTTTCTATAATTGATATTTTTATTTAGAATCTCAATCCATATTTTGATTTATATATTATGTAAAATTGGGTTATTGGTTTTTTAAAATTGATGATTATGGGGGGTGTTAATAATGGAATTAATGTGTTATGAAATTTGATGATTAATTGGGAACATATATAAGAGGTTTATGATATTTACAATTATATAATTAACAAGAATAATAGTTATGATCTACATGGATATAGGATTTAGATAATTGATCAAGGGATTAATGATGATATATTGAGAGAATTGTTTAGAGATAACTAATTTGATGAATTAATTATGAAATACCAATATATATGTGTTGAGATATTTATTGGTAGAATAATTTTGATATACATATTTCATGAGTTTATATACTTCATGATATTATAATTATATAAAATTGGGGTGATTCTCGGAGAAAATTAATATTTTAATTAATTATGTAATATTGAAATGGTTGACTTGAGATAATTAATTAAATGATTAATAGAGTTGATATGAATTATTAATTGGCGAATTAATTAAGGTCTATAATGGGATAAACTAATAAATGAAATATTAATGAAATTTATGTTTAATTATTAATTACTAACTTAATTATTTTTAAAATAACAGGAACACGGTCATTCTAATGAGAAATGTATGAATGGAAACATTGATGATTACTTGTGAGTAATGGAATGGTAAAATTGTCATTCAATTACGAATTATACATGGTAACCTAATAATTATATGTATGAGTAATTGAATCCTAACCAGGTCATTCTATTTCAAAGTAAGATTGGTAACATGGTGATTTTAATTAGGAATTTTAATATTCGAAGTGTGGGAAATTATGTGTGAATAGAAAAATTTAATGAAAGGCCCACCAAGATATGTCATCATGGGATAATATTTCAATATCTAGAAGGAGTTGAAATATTTATTGAGATATGATATTGTATTTGAATACATTTTCCTTTGAAATTTGATGTAGTAGGCATTATGATTTGATATTACATAGATCATTTTGAGCTCTGACAAGAGCCAGAGCCAGCATTAGGTACATGTGACCTTCAGAACCCGACATTAATGTAGTATAACTAAGAATAAATGATATAGTGATAAATATTTATTTTTTCATTATACTTACTTATATATTGAACTACAAAAACTATTTCCGGATGGGATATTGTTTAAAAAATAGTTAATATTTTCTTGATGATTTATAATCACACCCTACTCAGGCGACCTTAACGGTACCAAACCAATATTTTTTACGGGAGGTTGGATGATGGGAAAAGGACCTAGAATATATAAATGAGTTTCATTTGGATCTCTGATTAGGGGACCAATCATAGTTCGAGTGTTGCTTTGGGGTCATTGATGTATTTTTTTAGTTATCATTTTAGACATTGGATGCATTCTTTCGTATATAATTATTAATGTTTTAGTTGGATATTTAATTTAGAACCTTTTTATCTTGATATGTTGGTATTTTCCATATTTGTATATTCTTATTTTATTTTTTATTATTAACTCAATTATTTTCATTATTAAAAAAGGTATAATATCCACATTATTGAATTATTGGACCCTCACTGCTAGTCAGTATCCTCTGGCAGTTGGAGATGTGTGCCTTCAGTAATGTGACTAATTGGATCGGAGCACCGGTATGTGTCCTCTAGGCAAAGATGTTACACCAAAACTCCTCAACCAATGAAATATCATAAGGCTAAAAACTAATAATCACCACGATTAAGAAATTATATATAGATAAATAGGTTATCATTGATGATCTATTTTTTCCTTCCATAGTTGGAGGAATGATAATTTTGAATTCATCTGTTAAGAAATTTTTTTTATATGGGTGAATCCCATGAATTTATTTAATCCCACATTTTTTATAATGTTGGTTTTCTTATTTAGATGATTCCATATAGGTTTAAACATAAAACTTTACTTTTCAAAATATAATATCAGGAATTAATTTGTAAACATTGTTATATAACTAGCAACATGGGTGAGTTTATTTTGGATGTTTATATGATTGAGAAGGATTTCAATGTATAGAGTTTGGGTTTGGATTGAATACCATTATTTAAGGGTCAAATCGATTTTTATACCCAAAATGATAGTATCAATACTCTAGATGGAATAAATATTATCTTTATAGTATATTGGGATGTGAATGAAAGTATACTGGAACTATTAGAACTGGCAGTTGGAAATATCCCTTATCAATTGGTATCCTTTTACATGGAATTTTTCAATGATATTTTGAATAAATATTTTCCATATATGGTTGAAAAGCTTCATTCCATGTTCCCTAAACTATTCTCAGGGTTTTGTGAATAAATGGACAAGGATTTTATTATATATCTACTATTGGGATCAAGTAATACCTATCATATTTTTTATCTAATGAAACAAATAAATTTAAGAGAATCTATTTTTTGTTATGAAGAGTCATATTGGAAATTTTTTTTAAGAAATAAAATTCCATGGGATGCATAATTATTGATTGAGAAAAAGGAAAATATAACTCCTAGATTTTTTGTTGATTATCATGAAAATAAAGAAGTGAAGATAATGAATTGGTGTTCTATTCCACTCATTTTTTATCTATTAGATATATTTATTAGAGAAACATGGTTGTATTAAAACTTAATTACAAAAGGGGAATCACATATTTCATGTTTGGATGGGGGACAATCAAACAAAATCTTATAAAAGTATAAATGGCCATTATAGGAATGTGTTTATGAGTTCTGGTTTAATTAATGCATCATCAATATTTTTGTAAATGATGAAAAAAATATTATAGTGGTATCTTGATTCGCTTATAATGGGTTTTTTATGATATAATGGTCAATTATTGAAAGAAAACTATATAATGAGAAACAATTGGATATACTGTTGGGAATATTGTAGGAGAATCATTTTTATATAAAATTATCAATTCATGATTTTTTGATATAACTGTTATGTTTCCATATACATGTCATTTTTTAAAAATCATAGTTTTGTATCATAAAAATGAATAATTCATTTCAATTGGAAATTGAAAAATTATAACTTTGAGATAAGTTGTTTATTGGTTGTAGATGGACACTATTAATTTCTTGAACTATATTATTCAAATTTGGAATCACTAAGGATATATTTGATTGTGAAATGTGTTATTTTTTGATGGAAAGAGGACTGTTTGAAGTCATTTTATTGGATTATCTATAGAACTGTTGTAGAACCTATCATTACATTTATTTAACATGTATTATGAATTATAGTACATTTAGAAGAATTATGATCCATATTGGGAGGCATTCTAATTTTGGTTAACCCGATTATTTTTTACACCTCATGACTAATATAGGTTCGTGAGATGAACTACCCATCACATGAATTTTAATTTGATGTTATGTTATATGATTTATTTTCATGGAATCATTATATGATTAGAGAAATTCATAGTTTTATGTATCATATGAGTTTTAAACCCACTTTCTCATAATGAGATATGAATTTATGCTAATAGAGATGGATGAAGTATCTACAGTTATTTGAATTGGAATTAATATGTTGAACGAGTAAATAGAACTATACAGATGATTCATTAATTATGAATTCATATGCGTAGTTGGATTAAGAATCTTCCTACTAGTGGAAACTATTATTTCTCTATGTGTATATGAATTTTCATTATGTAGTACAAGGTGGTGTTGTACATTTCATTCTAGGTTTGAATGTTCTTGATTTGGTGGAGCTAGTTAATTTATTTATTAATGTTGATCCTAGTTGTGTTAACATTGGGTAAAAAATAATTTTTTTTCAAACCATTCATTGTTGGGTCTTGAATGGAAGATTAGTGTTTATATTTTGAGATCAGATGGTCATCGCATCATCTTATAAGGTACACCTTCTCAATTCCTACACTAGTTGAGAGTGTCAAGAAAACCATTGATTCAAAATATCTATAATTTATTGAATGACTAACTTTGGTGGGTTTTCAAGAAAAGTTATGTAACTACATATTTCTCAATATTCTTCACATATTAGTAGGTCACGAGAGTGATTTTATGGCATGATGGTATGACACATTATTTTGCAATTTCCATGTTGAAATGTAATAATATGTCCTTGGATTTTGTAATATTTCTTCCTAGGGTAGTTATGAAACAAAATTCTATATTTGTGATTATGGATTGAGTCACACTATTATCTTACATCATCATGTTTACTGCAACTAATGTGGGAGAGGGGATTTACAAAAATCCATCTATTAAAAAATTTAGGTTTCAAAAAATTATTTTTTTGATGGAAAATAAATGAGTCTCTATGATTGCAACTAATTTTTGGAAAACATCACAACAATACCTTTCTATATTGTTGAATTCGTCTATGTCTTATCATCATGAATATAATTGATATAAAGAACAGATAATCAAAACATTCAATGAAATTAATTGGTCATCTGTTATGGATATAGAATATCTTTTGTTGGGAATATAATATTAGGGTAGTTCTATAACAATTAATAATATTAATCATTGAAATATAAGGATCCTTTTGAGATTACATCACTTGTCTTCATATTTTAACTAAACACGATTTTTGTGGGGATATATTAGGCTCTTATTGTTGATGGGAACCTGAAGGGGGCATCAAGCATCGATCAAGGGGAACTAAATCTAAGAGTAGGACACATCATTATGAAAACATTAGTGAAGGATTTGGGAATATGGGTGGTAATATAAGAGTGTTTGTAGCACAAGAACATTTTACATTCATTTTCCATCGGTGGGGTAGGACAAGAAAGAATAATAAAAATTGTCCCCAACCAATAGTGGAGTGTTGATCATGGAGAAAGATTGTCCATATACATATATTTAGTGGGACATAGTAAAACATTTTCAGTGATAGAGGAGCCAGACATAGTAAAAGTGTGGGAAGGGGATTTATACACCTTTTATGTCTGGAAAATGGAGTTCTAAAATCCAAAGTGGTAGAGGCAGTGGACATGGTGTTTCTAGGAAAGAGTTCACATACCAGCATAGTGGTGAAACTCAGGGGAGTCAGATAACATCACATGGAAGATTGGTATGATCTTTTTAGGAGTTGAAAACTACAAATCTAGATATCATGGTCAGACCATCAAAATTTAAAGGTATTATTCTGGTATCTTCTACATTATCTATTTTCTTTTTTGATACTGGTAACTCTCATTGCATTACATCAACAAAAATTTGAAATGGTTTCATTATAGTGGTATACTTTCTGAGCTATGTTTTGATTATTCATAAACACTTTTGGGTATGAACTAGAGAAATTTGATTTTTAATTTAATGTTCCATTACAGTTGGGGAGTATCATTTTCTATGGTATATTAATATCTTAAGAAATTTTAGACTTCAAATTAAAAATTGGCAAGGACTGTATAGTCGAATATTTATCACATAATGATTTTCACGGGTGGAGGTGGCTTTTACAACTACTATGGGGGACCCATGTATTCACTATGGGGAGATGGATATCCATGAAGGACAAGATGTTCCAATTAATTAGAAACTAGGATATCTCAAGAGATATTTAATATTTATTATTTAGATCATGGTTATGGTATGAGAAGTATCTATTCCACCATACAGAAATGCACTAATGGAGATTTAAGATTTCATGACTCTGTTTGAGGTTTTTGAAGATAATGGCTTTTCCGTAAAAGTATGTCTCCTAGGGGATCAACTTTTTTTTCAAATAAAGAATACAAGACTATAAATAAGTTCCTCAATTACCTAATGATTTAAAAGATTAATATAATGATCTTGTTTCAGTATATGTATTTAGATGATCTTTTTGACCATTTGAGAGAAGGTTGTGTGTTCTCAAAGAACAACAAGAGATCATGCTATCAACAGCTAAGATTTCATACTTCGAATATACCAAGATCTACTTTTAGAATCATGTATGGACTATATGAGTTCCTTGTAATGTTATTTTGGTCAATAAATGAACTGGTGGTGTTTATGAACGTGATGAATAGAATCAAACCCCCAATACTATATTAGTTCACTATAGTATTCTTGGATGACATATTGGTGTAGTTCAAGACTCATGATGATTATACCAAAAATTGTGACAATGTCTTTTGTGCATGTAGATATAATTTTCTATGTGATGAGCTATCTATGTACCAGTTTCGACTTGATTAGGAATACATATTTGGAATCATAATCTTGGGTGAAGGTGTTTATATATCTGGGAAAGCTTTAGGGAGTTTTTTCTTTGGGGTATTCCAAGATCATAACAAATATCTGAAACATTATGGGGTTTCCAGGATATTAAAAGATATTAATCCAAAATATCTCCCACATAGAAGAACCTATTTTTTGAATGGCCAAGGAAGGGATAAATTTTGAATGGTGGAGTTCCTGTGATAATTCATTGTAGGAGTTGAAAAGGAAAATGAAATTAGTAATGATCTTCGTCTTCTCAAAATATGTGAGGAGTACATGGTGTATTATAAAACATCTATGATTGCACATGGAGTATTATGGATGAATGCTGATCGAGTTTTGGTGAACAGGTCATGGTAGTTGATCCCTCGTGGATGGAACTACACTATGAATGGTCATGATATAGATGTCGTTGTTCATGCTCCAAATTGTTAGTTTAATTATTTTTTGGGAGATTAATTTAAGGTGTTTACTGATCACTCAATATTATGGTATGTTTTATCACTGTGCTATTTCAATATATTTGTCACAACCCGTCCCAGTGGGGCCCGAGCCGCAACATCCCATGTCCGCCTCCAAAAGGCAAGGGGCTGGTGACTAGCACCGAGTAGGCATGCTACTAACATGGGAGGCATTGCCTATAAACCTGTACACACGCACACACATCTCCAAGCCCAACATGATGAAAAGTAAAAGTTTCTAAAAGGAAAAGTTGAATGCATTCAATAAAACCCAACCAACAGTGTACGACAGGGAAGTAAAGTACAGTAAAGTAAAACCCTGGGCCAAAAGTACAAGCCCACCAAAAGAAAGTCTGCAACAAAGTCCAACCTATAGAGAAAGGTACTGGGACTAAAACCCGTCACTAAAGGAACACACATCGGCCTGTCTGATCTCACTGAACGTCATCCGGTCCTGGTCCGCCTAGAATCCTATCAAAGGCTCGCTCTTCTGCACAAGACACGACACGTGCAGGCCAAGCCCATGCAGGGGTGAGTATAACAATACCTAGTAGGACACCCCGAAAACCACAAAGGAAGTAAAAAACGGGAAAATACCACAAATAAAGGTAAATTCTGCTCTACACAGCATATGTCTATGGAACATATAACAAAAAAATCCAGATATACTCATACACAAACGACCTTAGCGAAAATGCAACTAGGATCTAGCTCGAAGATTCCACTAAGCATACCATCGGGGTAACACACTCCTAGGTCTAAAGAAAGGGACACGATGTACTCGTTCCCGGAGAACACACTCCACTAGTACCTTGGGAACATGATTCTAAGATGAGGATTATAGCCAATTCATGGGGTGATTCCGACAACTCAGTCTGAGCTAATCCGCTAAGCAGAGGATCGGCGTCCGGGTAATGTTGGTCACGTCGATACCAAGAACTCTACCTAGGCTTCCAGGAATGAATAGAGGATCTGGCTATAAGTATCATAGAGGGGATTCTAACAACTCTATTCAGGAAGTTCTGTTGAAGGGATAACACTCCTACATAAAGGAATTGATACCATAACCTTTCGAGAATTACCAGGGGTACGAACCCTAAGAACTAGTCCATGTCATAGAAGGAAAGTAGCTTAAGCCTTGAAGAAATTATTACACGGCGTGTAGAATGATTACACTTCGTGTTCCTTGACCCTGGGTACTCCCCGTGTAAATGGCCCCTGTCGTTCATTCAAGCCGTTCAAAACCAAACTAAACTACGTGAAGGAAAGTACATGTCGTGATCTTTGACACCGGGTACTGCCCGTGTAAACGCCCCATGTCCCTTGGCTAGTCAGACATAAAGCAACTACATGGCGTGTAGATGCAAATCACATGCCATGTTCGAGCACCTGGGCTCGCTCCGTGTACGCTGGCCATGTGCATGTACACGGTCTCTACCCGTTTCTGTGTCGCATGCCCGTGTACCAGTACATGGGGTACCCCGTGTATCTGGCTGGGTCTGGCCATGGAGGGGTATAAACGGCATGTCTGTGGCCGTGTATCCGGCCCTTGTCCGTGTACTCCCAGAGTACACTCCGGGTAACCCCACTGACGAACACACTCCGTGTAGCCCATACTACACGACATGTAGTCGGGAAAAGTCCAAAATCGCTGTTCTTCCTCTGTGCGCCTCGGCTGATTCTCTGGATCTTTATTTTCTCGTCTGTTCATCCCGAAACTCTAGATATCGGGTCGCCTTATCTCCGTGAAGCTGAATCCTAGGGATTAGGCCCTTCAATCAGCTCCAAAATACGATTCTGGCCATCCGAACGGAAATCGTCCGAAGATTGATTTCTTCCGATCTGCTTTGATCTGTCCACTGAAACAATCATCGCACCTCCGAAAAACCACTGCGGTGTTGATCCTTTAGATTGGGATCGTTGCATTGCAGAACAGATGTGCAACGATCCGTTATTAATCGCCCCGCGAAGAACGCGTAGAACGCTCAAGAAGAACATGAGAATTGGGGAAGAAGAAAACAACAATTCGAGAGTGACAAACCTCGATCAATGTTCGTGTCGATCTTGGTCTGTCACCGATAGATGCTTCAAAAATACCAAAATAAAATCAATAATCACATCCCCAAAATCCTCACAAAATCTCATCCAACAAGAACTATCAATCCACGAGCTAATCCTTTCATGGATTAGTCCGCGTTCGTCGTGGAAATCAAAACCGGGAATGGAAAATGAAATCAACATCCTACCAGGATTCACTGCATTTTCCGACGAAGATCTGCTCGCCGCGTCGTCGTCGCCATTGAAATCCGTCAAGAACGTCTCTGCTGCCACATTGGGGGGTTTTCTCAAGAACCTCCAGGGACACCAAGGGTTTTCAGGGTTATGGGGATGTAACCTTAGACCCTGGCGCAAGCCATTTTTTAAAGATGATAAATATATAATATTTTAAATGATCTTATTGTAAGAATAAAATATTTTTATTAAATATTTTATTACTGTTGTGTCCAAAAATCCAGATTTCACCACCGACCCGTGCCAGCCAATTTTAGGCCTCACCTAAGGTAAAATCGTTGTTCCGATCGCAACGATGCCCTCAGATTTCTGATCTGAGCACCTGTTTGGGAGTTATTCCACTTTTTCAGGAAAACTGCACACACGTGTAATTTAATTAATAAATTAAATTCATTCATTTGTTCGGGCACACCGGGCCCCGGAACAGCACACCCTCATAGAGCCTGGTCTCGAAATAATTCCCATATAATATTAAAATAATTCATGGAATAATACGAGACATAACATCACACCCACCTACATCCCCAAAAATCCAAAACAAGGGCTACTAAAAAATAAGTGGGTACTGCACGTGAATCTGAGCCTCCCGCTCCCACGTGCTCTCCTAGTGATTCCTGGGCTGCCATCGAACACGCACCCAGGGAATAGATCATCCACAAAAGATCTTCTCCTGCCAATCCTCGATCTCCACTGGGTACTCAGCAAAGGTCACTCCCTCGTCGATGTCCAGCTCGCCCCAGTCGATGATGTGCGATGGATCATGCACGTACCACTGCAGCTGCGACACATGGAAGACGTTGTGTACCCGATCCATCTGAGGAGGTAGAGAAAAGCGATACGCCACCATTCCAACTCTACTCATAATCTGAATAGGTCCAATGAACCTCATAGATAGATTTCCACCTTGGCCAAATCTCTGCAATCCCCGTCGAGGTGAGACCCGAAGAAACACAAGGTCTCCCTCCTCAAACTCCAAGGGCCTCCGCCTCCTGTCGGCATATGACTTCTGCCCACTATGTGCCGTATTCATCCACTCCTGGATTACCTGCACCTTCTCTGTAGTAGCTCTCACCATCTCTGGGCCCATGATTGTTGACTCTCCTGGGTCAGTTCAGCAAAGTGGCGACCTGCAGGGTCGCCCGTACCGAGCCTCGAATGGTGCCATACCAATAGTGGAATGATAACTGTTGTTATAAGAAAATTCCACCAGTGGTAGGTGATCCTCCCAGCTACGACCTAAGTCAAGTATGCAAGCTTGTAGCCTATACTCCAGGACCTGGATGGCCTGCTCTGTCTGACCATCATTCTTGGGATGAAACAATGTGCTCAAGCGTAACTGAGTCCCAAAAGCTTCCTGCAATCCCTTCCACAACCGGGATTTGAAACGAGCATCACGATTTGTGATGATCGTGGATGGTACTCCATGAAGCCGAACTATCTTCTGCACGTAGAGGCGTCCCAAGATCTCTACTGAACTCTATACCCGTATGGCTAGGAAGTGGGCCAACTTGGTGAGTCGATGAACGATCACCAAGATGGCATTGTGTCCCCAGGACGTGCGTGGTAAACCTGTCACGAAGTCCATGGATATTCCATCCCACTTCCACTCTAGAACCTCAAGGGGATGAGTCAAACCTACTGAAACCTGGTGCTCAGCCTTTACTTGCTGACAATTAAGCCACTAAGAAACAAACTCTACCACATTCTTCTTCATCCCTGGCCACCAGAACTGACGTTGGAGGTCCTGGTACATCATTGCCATGCCTGGGTGCACCACCAAAGGGGTTGTATTGAAATCCCTCAGAACCTCCTCCCTCAATGTCACTGGTATTACCGTGCACCCTCTGAAAAGGACAACGTGCTCCCCTCATTCTGAAAAACCATCAGCAGCTTCACCTGTGGATATCTGAGCACATAGAGCCTCATAGCTAGCATCCTCTCGATGTGCTTCCCTGACTCGCTGTAAGAGTGGAGGGGTAACAACCATCGAATGAAGGTAAGCTACCCCATATCTATCCACGAAGGACAACTGCAAAGTGGCCAACTGCTTTATCTCCTCATCCAGCAACTGCGAACTAGATTTCCTACTGAGATCATCTGCAACCATGTTCCCCTTCCCCTGAGTATAAACGATCTCAAAGTTGTAATCCTATATGAACTCAAGCCATCACCTCTGTCTCAAATTCAGATCCTTTTGATAAATGGTATATCTGAGACTCTTTGGATCAGAGTAGATGGTAAACCATTATACCATCAGGTAGTGCCACCACATATTTAATGCGAAGACTACCACTACCAACTCAAGATCATAGGTCGTGTAGTTATGCTTATGTTGTCTTAACTGATGTGAGCCAAAGGAAATCACCGCTTTCCTCTGCATCAGGACACAACCAATCCCAGTTCATGATGTGTCGCAGAACACTACGTACTCGACACCCTCCACCAGTAATGTCAAGATTGGGGAACTCTTTAGACTCGGTCGTAACTGCGGGAAGGCTTGCTGGCATCTCTTGGTCCACACGAAAGGCTATCCCTTTCGGGTCAAAGCTGTCATGGGTGCTGCAATCCTGGAGAGATCATGGATGAATCCCCGATACTAGCCTTCCATCCCAAGGAATCTCGGTACCTCTATCATGCTCCAGGGTGTCTCCCATTCTAGCACTGCATCCACCTTTGCTGGGTCCACTGCTACACCATCCGCTAAGAAAACGTGTCCCAAAAAGTGGACCTTTTGAAACCAGAACTGACACTTTGTGAGTTTTCCATACAACTGGTTCTCTCGAAGTGTGTCCAGAACCATCCTTAGATATCTCGTGTGCTCCTACTCAGACGGAGAGTACACAAGGATATCATCAATGAAGACCACCACAAACTAGTCTAGATAAGGCTGAATGATCCGGTTCATGAGTCCCATGAACACTGTCGGGGCGTTCTTCATGCCGAAGGGCATCTCCAAGTACTCATAGTGATTGTAGCGACATCTGAAAGCCATCTTCGGTATATCCTCTTCCTGTACTTGCAACTGGAGATAACCTGATCATAGATCAACCTTCGAGAACCATCGTGCCCCTCTCAACTGGTCGAATAGGTCATCGATCCTCGGATGTGGATACCAGTTCTTCACGGTCACCTGATTCACGCACCGGTAATCCACACACAACCTAAATCTCTAGTCCGCCATCATGGGAAACAGCACGGGGGGCCACCTAGGGTGAAACGCTGGGTCTCACAAAGCCCTTCTTTTGCAGGTCATCCAGCTGCACCCTCAGCTCACGATGTTCTGCATGAGCCATCCGATAAGCTGATGCTGATATCGGGGTCGTCCCGGGTTGCAACTCAATTAAAAAATCTATCTCCCGACTGGGAGGTAGCCCAGGGACATCGTCTGGAAAGACGTCCGCATATTCAGCCAGCACTGCTGGAAACAGGCAACTCGTAACATCTGCCGCACCAAGCGCTAAGCTAGACAACTGATGTATAATCGGTTGTGCCCTTCTATGCACGAGTCCAACCTGCGCTGCATGGGTCTCTCTTTCATTGAAAAAAGATAACCTCGTTCCATCACTACGGACACACCGCACCCTTCGCCTAAAACAATCAATCTGGGCATGAACTGTGGATAACCAATCCATGCTAAGAATGACATCATAAGGCTTCAACACTACCACCAAGAGGATCCAACCGAAAATATCACCTCTAAGGGTCAGGTCACACTGCCTGCAACGTTGTGTAATCTCTGAATCTTCTCTAGTCAGTGTTTCTAAGCATAAGGGTCGAGTCAATGGCTCAACTGGAATCTGAAGGTCTCGAACAAGACAAGCAACCGGAATGGAATGGCTAGCACCTGTGTCTATCAATGCAGAAGCCAAAGTAGAAAAGTCACAGATAGTACCTCTAATCATTCCCGGAGTACCTGGGTTATAAGCATCTGCCACCTACAGCTACCCCTGCCTCTGTCCACCAGCTCCCTAAGCCTGGGGTAGACCTCCTGGGGGTGGTGGTGGTAAAGGGTCGAAATGCCGACCACCTCCAGATGCTCTCCCAGCTCCTCTGCCATGTCCACCGCCTCACGTATCTTCTTGATCCACATGTTTCCTCTACCTCGGTGGTCCATCCACTACTCCCTGGTCAGTATTACGGAGGGTCGGACAATCTCGAGCAAGATTTCCCCTACCGACACATGAGTAACATCGCCTCTCTCGAGGCTAGCTGGAAGCACCCTGTGAACCATGCACGGCTGATCCCCTATCCTGGGATCTCCTATAGAAATTTCTCCCATGCCTGGGTCCCTAACGTCGGATCCCTACCACCGAGGTCTATGCTCCAGCTCGCCCACTACTGACAACTGTCAGCTGTCATTGCTCCGCCAGGAATCTCTCGACCACCAAAGCCCGCTCGAGCACCCCAACATAAGTTGGAATGCTCATAGGGATGATTCTATCTCGAATATCTCGGCGCAAGCCCCGCTCAAAATTCAGAGCTCTAAAGTACTGATCTCTGACCATATCCATCAAGTACTGCGAGAGGTCGGTATACCTCGACGAATAGTCAGCCACCGTCATGGTTCCCTGCTAGTGCTGAATAAGCTCCTGTATACATACTGCTCTCAGGGTAACCATTTAAAACTCATATCTGAAGAGATGCTCAAAATCTAACCATGAAAGTGTCTCCTCTTCATGAGTTTGGATGACCAAACTCCACCATTGACCTACTGAGCCCTGACGAAGGCTCGCTGCCAGGATCACCATCTGGTCTATTGTTGTCCTGATCAAGCGAAAGACCCTTGTCACTGACTC
Source organism: Viscum album (assembly GCA_963277665.1). Classification (NCBI taxonomy): domain Eukaryota; kingdom Viridiplantae; phylum Streptophyta; class Magnoliopsida; order Santalales; family Viscaceae; genus Viscum; species Viscum album. The sequence continues at coordinate 709,614,315 of OY728156.1, forward strand.
AAGCTAGTCCTCTGCTGCCTGAGGTTTAGGCTCGCATTGAAACCAGAGGGGTCTCTATCTATAAAACTTGTGGAGTGTGCTCATCCAGCCCTCCTCCTCCATTGGTACAGTAGGAGCCAAACACTACCCTACAGGTGGTGGAATAACTGGCACACCACCTGGTGGTAGAACTGGGGGATCTGGTCCCTGTGTCGAAGCTTCATCACTGAGGGGGTCATCCTCATGATCGAGCTGCTGGATCCTAGTGGGTACGCGTCACGGAGGGATCCTGTTTAAGAAACAAGATGTATCACTGTGAGTGAGTATATCTGGAGGGATGAATCATGTAGGACATGGAAACCACAACAAATTCCTATATGATGCATATACCATTATTTTCCCCCATGAAACTAGTTTTTTCATGTTCCGAGTCGAAAATCATGTTACCAGAGCCCTGGTGTATGGATATGTCGGTAGCTGCACCAATACTGGGGTCCTTGGCCTGAGATCCGAACTCAAAACACTTAACACTATTTCGACAAACCAACTCACAGACTCCTGTTCCTATGGTAGAACCGAACACCTCTGATACCACTCTGTCACGACCCGTCCTAGTGGGGTCCGAGCCGCAACACCCTAATAACACCTCCAAAATGCCAGGAGCTGGTGACTAGCACCGAGTAGGCATGATACTAACATGGGATGCATTGCCTACAAACCTGTACACACGCACACACATCTCTATGCCCAACAAGCTGAAAAGTAAAAGCTTCTAAAAGGAAAAGATTCATGCATACACTAAAACCCAACCAACATAGTATGACAGGGATGTAAAGTATAGTAAAGTAAACCCCTGAGCCAAAAGTACAAGCCCCCCATAAGAAAGTCTACAACAAAGTCCAACATGTAGTGAAATCTACTGGGAATGCAACCCTTCGCCGAAGGAACACACCTCTTCCTGTCTGATCCCACTGAACGCAGTTCAGTACTAGTTCACCTAGAATCCTGTCAAAGGATCGTTCATCTGCACAAGACATGACACGTACGGGCAAAGACCGTGCATGGGTGAGTATAACAATACCCAGTAGGACACCCCGAAAACCACAAAGGAAATGCAACAAAGGGAAAATACCACAAATAAAGGTACACTCATCTCTACACAATATATGTCTACAGAACATATAACAAGAATATCTAGATATACTCACACACAATTGACCTTTGCGAAACCGCTACAATGATCTAGCTCGAAGATTCCACTAAGAATACCATCGAGAGAACACACTCCTAGGTCTGAAGAGAGGGACACCTAATACACATTCTGGGAGAACAAACTCTACAAATACCTTGGGAACATGATGATCAGATGAGGATCATAACCAAGTCATGGGGTGATTCCAACAACTCATTCTGAGCTAATCTAGTATGCAGAGGATCAGCGCCTGTGTAAAGTTGGTCACGTCGATACCAAGAACTCTACCTAGGGATCCAGGAAAGAATAGATGATCCAGCTCTAAGTCTCATAGAGGGGATTCCAACAACTCTATTTAGGAAGTTCTGCTGAAGGAAGCATTCTCCTGCATAAAGGAACTTATACCAAAATCTTCATGGAATTACCAAGGGTACGAACCCTAAGAAGTAGTCCAAGCCTCAAAAGGAAAGTAGCTCAAACCTTGATGAAATTATTACACGGTTTGTAGTATGATTACACACCGTGATCCTTAACCCTGGTACTGCCTATCTAAATGGCCCGTGTCATTCGTTCAAGCCATGCAAAAGTAAACTACACTGTGTGTCGGAAAGTACACGCCATGCTCTTCGACGCCGGGTACTGCCCATGTAAATGTCCCGTGTCCATTGGCTTGCCAGAAATAAAGCAACAACACAGCATGTAGATGAAAAATAGATGATGTGTTTGAGATCCTGGCCCCGCTCCGTGTACGTTGGCCATGTGCCCGTACAGGGTCTCTGCCCGTGTCTGTGTCGCCTGCCCGTGTACCAGTACACGGGGTACCCCATGTATCTAGCCAGGTCTGGCTGGGGAGGGGTATACACGGCGTGTCTGTGGACGTGTATCATGTATGTGTCCGTGTACTCCCGGAGTACATGCCAGGTAACCCTACTGACGAACTCACACCGTGTATCCCATACTACACGGCATGTAGTCGGGAAAATTCCAGAAACTATGTTCTTCTTTCGCGCACCTCGTTTGATCCTCCAGATCTTCGTTTTCTCGTCCGTTCATCCCGAAACTTGAGATACCGGGTCACCTCGTCTCTGTGAAGCTGAATTCGTGGGTTTCGGCCCTTCAATCGGCTCCAAAATCAGATTTTGGCCATCCGAGCGAAAATTATCCGAAGAAGGACTTCTTCCGATCCACTTAGATCCTTCCGCTGAAACAATCATCGCACCTCCACATGATTCTTGCGGTGTTGATCCTTCAGTTTGGGATCGTTTCATCACAGAACGGATGCGCAACGATCCATTGTTCATCACCCCGTGATAAAAGCCAAGAACGCTCACGAAGAACGCGAGAATTGGGGAAGATGAACACAACAAATCCAGAGGGTCGAACCTCGATCGATGTTCGTGTCGATCATGTTCTGTCACCGTTAGAAGGTTGAACAATACCAAAATGAAATCAAGAATCACATCCCCAAAATCCTCTAAAAATCTCATCCCGCGAGAATGATCGATGTGCGGGCTAATCTGATAAGTGATTAGTTCGCGTTCATCGTGGAAATCAAAACGGGGAATGGAAAATCAAATCAACATCCTACCTGTATTCGCTACATTTTACGGTGATGATCTGCTTGTTGTGTCGTCATCGCCATCGAAATCCATCAAGAACGTCGCCGCCACCACATTGGGGGGTTTCCTCTAGAACCTCCAGGGCCTCCATGGGTTTTTAGGGTTATGGGTTTGTAACCCTAGACCCTGGCGCAAGCCTCTTTTTAAAGAGGATAATGATATAATATTATAAAATATCTTAATTCAAGAATAAAATATTTTTATTAAATATTTTATTACTATTGCATCCAAAAAACTAGATTTCACCACCGACCTGTGCCGGGCAATGTTAGGCCTCACCTAAGGTAAAATCGCTATTATGAACAGAACAGTGCCCTCAGATTTCTGATCCGAGCACCTATTCGGGGTTTATTCCACTTTTTCAAGAAAACTGCATGTGCACATAATTTATTTATTAAATTAAATTCAAACATTTGTTCCGGGCTCACCGGGCCCTCGGAACTGCATGTCGTCCCAAAGCCTGGTCTCGAAATAATTCCCATATAATATTAAAATAAGACATGAAAAAATTCAGGACATTACAATATTAAAATGGATATGGTTTATATATATTTAATCAATTCAAATTGAGCTATTACATACAACAAAGAAGGTAAATTGTGTTGCAGATGCTATGAGAAGGAAAAAATAGGAACATGCAGTTTTGGACAATATCACTGAGTGGAAGATGTTGACATTTCTAGATAAGATGCAAGTGGTGTCTTAAGAGAGTCATGAATAGATAAATCCCATAATAGTATTAATGTAGTGGAAACTTTTGAGTAGTATTAAGGGTTTGTAGATGGTCGATGTATTATTTTTTAACATGTGTGAAATACATGAAGGTGGAGAGTCAAAATAAGATTGGAGAATAGATGAGTATGAGATACTCTACATCAGAAATTTTGTTTTTGAGCCGTCAATAAAGGAAGCGGTTATTAAGAAAGAATTACATGGATTGATGTGAAAGGTACAACCATGTGTTACCATAATGTACCATGACCTGCAATAATAGATCTAATAGTCATACATGAAAAAGGAGAAAGTATGTTTCATGATGCAATGCTTCACATATCATAAGGTGATGGCAGAACATTAATGATCTGAAGGTTTTCTTAATCATTTTCCCATTCCAAAATCAAAGCGGGATGAAATGAAAATGTATTTTGAAGTGGTTTCATGAAAAAAAAAATAAGGATACAACCTGTGCTAATGGTAATTGACTAAATAATGAGTCACATTTCTTATAACTATGGGATCCCTTTATAGTAGAGTAGTTTGGAGAGATATATTATTTGGAGATATTTCACCTTCATGGGGTTCCACAGACTATAGTTTCATATCTTGACTCGTATTTCACATAACACTTTTGAAATGGCATTCAAAAATAACTTCGAAAAATTGATTTATTATGTAAGGAATTCTATCCATAGACATATGGGTAGTAATAATGTACTATGTAGGTTCTTGAGGATATGTTTTGCGTGTGTGTGATTGAAATATGTGGATATTGGTAGAAGAACACAGTTTTATAATACCATTCCTATAATAACAGTCACTAGGAAACTATAAAGTAGGAACCATATGATGATATTTGTGGTAGACAATAATGATCACATTAATAATAAATATAGGATTGTGATTTATAGTTATTGAGTCAAAGTATCATGCAAATGATGTGAGAGATGGTTTGGCTGTTTTAGAAATATTTGGGTACATATAAGTTTATGAATAAGTCATATTATGATAGTTGAAGAAAACCCATAGAGATTACCTGATGATTATGTATTCATTTTTGTGTCACTTAAATTTGGTCACTTCATGATACCGAGGCAGGGAATGTTGGCACCCAGGTTCATTTTACAGTTTGAGGTTGTGCGGAGAATCTGGTCTAGGGAATACAGTTTAGCACTACCATAGAAGTATATTACATTGTATGATGTTTTATATGTTTTCAAACTTGAAAAGTATCACCCCTAACCTTCTCATGTGATCGATGTGGATGATGTGGATCTAGAGATAGATATGTTCATTGAGGAACACATGATATATGTGTTGGATCATAAAGAGAGTGTGTTGAAGGGAAAAACCATTATGATATTTTATGGATTATGAAAAAATGAATGAGTATATGAGGAAATGAAGGAATGTTAATTTTATACGAGGGCTCAGAGTCCCAACCATTTTGTATTAGAATCATAGATATAGTTGTGAGTATAGCTCGAGGATGCGCTTCTATAAGGATTGGATATTTTATGATCCTTAACATTTCTTGATTCAACTCATGATTTTTTAGGTACTATATTGAGTTTAATTGAGTAATTTTTTTTTATATATTATCATGTGGGGTGTTTGGGATAACATTGAGGAAAATTGAATGATAAAAAAAGGATTTCGACGATTATCACATGAAGACAGAAAATTATGAAACCCATCCTAGAAAACATTGAAATCCTGAATAGTGGGAAATTGGAGAGTTGCCACATGATTTTTCAGACTGTTCACCCATATAGGTTAAACCATCAACCACTAAAATTACTTTCACATTGTTTAGGTTCATGGCGAGGAGAAACATTTAACATGAATTAAATTAGCCTGAAAATTATTTTTCAATTTTACCGAAAAATAATTAATCACCTGAGTCAACCCCACTCAAAAATAAGTCATCTTAAATGTTTTTGGACATTTCCAAATGAATTCCACAACATCCCAATTCTATTAATCTCATATAGAGGTCTATATCAATAATCACTTCTACTACCAGTATGTGGATCCAATCGTGTTTTATTCCTTGTCATCCACTTAAGATTTCTATTTATTTTAATGGATGAAATCTTCTTTTTTTGGTTGATCTATATCTATATTTACTGAATCTAGACCTATGATTATGGATATATATGTATTGATGATATTTCATCCTTTTTTAAAGTTGATTTAATGTTATAGATGTGGATCTAAACTATATCATCGAGATACCAAATATATTAGGATTTCTTTTGGTCTAATATTATTCAATGGTTTGTAGTAGATTTTATAATATTCCCCTTCTATTGTCATTTTTTATGTATGTATAAATTTTTTATAATTGATAGTTGTCTTTAACAACTCGAAAGATAATTTTATTTAGTAATTATGGCTAATTTTGTTATTGGTTTGTTGTTAAAATTGATGATTAAGGGGGGTTAATAATGGAATTAATGTGTTCCGTATATTGATGATTAATTGGGAAATTAAATGCGAGTTCTATGATATTTCCATTTAAATAATTAACTAGAGTATTAGTTATGATATATAGGAATATGTGATTTAGATAATTGATCATAGGATTAATTATGCGATGTTGAGATAATTGTTTAGAGATAACTAATTTGATGAATTAATTATGAAATACCATAATATATGATTTGAGATATTTAATGGTAGACTAATTTTGAGATAGTTATTTCATGAGTTTATATACTTACTGATATATTAATTATAGGACATTGGGGTGATTATTGATGAAAAATAATTTTTGAATTAATTATGTTATATTGAAATGGTTGACTTGAGATAATTAATTAACTAATTAATGGAGTTGATATACATTATAAATTAGGGAATTTATTAATGTTAATAATTTGGTAAACTAAGATATTAAATAGTAATGTATTTGATGCTGAATAATTAATTAGTAACATTATTGTTTGTAAAATAATAGGAACCCGGTCATTCTAATGCTATATGTATGAATGGAAACATGGTTTTTCACTTGTGAGTAAGGAAATGAGAAAAATTTTCATTCAATTATAATGTATACATGGTAACATATTCACTATATGTATGATTAAGTGAATCTTAAACTGGTCATTCTATAGAAAATTAATAACGGTAAAATAGTGATTGTAATTGGGAATTTTAATATTTGTGGTGTGGGAATATATGTGTGAGTTTAAAAATAGTATAAAAAGGTCCCCCGAGATATGTTTTCATGAGATAATATTTCAATATCTAAAATGCGTTGAAATTTGTATTGAAATTTGATATCACATTTGAATACATCTGGCTTTGAAACGAACTGATGTAGGTATTATGTTATGATATTACCTTGAACATTTTGGCTCTAACATGAGCCAAAACCAGTTTATGTTATGAGTGACCTTCTAAACCCCGAAGTTAATGAAGTTAAATATGGAATAAATGATATTGTGATAACTATTTATTCTTTAATTTCACTCACTTCCATATAAAACTGCATAAAATATTACCTGATTGGTAATTATTTTTGAGATTGTCAATGTTTTCTTGACAAGTCATACTCACCTGATAGGCTGCCTGATCGGTACCCAAATAGTCTTTTTATGGGTGGTTGGGTTAAGGAAAAATTCCCTAGAATAGATGGATAATTTCATGTTTTATATCAAATAAAAGGACCAAACATTGTTCATGTTCAACTTTGGAGTCATTGAAGTATTTATTTTTAGTTTTAATTTTTGACACTGGATGCATACTTTAGTACGAAGTGATTTATGTTTTATATTGATATTGAATTTCCAATTTTTTAATCATGATATATTGGTATTTTCTATATTTATATATGAGTATGGTATTTTTATTATTTACTATATTATTATTTCTATTAAAGAAGGTATTTTATCCACTTGATTGATTTATTGGACCCTCACTACAAGTTAGTAGCCACTGGAATATGGGGATGTGTGCATGAATTATTGTGACTAACTAGATTGGAGCACTGATATGTGTCCCCATGGCCATGATTTAACACCCAAACTCCTCAAACAATGAAATATCATAAGGGTAAAAAATTGGCAATCACAATGATTAATAATTTATAGAGAGTTAAATAGGTTATCATTTATGATCATTTTTTCCTTCAAAAGATGGAGGTATGATACTTATGAATGTATCTTTCATGAAATATTTTCCAATATGGATGAATCCAATTAATTTTTGTAATTCCACATTTTTGATAATATTGGTCTTCTTATTTAGATGATTCTTTTCAGGTTTAAACATCAAAATAAACCTTACGAAATAAGATATCAGGAATATATATGTAAACATTATTCTATGACAATCAATGTGTCTGAGTTTCTTTTGAATGTTTATATGATTGAGATGGATTTCAATGAATTGATTTTTGGTCAAGATTTATTTCAAATATTTAAGGGTCACTTTGATTTTTATACCCAAAAGGATAGACTCGCAACTCCAAATGGCATAAATATTCTATATATAGTATATTGGTATGTGGATGATAGTAGACCAGATCTATTAGAACTAGTGGTTTCAAATATCCATTAATAATTGGAATCATTTACCTTGAAGTTTTTGGGTGAAATTTGTAATAACTATTTCCTAACTATATTTGACAATCTTTATTCAATTTTCCTTTAACTATTCTCAGGGTTTCGTGATAAAATGGATCATGATTTTTGGGTAGATCAACTATTGGGAACCAGAAATACCTAACATATATTTTATCCAATGAAACTACTTAATTTAATGGATTATATATTTTTATTTTGAAGATTCGGATTTAAATGTGTATATTTAAGAAATAAAATCTCAATGGGAAGAATAATGTTTGATTTAGAATAAGAAAAATAGAACTTTTATATTATTTGTTGATTATTATAAGAATAACCAAGTTACGATAATGAAGTTATGTTCTCTTCCACTCATTTTATATCCATTTGATATATTAATTAGAGACACATGGTTATATTAAAACTGAATTACAATAGGGGTATCAGAAATTTCATGTTTGGGTGGAGGAAATTCTAATTACATCTTATAAAAGTATTATTGGACATTATGGGAATGTGTTAATGTCTTCTGGTCTTATTAATGCATCATCTATATTTATGTAAATGAGGTAAACAATATTTTAGAGGTAACATGATTCCTATATAATGGTGTTTTTTGATGATATAATGATATATTTTTTAAAAAAATCAGACCTTGGGAAACAGATGGATATATTGTTGGGTATATTATATGAGAATCATCTTTATGAAAATTTATCAATGTGTTATTTTTGGATATAACTGTTATGTTTCCTTGTACATGTCATTTCTGAAAAATGTTCTGTTTGGATCATCAAAAAGAATAATCAATTTCTAGTGGAAATAGAAAAATAATATATTTGAGATAAGTAGGTTATCTGTCTTAGATGGACACTGGTGATTTTTTTGTACTACATTTTTCTAATTTGGAATTACTAAAGATATATTTAATGGGGAAATGTGGTATTTTATGAGGGAATGATGAATGTTAAAATTAATTTTATTAGATTTTGTGTTGACCTATTGTAGAATGTTTCATCACATTTCTATAGCTTGTACAGGGAATTGTAGTATATTTAGAATAATTATGATATATATTGGGAGGCATTTTCATTTGGTCTAACCTTATTATTTTTTTACATCTCACGACTATTATAGGTTCATGAGATGGACTACCCATCACATGAATTTGAATTTTATGATTTTTTATATGAATTAATGTCCTAGAATCATTATAGGTTTGTGATAAATTCATAGTTTTAGGTACTATATATGTTTGAAACCTACTTTCACATAATGAGATATGAATTTAGGGAAATAGAAATGGATGGAGTATCTTCTAAAATTTAAATTTGAATTAATGTGTTGACCGAGTAAATAGAATAATATAAGGGATTCATTAATTATGAAATAATTAGCATAGTTGGATAAAGAGGATTAACACTAGTGGAAATGAATACTTTTTGTGTATATGAATCTTCATTATGTATTACATGGTGGTGTTGTACATTTCATTATAGTTTTGTATGTTCTGGCTTTGGTGGAGCTGGTTAAAGTATATATTGAAGCTGATCATAATTGTGTTACTATTTAGTGAAAAATATTCTCTTTGAAAACCATCCATGGTTGGGTCTTCTATGGCAGATTAGTGTTGAGATTTTGAGATTATATGGTCATACATTAAAATTATTAGGTACACCTTCTTAGGGCCTACATGAGTGGAAAATGCCTATTCAACCTTTGATTCAAAATATGCATTATTTATTGAAGGAATCATTTTCCTTGGATTTCACGAAAATATATGCATGTATGTATTTCTCAATATTACTCACATTTTAGTAGGTCACAAGAGAGATTTTATGGCTAGAAGGTATGACATAGTATATAGAAATTTCCATGTTGAAATTTTATAATATGTTCGTGGATTTTGTAATATTTCATCCATGTACAGTTGGGAAACACAATTCAATATTGGTGATTATGGATTGACTCACACTATTATCTTACATCATCACGTATAATGTAACTAATGTGGGGGGGAAATTAAAAAAAATACATATATAAGAAATTGTTATGTTTCAAATTATTATATTCTTGATGTAATCTAAGTGAGTCTATATGATTTCCTCCCATTTTTTTAAAATAATTTCAATAATTCCTTTGAATATGGTTAAATGTGAGTATGTCTTGACATAAAAAATATAATAGATATAATCAACATAAAATCCAAACATTGAATGAAATTACTGGGTCATGTTTAAAGGATATAATATCTCTATTATGGTGAATATACCATTAAAAGATTACTCTTAAAATAAATACTGTTAATCCATGAAATATATGGATCCTTTTGAAACATTATGAGAGAATCTCATTTGATCTCTATTTTTTGGTATAAACTGTTGAGATATTACAAATTTGATCAATAATTGAAAAATATATAATATAGAATATAATATTTATTCATAGGATTATTTATTTGTCTTAGAGGAGTCACAAATCATATGAAGGACATCGTCGGCCCTCATTGTTGATTGAGGAGAGTGTTTATAGATTTTTTAATATCTCTCCATTGATTGGGAATCATTATTTATGAAAAACAATAATTTTTTTTCATATACGTATTCTCGTGAAATACATAAATGATGTGGTGTGGTTGAATATTTGTTTTCATTTCACTAGGGATCAGTTCATTGCAAAATGTGTTTTGTATAAGTTAATTGACAACATACTGACCTGAACATTACAATGTCAATATATGGGATCACATTGACATATCATTGGATGAAATATGGATTCATATAATGATACATATTTTTGTTAGTAAATAGATGAGATTGAAGGTTAAAATCATATATCTAGTGAAATTTTTATGGAATCCTGAATGGATTGATTAAGAAACATGTGACCCAGAAAAACAAATTATTATGTAGTATCCTAAACACCTCTCGAGAAATGGAGGTTGTCCATTTTAAATGGTCTGAATGGGAAATGTTTGGAATAATATAGCACCCACAATTTTATTTAGTTGAAATTTGATTCATTTAATTTCTGTCTATATAAGGATTGGGTTTTGTTTCGTGAGGTTAAGAGGTGTTCTACCTTGTATTATAGTAAATTATGGAGGAAATTGTTTTGTGTAGTGTTAGTAAAAACTATCAACTGTATCTTGGAAAATTTTGAATGGGAATACCATGGAAACTGGTGTGGATAACATTTCGTGAATGGTTTGTAGATTCAATGAGAGGGGCAAAGAGAATATTTTTTTCTTGAAAAAGAGGTAAAATCAAGGTTGGAAAGTAGTTTGTATAACCATGTGACAAAATCATGTTGGTTGTGCAATTGAGAAAGTAGAACCGCATGGTCGGTGCCTAGATTCCAAATCCATGAAACCAAACCTTGAAAAATATAGTCGGAGCTCCATAAAATTATGATCTAATATGACATATCCCCATTAACCATTTCTACACTAATCTATTATATTCTAAATTCAATTTTTTCCCAAGGCATGACAACTGAATTCCTTTAATTCAAGAGAGATCTTAAGGGAATCATTGGGAATTGTAGGCCTAAAATCATCATTATGTATTAATTCAACCTCATAATTGTTAAATAAATGTTTTTATATCTCCTAATACCATGGATTTTGTATATTATTCTTTGATCATTGTGTTTTGGGTGTTTTTATACAAATATCATTTTTTAGATAGTTATAGGAATGCTGGTTTTGATCTGAAAATAATTATTGTTGTGTAGTTCAATATTTTTACAACTTTTTTATGATTGGTGGGTTCACATTAATCTCCAAATTCTATAAAAATTGAATTATTAGGTTAAATTAAATGTTTTTTTGAAATTGTTTTTAAATCCTTGTGTGATGTTTGTAGAGACCCTAAGTATGACGTACATAGAAATTACATTACTTTTTTATAATACTTAGTACATAACAAAAACACACACACAAGGACCGTAATAGTTTAGTGTGTTTGGAAACATGGAACGTAATCTTCTAATCGTGGTGAAAGATCTTCAATATCTCCCATAAAGATCTTCCTTTTTTTTATACCTAAAACCTTTATTAATCTCATGGGGAAAATAAAACATAAAAGGGTGAGCTCAAATTCTTAGTAAGGCTAAACAAAAGAAATATCCATCACATCATATTCATAAGAACATAACATTTTGGGAAATCTTAACCTGCAAAAGAGAACATAATATCATAACATGGGATAAATCATAGTATTGAAATGTAATCCCAATAATCATAACTTAAAACATGACACTTTGTGGCCTACCCTCATAATCATAGAGACTCATTTCTTATTAGTCAAGACTCGTTTCCAAGACTATCTTAGTGGACAAAGTCCCTTTCTAAACCGAGTTCACTCCTTGTTTCAGTCCTGTTTCACTGAACCGGTATAACCTACCATTCCAGCCATGTCTATCTCATGAGATATAAAATCTTTACCTAATCCATTAGAGGTAGATATAGGTCCCACCCATCTCATAATGATATCATTCTTATGTGTGCCAAAAAATCATAAATCATACATCATTGCATAACCCATGTAGTAAAAATGGGATTCATAAACAACATGACATCCTAAAACAATTCATATAAGATAAAATAATTCTTAAAAATAATTCCATCACAACATAATCAAATCCATGTAATAATAGGGATAGAAACAGAACCCTATATTATCGTAGATGGAAAATAATTTTGATAAAACACTTGAACTCCATTCTTGAGGAAAATATCCTTTTGACTTCAAATACATTTTCCTTTCTTAACATGTCATACTATTTTAAACTAAAAGATGTTGATTAAAAATAAACTTGAAAACTTGTAAAGTAATATTCTTGGAAATAATGTTTTAAAAATCCATTCATGCCGTATAAGTTAAAAAAATATTCTTCTTGTACTTTTGTCGGAAAAGTAAAAAAGTACCTCGTACGAAAAACGACAAAAGATTCCTTTCATATATTTTACTAAAAACTCACCGAAGGGTAAAATTGGATTTAAACAATTTTAGGTGGATGGAAATAATATTACATATTGAGGAAACATGTATTTGGTTGATAAAATACACCCCAACAAATACTAATGTATAAACAATCTCGGATAAAAATGAGATTGTGATATTTCCCTTACCTTAGGTCGGATTTGCTTTGTAAGTGTCCGAACCTCCTGTATAATGATTTAAATAATGTCTTTGACTTATTACAGAATCATATTCATTGTTATTATATCATATATGGTTCACTTATGACTTTATATTACCCGTTCTTTTGTAAATTAATGTTAAAGTAACATTTTGGGTAAAATCGTCTCATTTGTCGTTCGTGTTTTAACTTGTAATTATTCATATGATTACTTCAATCATGATTACTTAATTACATAATATAAAACATGATTTATATATAATATATATTCATAATATACATATATATAATAAATCAGAAAATGGAATGAAATACACCGTTCAGGGAGACGGTAGGCCGTACGTACGCATGAACGTTGTTTTCGTTTCCTTATTGAGTTGAATGGAATTAAGTAGATGACATACATATATATACACATAAATATGGTATCATTATTATGTCATATATTTCATGATTACTTATTATATGTACTTTATAATCATTCATGAATGGTTAAAGTGGAGAATGAAACTCATCGCGTCGTGGAGACGGTAGTCCGTACGTACGCACGAGCGATGATATCGTTCAAATGATCGTGGGACTGTATTGGAGTGTATGTATACTATTTCATAATTAATATAAATTTAAAATAATCATATATAGTTATTATTTACACCATTATACCCATCTATGTAAGGTGGTGGTGGAAAATAGATTTCACCACGGCGTGGAGACGGTATTCCGTACGTACGCACGCGCGGTGATTTCATTTTCCGTAGGATGGATAGACAGTGAAATAGGTTTGTTTCATACTTATAATAACATATCAGTATATGAGTGATACTGATGTTATTACTTCATAATGAAACAACTAAAGAAGAACAAGTGGAAGAAGAAATAAATATTAAAGAATCGGTAACGGATATTACCTCTTCTTTGAAGTGCTTCTTTGAGACCTCCTTTTAGGGCACTAAAATCGGTCTTTGAAGAAGACCAGAACCTCTAGGATATCTCTAGGGAAGTGTAGAGAAGAAAGTGGAAGGGGTTGGCCCAGCATGAAGGCTCAAAGTGGGGTGAGGAAGAGAGGGAGGATGTGCCCTTTTATAATGGAGGAGAGGGGCACCTTTGGAATAACTAAAAATATTATTTTATTATAAAGTCAAGTTCGGTTTTAAATAGCTCCAAATTGATTTATTTCGAGGATAAGGTTGGGATGGGTATAAATCCTCGCATCCAATAGAATTTAGACATTTTTAGGTTCCTATTATAAACTTATCATTAGATTTAACATTAAGATAAACAATTTTACTTTTACCGTGTCTTCTTGTGTTCTTATACTATAAGGTTAATAAACTTACTATAAGCAGCCAAATGTTCCCCAAGTTGTTTATTATTAATATATATAACCTTATCTAAGTCATTTGGCCGAACCTTAGATTTTTATGAAGAAAATAACAATTAATAATATAATATTTATTTTAAAAACTATTTTATGTCAATTTTGACACTATTTAGTAATTGATTTTTGTGAAAAACATAACAGAATGATAAGTTCAAAAAAAGTTAATTAAATCAATACTAACATGTCAAATTAACCTATATAATTATTGGAATTCATAAAAAGTCTCAAATTATATTTATTTGGGTATTTACAACATCAATTATGTCAATATTTAATTAGTAAGATAATTACTGCATCATCGTTGTGTCATAAATGAATTAAATTATTTAATGTCTAAAAATTACAAATAAAATACAATTATGTATTAAATCTTATTATATTTATATTGAATATTTATAGTAGAATTTATCTTATGTATAACCCCATCTTAAAAATGATTTAGTTATTAAACATTGATTTTAACTATTTTAACCCTTATTTAAATAAATTAATAATAAATGTCCTAATCTAATCCAAGTGGGTCTAAATGGTCATATTTTATTCCTAAGTTTGTTTTTGGTCGAATTACACTTGTCCAATAGAATTAGAACATGTGTTAGGGTAATAAAAATATCATTTTTACCCTTAATTACGCTATTTACTTTTAACCGTGGTAAAAAAAGGAAAAAGTTACTATTCACCAAAAATTATTTTCATCTCATTGAACCACATTTTAGTCCTTGATATTAAACGTGTCTCTCGGATTTTCGAAATTCCACTCACAGAAGCGGTAAAATTATGTTTTATGAAAAATTCAGTTTTTTTATCTACTACTTAGTGGTTTCACTATTCATCAAAAATTGAAAGTTTTCAGAAAAATACCAAAAATTAGGCCTAAGCTATATTTGATATTAAGATTTCAAAAATGATGCCTATTTTACCAAATTCAGAACATATCAGTTGCATTAATTAATTTTAAAAATTTGTTCCCGTCGTCAAAACAAATAGCGTGTTTTTAAGAGATAATAACTATCAAAAGATTCACAGTTGTTTATAGCTGGTTTAAATGTGAAATTACATCTAATGACCAAAATTGTATTAAATTTAAAAAATATATTCTAAATATACTTTAAAAGCACTCAAATTAATAATTTATCATTATTAATTATTTCTATTAAAAAAGTTATTTTTAATTAAAATTTTATAATTTTCACTATTCATTAGAATATGAAAGTTATCCGAAAAGTACCAAAATTTCACCATAAGCTAATTTAGATATTCCGAATCCAAAAATGAAGTTCATTTTGAAAAATAAAATTTAAAATATTTCAAAAAGTGGTTATTACTATTCATAACGGCTAGTTTTAATAATATTTTAATAGCATATCGTTGTATAGTGAAACTCGGTATTACGTACTACACATGCTATCGAGGAAGGTCGTGATTGCATGTAATGCAAGGCAAGTCAATGACGCATGTTGTGCAAGCTACTTTTGGTGTAGCGTACAACAGAAGACATTAATGAAAAGAATATTTTTTATAAAATCTCGGGGTGTTACATTCTACCCCCCTTAAAATGAATTTCACCCTCGAAATTTTTCGGGGTTATAAATGGTTTACTACTTGAAAGTTTATTTAATAGAAACACACATCTTAAAAAGGAATACTGAAACCATTCTTTAAAAACAAATGTATGAATCATAATGGTTACCCAAATATACTAATCACTGGGTTTCCACATAGGTGAAAAAATGGATATGGAAGAGAAATCTAACCATCATGTTCTAATGGAGTGAGGTAGAGAACATGGCTATGGAAAAGCCAGTAATCACAAAGCCATAAATTTGTGATGATCTAAGGTACAATCTAATTCATCAGATATAAGAGTACTAGGACAACATTTTTGGTTTTCAGGATCATTTCCCTAAAGTTGATGAAATTTGAATTAGGAGAAATACATTCGTGATTTTGGTACTGTGTCACCGTTGGTCATTCTTTGGACAATTTCCACTTCAACACTTAAAGAAATGAAGTTGTATTTGTCATTCGTGAAGTGTTAGCAGATCATGTGATAGAATGATGGGTCATTCCATTTGTCTTCAACAAAATGATACAAAAGTTATCAAAAATACAAAAGACCATCTATGGTGAAGTTAATCGTATACGATTCCAAAAATGAACTTATACTTCATATATCATACCGTGTAATAAAATATAACTAGTTTCTACTAACCAGGGACTTCCTGTAGGCCAGTGGTAGGCGATAAAGGCTAGTCGCACTTCGGTTGTGGGTTCGATTCCCACAGCCTTGTCCGACGCGATGGGCTGTCGCCCGTCCTGCAGGTTGTCCTTTTTCTAAAACTACATTACTATAACATCCCATCAATAATATTGAAAAAAAAATTATCCTTAAACAATACTAACATATGTCCAACATAGTCCATTCCAATCTTTAGGCTTATCCATAATACTGATGCCCAATCTCATATTATAGTGAAAACGATTACCAAAGAGTTCATATAACAAGCATGTTAATACCATTGTTGATCCCTGTATATCATGAGATATGTCTTGTTGGTCATATTCCAAACATTCGAAGGCCTTAATCATGTATTCTCTTGAATACCCATTGAACCTTAGTGAAAACATGAATGCAGTTAAAAGTTAACACTTTCTACATACCCAAATCCTCAAAATACTATATACTCAAGCCATGATATCACTTATTCCTTATATCAATCATGAGCTCATGAATATTACCAAACATTTCATTTTCTCCTTATCCCTTCATTATGCACATATCATCTACTTTCCAAAATATTTGAATCACTTTTCATGGTTACTGGTACCTTAAAATTATTGAAAACCACAATAGACCAATACATAAATATTTCAATACACCATAAAAGTACCTCAACAACATTAATCTTGAATACCAATACATAAACACTTCAGTCCATCCACTTCAATGATTGTCCTGGAATAAGTCCTTCCTTGATTTAGAATTAACTTTTTAGGTCAGGGCATTGAGTTGGGTAATGCCCATGTTCTCCACAAATAAGACATTGAACTCCATAACAGTCTATCACTCTATGGCCCTTTTCCCCACACAGATAACATCGGTCCCTCCATTTGAGGTATTTCTCAAGATTCTTCTTCCCTTCTTTAGAAATCTCAATCTTCCTTTCTTCATGCTCCTCAACATGCGAACATGCATAATAGTTTATCTTCCACTTCTTTGATGAATTAGTCATAACACTAAATTTCACCTTGTTAATCATATATCGCGATGACTGATTTGGAAAAATCCCAATATCTTTCTCTCTAGGAATTACACAATTTTGTTGCTCATAGTCACCAATTTGTCCATTGAATTCAATGTTAACCGAATTCTTTCTGGTTCCCTCAATTAACTAAAACACAAAAAGAATCTTGTGAGAGGAAAAAATCATGCTAGAGAAAACAACATAGTAAAGGGGGAGTACCCTAAATATCTAACATCATAGGTTAAATTCTAAGATTGTTAGCAGAATTCTAGGACTATAACCTATACGTATACTTAACCTTAGAGACATCCCTAGACATACCATAGAAATATCTCTAGGGATCTCACTATTGTTTTCGCATCCAAGTTTCCAAAGGTTGACTAAACCTTTCCTCTGATACCAAATGTAGAGACCCTAAGCTTGACGTACATAGAAATTACATTACTTGTGCAGAATACTTTGTACATAACAAAAACACACACACATGGACCATAATAGTTTAGTGTCTTTGGAAACATGGAACGTAATCTTCTAATCGTGGTGAAAGATCTTCAATATCTCCCATAAAGATCTTCATTTTTTATACCTAAATCCTTTCTCTATATCCTAGGGAAAAGAAAACATAAAAGGGTGAGCTCAAATGCTCAGTAAGAGTAAACAAAAGAAATATCAATCACATCATATTCATAAGAACATATCATTTTGGGAAATATTAACCTGCAAAAGAGATCATAATATCATAACATGGGATAAATCATAGTAGTGAAATGTAATCCCAATAATCATAACATAAAACATGAAACTTTGTGGCATACACACATAATCATAGAGAATCATTTCTTATTAGTCAAGACTCATTTCCAAGACTATCTTAGTGGACAAAGTCCCTTTCTAAACCGAGTTCACTCCTCGTTTCAGTCCTGTTTCACTGAACCGGTATAACCTACCATTCCATCCATGTATATCTCATGAGATATAAAATCATTACCCAATGCATTGAAGGGAGATATAGGTCCCACACATCTCATAATGATACCATTATTATGTGTGCCACAAAATCATAAATCATACATCATTGCATAACCCATGTAGTAAAAATGGGATTCTTAAACAACATGACATCATAAAACAATTAAAATAATATGAAGGAATTAATAAAAATAATTCAATCACAACATAATCAAATATATGTAATAATAGGGATAGAAATAGAAACCTATATTATCTTATATGGAAAATAATTTTGATAAAACACTTGAACTCCATTTTTGCGGAAAATATCCTTTCTACTTCAAAAACATTTTCCTTTTTAACATGTCATACAATTTTAAACTAAAAGAAGTTGATTAAAAATAAACTTGAAAACAAGTAAAGGAATCTTCTTGGAAATAATGTTTTAAAAATCCATTCATGTCGTATAAGTAAAAAAAACATTCTTCTTATACTTTTGTCGGAAAAGTCAACAAGTACCTCGTATGAAAAATGAGAATATATTCCTTTCATATATTTTACTAAAAACTCACTGAAGGGTAAAATTGGATTTAAACAATTTTAGGTGGATGGAAATAATATTACATATTGAGGAAACATGGATTTTGATGATAAAATACACCCCAGTAAATACTAAAGTATAAACAATCTCGGATAAAAATGAGATTGTGATATTTCCCTTACCTTAGGTCCGATTTGCTTCGTAAGTGTCCGAACCTCCTCTATAATGATTTAAATAATGTCATTGACTTATTACAGAATCATATCTATTGTTATAATATCATATATTGTTCACTTATGACTTTATATTACCCGTTCTTTTGTAAATCCATGTTAAAGTAGCGTTTTGGGTAAAATCGTCTCATATGCCGTTCGTGTTTTAACTTGTAATTATTCATATGATTACTTAGATCATGATTAATTAATTCCAGAATATAAAACATGATTTATATATAATATATATTCATAATATACATATATATAATAAATCAGTAAATGGAATGAAATACATCGTTTATGGAGACGGTAGGTCGTACGCACGCATGAACGCTGTTTTCGTTTCCTTATTGAGTTGAACGGAATTAAGTAGATGACATACATATATATACACATAAATATAGTTTCATTATTATGTCATATATTTCATGATTTCTTTTTATATGTACTTTATAATCATTCATGGATGGTTAAAGTAGAGAATGAATCTCATCGCGTCGTGGAGACGGTAGTCCGTACGTACACACGAGCGATTATATCGTTCTCATGATCGTGGGACTGTATTGGAGTGTATGTAATCTATTTCAGAATCAATATAACTTTAAAATAATCACATATAGTTATTATTTACACCATTATACCCATCCAAGTACGGTGGTGGTGGAAAATAGATTTCACCACGTCGTGGAGACGGTATTCCGTACGTACGCACGCACAGTGATTTCGTTTTCCGTAGGATGGATAGATAATGAAATAGGGTTGTTTCGTACTTATAATAACATATCAGTATATGAGTGATACTTATGATATTACTTTATAATGAAACAACTAAAAAGAAGAAGTGGAAGAAGAAATAAAGATTAAAGAATCGGTAACGGACATTACCTCTTCTTCGAAGTGCTTCTTTGAGACGTCCTTTTAGGGCACTAAAATAGGTCTTTGAAGAGGACCAGAACCTCTAGGATGTCTCTAGGTAAGTGGATAGGAGAAAGTGGCAGGGGTTGGCCGAGCTTGAAGGCTCAAAGTGGTGTGAGGAAGAGAGGTAGGAGGTTCCCTTTTATAAGGGAGGAGAGGGGCACCTTTGGAATAACAAAAAATATTATTTTATTATAAAGTCAATTTTGGTTTTAAATAGCACCAAATTGATTTATTTAGAGGATAATGTGGATATGGGTTGAAATCCTCTCATACAATAGTATTTAGACAAGTTTAGGTTCCTATTTTAACCTTATCATGTAGATTTAGCATTAAGTTAAATAATTTTACTTTTACCATGTCTTCTTGTGTTTATATACTATAATGTTAATAAACATATTATAAGCAGCCAAACGAACCCCAAGTTGTTTATTATTAATATATATAACCTTATCTAAGTCATTTGGCCAATCCTTAGATTTTTAGGAATAAAATAACAACTAATAATATAATATTTATTTAAAAAACTATTTTATGTCAATTTTGACACTATTTAGTAATTGATTTTTGTGAAAAACATAACAGAATTATAAGTTCGAAAAAAGTTAATTAAAACAATACTAACATGTAATATTAAACTATAAAATTAGTGTAATTCATAAAAAGTCTCAAATTATATTTATTTGGGTATTTATAATATCAATTATGTCAATATTTCATTAGTAAGATAATTACTGCATCATCATTGTGTCATTAATAAATTAAATTATTTAATGTCTAAAAATTACAAATAAAATACCCTTATGTAGGAAAACTTTTTAGATTTATAATTAATATTTATAGTCGAATTTATCTTATGTATAACCCCATATTAAAAATGATTTATTTATTAAACATTGATTTTAACTATTTTAACCCTTCTTTAAATAAATTAATAATAAATGTCCTAATCTAATCCATGTGGTCCTAAATGGTCATATTTTATTTCTAAGTTTGTTTTTGGTCGAATTACACTTGTCCAATAGAACTAGGACATGTGTTAGGGTAATAATAATATCATTTTTACCCTTAATTACCCTATTTACTTTTAACCGTGGTAAAAAAAAGTAAAAAGTTACTATTCACCAAAAATTATTTTCTTCTCATTGAACCACATTTTAGTCCTTTATATTAACCGTGTCTCTCATATTTTCGAAATTCAACTCACAGAAGCGGTAAAATTCAGTTTCATGAAAAATTCAGTTTTTTTAACTACCACTTAGTGGTTTCACTATTCATCAAAAATTGAAAGTTTTCAAAAGAATACCAAAAATTAGGCCTAAGATATATTTGATATTAAGAATTCAAAAATGATTTCTATTTTACCAAATTCAGAACATATCAGTTGCATTAATTAATTTAAAAAATTAGTTCCCATTGTCAAAACAAATTGCGTGTTTTTAAGAGATAATAACTATCAAAAGATTGACACTTGTTTATAACTGGTTTAAAGGTGAAACTACATCCAATGAACAAAATTGTATTAAATTGTAAAATATTTTCTAAATATTCATTAAAACCACTCAAATTAATAATTTATCACTATTAATTATTTCTATTAAAAAAGTTCTTTTTAATTAAAATTTAGTAATTTTCACTATTCATCAGAATATGAAAGTTATCCGAAAAGTACCAAAATTTAACCCTAAGCTAATTTCGATATTCCGAATCCAAAAATGAAGCCCATTTTGAAAAATAAAATTTACAAAATTTCAAAAAGTGTTTATTACTATTCATAAAGGCTAGTTTTAATAATAATTTAATAGCATATCGTTGTATAGTGAAACTCGGTGTTGCGTACTACACACGCTATCGAGGAAGGTCGCGATTGCATGTATATCAAGGAAAGTCAATGATGCATGTTGTGCAATCTCATTTTGGTGTAGCGTACAACAGAAGACATTAATGAAAAGAATATTTTTTATAAAATCTCAGGGTGTTACAATTTTTGCGGTAAAGCAGGATTATTTTTTAATTTTGGATGTTGTGGGAAAATATTTTGAGTTTTGGGAATCCAATATAGTTTAAAATTATAAAATTATTATTTTTTATGCATGACAATGGTTTTCTTAATGGTATAAAGAGATAAATGTTTTGGTAATGGTTTTATATGGATTTTAGACAACATGTTTGGTGTGGGTTCATATTAATTTGACATGACCTTGTGTGTGGGGTCTGTTCAATTTGGGAACAATGTATTGGTCACCTTATAATGACATTTTGAGTTATTGATAGACCTCCCATGAGTATGAAACTCTACCCATGTGATGAATTTTTTTAGTGGGGACATTAATAGGGGTATTCAAAATGATGTGAAATGGATCTAGAATTTATTTATCTCTTTCCATTAAATTTTTTAATGGATTTGTTATAATCTATTTTTAATACATAAAATTGTTTTAAATTTATTTTTCTATAAATATTTATTGAAAGGAGTATGATTGGATAACATTGTGGAAATTAGAAAATGTATAAAATCACCCACTTCATGGCCATTTTTTTTTTTGAAGATTTAATATATATAGATACAGGAAATCGTAGGTATCTAATTAATGCAATAATTTATATATACTATTTTCATTGTATTTCATGTTAGAACTTAGAGAGGGCTGGGTTAATCTTATTTTGTAACATGATATTTTGTAGTCTTTTTCTATATTTTTTCATTGATTATGTTTGTTTTATATAATTACTATGATTGGGTTTATTTTTCTATTATGTTTTGGTTTTTATTATTAACATAATATTAATATATAGGTTTAATTTGTAATGGTTTATATATTTTTTATGTTTCATTTTTCACAGGGGAAACTAGACCTCAATAGTTATTATAAAAGTTGTAATTTAATGATGTACTTCGGTATATTAGGGATGTCATATAAGGCCTAATAACACACTAATAACTTCTCAATCTAGTGAGGAGGTCAATGATGTTAATACAAACCTCTTTAATAAATTACATGTACATCACCATGTGGGAGCATTATTTTTCTAATTGTGTTCCTAACTATATGTGGGGTATAGCTCATGAATATTTTATCCAAATTGTATATGAATTATTATTCAAATCATGCACCTAGCCTATATGTGTAGTTTCACATTGGGTGTGGATCTTTGTGGTTAGAAAGAAAATCAAACAGTGTTTTCCAATAATGATACTCATTAATGAGATTAAATTTACATTTTATCCTACCTCGTAATTTTATTATTCCTCATATTTCTCCCCCATTCTATTCAAAACCAGTACACAATATTCATCCAATGGTAAATCCCATTGGGATATATCTATCTCCCATTCTAATGATTGGAATCACATATCATTGGATTCATTCGATCTGTATCGATAAGATCTAGATTCCACCAAATTATAATTTTGTTTTCTCATCCAATATAGACATATAATTCCATGTTATCTATGACTGACTTTGTAATGATTTTTTTTTAATATTTCAATTTCTCCAATTTCCAAAAAAAAAATTCAGATAATGGATGAGTGATGTTTCAGATATATGATTTATGTGGTCATGATTCATTAACCATAATGGTTTATTGTTTATAAATTATACTAGTTTCGAGTCACATAAGAAATTAGAATGTTTATACTAAAAATTAAAAAGAAATACAATAAATACATAGTATACAAATGTGATGTCCCTTAGACCACCTAAAATTGATGTTGTTTGAGACCTAACCCCGAACAACCTTTTATGGGGAATTAAATTATACGACAGCGTTTTACGAGCTTTGAATAGCATCATCAAGACTATTATTTAAAATTTTATTGCATAATTAAATACTCTTTTATGAATTAAATGGTTTTGGTTTAATTTTGTTGTTCTTGGTTAGAAGTGGATTGATTAATAGTTTTGTAGGACTAAACTAATAAAATTTAATTAGTAGGATGAAATGGTATAACAACAATGATACCATTAAAAACATTTAGCTGAAATTTTATATTAATTTAAAAAATGATATAATTCAATTTCTATTGGACTAATTTATACCATGATCGATTTCCTTGGACTTCTAAATTGTTAATTTATATACATAATATTTTATATTGGATTAAATTATGTTTGAATGGTTATACCATCACACTCACCCATTAAAGGAACTTATGAATGAAATGTTAAGAATTAATTCTTTAAAGTATAATCAATCGTGGCTTCCCATTCTATTTATGGGATTTCTATTCCTTACTATAATTTTATATGAAGTCCCTTTTAGTTACAGTCAGGGTATTAATTGTTATAATGGTGAAAGAATGTCATACTTTTTATTGGCATGGAGTCACTTAATATTAAGGAAATGTTGTCATTTATTATTATTGGAATTAAGTACCTTATTATTTATAGGCATTAAGTCCCCTAATTTTTAGCCTAATGTTTTTCCTAATGATTATGAGAATGGTTTCCATTATTAATCATGGGAATTGAATCACCAATTAATCTAGTACAAGGAACCATTATTATTCATGAGAGTTAGGCACGGTGTCACAAATAAATTTTGAAACTCAAACATGTGTTCCATTATAAATTCTGACACATGGGAATAGAGACACTTGTTTAGAATATTAATCTTTTTATTATTCATAAACACATGAGTAAAGCCTTTGGCCTAATGTGGTGCTATAAAAATAGGGATATATATATAACTAGGAATATAGATAATATATATACATAAATGTCTATATAAATATATGTGTTTATATATATATAGTGTGTGATATATTATTTTAGGTATTCTGGACCTGATGATGAATGTGTGGTCTTCTATGTGTCTATACTGGAACCTGAGCCACACAAGATTATATACATTTATTTTATAAAACTATTTTTATTATTATACATGGGAATTATTAATTTTATATTCATGTTTTGGGATACATTTGACAATTTTTGTGCAGGACTATAGAATATATATCATACCATGCTATGGTCACTGATTGGTACCTGAACAAACATCATGGATGCTGGTTCTGGATCATGGATTGTGTAACATGTTTCCACATGGGTACATCGTGTCTAGGATCATAGGACCATGCTAGTGATTTGGATTCCCCTAGAGTTACCCATAAAATATTTTTTTATTTTTTTCATGAACAATATTTTATTACTTCTACTATTTATTCCAAATATATGACTATCTCATTTACATTATTGCATGATCATTTATTTCCATTAATTATAATTTTATTTAATTCCATTTTTTATAAGTTCCTACTTCCTATATTTATAATGCTTCCATTATTGATTATATTTTATATAGATGTTCTACTCTGATTGTAACACCCCAAGCTTCCACAATACGTTTCCCTTTGAATAATGCAATGGCGTGCATTGTACGCAACTTCATGATTCTAACACACCACAACCAATAAAACTAGCCGTTATGAACACTAATACCTACTTTTTGAAATCTTATATATTTTATCTTTTGAAACGGACTTCATTTTTGGATTCTTAATATCAAAATTATCTTAGGGTGAAATTTTGGTACTTTTCAGATAACTTTCATATTTTGATGAATAGTTAAAATTAATAATTCTAATTAAAAACAAGTTTTTTAAACAAAATAATTAATAGTGATAAATTTTTATTTTGAGTCGTTTTAAATTATATTTAGAATATATTTTTACCATTTAATCCAATTTTTTTTATTGGATGTAATTTCACATTTAAACCAGACATAAACAAGTGTTAATGTTTTGATAGTTTTTCTCTCTTAAAAACACGCTATTTGTTTTGATGATGGGAATTAATTTTTAAATTAATTAATGCAACTGATATGTATTTAATTTGTTAAAATAGACATTATTTTTTAATTCATAATATCAATTATAGCTTAGGCCTAATTTTTTGTATTTTTCTGGGAACTTTCATTTTTTGATTAATAGTGAAACCACTATGTGTAGTTAAAAAACATAATTTTTTACAAAACATTAATTTACCGCTTCTGTGAGTGAATTTCAAAAATCTGAGACACATGGTTAATATCATGTAATAAAATTTTGTTCAATGAGTTTAAAATAATTTTTGGTGAATAGTAACTTTTTACTTTAATTTTCCACGGTTAAAAGTAAATAGGGTAATTAAAGGTAAAAATGATATTAAAATTACCCTAACACTTGTCCTAATTCTATTGGACAAGTGTATCTCGACAAAAAACAACCTTAGGTGTAAAATATTATCATTTAGGTCCACTTGTATTAGATTAGGACATTTATTATTATTTAATTCAAAGAAGAGTTAAAAGAGTTAAAATCAATGTTTATTTACTAAAACATTTTTAATATAGGGTTATACATAATATATATTAAATTTTAATTATTAATTAGAAATATAAAAATATTTCCTACATAGCGGTATTTTATTTATAATTTATAGATATTAAATAATTTTATTTATTTATGACACAATGGTTATGTAGTAATTACCTAATTAAGGAAATATTAAAATAATTGATATTATAAATATCAAAAGAAATGTAATATGAGACTTATTATGAATTAAACTAATTTTCTAGGTTAATATAACATATTAGGATTGATTTTATAAATTCTTTTCGATGTAATAATGGTTTTATGAATTTATCCAAAACAAAATACCCAATAGTGTCAAAATTGACATAAAAGAGTTTTTCAAACAAATATTATATTATTAATTTATATTCAATTCCTAGAAATATAAGGTTCTTCCAAGAGACTTATATCATGATATTTTTATCATTAATGGACCACTTGGGGGTCTCTTTGATGTATATAGTATGTTTATTAACCATATAATATAAAAATACAAAGAGACTTTGTAAAAGTCAAACTAATTAACTAAGAGTTAATAATTAAAGATAAGGTTAATATAATAACCCAAACCTGTCTAAATTCTATTGTTTGAGTGGTTTTAGACCCATAACCACCTTAAACTTTAAATAATCCACATTTTAGCCATTAGAAACCGAATATGAATTTATTATAAAATAATATTATTAGCTTTTCCAAAGGTTCCCCTCACCCCTCTTATAAAAGGGAACTCCCCCTTCACACTAATTCACATATTCAAAGCCTTTTGGCTCGGACACAACCAGCCCAAATACCTTATAAACTTCCCTCACTACAACCTAGAGTCCTTATTATGATCATAAAGCCAACCTATGGAGCCCTTTTGATCAAATCAAAAGGAAGAACCCAAGAAGAGGTAATGTTTTCACCACCCTCTTTCAAGTTTTTTTCTTCTTCCGCTTCTTCTTTCTTTGTTCATTATGTTATAAAATAATAAATCCTGTATCTTATATATACTATGATGTTATTATAAATATGGTACAACCATATTCAGTATTCTATCCATCCTTTGAATGGCATGTCACCATACGTGCGTACATACGTCTTATCGTCTCCACGTCGTGGTGTAATTGTCATTCAATAAATTATTTTTTGGATGGGTATAATAATGATGTGTAATTCATGTAAATAATAAATATACCAATATAATTATTCTTTATATTTGATATAACATCCAATTATATAATATTTTTACATAAAAAATGATATTGTCGCTCGTGCGTACGTACGGACTACCGTCTCCACGAACGTGATAAGATCCATTCTCCACCATATCCATTCAAGTATAATTCTCATTTGATGATTAAAAATAATTTTTAAGGACTTGATATAATTCATGATATGAATAAGATACAACCTATCCATAACAAACATGGCTTACGTAACCAAATAATATAAAGGAAAATGGGTAAATTAACACCCAAAATGATGATAATACTAAGAAATTATTAACAAATCAATTTTAAAAGATCATATATGATATCACATTAATGTAAATGATTCTAGTATAATTAAATAAAAATTATTTCACCATTCTATAGGAGGTTAAATTAACATCGACCAAGGAAAAAGTAAAAAGTATGGGGTTTCTTATATCACTCTTAATTTCCTGAGAATTCCATTGTTCACCACTTATTTATTGCATGTGGTGTATGTGTATTGCCCATGATTGTATTCATTGTGTAATATAAATTTATTTATGGGTATTTAAATCATCATTTTATGAAACTTCTTTCATTGTGTATGTTTCTTAAGTTACCTAATCGATAAGGGAATTTTATGTTTCAATTTTCACTCATTCGGCTTCAGACATACTTCATTGATTATTTTACTCCAAGATTATGTGTGGAATCACTATTAATTTGATTATGTCATAATTTCTACTTCCCTTTCTATGGATATAATTTTCATACATATAATCAATCCATTGATAAATTCTCAAGTCATCGGTATGAACTTGATAAGAGCAATTTTAAATCAATCTCCATTTGTTGAGTTAAATATCCAGTTCATTGGTGTTGTTTTTTCAAGAATATGTCTGAATGTCATCTAATTGATTTACACTAAATATCAAATCATATTGAGTGTATTTATATTTTTCACACATAATTATGTCGTTTATTTATCATTAACCTAAGGATATGGTCTTTATAAGAGAATTCATCTCAATTTACATTCCATTGAGACTTCTTTGTGGTTATACACCAAATCAATTTTATATGGTGTATATAATGTACTTTGACCTAGTGTATCACTAATCCCTTTATTATCATGATATTATAATGTTTTTATTACCTAAATTATTTGTGTTCAATTGTCTATGTTTTGTTTAGAAACTCTAACTATAATACATTTTTATGTGTTTTAAAAATTTATTCATATAAATATTTCTCATTAATGTCCATGTTTTAAAAATGGTTTTAAAAATATATTTATATGCACATTAATGTTTTAAAATTAATATTACTCTTAAAAGTTTAAATGTAGTATGGGACACTTTAATTCTAAATTATATTTTTAAATGGCTTCTTGACAAATAGTGTGACTCTTAAATGATTTCAATAAAGGGTGATATTTCTCTTTAATAGTTATGAGGATTATTTTCATCTATGTCAATATCCGTTATTATTTTTGACTGAGATTAATCTGATACAATACAATCATCCATATTGTATCGAATGAGTTATGTTTGACTATGGATGTGCAATTTTTATACCATTCATGGTTTGTCGATTAAGTATTGACATTTCCTATGCTAGTTTAATAAGAATGTTTATGTCATATTCCAAAATTTTCATATGAGGAATGAATTGGACTTATTAGGTAACGGGTGGAGCCCTCTATAGATCCTCGATGCATCGATAGGTCTCATGACACAAACTAGTGTCTTCGAAAGAGCCCTTGACAAAATATTATTTGTAGTCTTGGCATGAGGCCTTGGATACGTGGTTATAATAGCCTGACATTATAAATTCTGTCATTATGAAAGTGGTTATTAATATTTTCATGTGATTATTCGACTAGTAGAATATCCAAGTGAATATGTAAATGGAATTATTTGATTTTATCCTTGACATATTTTTCTGAAGTTCACGTTTAAACGGTTTTGGTTTTAGTTAAACATTGCCTTAAATTTTTATGTTTATTTATGAATGTTTCCGCTATATTGTTATCCTTACAGAGCATTTGATCTCACCCCTTTCAATGTTTTATTTTTCCTATGATGTGAAGAAGTATTTTATGAATGACCTGCAGGGATAGTATGAGGGGATATGAAGACAATATGTTGTTGTAGTTTTTCACTTATTGATGCAATGTAAACATTATGAATATATCTAGTGTGTCCAAGGATACTAAACTAATCTGTCTTTAGAGACTTGATCTTTATTGTAATCATGCCAATGTTATGTAATAATGCACCGACTCTGGGTATCTAGGGTTGGGGCATTATAGTTGGTATCCGAGGAAGTTTAGTACAAAACTTGGAAGCTAGATTTAGATAAACTCTGATTAGAAAACGTAGACCTAAGATGAACTTTGAGGATTAGTATAGAAGAACATCCTAGAATTTTGGTAATATAGATATTTTTTGAGTTTTCCGAGCAATACATCCCTGTCTGGATACGAGTAGGTAGAGGCAGCTCTGGCACAGATGTACGTTGGGGTAAAACCCGAAAACACCGCTTTTAGCTAGACTCGAATGAGAACTGGTGCACGACAATGGGACTTGCTGCACTCTTGGTTACGACACTCCCGGGGGATATGCTTAGGATAATTTACATTTCCTATACAAACCGATTTGAAGTATTATATATATAAGATGAGATTAAATGACCTTGGTAAATCCTAATGTGTTTCAAATTGAGAATATAGTGACATGTAAATCTCTAAATGATTTTATGACTACTGTTACTCACACAATTATTTCTGGTTTTAGTCAATGACTGGATTGCAAGGAAGTCATAGTGACATTGAGAATGAAGTACAAGGTGGGAACAGTGGTGGAAATGAGCAACAAAATGGAATGTTGATAGGAATAAAAGATATAATATTTATGCCAAATTAATTTTCCAAAAATATGATCAACAATATATATATTAACCAATTCTCGGACTCAACAAAGAATAGAAAGGTGATGAATGATAAGAGCTCCAGCAGTGGAGACCATGGAGAAAGGAATCCTCAATTTCCATCATGCAGGAAATGTGGACGGATACACCAAGGTATGTGTCTCAGTGGGACAAATAAATGCTTTACGTGCGGGAAGGAAGGACATAAAGTGAATATTTGACGAATAAAAAGTAAGAGTACTATGGAAGAAGATAAAAATGGTCCCATGAATCCATTTACAGTCATTTTTCGTAAATGTAGCGGACCTGGCCATTACCCAAGTGAATTCCTTATTCTATAGGATATTTTCATGGTCAAAGAAGAAGCTATGTGGGAATAAATGGTTGGAGAAATGTTTTAAAAGTATCAGTGCTCCTTGTTGATGGGTTTACTTTGGAATAGTTTTCTCTTGTATTTTTAACCCTGCAGTTTTCCATGTGAGAATGATATTTGAGGAAGAATTATATTTTCTCTCGTGGATATAGTTATAAATAACCATTTTATTTTATAAGATCGTTTAGTTTGAGGCAATTATAAGTTATTATAATTTGTGATGAAAATGCAAGGTATGAGATAAGATTTGTGGTTAAATTATGTTATGGTTGTTTTGAGGAATTAATCACATTTTGTTAATGTTATAAAGTATAGTTTTTGAAAAAGGACAACACACAGACTATCTGACAACCAGTCTTGTCGGACAAAGCTATAAGAATCGAACCCACAACTAATGTGTGATTGGGATTTATCGCCTACCACTGGACTACGTGAAGTCCCTGGTTAGTGTGACTATTATTTTTAGTTAAATGATTTTATTGATCAATAATAATTTGATTTGGGATCTTATGTCTTATCAAATTAATACACTTAATATAGGAAAATGATTTTGTGATTAAGTGATAAATGTTATTATGGAAGTTTTTCACTTTTTTTTGAACACTATATGCCTAAGGAAAATAGAATCGTATGCGATTTCATTTGAGGAGTAATGGTGGATTTTTATCAATGTTTTTATTATGGATTTATATTGATTTGGGTAATTTATAGAAATGATTAGGTTAATTACTTTTAAGTATGTGACCTTAAGAGTAATTAATGTCATTTGGAGATACAATTTAACGTGGAAGCCTACATTCTTATAAATGTTTGGTTGAAATTATATGAAAATGAAGACTCCATTTTCTAATAAAACAACCATTACTGTGCACTACATTATATATTAATAACAATTAGATACATGATATGTGTTTGACATTACTTATTCATGTTTTGTTTCCTAGGGCCTTATTCCATGTTAATTAATATATTGAATAGTTTTGACTATATCAAATTAAGTTTTAATGGTAATAAAATTACACTATAACCTTCAGGGAATATACTAATGAAATGTTAGTAATTATTTTCATGATATGTAACTAGGAATGTATTCCCTTAGTATTTATTGAAACTTAATACATAGCTATTTAGGTTGTGGACTCACTTATTATTGTAGGTAATGAATCCATTATTATTATAAGAGAGGCCCCTTTAATATTTACTAATATTATAATGGGAAATATGTCCCTTATTATTATAGTAATGAAAACCCTTAATATTTTGGGGAATGATGTCCCATAGTATTAAGGTTTATGTCTCCTCAAATAATTATTTATGTGATATGAAACACCGCTAGTCTGTATAAATTATTATAGTTCATATAAATAAATTTTCATTGATTTCTAATTTTCTATGAAACACAGTGTCATAATTGATTGATATACAATCTTGCGAAATAAGATACATAGATTTTCGAATGTCCTACAATAAAGACTAACTTTTTCTTGTGTATCACATGAAAAGAACTTCCATGGATATCTTGTGTCACATGTATGACTTTGTTTTACCAAAGAAATAATATAAACTTTTATCATCATAGTTATCATACATATATTGGAATTAAATGATTGAATAAGGTTAACTAAATTATTGAAATATGATTTGCACAAGAATTATTTTGTGACCAAGAAATTAGAAGTAAAGATAAAAATAAATTAAAATTGATAGATGTTTTTATGGAAAAGATTTTTTATTCCCATAAATGAATTTTTTCTGGAATCTTCAATTACTCTCTGTCATTGAATGATATTAATGAAAAATATATGATATATATTGAATCAATTAAAATAATTTTTATAAATATATAATATTTACAAATGTAATTTTCCAGAGGAAAATTAGTATGTTTCTTAAAGAATGTTGTCACATATTTTAATGAAATACTTATTTAAAAAAATGAAAATTTTATACATGTTATATTAAAAATTAATTTTTTTTTTTTTGAAATTGAATCTTTAGAATCAGTTTTGGGGGATTTTTTTGGTATTTTTTAAAATGCATATTATTTTGATGAATATTAAAAATACTGATTTTTAATCCAAAAACTCATTTTTTAAATATAATTTATATTGGTAGATACGATTTAAAATTGGTTATAAAGAATCAATAGTTAATTTATTAATCCACTATTCAAATTTAGGTCATTTGAATCATTTTAAAATTAAATTTTGTTCTAAAAATGCAACAAACTTTTGAACATTTTAGATTTAAAATCAAACTTTCCCACCCTATATATGTTGATATTTTAAAATTACATTTACCCAATTTAGTGTTTTGATATTTTTAAAATGAATTCCATTTTTGAATAATAATTTCCATATTTTTTAAATATTAATCTATCATTATTGGAGAATATTGATATTTTGCATGTTATTATTTGTTACCACTATAAATGAATAATTTTGTAATTTAGGTAACTAATAAAATAACAAGGACTATAAACTTCCATTATATGATTCCAAATGTTATTGTATGTAGCAGATTCATCCCCAAAAACAAAAAATTTGTGTTTTAATTAATTATTGGAAATTTTTCATTGAAATGACACTAATTTTAATAAATTAAATTCACTAACAAACTATTACAATCTTAAATTCCATATTTATAATATTCGTAATATGGGGTAAAATAGAAAATAATATTGACTATTAATATAATTATGAAATAAAAAACAGTTATATACATCAAATTTAATTATTTTAAATTTTCACGGAAAAAATATTTTAAAAAATAACTACACTATGATGAGGAAATAATTATTTAATTAATTAAAAATGTAATTGAATTATTTAAGAAAAATAAAATAAAATAATTTCAATTGATTAATGTGATACAAAAAACTTATAGGTAAATAGGTCTTATGAGGTCTGTATTAAATTATTTTTTTGATTTAATATTAATTTATTGTCTTTTATTATATAATATCAATTAATAGTGTAAAAATTGAAACTAATTATATTTTATGAAAATAATATTTTTTAAATAGTTAAAATATTAAAAATAAATACTAGGGGACATTATATGTTCTAAGATATCATAAATTATACATTTATTGTTCAATTTTATCTTTGTAAGTAATCATCCAATCCTATTAATATTGAGTAAATCTGTAATTATAGTTAATATTAAAATATGTTAATATAGGATTTATATAAATTTTATAGTTTTAAATAACAATAGAACTTGTCAAAAATATATATAGAAAAATTATAACATCTTATATTCGAATAAATTATCTTTTTTAGGTATTTTTATATATAATAAATATTTTTTATATTAATAATTTTTTAAATTCCAATGTTAACCCACTCCATTCTATATAAATGTAAACATCATATTCTTTTTTCATCACACATAGAATCCTATTTGACTCAAAGAAACTAATATATTCCTCTTCTGAATATTCATTAATTCACCCTATATGACTTTCATTTGGCATAAATCCTTCCTGGGATGTCCTTTGGGGTAAATGAAAAAGAAATACTTGTATAAGAGGTAATGCTCATCAATGGATGTTTTCTTTTTTCATACATAAACCCATAAAATATTTTTATTTCATATTTGAATAATAACCATAGAATGAGAAATATAATAATATTTTTTCTGTGTTATGTTTATAGCCTACAACTTTACACAGTTATATCATTTGGGATACACAATCATCATTTGTCTATATAGATAACTACTTCCTTGAAAACTAAACTCATTCACTCATCCATTGCCACCCTTAAGGAATTTGAATAATAATATATTAACATTGTATATATTATATATATTATTTTTATAAATTTATTATTATTTTTAAATATTTACAAAAAATATTCCACCATGCATTATTTTTTATTATAATATAATAACGTCGTTTGAGATTACTGTGGACTACTGCCCCGGGAAGCGAAGTGATTTCGGTCAGGATTTACATGTAGTGTTTTTAATACTATTCTAAAAAATGTGTGACATATATGAAAAAAACCATTATTTTGGAATGATAATAATTAACATACTTTTAATTATTTTAATCTGAAAATTAAATTAAAATAATATTCATGTGTATGTATAATATACCATCTACAATAATGATGTATTTTATTTTTTACCAATAACATTAATGAGTAAATGTAAATACATATATAATAAAAATATTTAAAATTTATATCATTGTTATCATAATATAAATGGGTAAATAATTATCTAAGAATGAGGACCATGAATAAAGAATCAAATCATTTACAAGAAATTAAGAGATTATTACCCAAAACATATGTTAAACATAGAATTGTTATTAATAGAGTAATATATAGTCATAAATAAATAATATGTTATATTATATATAAGAATATGTTAATTTGGTATAATTATAGAAAACAATTATTTATTATACATGAGTTTTGAACCTATATAATGGAAGTCAAGACTTATTGTAAAAAGATTTCCAGTCTAGCAATTAATTCTATGAGACTTATTCAATATTCAACACTTGATTATTTTATATGGTGAATATCATTCCATAGAATAAAATATATATTCCTTATAATTAAATTTATTTTTACATACATATCCATTTTATTATCTGTTTTCAAGGGGTTTATGGTTAAATTGTTTCAAAAATCATAATGTTTGTTGTCTCCATTTTCATTCTTGTAGACACAGGTTTTGTTTTACACCAATATGATTATAAGAGGTGTATATACTTATCAATAAAATTTTAGATCATAAATATACTTATTTTCATGGAAATATTTTATTCCTATAATGTTATTCTCTATTTAGTTAGGTATTTGGAATATTCAAAAACCCAGTTTTATAAAAATTATTTCAAAAATAAACTGTTATGAATTTTCCATGAAATGGATTCCAAGGATGTCTAAAATTGTTTTCAAATATTAATTTATATGATTTTAAGGACATTATAAATGAATAAGGTTTGATAATTTTTTTATGATTTAAAATTCATTTATCAATGTTGGATGGATATTTTCCTCAAGAAATGTTTAAAAAGATATTTTAGAATTATTTTACATCATGGATGACATCTATTAGATTTAAAAATGTATTATAGGGAATATGTTCCAAGGATACCATTTATATTTTTAACTAAATGGATTACATTTTCATGGATTGATGATTATAAATATCATTTCAATTCAATGGGATATTATATGAATAAATGTTTATGAAATTAATTTCTCTACATGATTTCTCATATGATAAGTAATTTATAATCTTTTTGTATATATATGTATGATTTCATTAAGTGATGTATGGGATATATATATCCAAATAATAATGTAATTATGGATAACTCATGAGGTATATATATTATGTGGGAATGTGACTGCATGTTCACAATTCTATTGATGGACATTTTCTCACATTAAAAATAATTATTGTGGACCATGTTTTAATGTCCATATTATAACATCATAGTTCATAATACCTCTCAATGTTTCTCAATACCCAATTTGTAACCTGACCTCAAGCATATCTCCCCAAGTACAAGATACGACCAACTAGTAGTGAGGGAGTAATTATGATATTGGGAGACTATTCCATCATTAATAGATTGTATAACAGTGTAAATACAACAATATATTAATATCGAAATTTGTAAACCATACAACAAAAATTAATAGAAGAAAAATAATAGTATACAAAAATATAGAAGCCATGTCATATACTACATGATGATATATGTAATATGTTTCGGATAAAACAACCAAAAATGGTACTCAAGAGTCTTAAAAATATCATTTCCCAATAGGAAAAACGGTCCAATTGAATCCCATTGGAAATTAAAGCCTCATCTAGGTCATATTCTCTCCTCCACCAAATAAATATATCATATAACTTTATTTGAGATCATTCTATTATCAACTCTTGTAATAATATAATCAATTTGTTTCCATAAGGGTGACTGAAATAGGGTGTGATATATAATCCCAGTAGGGGACCCACCGAGGTCTTTTCCAATCAATTAGTGAATATATATAACAACTGTGAAACAATTAAAACAATAAACAAGTACTCAAATTAAACATCTATATCATTTTAAATTTTTAATTTTACAATTCAATATAAATGTATATATATACATCAATATTTGGATCATAACCCACATCCCCGATTAGTCAGTAGCATATACAAATAACATAATATTAAATCAATAAACATATTAGTCATTTATGAAGACATGCTTTCTCTATAGCTATGCTGACCATTCATATAGTCATATATTAATAATTATATTTGGAAGCAGTATCTACCCAGAACATTCTTAAGATATAATTCATGTACCAATCTAGTAATTGTATCAATATATACATATAAAAAACATTTATAGTCCTTTATTCAATTACATCCTAGGTATTATATCCACCAACACGCTACACAAAAATACATGTTGACCTCTTAAGAACGTGATATCTCTCTAGGTGAGTTAACATCCATGACAGATGCGTCCTTCCTTGGACATACATTAAGTAACACCCATAAATCAATCAAGTTTTATAAGGTAAAATTGACATTGTGAGTCAATTCATGGAATCCTTTATTTTTATCCATGATTTAGTCGGTATATAAAGTAATCCTCAATGTGTAAATTTGTGGCATTCTTTATTTGGATCCTTGATTCACATATAATGTTTTCAAGGTTCAGGCCTTTGATTAGGCCCATGGAATCCATCAATTAGATTACTAATTCTCCAATGTATATTTATCATTTCATCAAATCAATTAAATTTAAAAAATGCATTTATTATTCAATGGTCCAGTACAATTACATCCTAATACATCTCACCTAAAAAGGCGACTCATGAATTGTAAAACCTTATAATATATGACCTTATAATTACTCAATATGTAATTTTCATTATACCAACCATCACATGCATTGAAAAACATTACATGGCATATATATCAATAATATCACGCGGGAAAAATTATAATGATAAATTAAGCTCAATAAAACCAATGCATCACATGGTCTCAATATAACTCCCATAAGAAATTCTCATTTTATGAAATTCAAGAAAAAATAAAAAAATGCCTAACATGTCCAAGGGTGAAGACATATTTCTATTGACTTTAATAAATTTTATTATAATTCAATCACATTTCAATTAAAATAATTATAAAATTCATATTTAAAAACTAAAGCATGGTGTAAAGGGGCCCACCTAATAGTGTCCAATGTCAAATCCACAAAATTTCCATTTATTACACATCATGAAAAACATTGACTCGTATCTATATAATTAAGCCTATTAAAAATTTCAATAAATCTATTTAATCACCAAGAACATGAATTTAAATGATTCATTTAATTTCATTTATAGCAACACCAAAAAATTTGGAATACTGCACAAAGACATATATAAACAACCTGATGGTGATAGAATGGCTCGAGACCACATATTATTGGAGTGTACTAGATAGATAATCTAGTATTGGAAACTAATTCATCCTATATTGGAAGAAATATGAATATGTGATGAATAATGTATAAAAAATGGCATGTGAACCTAAATCATTATAGCACTACAGATATCTAGAAGATAGGAGATCAACAAAAAATAACTAAAGTCATACCACTATGGATATTATGATTTAGATCATTATTGAAATGGAGATCTGATTTATTATCGTCCTTAAATATAAGGATAACCAAATGTGAGATCTTTTTTAAGTATTCCATTTGCCCAATGTAGAAATGAAATATA
Organism: Viscum album; assembly: GCA_963277665.1. NCBI lineage: Eukaryota > Viridiplantae > Streptophyta > Magnoliopsida > Santalales > Viscaceae > Viscum > Viscum album. The sequence continues at coordinate 709,653,362 of OY728156.1, forward strand.
TATTTATGGTTTTAATACATTTTTATCATTATTACATTTATCAAATAAATATGGTTTTCTTGTTATATATATATATTTTACCAAATCATGAATATTTTTGTACAAAAATGCGTAATAGTGGATGATTTACCCACACAATTTAGTAACTATGAAAAAACCATGTAAAGAACCAAAAACAAGTTCTGAAAAGACTGTTGACCTAGCCGTATGGTTTTCACTATTGTCTATGCTCTTATTTTATCCCATAGCATAGAATACAGGAACCACAATAGTCCCATAGACCCCTGATCACTCTACGACCTTAATATAATTTATATTATGAAATATTTTATAAATTGAAATTAAAATTGATTGAAAACATGGAATACATACCATAGAGAAGGATTGGGTTCATAGAAACACACCCCTAAAACTAAATCCTCCATAAAATTACACATTGAGGGTGGATATGGATGATCTAATAATAACTCCGGCCATTTTTTTCAAACATCCACAGCTCGCTCCCAAATCTCATTATTTATTCGGTCTTTCTTGAATATAACTCTTACTAGTGAACTGTACTGGCCTCACATAACCATTATTCTACGATCCAAAATTCATATAGGATTATCCTAAAAGGGAACATCTCCATATAACTCAACCTCCTCTAGGTGATAGGAATGATATGGCTTGAAATTGTAGTATCACTACTATGAATCATGGAAGATTCAACACATATATTGATATCTATGATAAAACTAAAATTAATAAGCTACCAACCACTCTATAATAATATCCAACATTGTAACATAACATTATGAAATCTTATATGGTCTTATTATCATCACCCATCACAGCCACATTGATACACGGGAAAAAACCTGATCCCTGATGTCGAACTACAGAACTCATCTTCGGTGATAAGTCTATTATTTCTAACAGAATGCATAGTATCCATCCACTTTTGAATAAACATCATCAGCACTATTATGTCCTAAGATAGATGAGGCCCCTCCTAACTACTTCTCCAGCCTCCTTCAAAAATATGGTGATTAGTAAGGTCTATCTTACAAAGCCTCATATCGAATTCTCTGAAAAGTAGTCGGAATGATGTTATTGTTGGAGAATTCAACTAGTGGCATAAAACTATCCCATGAAAACCCTATGTCAAGAATGAATGCTCATATCATGTCTTAAAGAACATGAATCGAGTGATATAATGGGATATTAATCTAAGGGTGGTATTCTGTGATTAGAATCACCTTAGTACACAACAAACATTACATCCCTTTCAAGAACTATGATGTAAACTGAGCATCCCTATATGAAATGATCTAATTTTTTACATCGTTTAGTTCTACTATCTCTTGTATATATAGCCTATGAAGCTAAAAAATGAAAACTTATATTTGACTAGTACATTGTCGGTGACCTTAATGATCATATAAAATCATACAATACCACATCATTACCTCAAGGTGACCACATTAATATAGTCATGAAAATTATTGTGACATCATTTCAATTCCACTCATGAAAATTGTAGGTATTATAAATGTATGGATGGCCAATAGTGTTTTCCATCACCTACTGATAGGTGGAACACCTCATGAAAACATAAGTTACATATTTTTTCACCCTTTAACTAATAATGGTGTTGTACATATTGATACTTCTTGGTGAAACATGGGTGCACAGCCAATGATAAAGCATGAAAATCCCAAATTAGCTCCATGCACATGTATACTAAAACCCATATGTGACCATTTACCAATTGGATAGCCTCATCACCTATGGTACATCAAGGAGGAAGCTCAACACCTTCCACACTCTCCTATATAAATATGAACGTTTAGTTTGATATATGCCTCATCCTAACCCTATCCCATATGTTATAGGTTACAACTATAGATGACCGTAAATTTTGACCATAACTGTCATGATCTTCCAAATACATCTCAACGAAAAAACCACTAAACTGAAACTCACTTATGGCCTTCTTGATATCATGTATATTGATCCATAATACTCAGTGCATCAACCACTACATTTCAGTTAAAATGTGTTTAGAAAACATATCAATCATAATACTAAAGGTGTTCAACCAACCTTCACTACCTCATATTTAGATCACACTATATAACTATATATTTAATGAGTATATGATCTGTGTACACAAAAAAACTCTCCCAATATGAAATGTTTCCAACATTGAAATTTAAAAAAAAAAACTAATCCTAACTCTAGATCATGTATAAGCTCATTCCCCTCAAGTGGAATCTAATTCAGATACCCAGAATTGATGAATCCCCACAACCTACATAAGATTTTCTCCCAGCGTGATAACCGATTCATCAAAGTCAATAGTTTAATTCATTCATGGAATTAGAAAAATCAGAATGAAATATAAAGTAAATATCCCATTAAACTCATAAAATAATGTCTAGTTGGAATCTAATCAAAAAAACCTCACACATTTCTTAGTCAATCAATCAACGATACTACACAACATGATAAATCATATCCTAGATGCTAGTATTATGTTTCTACCCTTATGAAAGTCCACAAATATAATATGTTCTTAGGATACTATTAGGAAACTAAATTTCTCATATTCTCTTAGTTTCTTGATACCCTCATCACCGATATGTTGTGACCCATTAGATGAATCATATCCATAAATTAGTGGATCGTTATGTTCTTAGAATATAGATTATTCGCTAATAATTTATTTAAAAAGATCACAATGTGGGTGTTATTTTCATTTATATTATGAGAATAAAAAAGATAAGATCCATGAAATTACCACAATTGTATCATGATATTGATGGAACACTCATTTTATCAGTTCCATGAAGACCACTATGGTGTTTGTGAGACCGAACAACATAACCAAATACTCATATAGATTGTACCTACATAAGAAGGCACTATTAGTTCGGTCTGATTGTCTAACATGCACATGATTATAGTTGGATCACAAATAAAAAAAATTAGAAGAAATGTTCTCCATGATTATTTTTGAAGATATCATCTATTTGTGAATGATGATACATGTTATTAACCTTCAACTGGATCAACATCCTATAATCAACACATAACATAAGGAAATATTCAACATTTTATACAAAATTTCTTCCAAAATCCAAAGAGAAGTAATGGGTTGGATAAAACAATTTTCCTCTAAATCCTTTAACTACCTCATGAGATCATAAAAAATCATTATATACATCCTGTATGGAGTAATGGATTTTGGTGAAGCACCTGGCACATTCTTGATATAGAAATCTACCTCTCTCAATGGAGGTAATCTTATGAAGAAATCTAGGAAGATGTCCTAGAAAAGATAAGACATAATAGGGAAATTAATATATATTGTCTCCTGATCATCCAAATAAAAACTCACAATTTGGGCTATCATCCCACCCATCCCAGGATGCTAAGGTGTAGCTCATCTCCCATGGGAATCCCATTCACCTTTGTAAATGTACTATTCTCCCTATCGATTTTTAATATTCACCTATTGGTGATAAAATTTAACAAAAAACATGAAAGGTAACCAAAAAATCACTCATATGAATTATATCATAATCCTTCATCTCAATGAAATAGAGATTATATATGATGTGATACCATCCACTCATGAGGGAGACCACCCTGAACCATTATACAACCTTTTCTATAATTCCAAAATGTGATTAAAGAGTCATATTATAATTATATGCATAAAAATGATCCCAAGGAATTCTAGAATGGGAAAATAGATAAATATACATGAAGAACATTATCCATGAGTGTAGATGCTAGAGTGGGTGCTACATGAATAATATCTCTGATTGTAGAAGGTGTCAAATCCTGCTCCTTGTGGGTCTGTTTCATTGCATATGCTATCATGACCCGTCCCCCGGGGCTTGTTTCGTGACTACCCCAAGCCTGCCTTCCATTGGCTAGGGGCTGGAGACTGGAACCAAAGGCATTAATTCCTAAAAAGGGTAGGAATTGCCTTTAAAACTTGAAAATGCACACAAAAAAGTACGAACTGGAATCAAAACACTATGTAAAAGTGTATACAATGAGTACTGAAAGTAGAGGGGTCAGAATACTAGCTCAATAGGAAAATCCATGTACAACTGAAAATAGAATAATAGCTGAAAGGTGATGAGAAGCTCCTGGATTGTCCACCACAGATTCTAAATAATGGGTACGTATAGAAATCCTCCTCAGTACTACACGCATGTCGGTCTCCACTGTATACCGACACATAATATGGTCCACCTCTGGGTAAATTCCAGTCCCGGTACTCTGAGCCTCACTCGGCGTTGTCCGTCATCTACAACCAACACAATGAGGTGTGGTAATATCCTATGGAGGGATGAGTATAACGATATTCAGTAGGGACCCTAAGACCCTAATGGTCTCCCAAAATCCAACAAGGATAAACCAAAAAGTATGAAATCAACAGATAACATACTTAGGTATATTCCCAAACAATTACCTATGTTATCATGTAATCCATCTCAATCATGAGGTAAACAAAAAAGTTACTGACTCAACTCAAGCAGGATTATATTCTAGGGATAATATCAAAATGAACCCTCAGCTACTAGATAACTCCTCCTATATCAAGTAGAGTGGGCATGCCACATCACACTAAGGCACTTCTCACTAACCTTGGTCTTCTGAGGTACTCCTCCTATCGAGTATCATGGGACGACCACATCACACAGAGGATCTCCCCACTGTTGGTATGCTGCATCCCACAGAGGTGCTCCCCCTCAAAGCCTACTAAGATACTTGTCGTATTTAGTACCATGGGTCTATTGTATCACCAAGGGGATTCACATTGTGGGTCTTCCACGAAACCAAGGTGCTCTCCACTTGGCCAGTAGAGTCACTCTGAGTCAAACACTCAATAGTCATCAAGTCTTAGCTAGCTACTAGGCTCCCACACAAATTAGTCTACAGAAGATCTGTTCCACATGCTACTGGTCGATTCTTTAACTACCACGAAGTCCCAAGAAAATGTATTTCAAAGTTCCTCTATGTCATATAGTTTTCAACGCAATAGACGACGCGTCAATCAGATTCCTAGTCTGCGAGTTATTAGAATTTAAGTCTCAGTGGCCCGATTGGATTCATGTACGATACAACCTACTTGTATCTCAACATTACCCCAAACTCTAGTGGGGTATACTCAAAGGGAACATCGGGCTACATGAAAACCATCACCGCTGACGGTTCGTCAAATAGTCATCTAGTGCCAAATATATGGCCAAAGAAAGTAAAGGGTTGGTAGTGGGGATGGTTTCGGTCCGACCTGGTCGGACCGACTAAGCATAACCCTGTCTAGGTTGACTCGTTCTGGGTCAACCCGATCATACTGGTTGGGTCCAGCCCGGCCCATTTGGCCGGCCATCCTGTTAGGTTCGACCTGGTCAGCTGGGCCCAGCCCATCGGGCCGCGAGGGCGGTTCAGCTCAGACTATCATGAGGGAACAACCCAGAGGGTGCGACCGGGTCGGTTCGACCAGGGCACTGTGAGGGGCGATGCGGGCTGGTTTGAGAGATCGGGTGGCCAGGAAAGGTACGGATAGGTGGGTGATTGGGAAGGGTGTATCGAGGCTGGGAGTTGGCTGGGCATGGCACCCAGCGGGCCGGTGGGCGGCCGGGCAGGGCGGGGCCTCTCCGGGAGGCGACCAGGCGGGATGTCATGTGGGCCTGCTGGTGGCCGGGCAGGGTGCGGCTGAGCCCGTAGGAGGAAAACATGCTGGGAGGCAGTGCCATTACGGGTCGGACCGGTGCGGCGTGGGCCGACGTGGGCCGGAGGGGTTAGGAAGAGGCGCATGGGAGGCCGACGATGGTGTTGTCGGGCGCGCGGGAGGCCGGCGGTGGTTCATCTCGTGGAGCCGGCTCGGTCGGGGAAACAGAATTCCATAGGGGCGACACTGTTTGTGGAGGCCATGAGAAGAGTGACCTTTTCTTGTGCCTTCGTCGTATTCAACGCCGCTTCTTTGCAATGTCTAGAAACAACACAAATAAGAACCACGGAGGTGTCGGCCCATGTTGGTTTGGCCCACAACCTCCGCATTTAGGGTGGTAACCATTATCTCATCAAAGAGTAAGAAAATGAACAACAATTATTTTACAACCATGCAATTATTCCTTTAAAATTGGAAGAAGTGAAAAATAGAAGGAAAGTTACACAAAATAAACCCCCTACTTTTGATTGTTGGTCTTCGACATTGAAGTCACGGGAAGAAGACGAAAGAGTTAGTTGTTCGTCGCGTCCGCCAGGCACTCCCAATTCAGAGCTGCATCGGCTAGTTTATGATGATGCAGAGGGTAGGTCGGTTTAAGACATGCCACGTCAATAGGATCCAAGGGAGAAAGTCGATGATTGTTGGAATTCTTCGCTTATCGTTGGGAGTATTCTTCATAGGTAGAGTGTTCTTCATAGGAAGAACTATTCTCCCAAGCTCTTCTCTTCCCATGCTCCACCAATTGAGACATGCCAAGAAAAATAATAATAGATTGAGTTTTTTTATTATTTAGTTGCTAAAAAAAATTGGTGAATTAATAACTTGGCTTCCCTAATTAATTCAAGAGTGTTGGCACAAATTAATTAGGGTAGTTGGCAAAAATTAATTAAAGAGGAGGGGAAGAAGCTCTCCCTCATTAATGAGGGAGAGTTGAGAGGTTTTAATCTCCTCCATCAATAGGGGGATTATCCATGTGTGGTCCCCAAATCATAACCACTTTCTAGATGTTAGGTTATGGTTGGCCCCACCACTATAACCTCTCATGGTAGGTTAATGTGTGGTGGAAACACCTCCAAATTCTGTGAGTTGAGTTTAACCAGAAAATAAAAATAAGCCATAGAAATTATTTTTATTTAATTCAATCTCTAAAAACCCCAAAAATATATTTTATTCTCGACTCACTTCCATGAAAGTAAAAGTCTCCTTAAACGGATAACTGAACTGCGAGTTCAACGGGACCCACAAATTTCAATTCCATGCACATGTTCAAAAGTTATAAAAACACGCTCGAACGTTTATTGAACATACCCGAACAAAACATCAGAAATTGATTCTGGGCACACTGGGCCTTGGAATTATTTGCCGTCAATTTTTTCGGAATCATAAAACTCCCATGTATTTATGAATATAAAATTTCCATGGAATCTTCGAGTCTTTATATTATCCCCATCTCAGGGATTTACGTCCCTATAAGCTACAACTTGAACTAAGGCAACATGTGGCAGTACTGAGCACATATCTGAGCCTCCCCCTCCCATGTGCTCTCCTGGAGGCTTCTTGTGCTGCCAGTGAACATGCACCAGAGGTATCCACTGTCCACGTAGGACCTTCTTCTATCAAGACTCAATCTCCATTGTAGGCTCTGTGAATGTCACCCCATTGTTGACATCCAACTCTCCCTGGTTGATGATGTGGGAAGGGTAGTGCATGTATCTACTCACTTGAGACACATGGACGACGTCAAGCACCTGGTGTAACTGAGGTGGAAGAGCCCAGCGGTAAGCCACCTCACCTACTCTTCTGAGGACCAAGAAAGGTCAGATAAATATTGAAGATAACTTACTTCATCAGCCAAATATTTGTAGTTATCATCGAGGTGAAACTCATAGGAAGTTGTGCTCACCATCCTCGTACTCTAGAGGTCTTTGTCTCCTATCGGCATACAAATTCATCTTGATCTATGCAGTCTTCATCCACTCCTAGATGATCTACACCTTCTCCATATTAGCTCGTACCATCTCTGGTACCAATAGTGCTGATTCCCCAAGGTCAGTCCTGATCAAGGTTGATCTGTAAGGTCACTCGTATAATGCCTCAAAATGTGTCGTACTGATGGTGGAGTGAGAGTTGTTGTTGTATGAAAACACTACCAATGGTATGTGGTCCTCCCAGCTGTGACCGAAGTTGAAGAATAATGCACGAAGAATATCCCTGGGAGTTTGAATGGTCCTCTCAGACTGAACATCTATCTAATGATGGAAGGTAGTGCTAAGATGAATTTTTGTCCCGAAATCCTCCTAAACCATGCTCTCTGATCATTAGGAAGTGGAACTACTTGGTGAGTCAGTCAACGATCACCCAAATCGATTTGTGACCCATAGATTTATATGGATGTCTTGTCATGATGTCCATGGATATCCCATCCCACATCCACTCTAGGACCTCTAAAGGCTGAACCAAGCCTATTGTTACCTGGTGCACTGCCTTCACTTCCTAACTAGTTAGTCATTCAAAGAAAAACTCTTCTACTACCTTTTTCAACCCTTTCCACCAGTGCTGTCGTCAAAGGTCATGGTACATCTTCACCAATGTTTCATGTAGAGCTAAAGGGGATGTGTGGAACTCCATTAACACTTCCTCCCAAAGTGACATAGGTATCATAGTATGTCCTCTAAAGATATTGAAGTGCTCCCCACATTCAAAAAATTCATCAGGTGCCTGCCCTGTTGATATCTGAGCACCTCATGGCTCACAGTCAGCGTACCCATCTTGTGCCTCCTAGAATCGCTGAAGATATAGGGGAGTCACTGTATGGGAATGAAAGAATGTTGCCCCATATCTATCCCCAAAGGATATCTATAAATCAGCTTGCTGGTGCATAGCCTTGCCAAACCGACGTATACCAGATCTCTTGTTGAGTGCATCTACTACAATGTTCCCCTTTCTAGTATTATTGATTATCTTGAAGTCATAGTCCTAGAGGAACTCAAGCCATGGTCATTGTCTCTAGTTTAGGTCCTTTTGAGAGAATATATGTCTGAGACTCTTGTGATCAGAGTACTCAGTAAAGAATTCTCCCATAAAAATTTATCGCCCCATCTTCAAGGCAATGACCACTGCAACTATGTCCAGGTCCTAGGTAGCGTAGTTCTGCCTGTGCTATCTCATCTGTCGAGAACCATAGGCAATCACTGCTTGATCCTGCATCAGGACACACCCATGTCTAGTATGTGATGTGTTGAAGTATATTTCGTACCCCACGACTTCCTCTAGAAGCCTCAAGATAGGGGCACTAGTTAGCTTATACCTCAACTCTTGAATGATCTGATGGAATATCTCCGACCATACGAAGGGTTACCCCTTATTCATCAAGGATGATAGTGCAACTGCGATTCAGGAAAAGTCTTGCACGATCCCCTGGTAGTATCTAGCTAAACCCAAGAAACTGTGTACCTCTGTCACACTCCTTTGTGGTTACCAAGAAAGTACCACCTCAATCATCACTGGATCTACTACAACCCCAACCTCTGATATGACATGTCCCAAAAATTTAACCTCTCAGATCCAAAACTGGCACTTTGAGAGCATACTATAAATATGGTGATCTCAGAGTGTGTCCAATACTACCTGAAAATGGTAGGCATTGTCTTCCTCTGTAGTATAGTATATCAGAATGTCGTTGATGATGAAAATGACAAAGAGATCAAGTAATGGATGTAAGATCTTGTTTAAGAGTCCCATGAACACTGTTGGATCATTGGTTATGTCAAAAGTCATAACCATAAACTTGTATTGTCCGTATTGACATCTGAAATTCGTCTTATGCACATCCTCATCTCAAACTCTGAGCTGGTGATATCCTGATCTAAGGTATATCTTCGAGAACCACCATTCTCCCTTCAGCTGATCAAATTGATCGTCAATCCTTGGGAGGGGGTACTTGTTCTTCACGGTCACCTGGTCAAGGAAAAAGTAGTCAAAAAAAGCCTCAAGATTCCATATTCCTTCTTGGAGAACAGAATAGGGTCTACTGAAGGAGAAACACTGGGCCGACTAAATCCCTTCTCCTGAAAGTCCTCTAGTTGTACCCGCAGCTCGCGAAGCTCTGCAGGAGCCATCAAATACGCCGGTGTAGATATCCATGTCGTCCCGGTGTACGTGCCAATATTGAAGTACACACTATACGAGGAGGTAGTCTTGGAACATAGTCAACTAAAACATCCGCATACTGGTCCACCAGTACAGGATAGCTCGGTCTCTCCACATCAACTGCTCTGAGGGTAAGGCAGGCCAACTCAAGAGTGATTGGCTGCACCCTCCTCTGAGTATGTCTATCTTATTCTATAATGTCTCCCTTCTCATCAATGAAGGTAAACTTGGTCCCATCCATGCAGACCCACCCTACATTGTTCCTAATACAGGCTATCTGAGCATGAAGTGTAGATTACCAGTCTATAACCTAAATGTCATCTTAAGGCATCGACACCGCTATGAGAAGATCCTAGAAGAAGCTCTCACCTCCTAGAGTAAGATCAAACTACTGGAACCAATGTGTAATCATCCAGTATGATCCTATAGAAGTCTCTAGTAGTAAGGATCGAGCCATGGGCTCCGTCAGAATTTCTGAGCTTCGAACGAGGGTTGTGGCATTGAAAGAGTGACTGGCACCTGTGTCTATAAGTACTTAATCTAAGGTAGAGTAGACACAGATCATACCTAGAATCATCTCTAGAGCACCATTGTGGTAAGTCTCATCTAACTAGAGCCGAGCTCTCTCTTATACACATGCTCCCTACGGTCGGGGTGGACCTCCTAGTGGTGATGGCGGTAATTCCTTGAAATGTCGCCCACTTCCAGCTACTCGACCAGCTCCTCTTCCATGTCAGCCTGCACCTTGCGGACCACCTTGATTGAATCTATGTCTTTTCATGGTCCATACTTCGACTACCTTCTGATCATCTGAATAGAACGTTAGGAAGTCATGAGACAAGTGACCATGCCCGCCAAATGAGTAACACTGCCCACTCCTGGCATGTGTGTCTCTACCTGGGGGCCCCATACAATAGATCCAGAGTCATGTGGTTGTCAACCTGTGGGTCTAGTCCTCTTGTACCACTATGAAATCTGTCACCTACCAGATACAAAAGACTCCACTACATGCCAATGAGTTGTGGGTCTCTCTATTGGAGATAACTCAGAAAGGAAACTCTCCACTAAGAGGGATCACTCCAACACCCCTTCCTGCGTCAGGATGGTGAGGGAGATCATCAAAACCCTGATCTCTCGCTAGATCCACTAACCAAAGCTCAGAGCATTGAAAATTGGGTCCCACACCATATCTGTGGACTAGTGAGAGAGGTCGGTGAACCTCACTGAATACTATGGAACTGTCATGATGCCCTCCAGAAGAAGAAGTATCACATGTATGTGCACCGCACAAAGAGTCGCTGGAACAAACACTGCTCGAAACAGGCTCTCAATGTTCGCCTAGATAAGCTTCATCTCATCATGAACCTGGAGCATCAAGCTCCACCATCTGCCTACTAGTGCCTGTAGAAGGCTGGCAGTAAAAATCACCATGAAATCAGCTGGTGTGCCTACCAGTCAGGAGAATCTAACCACACCCTCCAACCAATCTTCAACTGCCTATGTGTCCATCTCTCCTCTGATCCTGGGTGGCCTCAGGGGCTGGAACTCATGAAATGTGCTCAAGCGGCATGCATCGTCTACTGCTAGGGAAGGAGGCATCATTGGGACAACAGGGTGTGGTACCACTAGTGTCTCTGAAGGAAAAGGGCACTGCACCGAGGCCTCATCACTCGGTTGGCTATCCACGCGTACAACTCTCGGGGCTCTTGTTAGTCGTCTGTGGGGAGGCAACCTGAACGAAATATATTCTTCATGGTCAGAAGATTATACCTGGGGAGATGAACTAGTTGATATTACTTAAATAAAACATTTGAAAACACAAACGCAATATGTGTTTTCTTGCACTGAGTCAGAAATCAGAAGTTAGGGTCCTGGGGATTGGATACATTGGCCACCGTACCAGCACTGGACTCCCTGAACATAGAACCACACACAGTACCCTTAACACTATTTCTTCATAGAAAATAATGATCAGTGTTTTTTGTTCTATGGTAGAACCAACTGCTCTAATACCAATTTTTCACGACCCGTCCTCTAGGTCCCGTTCCATGAATGCACCAAGATCGCATTCCATAGGTCTGGGTCTGGTGACTAGCACCAAAATCATAAATCCCCATACTAGGAATGAATTTCCTTTAAAACATAAAAATCACACAATAGATAATAAGATGGATGAAAAACACTATGTAAAATAGTATAAAAATGTGATGAATGTAGATGGTATGAAATACAAGCCCAACAGGAAAATACAAGTACAACTGAAAACAAGTGCAACTGATAAGGGAAAAATAGTTGAAAGGTGAGGAGCAGCTCCTGTATTGTCTAACACGGATTCTAACTAAAGGGTAGGTATAGATAGCCTCCTGAGAACTCCATGTCTATCGATCTCTTACATGTACTAACACGTCTTGTGGTCCACCTCCGGGTACCATCCAATCCTAGTACTGTCATTCTCAGTCAGCGATGTCCGTCATCGGCAACCAACATAATGAGGTGCGGGCATAGCCCATGCAGGGCTGAATATAATCATACTCAGTAGGGACCCCAAGACCCTCAAGGTCTAAAAAAAATAACACAAGGATAAACCACTACATATGAAATCAACAGATAACACCACTTATGTGTATGCCCATACATATATCTAATTTATAATGTAATCCATCTCAATCGGGAGGTAAACACATAAGTTACTGAATCAGCTCAACCGGGATTTTATTCTTGGGATTGTATCAATCTAAACCCTCATCAACTGGAGAACTCCTCCTCTATCGAGTGCAGTGGGCTTATTGTGTCACATAGAGGTGTTTCCCACTAACCTTGTTCTTCTAAAGTACACCTCATGTTGAGTACCGTGGGTCTGCCATATCACACAAAGGTTCTCACCACCGTGGGTATTCCGTTTCACACAAATTTCCTCCTCCTCTTAGACTGCTGAGGTAATCGTCCTATCGAGTATCCTGGGTCTGCTGCATCACCAAGGCACTCCCCACTGTGGGTCTTCCGTGACACCAAGTCACTCCCCACTGGGCCAGTAGAGTCACTCCGAGTCAAATGGTCAGCAGTCGTCAGTTTTCAGCCAGCTACTAGGTACCCTCACAAGTGCATGGTCATCTCCGGAATATCTACCCCACAAGATATTGGTCGATGCTCCAACATACACGATGTCCCATGAAGAAATATCTCAATGGTCCACCATGTCCTAGAGGTCTCAACTCAATGGGTGGCGTGTAAATAATACCCCAGGATTGTTTGTTATTAGCCTTTTAGTCTCGATGGCCTGGTTGGATTCATGTATGATCCAACTATATTGTATCTGAACATTACCCCAAACTCTAGTGGGGTATAACCAAAGGTACAATCGTGCTCCATGAAAACTACTGTCGATGACGGTTCGTCAAACGGTTGCCCGATGCCAATGATATGGCCAAAGAATGTAAATGGTTAGTAGTGGGCTCGAGTCTGATCCGACCCTAACCTACCAAGTCTGGGCCGACCCAGTCTGGGTCGACCCGGTCAGAGTTGTTGGGTTTGGACCAACCCATTGGGTAGTCCATCATGATAGATTCTACCCAGCCCATAGGGCCTAGCTCGGAGGGACACGAGGGAAGTTCGTCCTGGGCTCGGTGCTGGTTCACCAAGGAGCGTCGTGAGGGCGCGACCTGGCTTGCCTCGACCCAAAGGGTGCAGCCAGGACGGTTCGGCTAGGGCACTGCCAGGGGGGTCTCGGGCCGGTTATAGAGGCCGGTCGGCGGTGAGGTGGCTGGGAAGGGTGCGGACAGGGGGGCACTCGTCCGTGCAGGCTTCCCAGCAGGCTGAAGGGAGGCCAGGCAGGGTGCAACCATGCCGGGAAGTAGCTGGGCATGGCTTCAAGAGGGAACGCGACCGAGGAGGTTTTCAGGCAGGCCGACAACCGGCAAGGCAAGGTGGGAGGGTAGCGGGCAGGGCACAGCTAGGCTGGGAGGTGGCCGGGCAGGGCGTGACCGCACCAGCAGGAGGCTGGTAGGCCGGGCCATTGTGGGTCGGGCTGGCGCGGCTCTAGCCGGTGCAGGATGGCAGGGTTCATCCAGGGCACGCAGGAGTCCTGCGGAAGTGGGGTTGGGCACGCGGGAGGCCGGTGGTGGTTTGGCCAGCTGAGCCAGCTCAGTCAGGGAACCAGAACACCACATGGGTGGCACAGATCGCGGAGGCCACATGAATCGCGACCTTTTCCTGTGTCTTCATCACTTTCAATGTTTCTTCTTCTTCATGCCATGAAACAACACAAAAAAGAAAGGCGGAGGGGTTAGGCCATGTTGGTTTGTTCTCCCTCTCTGCGTTTTGGGTGGTAACACATCTCTCCTCAAAGAGTAATATAGAGGAACAAAAATTATTTTACAACCATGCAACGATTCCTTTCAATATGATGAAGATAAAAAGAAAAGGAGTGTTTCAAAAAATAAACCCCCTAAATTTGATTGTTAGTCGTCAATGTGGAATTCATGGGAAGAAGGAAAATGAGTTCATCATTCATCATGTCCGCCACACACTCCCAATATAATGCTACATCGGCTCGTTGACGACTATGCAGATGGTAGGTCGATTGAAGACTCCCCATGTTGGTAGGATCCGAGGGAGGAAGTCAATGGTGGTCAACATTATTTGTTCTTCATTGGGAGAGTTATTCGTCAGTGGAGAGTTTTTCATTGGATGAACTTTCATTCCAAGATCTTCCATTCCGAATCTCTACCAAATAAGAAATGCGACGAAAAATAATAATAGATTGAGTTTGTTTATTATTTAGTTGCTGACACAAAAATAAAATTGGTGAATTAAAAACATGGCTCACCTAATTAATTCATGAGTGTTGGAACAAATTAATTATGGGAGTTGGAACCAATTAATTTAAGGGTAGTACATGAGGATCTCCCTCATTAATGAGGCTGAGTTGAGAGGTTTTACTCTCCTCTATCAATAGGGGGTTTAGCCTCGTGTGGTCCGCAAATCATAACCTCTCGTTGGAGGTTAGGTTTGTGTGGGCCCCAACACCATAACCTCTCATGGGTGGTTAAAGTGTTGTGGTCCCACCTCCATCTTCCATGAAGAGATTTTAATCATCAACTAAAAAAAAGCCACACACTTTATTTTTATTTAATTCACAATCTAAAGACCTGAAAAGCTATATTTTTTATCAACTCACTACCGTCAATGTAAAAGACTTCTTATGTGAATACAGGCACTACAAGTTCAATGGTGCCCTCAGATTTCAATTCTGAGCACCAGTTCAAAATTTATAAAAACTCTCTCGTATGTTTACTAAATGTACCAGAAATAAATTTCAGAAATTGATTCTGGGCACACCAGGCCTCGTAATCATGCCCCGTAAATTTTTGTGGTCTCGTAAATTTCCCATGTATTTATGAAAAAAAACATACACTAAATTTTTTGGTCTTTACATATGACTAAAATGTTCCATAGACCTATGACACTCCCTATTTATCTTCAGCTTATCCACAATGTTATCACTGTGAAACTAATGTATCACTATCACAGTCATGCCCACCACCATGGCTTGTTCAGCTAGCTTCACAGAGGTCCCTACCAAATGAGAAGCAACAGACCCTACTCGAAAACATTGAGATGGTGTAGAAACTCTCTCACTATATACTTGTATAAATGTTCTATATAAGTATTTTTCATAGTACATCGTTCTAGATGGTAATCACTCAACTAGGTCCCCTAAAAATGATGATCTCACATGCCACATTCTACCACACTATTATCACCTCACAAGGATACCTGATGGTTTGGTCTAACTAATAATATCAATATGTGGATGCTCCGAACAACATATCCTACTTCCACTTAAATATGTACTAGATTGAGATGACAAACTTCCTTATCATTCAACCAATCCTATCTTAGGTTAAACAATGTAATCTATACCTAATTCACTATTACAAAAATGGTTTTTAGCTAAAATATATTCATATGTTGTTATATTTCATACCAAAGACCATTCTTGAATATCTTGACTATAGATTTCCCATAATCCTCAATAATTGGTTCAATGCACAGGATATCTGTAAAAGGGGCGTAATATTCGAAAATTGACATCACGCCCTGCACTAGATCCGAGGACTATTGGGGTCTATCAACCCTCGATGTCTCTGGATGGAAATAAACATAGAGGGGCAAATGAAAATACAACCATTCCATATAAAAAATAAGATTAGTTTGAGTGATAATATCCAACCATCATAATGATTAATCATTACTTCTATACAGATTGAGCATTACACTTCTCTCAAGATGCATCTCTATGTGAACAATGATTGACACCATGTCCCCTAGCCCTGACTCCTTAGAATGTGGTACACTATACATCAAAAACATGGGTATATTTAGTTTAATAAAACTCATACATCAATAATCACATCCTCATTGTAGGTCGTGGTTCTCCCTAAAAGGATTGTATAAACCATGTGAATTCTTCATAGAACTATTACTGAACCATTGTGTCTAGTAAGACTCATTTATAGATGGTAGGAATAAATGGATTATCCTCTAGTTTCCCATGGACTTCCTTTGATGTATATACACATCCAATCTCTTTTAATACCACCTATGTTCATCATGCTAGAGTGGATCTTTAATGAAAAAAACATACCTTTATTCATTATTATAATCAATTTTTGTTTCTCAAAAGTGTACATTTTTATGGAGGATAGTTTAAATCCTTATTCTATAAAATCACACAACTAATCAGGTTTCTTGAATCAAGTATATGCGATGAGTAGATTAGATATAAGGGATAGAAACTATCATAAACCCACTACTATGGTTAGTTCAGGTCAATTTCACTTCTAAAACGTACTCAAGTTTATAGTTAATTTATCATGGATTAAATATCACTTCATTTCACATAATAATTATTATTTTCCATTTTAATTCATTATTATCACATGTATATCACAATTCAGTTTATAACTTTGTACCATGGCTCACCAAATTGTTATCCATGATGGCCCATACTCACTAGGGACCAATGATTAAAAACCATCCAATACACACAACAAAAATACCAACATACCTGTTGTAAGAAACCGAGTATTGAGCCTATAAGGCATTGAAATTTCTGTGATGTTATTCTAGAGCAGGGTGTTTAGACGTCTTGTGATTCTAAGTCCCGGTGTGGCCAAAATTAAATTTTAGGTGTTTTCACACTCGACAAGCCAAATAATCAGAATAACTCCTAAATAATTGCTCTTATGGGGAAAATGAGGGAACCATTGAGTCTGGAGAGTGTCGTTTAGCCTAGGAGGGGTGTAACTCTCGTGGGTGCAGCCCTTCTGTGGAAAACGCCACCAGGGGATTTTTTTTTATTTTGCAGCCTCAGGCATGAACATTACAACTTCTAAAAGTGGCTCAAATTAAAATTCAGAGACCGTCATTAACCTCATAATATGGATTTTACCGTATAGGCATCTTAACCTCGACCCCGCCGAAAGTTCAGGTACGAGGCCTACTGGTGGGGGTTTAATTGTTTCTCTATTTAAACAGTTCTCCCACTCCTCCTCCTCCCTCCACTTTTTCTCTCCCAAGAGGATCCATATAAACACGCTCATAGCTCTTCTCTTTCACATCTCCAAGGCGGTGTGGAGGTCTGGCGGATCACTCATGAAGCTACAGGCTATGCCCAGCGAGGTAGGATGTTTGTGTTTTTCATTTTTGTTTCCACATATATCATTGAACTCAATTTATTGCATATAAATTTTTTCCAATCATTTAGCGAATACCATAGATGTGTACGGCCTGATATGGGATTTCTAACACTCTTCTTGGATCAAATATATTACTCCTGTGGTGCCCGCGTTGGCACCATGAAGTTTTCCAACCAAACATTGGGGTTTTTGGGGGTTCTGGGAATTTTCGGCAGCTAGCGCGGTGGTTCCCAAGATGTGGCGGTCCTAGGCGGTGAAGGTCCTAGGTGGAGGAGGTCAAAAATAGTGGAGGTACCATGCATCGGTAGCGAGTCGAGGTCGTTGTCAAGGGTGTACCGGGGGTGTGGCGCGCGACCCCGTGTAGGAGAACAAGATCATCCTTCGGCGGGTCTCCATGTGGGACAATGACCGGCCACGAGGGTCAGCCGGTGTGGGTGAACCATGGGTCTATAGCCGAGCGGTGTAGAAGGGCCGCGGGACGGCACTGCAGGCCTGGCTGGCTGGCGCAGGCTGGCCCTGGCAAGGTGGACTGGCCGAACTGTGTCGGTCCGTCCATAAGGGGGGTTAACCCTCATTTCATCGGACACTGGTATCTTTCACTATGTGTGTTAGAATTCATGCTCTATCGGTGGAAACATGATCCTCGAGTCGATTCGAAGTTTTTGAGATGGCCTTTGGGATTATTAATATTTTATATGGTGCTCCTGGTGGCACGACACACCGTTAAGTGTTGTTTAGCACCTCGCCAGGATTCTTCTTTCGGATGGTGCAAACACATCTAGAGTCCGTTTAAGGCATCGTCAGCGGTGTTTTAAACCTAACAATGAGACGATGTTGTCTAGGGTGGTTTAAGAATTGATGTTTTAGTTTAGTTGTGGTCTCTACCAGCCGTCTTTTTTGCTCTGAGCAGCATTTTGAAACTTTTTCATCAAAAGTCCATTCAAGGCGAATCAATAGTCATTTTGGTATGTTTTTCAGGGATAATCGCAATGGTGCATTTCACCTTACCACATTCGAGACCGATGTGAGGGCCCCATGAGACTCCATTTGGAAATAATGTAATGTTGAAAATAAATTTTGTCGGGAGTCCATTTTCGGTGAGTATGTAGTCTATCTTGCGTGTTTTTCTACGGGTATTACAACAATGTGATCTGTTTGGGAGTGCAGAGCCTATTTAGAGATATCATTAAATGTGGAAACATGAAATGGAAATGGTTGGAGGTTTCATTGATGCACACCGACCCAACGCACAGTTGTGATGTTAGCAGCACACAGTGATGGCATGGGGAGTGCAGAGTTATCAGACCAGTTGCGGGTTTACCATCCATCGAGGCTGGGCAGTGAGTTTCTAGTAGACATTAGAGTTTACACTCTAGTGGGTCTGGATAGTGGGTTACACATTGACCATAGTTTTTTCCCTCCAGTAAGGCTGGGCATTGGGTCACCCGCCAACCATTTATTGTTTAACCTCCTATGGGGTTGGGCAGTGGGTTACCCATTTACCTTAGGGTTTACCCTCCAGCAGGGCTGGGTTGTGGTTCACCTGATGAAATTTTAGGGTTTACCCTCCAGAAGGGCTCAAGAGTTGGTCACCCGAAAACTTCTTTTAGAATCATCCCCTTTCGATGAGGCTAGTAAGTGGATTTTCTCCGTCATTACCGATCATGAATTTTGGTGGTATGGTTTAGAGATTAGGAAACTTTGACATGCAGGACTATTGGGCATCAGTGATTGATAACCTTAGAACTATTGGTGACTTATCATGTGATGATCTTGGAGATGGAGATACCCTTATACACATGATTGGGTTTCTTGTTGAGCACATATATATACACCCTCATTTTGTTCCCACTCATTGGGTTCAGTTACTCTCCTTCTACGAGGGTCAATGACACGGGGGGTATGCCATGTGCATTCCATGTCTAGATACTCATGGTTGGGACGAGATTACATCCTTTCTATTTTTGGGTAGATCTGCACTCTCTCTATTTTACTCTTACTTTGTTATGTATATAACTCATTGTATAGTACCTCCTTTGTTTCTACCTTGTTTTTTTCGGTCATCCTACTGAGTATCTTTATACTCACCCATGCTTGGGCTTTTCCAGCACTTAATGTGCCCTTGCAAACGACTGATAGGTCGATCGAGATTACGAAGGAGTATAGAGGACACAAGAGTATGGGATACAATCAGTGGTTATAGCAGGACTTTCTGGTGTGAGACTCACCGATTGTTTACTTCTGATTACATGTTGCTGGGTTGTGGCACCTTATTGGTTGGGCGCATGTTTTTTCCGTTTTCTGTTCAGTATCTTGTCATTACTTTTCAGCACATTACATTTTTTTCTATTTAGAGGTTGATGAATGACTGTGGTTAGGTTATATTTGTATGTCCTTTGGTTTTATTTTTTACTCTTCACTTATGCATTGAGTGGGATGCGTGTGTTTGTGTACAGGTACTTAGGAAAAGGCCTCCTTGATATTGTTACGCCTTCAGCGCTTGTCGCCAGCACCTGACCTATGGAGGTGGGCTTGGGGTAGTTGCGGCCCAAGACCGTTAGGGTCGGGTCAGAAAAACGAGGTATCGGAGTTGTTTTGTTCGTTGGTCCATTGTTCAGACATCCCTAAAAAGGAAATAGATGGGATTTTAGGCAATATTGTCGAAGAGTCATGACAACGGCTCTCAGGCCCAGGAGTCCTGTGATGGTACGGGTGACCGACGTATTCGTTCACCAGGACACTGATAAACCGCATGTCAACTCAACACTCTATGAACTTTGTTGCAGGGAAATTTGGAACATGCATCCAGTCGGAATGAGTCTTTGATTGTCCTTGTTGAGTATGTTCCCCTTTGTGATTACTGTTATATATATATGCTCATCTGATCGCGGTAATCCTAGATAATTTTCAGGGTGACCCCATGACAGTAGACAGCCAGGTGACCCTCTCCAGTTCATGACAACGACCTGGAGAGTGACAAGGAATCAGTTCAGGGACTATCATGTGATCCCCTTACACCCAGGGCTTCAGCAGTTGCCCCTCCACCTGGGGAGTGGAAGTTAGTACCAGCTGCACAGGTCGGATTTTAGTGCAGGCTGAGTGCACTCTAAGAGTTCCAGCATCATCGGCTGTAGAAGTACCAAGGGGATATGGATCCCCATGCATTGAAATGACTGTCAAGAGTCAGTGGACCGACTTTTCATGCTGGTAAAAACACGGGAAGAAGAGATGGTTTTCCTAGCTTCCAGCCTTTTCCTCGGGATGGTCGATCGTTGCTGGGGGTTGGTTACAAAGACCCATAATGAGTCATCTCTCACGTGGGATATCATCCAGTAGTTATTTCAGGGGGATTACTCCCCCTCTTGTTTATTCTCTTCATGGATTCAGGAGCTTCTAGATCTGAAGTAGGGGGGATGGCTGTGGCGTAGTACTCGGCCCAGTTAACCAATCTGACACGCTACTCGCATGATATGACCCGCGACAATTACTTTCAAGAATGGAAGTTTGTGCAGGGTCTTCGCAGGTAGATCTGTGTTATTGTAGTACCCATGTGAATCCCTAATTGTGCTGGGGTGATAGAGAGGGCACTCATGATAGAGAGCTTCTTGGATGAGGGACACAAGCTGGTAGGGCCTAGCGGTGGTTGCTTTAGAGAAGAGTCTTCGGTAGCAAGCTGGTGGCAGAGGGCAGAGCCTCGGTCGAGGAGACTCTTCCGTGAGCAGACACTGGGGTAGGGTCACACACATTAGTTACGCCGTAGAATACCGGGGCATTCAGGAATGAGTCAGTGCTATACCTGTGACAGACGGGGTCACCTAGAATGGGACTGCCTGATCAGGTGTACAGAGTAGCCGTTGCAGGAACTGGGATCACTGTAGTGGCAGAGGTAGCGCCATGACCAGGGATCCCCTAGTTGAGGACATGGTGGTCCTCAGGGAGGTGGTGTGAGTAGATTGACAAGACCTGGAGGTCCTGGATGTAGTTTCAAGGTCCTTCCACCGCCACCACTGGGTGGCCCACACCATGCTTTGGGAGCTGGCGGTCGAGGCTATAGGCCACTTCAGGATATGGGTGTTCATGACCCCCAACACATGATATTGTCTGATGTAAACATTTTGTTTAATCTACACATGCTTTGGTACTAGTATATAGAGCCGCTAGCCACTTATTTATATCGCTGCATTTGGTACGACAGTTGGAGCATCCTGTAGAGGCGTTGACACCGCCACTTAGCCTTGAGGTTCATATGGGAAGTGCCTCGTTGGTTTCCTTTAACTTTAGATTGTGCGAACTGTCATTCGGAAGAGGGAGATTCACATGGGATCTACTCATCATCAAGATGGAAACTTATGATGTCATCCTGGGCATGGATTTCATTTCTATGGTTCACGGCCAGATTGACTGTCGTCAAAGATGAGTAAAATGCGTGTTTTCTGATGGGACGAGGTTCACCATTCTAGGTGAATGGGACCTCATTGCAGAGCAGACATGTTCTCTGAGCATGAGAAAATGAACCTTTTCTCACCAGTTGGCGTGTAATGATCTCGGAGAAGCAGATACTATAGGCACATGGATTCATACCATTGTAGAGGACTACATGGATGACGTTCCCAAGGATGTCGCGGGACTACCTTGGAGTTGAGAGATGGATTTCTGCATTGACATGTTGTGACATCCCAGGTAAATAAAGAATAAGCCATATTTTATATTTATTAATATTTTTGAATTAAATTTTAATATTACTTTAACAGAGTTTCTATGTTCGATAGCGTACCTGATACGCAACAACGAGTTTCTTTGGATTCTTATAATGCACACTAATAATATAATATTATTATTTTAAATGGTAGTTAACACCTAGCCATTGTAATGGCTGGAATGATCAAAAATGACTACAATATGATTATACATGTTTGTTAAATGTATTTACATTTATCCAACCTAAGTTAGAGGCTTGAAATGTGAATGAATCTAATTTTAAGCATAATTTACATTAAAATGCCGATTTACCGCCTTTTAATGGGGAACCATTTTTAAATCTTGTTTTTATAACTTTAATACATTCTATATAACCAGATAAAATCCTTATTTAGAATGGGGACATAAAAATTTACTTTGGGTAAATTTTTGGAATTTTTTGGATAAAGTTCATTTTTTAATGAATAATGAAAAATAATGTATTTTAATTCAAAAGTTCTTTTTAATATAATTTATTTATATGGTAAGATTATCTTTTTAATTGGTTTTAAATTGAAATTAAAATATATATTTACTATTTAATCCAATGTTGGTCATTGGAATTAATTTCACTTTGTAATTGGACATAAATAAGTATCAATCTTTTGATAGTTATTATTTCTTAAAAACACGCTATTTGTTTTAACAACATGAATTAATCATTAAAATAATTAATTCCACTTCTATTTTTTGAATTTGGAAAAATATAAATCAATTTTGAATTCATAATATCATATAATGCTTAGGCTGAATTTTTGGTGTTTTTCTGAAAAAACTTCAATATTTGATGAATAGTGAAACCAGTTAGTGGTATTTAAAAACTGACTTTTTCATTTAAATGAAATTTTACCACTTCTGTAAATTTAATTTCAAAAATCCAACAGACATGGTTGTTATCAAGAAGTAAAATGTGGTTCATTAAGAAGAAAATTGTTTTTGGTGAATAGTAACTTTTGACTTTTGTTTACCGTGGTTAATGTTAAATAAGGTAATTCAAGGTTAAAAGAATATTATAATAATTCAAAATTACCATAACACTTGTCCAAACCTTATTGGGTGAGTCATTTACGACCATGGTCATATTTGGGTCGATTTTGGGACCCCATTGATCTACTTGGGAGTGAAAATGACTATTTAGATTAATTAATTTAATGTAAAGACAAAATTGACATTAACAAAACTCTTTTTGTAATTAAATTTTATATAGTGTTATATAATCCCTATTTTGGACTATAAATATTCCTTGGAAAGATAAAAAGTTTTTCTATATCATGGTTTTTTATAATTTTTAGACAATAGATAAATTACATTATTTATGACACAATAATGATGTAGTATTTACCACATTAATAAATAATTTAAATAAATAAGATTATAATGATTAAAATATTATCCAAATCTTGTCCAATTATGATTAGATGATTTTATTTCGAATATTAGTCATCTTATCCTTGACCTCAATGATTTTTGGACCATGAGAAAGCGAATATCATTATATTATAAAATAATATTTTCACTCTTTTCTAAAGAGCCCCTCCTATCCCTTATAAAAAGAGACCAATTCTAACCAATTCCTCACACATCTCAAGCCTTTTGGATCATCCAAACTCTGCCAAATTAAGATCTCGACATCTCTATACTCATCTAAGAAGCCATACCTTAGGTAGAAGGCACTTCAAGAAGTCCTTTGGTTCAAACCAAAGGAAGTTACCCAAATAAAAGGTAACAGTTTCACTTAAATTGATTTCTTTTATTTTACTTCTCCAACCCCAAAAATCATTTTATTTCATTTTTTTGGAAAAAAATAGTATCCTCAATATACTAGGATTTTTTTATAAGATGTATTAGAACTACACATACACACACCTCCATCTAATGGATGAAAAACATAATATTTCAGTGGATGGAAAACTAACGCCTCACAAAACGATGATTATTCAATTACATATTACCACCTCTCATGGTGGCCATTATGATGGAACTGTTATTATATATGATATATATTATGTTTATGATTTATTTATTCTTCTATACTTCCTATTTATATCAATCTTTTATGGATTTCATAGTGGGTAAATACGATAATCTCATTTGAGGAAGTGCGGACTACCACCCCCTCAAAGTGATTTGATTCGTTAATGCCCTATGTGTGATGTATAAAGGATTTAGTTAATGATATTATATATTATATTATACTGGAATTATAATATACCTATGTATCATATGATTAATTTCCTTTAATATAGGAAATAGAAATGAAAGTAGCGTTCATGTGTACGTACGGCTTACCGTCTCCATGAACGGTGCATTTCATTTCTTACCCATAAATGTTATGTACTGTTACTAATACATGTATATACTAGATATATATGACATATATGATATATAAATCATGAATATATTTCTCGATATAATGACTCTTTGACCTCATGAACAACATGTAATTATAAGAAGTCCATTTTTTACTCAAGAACCAAATATGGACAAAATGAACATTATTAACATAAATGATTAGATAATGTTTATAACATTGTAATAAGTGATATAGAATTAATAATAAACTGGAAAAAGTTTCTTAAGAAAGTAGAAAAAAACTTTAGTTTATTATTCAGGATATTAAAGAACGATCGAGTCAAGTCGGACACGAGGTAAGGGATCTGACCTCTCTCTTTTTTTTCAAGTACCCTCTTTTATGTCCTTTCATTTCTGCTCCATGTTCTTATGTTGGAGGATGTTATTTTATATTCACCATACTGTAATTTGTATTTTAATATTATTATAGACCCCTTATACTCTCATTAATTCATTTTAAGTGTTTTTAAGTGGCGCTGTTAGGCTACCAAATTTTTGTAAGGGATTTTCTTATCTCACTTTTAATTCCATAAGATTTTCATTATTCACCACTTATTCATTACATGTGGTGTATTTTGTAGTTCCATTTTATCTATATTATAATTTTTCTCATTATGTTCATGGTATTTTGTGATTAAATTGGTTGTTGTAATCTTTTGGTCATACGACTCAATTGATTACAACGTGGTAAAGGGTTTCGTCTCACTTTTTATTCTCGTGATATTCATGCTATACTTGCCACAATTTCGTTTTTTTTTGGTGTATGTAATGCCAATTATTGTGCACTTTGTGTAATATAATCTCATTTATGAGTATTTACATTTTCATTTTATAATCGTTCATTAATGTGTCATATTTTTTGTAAGATACCAAATCGGTAAGGGAACTCCTTAACCCAATTCCCATTCTTTGGGTTGATATTCTCTTTTTTATTAATGTCATCCTATGAATATGTGTCAATGAACTATGATATTTTTACACGTAATATCCACTTATATTGGGTGTATTTATATTTTTCACACATATTTATCAGAATGATTTATCCTTAATTTAAGGATACCATCTTTATAAGAGATTTTATCTCAATTTACATTTCGTTCGAGACTTCATTGTTGTTATGCAAAAATTCATTCTTATATGGTGTATATACAGTCCTTTGACATATTATATCATAAATACATTTATTCTCATGATATTATAAAGTTCTGATTAAAAGTTATTCTTCAATTATTTGTATTCAAGCGTCTCTCTTTTTGTTAAAAACTCTTTAACTAAAATATCGTTTTAAATGTTTTAAGGATTTATTCTTATAAATATTTCTCATGAATTCCATGTTTTCAAAATGGGTTTTAAGATTTATTTATATGTACATTAATGTTTTCAAATGATAATTCCTTTAAAAGCATCAAATTGGTATGGGACATTTTGATTCAAAAATCTTTTTTTAAATGGTTTTTGAAAATGGTTTGATAAAGCATTGTTTACTACAATATCATGATTGGATATAGTGGAATGTGGAAATTTTATCTTTCATTTATAACTATTTTATGTGTTATGATTATGTTATGGTATTTGGTCATTGTTTAAGTATACAGGTGGTTCCGTGATAAACCTCGGGTGGGTGAGCCCCAGATAGCTCTCAAATGCATTGGGTAACGTGATAGAGGTAAACATGAATGTTTCTCCTAAGAGATTAATGAAATATATTGTGATGGGTATTCCAAATGTGACTCCCTACGTAGATGTGATAGCTATAATTTATGTTCTATATGGATTCCATAAGTAACCTTAATGATTTATGATTTCTATGTGTTATTCATAAATCTTATGATTTTGAATGGTATGTTATGATTGAAAAGTATTGGTTTCATGGATTTGTAATTTTTGATGGGGTAATGTTTTCTTTCCTTATTTTTTAACCCTTACTGAGCTTTTTATGCTCATCCCAAGTTTTTTAAATCTTTTTCACAAGACATAAAGATGAATAGGGTCAAGGAATGGATCTAAGAAAAATCATGTAGTCTAAAACATGGAACTAGATGTGTTTCTTTTCAAAAGTTTTAATTTTATAACAAAATGGAAACTGAGTAGTGTTGTCTACATGTAATATTCATGTTTTTATGTATTATTTATTGCCTAATTCTCTAAAACTCAAAACATGAAATGATACTTAATGCAAATTATTCTTTTAATTCAATATTATGTAATGTTTTATGGCCGGGTCCTTATAGTTGGTATCAAAGGTTAGTTTAGACAACATTAGGGATTAGGAATTTTCGTTAGACATATGCTTAGTTACTACCTATTATTTCAGTTAAATCCTTGTTTTATAACTTTTCAGATCAAGGAATGTTAGTTACAAATGGAAGGAGGAGGATCTCCAACGACACTTTTATCTCTTCCTGATGACATGCTTCCAATAATTATTGCAAAGTCTTGTTCATATGATTGTGAAACTTTTTCTAGCATACAAATCACTTGAAAGAAGTTGTTTGAGATATAAAACACCTCCACTATACATCATTACCTTCGTGGATCATTGGTTGTATTTAGAAGAATCCTATTTTCATAATATTCTCATAATTTCAAGAACGGTAAATATTATCAAGGCATTTTCAAATGTTTTACCCTATCAAATGATTTTGAAGCATATTATGATTTTAAATATGGTGATGAAGAAGGAGACCCTTTCGCAACCTATTTATATTTGATTTTAAAATATAGTATCTCATCACATAATTATGGTATTTTAAAAGGGCCGTTAATTTAATGTTTCAACTCAAATTCGATTCGACTGTTTTATAGAAATCAAGTTTTATCATATGTTTTAAAATTATATGTCATACATGATTATGTTCCAAAACCTTTTTTCTATGAACACCCATATGACCCATGTTGTACAAGGTGTATTTGGATGAAGGAAGAAAATGATTTTGAAGGATCTCTAAATCATTGTTGCAATGCATGGACCTTCTACCTATTTGAACAAAATGACTAAGAAACGAAATGGACCCCATGATCAAGGTATGATGTTCTTTATTTTGGGGATTTTTTTATTTTATCATTTGGTGGTGAAATAAGACTTCAATAATTATGATGTCGATATCACAATGAATTTGAATGAAAATGAGAGGTATAAGGAAACCATTGAGGTTAAAACATGTTAGGGTTACTTTTGAGTTTTATAAAAAGGACAACCCGTAGGATGGGTGACAACCCGTCACATCCATAAAGGCTGCAGGAATCAAACCCACAACCGAAGGGTGACAAGGGCGCATCGCATACCTCTAGTCTACTTGAAGTCCCTGGTTAGTATGACTTATTATTTATTATAAAATGTTATTATGGAACAAGAATAAGTTGATATTTGGAACTTATGTTTTATCAAATGAATATACATAATATTGAAAAATGATTTAGTGATTAAGTGATAAATGGTTGTTGAGGAAGACATTCTCTATTTTGAGGAAACAATATATGCCTAAGGAAGATAGAATACTATTATATTTCAATTGTGGAATAATGGTTGAAATTTTAGTTTGGAATAATCTATGTTTTTATTAAGGACCCATAATGATTTGATTTATTTATGAAAATTATTAACCTATCATGGAGAATATGTGATTTGGATAATTACTTTTCAATATGAGACTTCATGAGAAGCTGTTGTTACTTGGATACAAATGTTAAGATATTTATTGGAATTATATATAATTAAATCCTTATGAGATTTGGTTTAAAATTAAAGTATTGAATAATTTTTAAGAATTTTAGGGAAAATTGTTTTTTGAATAGTCTTTGTTGAACTTTGGGTTTTGGTTAGACAAATTTTGGAGATTAAGAGTAGTTTTTCATTATGTAAAAGTTTATCTTTTTGGGGGTTTATCTGATCTTATACTTAAATTTTTGGATTTAGTTAATATCTAATGACATATGAAATATATAGTTCATCTTTTGTGGATTATGTGACTCTCTCGAAGTTAATTATAGCATTCCTAATGTATAAAAAAGGTCATCCGGAATATTCATCCTTTGTAGAAAATATGAGTTTGTGTTAGAAATATAGTAAAAGATGAATTTCTACATGACATATAAGTATATTTCCATATGTTTTGGTTAGGCTCATTAATAAATTCCCCAAATAAAAGTAACTTTAATAAAAACCTTGTCCATTAAATTTTCCTATTGGGGAGTCAAGGACTGTTTAACCCATCACAAGTTTGTGATTTTCTGGTGGTTAACTTTCTCCTAAACATGTTTCCTAACACTATCCATTAGAACATGACCTTTTGTTATCTCCTCCATATCCATTTTTTAATGGAATCGTAATATGGGTTAACTCGGGTGACCCTTGTGCTTCTCTTTCTTTCTTTTAAGGTGATAGTTTTACTGACTCTTCTTCTGATGTCTGACTTTCAATGATGTTTCCAAACCATTTTTTTAAATTGCGAGGATGCAATTCCCAAAAGGGGGGAAGGATGTAACATAACAGGTAAATAAAGAATAAGGAATATTTTATTTTTATTAATATATGTGAATTAAATATTAATTTTACATTAATGGGGATTCTATGTTCGATAGCGTACCCGATACACAACAACGAGTTTCTTTTGGATCTTATGTTTCACACTAATAATATAATATTATTATTTAAAATGGTTGTTAAATCCTATCCGTTTTATTGGTGGGAATGGAAAAAAATAAATATAATATGATTATAAATGTTTGTTAAATGTATTTACATTTATCCAACAAAAGTTAGAGGCTTAAAATGTGAATGAATCAAATTTTAAGCATAATTTACTTTAAAAGGCCGATTTACCGCCTTTTAATGGGGAACCCATTTTAAATATAGTATATGTCACTTTAATACATTATATATAACCAAATAAAATACTTTTTTAGAATGGGGACATCAAAATTTACTTTGTGTATATTTTTGGAAATTTTCGGATAATGTTAATTTTTTAATGAATAGTGAAAAATATTCTATTTTAATTCAAAAGTTCCATTTAATATAATTTATTTATATGGTTATATTATTTTTTTTAATTGGTTTTAAAGTTAAATTAATATATATTTTTACCATTTAATCCAATGTTGGTCATTGGAAGTAATTTCACTTTGAAATTGGACATAAACAAGTACCAATCTTTTGATAGTTATTATTTCTTAAAAACACGCTATTTGTTTTAACAGCAAGAATTAATTTTTATATTAATTAATGACACTTCTATGTTTTGGATTTGTAAAAATATACATAAATTTTGAATTCATAATATCAAATAATTCTTAGGCTGAATTTTTGGTATTTTTCTGAAAAAATTCAATTTTTGATTAATAGTGATACCACGTAGTGATAGTTTAAAAAATGACTTTTTCATTTTAATGAAATTTTACCACTTCAGTGAATTGAATTTCAAAAATCTGACATACATGGTTGTTATCAAAAGTAAATTTTGGTTCATTAAGATGAAAATAATTTTTTTGAATAGCAACTTTTGACTTTTATTTACCGCGGTTAAAGGTAAATAAGGTAATTCAATGTTAAAAGAACATTATAATAATTCCAAATTACCTTAACAATTGTTCAAACCTTATTAGTTGAGTCATTTACGAAATGGTCATATTTGGGTAGATTTTGGGACCCCATTGATCCACATGGGATTGAAAATTACAATTTATATTAATTAATTTAATGTAAAGACAAAATTGACATTATCAAAACACTATTAGTAATTAATTTTTATATGGTGTTATATAAGTCCTATTTGCGACTATAAATATTATTTGGAAATATAAAAATATTGCATATATCATGGTATGTTTTTTATAATTTTTACACAACAAATAAATTAAATTATTTATGACACAATAATGATGCAGTATTTACATCATTAATAAATAATTTAAATAAATAAGATTATAATGATTATAATATTATCCAAAACATGTCCAATTCTTATTGGATGATTTTATTTAGAATATGAGTCATCTTATCTGAGACCTCAATGATTTTTGGACAATTATAAACCTAATATAATTATATTATAAAATAATATTTTCACTCATTCATAAATTGCCCCTCCTCTCCCTTATAAAAAGAGACCACTTCTAACCAATTCTTCACACCTCTAAAGCCTTTTGGCTCATCCAAACTCTACCCAATTAAGCTCTCAACATCTCTATACTTATCTTAAAATACGTTCCTTAGGTAGAAGGCACTTCAAGAAGTCATTTGGTTCAAACCAAAGTGAGGTACCCAAATAAAAGGTTACAGTTTCTCTTAAATTGTTTTCTTTTATTTTACTTCTCCAACCACAAAAATCTTTTTATTTCTTTTCTTTTGTAAAAAAACCAGTATAATAAATATACTAGGATGTTTTTATAATAATTATTAGAACTACACATACACACACCTCCATCTAATAGATGAAGAACATAATGTTTCGGTGGATGGCAAACTAACGCCTCATGAAACGGTGATTGTTCAATTACATATTACCACCTCTCATGGAGGAAATTATGATGGAACTATAATTATATATGATATATATTATGTTTCTTATTTCCATATGCTTCTGTACTTCCAATTTATATCATTCCATTATTTTTTCCATAGTGGGTAAATACGATAATCTCATTTGAGGAAGTGTGGACTACCGCCCCCTCAAAGTGATTTGATTCGTTAATGCCTTATGTGGGATGTATAAAGGATGTAGTAAATGATATTATATATGATATTATACTAGAATTATAATATCCCTATGTATTATTATGTTTTATTTCCTTTAAAAGAAGAAATATAAATGAAATTTACATTCTTGCGTGCGTACGGCTTATTGTCTCCACGAACGGTGAATTTCATTTCATACCTCTAAATGTTATGTACTATTATAAATACACATATATACTGAATATATATGATATATATGATATATAAATCATGAATATAATTCTGAATATAATGAACCTTTCACCACATGAACAACATGTAATTATTAGAATTCCATTTTTGACTCAAGTACCAAATATCAACAAAATGAACATTATTAACCTAAATGATTACATATTGTTTATAACATTGTAATAAGTGATATAAAAGGAATAATAAACTTGAAAAAGGTTCTTAATCTTGAATAAATTAACTTTAGTTTATTATTCTGGAGATTAAAGAACGATCGAGTCAAGTCAGACACGAGGTAAGGGATCCTACCACTCTCTTTCTTTTAAAGTACCCTCTTTTATGTTATTTCATTTATGCTCCATGTACTTATGTTGGAGGATGTCCTTTTATATTCACCATACTGTAATTTTTATTTTTATATGATTAGAGACCCTCTCTTACTCTCATGAATTAATTTTATGAATTTTTAAGTGGCGCTGTTAGGCTACCGATTTTTTGTAAGGGATTTTCTTATCTCACTTTAAATTCCCAAAGTTTTCCATTGTTCGCCAATTATTTATTACATGTGGTGTATTGTGTACTGAAATTTTATATATATTATCATGATTTTCATTATATTCATGGTATTCTATGATTCATTTATTTTTTATTAACTTCTGGTCATACGACTATGTTGATTACAACACGGTAAACGATTTCTTCTCCCTTCTTATTTTCGTGAGATTCATGATATACTTGCCACTATTTCCATTTATGTGGTGTATAAAATGCCCATGATTTTACTATTTGTGTAATATAATCTCATTTAGGAGTATTTACTTCTTTATTTGATGATCCTTCATTCATGTGGCATATGTTTTGTAAGTTAACAAATCGTTAAGGGAACTCCTTATCCCAATTCCCATTCTTTGCATTGATATTCTCTATTTTATTAATGTCATCCTATGAATATGTGTGAGTGACCTCTGATTTTTTTACGCTTGATATCCTCTTATATTGGGTGTATTTATATTTTTCACACATAATTATGAGATTGATTTATCCTTAATTTGAGGATACCATCTTTATAAGATATTTAATCTCAATATTCATTTCCTTTGAGACTTCATTGTTGTTATGTAAAAATTCACTCTTATATGGTGTATATACAGTCCTTTGACATATTATATCATGAATACCTTTATTCTCATGATATTATAATGTTCTGATTAAACGTTATTCTACAATTATTTTTATTCAAGCGTCTCTCTTTTTGTCAAAAACTCTTTAACTAAAAAATCGTTTTAAATATTTTAAGTATTTATTATTATAAATATTTCTCATGAATGTCCATGTTTTAAAAATGGGTTTTAGGATTTACTAATTTTTACATTAATGTTTTCAAATGATAATTTCTTTAAAAGCATCAAAGTGGTATAGGACACTTTGATTCAAAAATATTTTTTTAAATGGTTTTTGATAATGGTTTGATAAAGCATTGTTTACTTCAATATCTTGATTGGATATAGTGGAATATGGATATTTTATCATTCCATTATAATTATGTTATGTGTTATGACTACGTTATGGTTATTGGGCATTGTTTACGTATACGGGTGGTTCCGTGATAAACCTAGTGTGGGTGAGCCCGAGATAATTCTCGAATGCATTGGGTAACGTGACGGAGGCAAACGTGAATGATTCTCCTAATAGATTTAGGGAATATAATATGATGGGTATTCCAAATGTGACTACATATGTAGCTATGATAGATATAATTTATGTTTGATATGGATTCCAAAAGTAACCTTAATGATTTATGATTTCAATGTGTTTTTCATAAATCATATGATTTTTTAAGGTATGTTATGATTGAAAAGTATTGGTTTCATGGATTTTTAATTATTGATGGGATAATTTTTTATTTAATTATTTTATAACACTTTCGGAGATTTTTATGCTCATCCCATGTTTTTGAAATGTTTTTCACAGGACTTAAAGATTATTGGGGTCAAGGAATGGATCAAGGAAAAGTCATGTTGTCTAAAACATGGAACTAGACGTGTTTCTTTTCAACAGTTTTTATTTTATGATAAAATGGAAACAGAGTAGTATTGTCTACATTTAATATTCATGTTTCTATGTATTAGTCATGGACTAATTAAATAAAACTCTAAACCTGAAAATATCCTCAATGTGAATTATTCATTTAATTCAAGATAAAGTAATGTTTTAAAGCCGGGTCCATATACATGCAGTTGGGGACTGCCCCTATATCATGTGAAGCTTATCAGATGGCACCCACATAGCTTTGGGATCTACGACATCAGTTGGAGGACCTATGTGAGAAGGGATTCATTAGGCCCAGTGTGTCCCCCTTAGCCGCTCCAGTTTAGTTTGTGAAGAAGGCATATGGATGTCTATGGCTTTTTGTGGATTATCATCGCCTGAATTAGGACCCGATAAAGAACAATACCCTTTGTCGAGGGTCGACGACCTCTTCAACTAGTTGATAGGTGCGATGTGGTTCTCCATGATTCGTCTTCAATCTGGCTACCACCAGTTGCGGGTTTCTGAGGATGACACCCCAAAGATGGACTTCCATTGTTGATATGGGAATTATGAGTTTTTTGTGACGCCCTTTGGCGTGAAGAATTCACCCACCATTTTCCTGGATTTGATGAACCAGACCATTTAGCTGTACTTGGACCGGTTTGTGGTTGTCTCTATTCATGAAGTACTCATCTACTCTCTGATGGAAAAGGGCCTCGCGAAGCATTTGAGGGTGGTCCTAGACTTACTCTGAGAGCACCATCTATATGGAAATATCTTGATGTTTCAGTTCTGGATTCATGAGGTTCACTTTCTGGGGAATGTCATTTTGGAGAAGGGATATTCTGTAGATCTAGCAAAGATAGAGGTAGTGCATTCTTGATAGCCACCCAAGAATGTGTCAGAGGTGTATAAATTCCTTGGATTTGAAGGGTACTACAAGAGGTTTGTGGAAGATTTCTCTAGGATTGCTGCCCCTTTGACAGTATTGATGTCGAAGGGACGACTGTTCACCAAGATTGAACAGTGCCAAAAGACCTTTGAGGAGTTGATTCAGAGGTTGACTAGTTATCCAGTGTTTAGGTAGCTAGAGGAGGGTCTTGAGTTTGGGGTGTACTATGATTCTTCAGGAGCTGAGCTTAGGTGCGTGCTGATGTAGCAGAAGACAATGATTGCATATTGGTTGAGGCAGTTGAGGCCCCATGAGTAGAATAATTCAACTCGCAATTTGGATATGGCTGCGGTGGTATTATCCTTAATGTTAAGGACACACTACCATATCGGTGAGTGTATTTTGGTCTACTCCGACCACCAGAGCCTCAATTACATCTTTACTCAGAGGGATCTGAATCTGAGGCAGAGGCGTTGGCTGGAGTTTCTACATGATATTGATTTTGAGATATTCTACACTCCTGGGAAGGGTAATGTAGTAGCAGATGATCTTAACAGTAATTCCCTGGCTCAGATAGTGCAGGATGCTTCAGACCAGTTGGATTCTCTATGACTGGACATGGTGGAGGAGGAAGGTACGACATTCATGAAGTTGATGGTGTTGAATCCTTCGCTCCATGAGCATGTGAGAGAGTCGTAGCTGGGGGATGTCGACAACGAGGTACTGCGTGATCATATTTCCATGGGCGATGCACCCGATGGGTTTTTCGAAGGAGGGAATCACAACATTTTATTCCAGGGTCGATTTGTAGTACCAGTGGAGATTCACGAGGAGGTGATGCAGGAGTTCCACACTTCTCCCATGGCTGTACATCCCAGTGTGGGGAATATGTACAGAGACCTTCAAAAACATTTTTGGTGCTCTGTCATGAGGCTATGTGTAAATGAGTTCACTTTTTTGTGTCTTACTTGTTAGCAGGTCAAGTTAGAGCATCAGGTTCAGGCAGGGATGTTGCAGCCCCTTAATATCTTGAATTGGAAGTGGGATGGTATATCTATGGACTTCGTCATTGGGATCCCACACACAGAAAGGGAAATGACTCCATTTGGCTAATAGAAGACCTACTCACAAATTCAACACACTTACTTGCAATCAGGGAGCGGAGTTCAGTGGAGACTCTGGGGTAACTATACATTCAGGAGAGCATCCACCATTATTGGGTACCCTCAATGATCGTCTCCAATCGTGATGTAAGGTTTACGTCGCGATTGTGGTGAGTCCTGCAGGATGCATCCATGAATCAGATGTGGAAGAGTAGAGATTTTGACCCCCTAAACTACGGGCAAACAGGGCACACTATCCAGTTATTGGAGGATATTCTCAGGGCGTGAGTGTTAGTCATTGGCCTGAGCTAGGAGGATTACCTGCCATTGGTTGAGTTCACATACAACAACAATTACTACTCAACTTTCGACCTGGAACCTTTTGAGGCCCTCTGCGGGTGACCTTGGGGGTCGCAGTTGTGCTGAACGGAGGTTGCGGAGACCTCCCTCATGGACCCAGAGTTGGTGCAGGCGACGATAGAGAAGGTGCAGGTCATTCGTTATTGGATGAGTATGGATCAAAGAAGAAAAAAGACCTACGCAGACTATCGTTGTAGGCCTATGGATTTCGAGTAGCTGGACCATGACTTTTTGAGAGTCTCTCTGTAGCGAGGGACATGGAGGATCGGCTGGGGAGGCATGTTATCCTCAAGGTTCATTGGGCCCTTTGAGATCGTGCATAGGGTCAGTGAGGTGGCCTTCCGTCTTTCTCTACCCCCACAACTAGAGAGTTTGCATGAAATTTTCCATGTCTCATAGCTAAGAAAATATTTACCTGACAATACACACGTTATCCACTAAGGAGAGATTAACATCGAGGATGGATCCACCTTTGCAGAGCACCTGGTGGCAATTGAGGACTGGTAGGAGCGGACACTTTGTGGACAGACCATTCCTTTTGTTCGTGTGTTATGGCAGCACAGGAGAGTACAAGAGAGTACCTGGGAATGAGAGATCCATATGCGGGATCAGTCTCGAGTTTTTTTGGTAGTTTTGTTTTTCAGAGATGAAAAACATGAAGGAGGGAATGATGTAAGAACCTGGGTCTTGAGTCTATAAGACTTTGAAATTTTCTTAATGTTATTACAGACCAGGGCATTCAGATGGTGTGTGATTCTGAGCCCCGATGTCGCCGAAATTATCATTTATGTGGTTTCACATTGGACACACCAAATAAAGAGAATAACCCCTAAATGGTTGATCGGATTGAAAAAACATAGGGTACCGTTTAGTCTGGAGTGTGTCGTTTACCCTAGAAGGGGTGTAACTTTCATGGGTGAGGCCCTTCTGTTGAAAATGGCACCCTGGGAATTTTTGTAATTTAGAATCCTAAGGCGTGAACTTTAAAACATCTGAACGGAGGCTCAGATTAATATTTTGATACCACCATTACTCTCAGAATGTGGATTATACCCTAGAGGCGGCTTAACACCGACCCCGCTAAATGTTTGGTTACGGGTCCTACTAGAGGGGGATTAAGTGATTCTATATTTAATAAATTCTCCCACTTATCCTCCTCCTTCTCCTTTGTCTCTCCCTGGAAGATCTCTCTCAACATGCTCCAAAATCCTCTCCTCCACCTCTCCAAGGTGGTGTGACGGTCCAACAGATCACTCGTGAAGCAACAGGCTACACCCATCGAGGTATGAAGTTTGTGTATTTCGTTTTAGTTTCCTCATATACAATTGAACACAATTTCTTTCTTCAAAATGTTTTACAATAGTATAGAGATAACCATTGATGTTCAGATCTTGATTATATATTTCTAACTCTCTTCTCGGATCTAAAATCCATGTCCCGGTGTGCCCAGGGTGACCCCAGGAAGTTTTCCGGCCAAAGCTTCATTTTTCTGGCGGTTTCGGGGCTGTCCAGCGATCAGCGTGGTGGTCCATCGGTTCCCAGGTAGTGCCGGAAGGATCCCAATGGTGGCGGCTATGCTAGGTAGCGTCGGTCCCAGGTGGAGGTGGTCTTAGGCGGCAACGGTCCCAAGCGGCGACAGCGGGTGGAAGTCGTAGGCGTGGGTCGACCGGGGGTGTGGCACGTGACCTCGTGCAGTAGACCGAGACCCACATTCGGCGGTTCTACACCCAAGAAAGCGACCATCCATGGGGGCTGGTTGGTGCAGGTGGACAGTGGGTCCGCATCTAAGCCATGTGGAAGGGCCACAGGTTGGCGCTGCAAGCTGGGCCGGACCATGCCACGTGGACAGGCCGGACCGGGCTGGTCCATCTGTAAGGGGGTCATCTCCCTTGCCTTCGGACACCCATATCATTGATTACTGATGTCAAATTCACAAGCCATCTATGTTAGCGCAATCCTCAGGTCGAGAATGAGTTTTTTAAATGGCCTTGAGGATTTTTAATTCTAGATATGGGGGGCTTAGTGTCACGACACACCGTTAAGTGATGTTTAGCGCCACACCAGGGTTTTTCTATCAGATAGAGCGAACACATACGAAGTCCATTTAAGGCATCGTTATTGGCGTTGTGACCCTGGAATTGAGAAAAAGTAGAATATGGTGGTTTCATGCGTTGAAGCTAGTGTTGATTCCTGGGTCCCACGGGCCGTTTTTTAAGCTGTGAGCAGCATTTTGCGACTTTTTCATCAGATGTCTGTTCGGGGCCAATGAGAAGTCGTTTTGGAATGTTTTTCTGAGAGAATCACGTTGGAGATGTTTGGCCAACCAATATCAGGACCAATTTGTGGGCCCCATGAGACATCGTATGGTCATAAAGTGGTGTTCGATAACATTTTCTTGGGGAGTCCGTTTCCAGCGAGTATGTAGCATATCTCATGTGTTTTACCACGAATATTGAAATGGTGTAATCTATTTGGTCATGCGGATTCTTTTTCATGATCTCATTAAATTTGGAAACAAGAAAGGTTGTCGGTCAAAGGTTTCTTTGACGCACTCCAACCCAACGTACGATTGCGATGTTAGCGACACCCAGTGATGGTGCGGGCAGAGCTGAGTTATTAGACCAGTTTCAGGTTTACCCTCCAACGGATCTGGTTAGTGAGTTACCCATTGGCCTGAGGGTTTACCCTCTAGTGGAGTTGGGCAGTGGGTTACCCATTGACCTTAGTGTTTACCCTCTAGTAGGGCACGATAGTGGGTCACCCGAAGACCATTTAGGCATTACCCTCCCGCGGGGGTGGGCAGTGGGTTACCCATTGTCTATAGGGTTTACCCCCTAGCAGGGCTAGACAGTGGGTCACCTGAAGACCCGTTAGGGTCTACCCTCCAACAGGTTTGGGCAGTGGGTCACCCAACAAAATCTTTCAGACTCACCAAAATTCGATTTGGCTAGTAAAAATATTTTCTCCGTGAATACCATATCATGACTTTTGGTGGTAAGTTTTAGCGATTATTCAGCTTTGGCATGTAGGACTTTTGGGCATCAGTGATGGCTACCCTTAGAACTATTGGCGACCTATCTAGGGATGAGATTGGAGATGGATATCCCCTTATGCACATGTTCGGGTTGCTTATTGTGAAAATATATATATATATACCCTAATTTTGTTCCCACTTCATGGTTTCAGATACCATCCTTCTAGTATGGGCGAAAACATGCGGGGTATGGCACGTGCATTCCATGTCCAATTCTTCTTGGTTGATATGACTCTACAT
Source organism: Viscum album (assembly GCA_963277665.1). NCBI lineage: Eukaryota > Viridiplantae > Streptophyta > Magnoliopsida > Santalales > Viscaceae > Viscum > Viscum album. Next base: position 709,692,604 of record OY728156.1, read on the forward strand.
CCTTTTATTGTACGGTAGAGCTGCACTCTTGCTATTTTACTCTTACATTTTTTATCTATTGTTAACCATTTTGTACCTCTTTTGTTTCTCCCTCGAGCATTCGAGGCATCCTACTAAGTATCTTTATACTCACCCATGCTTGGGCTTTTACTACCATTGGTGTTCCCTTGGAGATGATAGACTGGTCGATCGAGATTATGGAGGAGCATAGAGGACACAGGAGCTTGGGTGGCGATCAGTGGCTGTAGTTAAAATTTCAGGTGTGAGACTCACCATCTATTTACATTTGTTTACCTGTTTCCAGGATGTGGAACCTTTCGAGTTCGGTGCGTGTTTTCCCTATTTATGTTCAATATCATGTCAGTACTTTTCAGCACTTTACTTTTTTTTTCTATTTAGTGTTTGATGCATGAATGCAGTTGGGTTATAGTTGTTTTTCCATTGGTTTTTATTTTACTATGCACTTCCTCATTGAGTGGGTTGTGTGTGTGTGTACACCTACTTAGGCAATGGCCTCCCTAAGATTGTTACGCCTTCGGCACTTGTCACTATCCATGGCCTGTAGAGGTAGTCTTTGGGTAGTTGAGGCTCAAAAATACTAGTGTTGGTTCGAGACACCTATCGAAACAATACACATATCTATCATGACATCTATCATAAAATAATGAAATTGTAATTCACCCTAAATGGATTGAAAAATTTATGGCATCTGACTTATATAATGTATCTAATATGATTCATGGGATGTAACACTTCAATCTCAAAAAAATGAAACCAAAACAGAACCCATAATCACATTAATAATAATAATCTGAATTAGTTTTGTCACCCATTAGGGGAATCAAATAGATTGTAATAGAAAAAACTCTGGAAAACAAAAATTCAATTCGAGGTAATTCAGTTATTCCTGTACACGGTTTTGATACTCCGAGTAAAAACCCATTACCATATTCTTATTTATTTTTATCACTTTATACGTTAACCAAATTGTAAATAAAACATGAAATAAATCCCTCAGATACCACATTGTATCTTCTATGTTCTGGATTCCAATCAATGTTTTTATATACCCAATTAGCCACATGGACTCAAGAACATCTCCCCAAACATCATACCATACCATCTAGTGGTGAGGGTCCACATGTGTTAGTTGGGATACTTTTCCATAATTAGTAGAGTGTAACACTGTGGAATTAAAAAAATTGTTCAATAGACGATATAGTATACCATGCAACGTACATGAAAATTGGGATACTAATAGTATAAACAACATCATAAGTCATGTCATACATGATAAGATGATACGAGTCACAAGTTTCTAAAAAAACAACCAAAATATGTACACACCAATCTTATAAAATACATGTCAAAAAATTATGTAAAAGTTCAATAAACCCCAATAGAATCATAATACTCATCATGGTCTCATACTCTCTTAATGGAATACAACATATGAAGTACATGTGTTAGGGTGCTTTCCCTTATCAATGCATGAAATCTGATAATATGTTTGGGTACCAAAGAGTTCCCCCAATATGGTGTGAGATATGATCCTTATAGGAAACCTATAAAGGTTAATTCAAATTCATCGCTATATATATATATAACAAGTGTGTGAGGAGTATAACATTAAACAAGGAATTACTCAAAAGTAAACATCCATCTCTTTTAAAAATTTTAATTTTAAAATTCATGATATTTTAATATATATACCTAGATATTCAGATTGATCTCATTATACCCTATATTTTCAATATCATAAATAGACACTGAAACTTTCCTTTTATAAATATGTGAGTCATACCTGATTCCAAATCATGGGTTTTGTCATAGAAGATAATTCATATAGTCTTTTATTATTAATTACATATTTATCCTAACCTCATCCATGGCATTACTAAGCTAGAATTGATGTATCACTATGTGTTTGGTATCATAATCTATAGGTGATTGTCATTTCTATAATAGAATTAAATTATCTCCCAAGTATGATATACACTAACACACAACAAGCTCGTTTCAGTTAACTTATCATAATCCTTTTATCTCTATTGATGATGTAACATCCATTCCATATGAATTTTCCCTTGGTGTTTCATTATGGATGTCCCAAGTATCACTCATTGAGTATAAGGTCGAATTCTATTTTTTAGTTTGTCGATGGGATCATTCATTTCAATCTATGATTCACACATGGAATGATAAATGTTCATGAAATTGAATCCATCCATGGAATACTTCTATTAGATCCCGGATTATCCAATGTTTATTAAGAATTTCATAAATACAATTCCATTTAAACCCATCAATTAATATTCCATGGTCAAATCCAATGACATCCAATAACAGCTCACCTAAAAAGGTGACTCATGTGTTAGAAAAATTCACAATTAATGGCCTTTCAATTACACAAAATGTAATTATAAATATATCCATAATTATGAGAATAAATAAAAATTGAATGGCATATATATCTATTAACCCATTTTGTAAAACCATTATAATAAGAAATTTAGCTCAATAAAATAAATAATAGCATGCTCTCAATATAACTGACATGAGAAATTCCTTGTTTATCTAGTTCAAATTAAACAAGAAATTTCATAACAAGTCCAAGTGACGAGTTATCTATCCCTTTCCTGAAATCCAATTAATTTTAATTTAATATTATTTGTATTCAATTCAATATCAATTTCATATTTAACAACCCTATAACATGGTGATGGGGTACACCTAAGGGTGGAAAGGGAAAATCCACCAAAGGTATATTTTATAAACATCGCCCAATGGGTTGACTCATGTTCGAGGCGTTTAACCTAAAAAAATATCTATAAATCACGTTAATTGACTTTAAAAATTCCATAAAAAATATGGATTTAACATAGATTAATGTGAAATGAGAAAATTGGGCATGTGTGAGAATGACATATACAAACTACCTGAATTTGATCGAATTTCGGGAGACCACCTAATTTAGGTATGTGCTATATAGATCATCTATTATCGTCTGATGGTTCAACCCATATTAATATAAATATGATTAATATATTAGGATGATGAAAAATATGAATATGGGCCTAAATCCAAATAGTGTAGCCAACATCCAGTGGAAAAAAGAATGGAAAAAAATGAATTTAGGATTTCCAAGTGTGGGATTAATGAGATATAATACACTTGAATCATAGCTCAGATAGTTTATATACCTCAAATCAAAGGTTAAAAAAGGTGATAGATGTTATTAGGTTTCCCTTTAATATATGTAAGAATTAAATAATTTTTCATGGTTTTATTATATTTTTAATAAAAAAAATTATCAAAATTTCCCTTAAATGAAGGTTCACATGGTTTTTGTGAAACATTTACCTAATAGTGTGAAAATGATGCACAGTTTCCTATTGTCTTAGTTAATAACAAACAGATTTGTGTTACATTTTAATAACTGCACGAATAGTCATTTAAATTTTCTACCAAAACAAAAGAACTGGCTTTATGGTTTGTAAAAACCATAGGACCCCAACTTTTCAATGAAAACATGGGTTCCATGCTTACAACATCCCTAGAAACCCTTGAACCATCTATAACCTATATATGAATATATGTTAGTCTATATTTATACAATTAATCATCGAATTGGTGGAAAATAATGAATTTTTAACTCAAATCGGAACATGTTTTTTCACATATGATTATGTAAGGGAATTATTTTATATCATTAACATAGTGAGTGATCATTTTTCAATTTATATACTCTTATTATATACATGATTATGTGTATGAGACAATTTCATTTCTTATTTAAATTTTACGATATCATGGATTATGTTCTTTGATTCTATTATGATTCAAGTCTTATGAACTATCAATCATTATTCCATGACTCATTTATATGATCTTTATCATCACGAGTATATCATCCAAAAGTTATTAATATGTTCTCATACCATTGTTTTATCCTTAAGAATATTCTATGATTTCTGATACCCAAAATAAAATATCACAATTCTTATGTTTCCATTCCATTAGTTAATAATAATTTTTTTCCCTTGAATACTAAATGGGAATACAATTATGAGATATGTAGATGATATTTCGGCAAATTAGATTAATCTATTCCATGATTCAAAAATAACTAAATAATTATTCTCCTTGGGATTTCCATTGTTCAATTTAACAAATATTAATTTAGAAAGATTCTAAATACATGTATGAAAATCCAGACTATATTGGTTTGAATATGATTAAATGAGTTTTTATCCATTTCAAACAATTATTAGAGCAAATTAGTAATAAACCTGCTTATATGTATTGTTTTAAGTCCTAATATTTTGTTAATAATAAGTAATAACCTAAGATAAAACAAATATATTAGGTATTGATAATTTACTAATAATTTCACTTCATTATGTGGTTCCCCACTATGATTAGTGATTCTCACACTATGGTTTTTTTTAGTCGATGACTAGAACATTAAGGTGATATGTTAATGTTTTCCATGATGCATACTTTTCTGATGAACAATCAAATGGAATGATATTTGGATTGATGGATAATGTGATTATTCCCAACCAATTTTCACAGAACATGATTAAAGATTTATACCTTAACCAACTCTCATACTCAACAATGAAGACATAGAAAGAGATATCTAAAATTAAAAATATTTTAAACCATGGGGGAACTAAAATTTATTTTCCAATGTTTCTAAAATGTTAAAAGAAATACTCAGTTGAATGTTTTATATGAATATATATTTGATATCGCTGATGAAATGAAGGAAATAATGAATTTAAATGGAAAGTAAAAAATGAATAATTTAGTTAATTATGTTGATAGTAATATTGGACTCCCTTAGGTATTATCAATTGATGATTGTATTAAATTTGGAATATATTTGAATTGTGAAAACCTATCGGGTAATCACCAATATAAAATTAGTGAGGTTGTATGAGTAATTTTTATATTTTGCATGATGAAGAACCTATAGATGACATGTTATAGAAAAAAGTGTGATTCATAGTAAAAAATATAATGAAGTGGGATAATGGAATTATTCATGAATTCGAATTAAAAGATTTAATTATTTTAATTATGAAATATATAATGACTATTAAGAATTTTTTCCATTAATGATTTTAAATAATACATTTGATGGTATTTATAACATAGATTATTTATTTCAGGGAATGATTTTGATTTATGTAAAATTTATGATTAAGGTAATGTGACCCTAAATTTTTTAAGGATGTTTATGAAAATGGTGTCTAGTTTTGATAAAGAAATGTTGAATATGAATGATGTAAATTTGACATTATAGATTACATTGGCAATAGATTAATGATTTGTTGAAAATGTTTTTTATTTTATGAAAGATACTATTTGAATAATTTTATTATTTATGTAAAATATACAATAATATTTTTTTAATAATTCAGGTTGAATAAAAGTTTTAAGAAATATTTTTTTAATTTTTTTAAGAACTTTTATCATGAAAATCTATAATGAAGGTATTTACATTTTTAGTATGTGATAATAAATAGTTACATTTTAATATATGTCCGATCAATATTAATTCCATTTTGATAAATTTTCTGAACTTTTTTGAATGATTAGAATTATAAATATCCTTTTGTACTTCCATAAGGGTAAACATATTTGAAATTTGGTACATAGAAATTTGGATGAGGTTTTAAAAATTAATTTTTTTTCATAGTCTTATGATTATTTTTTTATTATATTACTTGTTCATACCATTTATTTATTAGCATAACAAGAGATAAAATGAATGAATTTTCGTATCATTATGGATATTATAATCCCCAAGTTCTACATGAATAAAAATTTTAACATCATTTTAGGTAGTAATAAATGATGAGGATATTGATCAAATAACAACAAATGAGTGAGACTATACTTATGTGATTGGATCAAGTATTTCTTGTGAAATAATTTTAAAATAAATTATTTTCCTATTATCATTATTTATGATTATAGAAATTTACTTTTTTAAAGCTAATTGTTTTATGGTTTTTTGGTCATTAACATTATAAAGAACATATTCTCTATCATTATCTTTCCAAACATGCTATTTTGAATTATCTTATTTGTTTATATTTTCAATTTCTAGAAATTCTATTCAAATAATAATCCAACTTTTGTTGTGATATTATCCTATTACAATCCCTCAACTTAATAAGATATATTATATAATAGTTATATAATGTCATTTTCCAAAAAATAAATTATCAATCATATATCATTTATTGTCAATGTGAAAATTAAAATTTAAAGGGAATTTTTTTATTTGTATTCTTGAATGTATCAGAAAGGTATCTTATTTACTAGTGCTACCATTTAATAACTATCACGTACATGGTTTGTTTTATTTTTTTCTTTTGAAAAAATACATACCCAGTCATTCACATGTACTAGCCTCAGAGGCCATACCCCTATAGAATGATATTTCATTAGAATAGAAACCAATAGATATTATGGATCAGAGGGAAAATGTTACAACATATGAGACAACTATCTTGGTTAATAATTTGTTGGGAGCCCATCAATTAAAATAATATAAATGGGAAATTATGGATATTATAATGTATATTTATCCTTAATTTTTATTATTGAAATTAATTTTATTGGTGAAATTTATATTAATTAGGGGAGAATGTAACAAATTGAGTTTTTATGAATTATAGTTTTTCAGATAAATTAAAATTAGTTTATGGATTTTTATTAAGGATTCACCGAGTCATTGTTGATTTATATAAATACTTCTACTAAAAATAATACATATATTATCTTATAGTACTCTTAAGAATAAATTTGGATTTTATAAAAAACTACATTGTGTTCCATCGATATATTTTGTCCCACTCAAAACTGAGTTTTAGAAAACAAAAATATACTACATGTAATGATAGGATCCACCTAGCCATTGGAATAATTTGAATGATTATGATTAATAGAATTATCATAATATGGTTTGTATATTAATTTTTTGGTGAATAATTAGTTATAAATGATGATAAATCCCAATTGAAAATAAATGATGTGTTTTATTTGAAAACAATTTTTAGTCCCATAGAATAAATTTATATTAGTAAATTAAATGAATTATTTTTATTTTATGATATTAATGTACATTATATGTTATATATTCAAATAAATCAAATATGTTTCTTTGGTAATAATGTATGATAAAATATAATTTTAGTATAAAATGTTATATCGTTCTCAATATAAATTGTCTCATATTTATTATAGAAGTATTATAATGCTAAAATTTGACACTTATGCATATTTTATTTGATAAAATAAAATTAATTTTTTAAATTAAAAAAATACCTAAGGGTTATTATTTGCATTTTTTCAGATAAATTACATCTTTTGATGAAATGTGAAAGTAAATAATTTTAATTCAATGTTTTCTTTTCATCTGAACTATTTATAATGTAAAAATTTGTTTTTTGGTTAATTTTAAAGGAAGAAAAATTTAATTATAAAACCATTAATCAAATTATCGTCATTGAAGTAATTTTTTACAACGAGTTTAGATATACAAAGTCAGTAGACATTTAAACATTCTTGTTCTTGCCCTGCATATTGGATGAATTTTTAATTATTTTTAGCAACTTCAATGTTATGAAGTTTTAGAAATTGATTTTTTTGAATCTGAGGACAAAATTTAATAAATGGGGGCCTTTTATTTTTTTTGACAATATGAGTAGTAAACATGGTAATTTTTTCCCACTATAATGGGTAAATAGTGTAATTTATGATAAAAATAATGTTACAAAGACTATAAATACCCTTATATATTCCCAAATTTCATTTGATAGTATTAAATATACCCTCAAAAAAACAAATTCCAAAATAACATTATTTAATAATGAGTTTTCATTTAATATGTCTTAGTAATTATTAAATTCTAAGAGAGTAACAAAATTCAACACTCTTAAAATAAATAAGTATTATATTTTTTATATAAAGATAAGAAAAGATATACATGAAAATAAATATAATTCCAAACTAATAAAGGATTTATATATCATTTAAATTTATTTTTATCTTTTATCGAATCATAATTAGCATAAATAACTACACAATGATGATGTAGAAATTATTCAATTAGTTAAAATATCAGTTTAATGATATTATAAATATTAATAAAATATTATAGGAATTAATTATAGTTTTACATCAATTTAATAGATTAATATGTCATATTAGGGGTGTAATAATTTTTTTTTCAAATATATCATGATTTATTGCTTTCATAGTAGTCCCTAAAATGAATAATGTAAAAAATGATACTAATGATATTGTATGAAAATTATATTGTATTAAAATATTTAAAAATCATAAAAAAATTAAAGAAATATATTAAGATGATATATGACTTAAAATTACATTAATTTTCCACTTATGTTCCAATTCATAGATTATAAGTTAAAATTACATCCTCATAGTATGGAAGGTATTTATTTTTATCGTAGTTGAAATTGAAATGGGTTAACTAAATAATAATAAACATGAAATTCATTAAATGAACAACATATTTTGAATAAAATATATCAGTTTACAATATGAGTTCCTTATAATATATTATCTTATATTAATTTTTCTCTTATTAGTATTTTATTACATATTAAATTCATTATAAAAAATTTATTCGAGAATTTCAAAAAGTACTCGTCCCCTCTCTTAAAAAAGGGAATCTCTTATTCTCAAATTTTAACCGTTGAAGCCATATTTATATTAGAAATAACTATAAAAATATTCTACCAAAATTCATAACTTAATTATTAAATACTTTATCTTATAATATCTGACCAATAATGTCATTAAATGAAAATGAAAATGAGGTACCTGAATACGAGGTAACGTTCATCAAGAAATATTTTTGTTTTATTTCATACATAGGAATCCTAAATATTTTTATATAACGATTACATATTTTAATAATTATCATAAATCTAATTATGTTTTTATCATATGTTTTACAATTAAAACATCACACACATCCATAAAATGGGTAGCACAATTGTCGTTCGTGTGTACGGTGGGTTTCCTCCTCACGATCTAATGTCATCTATTCACCCCTTACCACCATTAATGGTTGTTAATAAATATTTATTTATATCTTATATATATGATATATATTACTTTAATAATGTTATAATGATTCTGGAATGGTTTTATTACACATAGTTTCTTACATTCCATTTTGTGAGAATATGATAATGTCTTTCATGTGTATGATGAACTACATCCTCGAGAATAGATGCAATTAAATAATGTATATTATGGAATATAATAATGATGGTTCTAAGAAATATGTTATTTAAATGATAAAAATTATTCATTAAATGTACTATATCAAATATTATATTTTAAAATATAATAAGAAAATGAAGAGGAAATTCATGCATACGTACGAATTACAGTCTCCACGAATGGTGTAATTTATTTTGTACATAAACATTTTTTAATAAATGTAAATATATATATATATTAAATATATATGATATTTATATAATAGTTACCATTTTGGATATTATGAAATCATGATCTTTATATAAGGACTAAAAATAAAAAGTCAAAACACGTATGAGAAACAATGTGATTATTTCCCAAAATATAACATAAACATATAATTTCTAACAGTATATTAATATGATGTCATAATAAAATAATATATTTATTTATGTATATGAATATCCATTTGTGGTTGATGTATAAAAAATGTGTTTATTATATTTTTTTCAATGCGTACAAAGAATGTCAAGGAAAAAGGTAATTGGATTTTTAGTGTCACTTTAATTTTTAAAAGAGTATTCTATATTCACAACTATAATATATGTTTTTGTATATATACTACCCAATAATTAATTTTATTATGATTTTTTAAAAATTTTTGTTTATTTACATATCAACGTTATAATCTATCTTTCAAGAGGTTTAGAGTTCAGAAGATACCAAATTAGTATGGTAATGATGCCTCAGTTTTCCATCATTAAGACACATGTTATGTTATGAACCCATATTATTTAACTAGTTGTATATAATACACATTTACTTGTTTTATTTTTATTTTACTTGTTTTTATGATATTAAATATTTCAGGTAATATTATTTTCTCTTTTATAATTAATTGGATTAATTCAAATAACATGTTTATTAAAATAAAAAATAAGTTAATCTCATAAGAATATTCAAACTCTAATATTTCAAGGGAGTTTAAAATATACTTCAATGATTTAATTATATTTTTGGTGGTTATTTTCAATGGAAAAGGTTAGATAAATGATTTATAATATATAAAGTTTTTTTAAAATAGGAGTAGATTATTTATGAAGGAAAAATTTAAAAAATATCTTCCAATTTTCTTTCTAATATGTAATTTTTCATGTTTCTCATTAATTATTGGGGAAATGATTAAGGTATACCATTCATATTCTTTGATTAAATAGTATATGTTTTGATTGAATTATTTTTATGAATCTTGTTACATTTCAATGATATATTTTATGATGAAATATTTATGAAAACCATTTAATTTCAGGATTTCTGATGTGATGATTGATATATGATATTATTGAATATTTATGTTTGATTTAATTATGTGAATGGTAGACATATATCTCTCTTTAATTAGGTGGTTAAATATGGATAACCCACGAGGTATATATTTTATGGGTGAACCTGATCTCATTTTCAAAATTATATGCATGGATATAGATTTAATGTTAATATGTATATTCATTGAAAAAGTTTTAATGTCTATATAATTTTGATATTAACTCATTTCATGTACTCAGTGTAATGAGAGAACTAGTTTCTATAAATATATTTTCAAAAAGATACAAGTTAATTTCAATTGTATAATTTCATTCTTATGTCAATGTTTTTTTCAATTTTATTATGTTTTTTGTTACCCTTATTATTAATGATAGATCAACATCTAATATTAGTTAATATAATCATGTATAAGATCATTAAAATGAATGATAGTATTTCAAAATGTTATTTTTATGTTCTAATACCCTTGTGTTAATATTATGTATTTCCCACTTTTAACCATAATGAGAATCTAAGCTCAACCTTTAATATGTTTCCATTCCCTAGGTTATAAATAATGATTCTAAATAACAATAAAAAATGGGGTGGTCATTATAGAGATGTTTAAAATATTTCCCCAAAATAGAGTACTGTGTTTCATGCTCTCAAAATCATTAAATTATTATGATCCTAAAACATGTATTTATATAAATTAATGAATATTCATCGAAAAAGATAGAATATCCATGTATGAATATCATGGTATATTAAATGGAATCCGTTATTAACCATTGGAAAAAATTTCCCCCATTAATCATAGTAATGGAATCCATTATGATTCATGAGACTCATGCTTGTCATCCATTATAAAATATGAGAGTCGTGATTGGTGTCCCTTATAAATAATGACACCATTTTATGATGAACATAATTTAATATATTACTCTTATCATATTCATGGATGTATGAGTTATGGCTTAGGTACAGACTAATACTAAATATGAATATATATTGCTATATCTGTTACTTCATCTGTTATATATATATATATATTGTAATATCATAAGAGGTATTCCAACCCAGGTTCAAGAAGGTATGGTCAACTAGGAGTCCATTGATGTACCTGATCCCAATTTGATTATATTTATTTATTTCAATATGTTTTTTTGAATATTATTCCTACACACTAGTATGTTTTAAATTCCCATGTTTGATTGAATTAGATATTAGTGGTTCTATTTTACTCAGTATATCACTAAACCTAATTGGGGAACATTTTGGTACCCAAATAGACCTCATGGTTATGGATTAAGGATTATGTATTATGATTTGTAACACCTAAAGCTTCCACAATAGGTTTCCCTTTGAAGAATGCAATATCTTGTGTTGTACGGAACTTCAAAATTATCACACACCACGACAAATCAAACTAGTAGTTTTGACTAGTAATACTCACTTATTGAAATATTATAAATATTATTCATCAAAATGGACTTCGTTTTTGGTTTGGAAATATCAATATTTTCATTTGGTGAATTTTTTGAACATTTCTGAAACTTTTAATTTTTGATGATTAGATTAAAATAATAAAAATTAAATAAAAACATATTTTTATATCCAAATAATATATGTTGCTAAATTATACATATGAATGGGTTTTAAGTATCATTAGATTATATTTTTTTATCTAATATAATTTAGATAATTGGATATAATTTCATAGTTAAACATGATATAAACAACTGTCAATCTTTTGAAAGTTATTATTTTTAAAAAACACGGTTTTTTACAAATGTAATTAGTTTTAAATTAACTTATTTCCCATATATGTTGTGAATTTGGAAATATAGATTATATATTTGGAATTAGGGGGTCCAATGTTTCTAAATATATAACTTATAATATAAGGAATTGTGAATATTTACTTTAGTAAATATTTTATTTACCATGGTTAAAGGGGTAAATCCAGTAAATAACTGTAAAAACATAATATTATAAAAACATTGAACTACCTTAAAATGTGTTAAATTCCTACTAGTTGATAAATATACAACTATGGGAACACTAGGGTCGATTTTGGGACACCATGAATCCACCTGAGTGTTATAATGACACTCTATATTAAATAACATACACTATAGAAAAAAATGACATAAACAAATAACTTTTAGTAAAATAATTTTTACAAGGTGTTTTATAAGATATATTTTTGACTATAAATATCCTTTGCAAAGATAAATTTATTTCCTAAATCATGGTATTTTTTTAGACGTCATATAGATAAATTTATTTATGATATAATAATGACACATTGTTTAACTCATCAAAGAATGATTTAAATAAATGAGATCATAAAAAATTAAAAAATATACAAAACCTATCCAATTATTATTGGATGATTTTATTTCAAACATTAGTCATCGTATCTTCGTCTTTAATGATTTTTGGACCTTTATAAATATAATATCATTATATAATAAAATAATATTTTCAAACATTTATAAATAGCCCCTCCTCCCACTTATAATAATTCCTCACCTCTAACCTATTTCTCACACCTCTCAACCCACTTTTCTCATCTAAAAACAACACTATTAATCTCCCAACAACCCTATATTATACTTAAAAACATTTACTTATGATGAAGGCACTTAAAATGATCCTTTTGGTTCCAAACAAAGGGAGTTACCTGATTTAAATGTAACATCTCCTCTTAAGATCTTTTCATTTATTTTACAACTCAAACCCACTTAATAGTTTTTATTCCATTCTTTTATAAAAACACCAGTATACTCGGTATAATATGTTAACCCATGTCCATAATATATAACACATTTAAAATTGAACATTCTATCCACAATCCATGTATTTTGAACACACTCTAGCCCAATTATACAAATTTACATGAAAATTCATTATAATTTGATATATTATCCATAAAATAATTTTATAAAACATTTATCAAGAATCAAAACCATTCCATAATATAAATACAAAAAATTTACAAATAAATGATGATGGGGTTTTCCAAAATATATCACATCTTCGATAATTACAAAAAAACAAAAAAGGGTTACATCAAGAAATAACACAATGTAACATAAAAAATAATATAAAAATATTATGAAAAAACAAATATATAGAGTTCTAGTACATATTTATATGAGAGAAAATCCACCTACATCTAATGTTATGATGAATACAATGAAAAAAAACAATTATATCATGATATAGGATAAAAAAACACATCCCCCGAGAATAGATGCAATATGGTCTCATAATAATTTTCATCATTAAACATATATCAATCAATAATTAATTATATCTATATATTATAAAGAGTATATAAAAGTTAATCTATGAAAAAAATTATGAACATGTAATTAAATGTAATTAAATTTTTTTTCTGAATCTGCAAAATTCATTGACTTATATAAATTATTCTACATAATCTATGGGAATTTTCAAGGGGCTGAAGAGGGGAGTAGAGTTTGAGACCCTATAATAATAGTATAAAAATTAGGGTTTCTAGGAAATAAAAAACAAATTAAATTAATTTTTAGATATTCACATATCTTTAACATGGATTGGTTGTATGATTTTATATACTGTGAAATGATTTTTTACATAATGATAAACATTACAAAGGTAGAGGTGATGTTATGTTCTATGGTTTGAAAAAATGTGCACAAAACATGAAGTACCACTATAGTAATGTTTTAACATCATTTGGTTTTCATTCATGAATTGAAAAATCTGCATCAACCTTATTTCTCTCACAAAATGTACCCACACAAATTACTCTCGTATAAACTTGGTGTGGTTAAATCATCCTTAATCCATGATCCATCCAGATGATTCCCAACCTAACCGTTAATTTTTTCCTAGTGTTAGTGCACAGTTTGTAGTAACCATGTTCAAAATATAAACACCATGAAACACCTTAAAACACATAAAACTACAAAAAACCTCTTTAAAATAAAATCAATCATTATATAAGTAAAAAATACATTTTTAATAGGTATTTTATATTAAATGAGTTGTGTTATATAATCACCATTGTCTGTGTTTATATCCTAAATAAGCAGAACACCAGTGGTGTTTTGGAATAAGTGAAACTACTACTTCCAAATTCCCTTTTAATAGTCCCATATATCATCCATAATTGAACGACAATTTTATTATAACGGATCCAAATCGATGAGTTTCCCATAAAATTTTATCTTGAAAATAAAAAATCATTATTGATACTTCAATCCTCCTACCATTCTGTTATAGATCTACATTTCAATGACCACAATTTTCCATTGGTAAGTTCATTATATTGTATGGATAGTTTTATATATGAAAAAACTAAGATGGCTTGTGTTTCCAAGACTCGATGTTCCTATAATAAAATTTTCAAATATATTAAATATATAAAATTGAATGCATGAATTTATTTTTCTAAAAACTATGAATATTCTTTAAATAGGTTCCCTGATAAAAAATATGAGGGAACCATTGAATTCATAACATGAGTTTTAGCCGAGGAACTAAATTCCCTTATTTAGATAGGGGGTTTATAGAAAAATAATGATGGACGTGTAATGAATAAAACAATTAAATAAATTGTTTTATTTATTTTTATTGATGATGTTTCTGGTGAGTCTTTAATTAATGTATTTTGACAAAATTATGGGTATAGATGAATTACTATGTGGGCATTAGAGAGTAATTTTAGACTGTGTTAGTGGATCTATCATTGATCAATGAAAATTGATTGTAGTATTGTGATCCCCATTAAACAAGATTTGGGTTCTTTCCAATGAAAATCACTTGGGGTCTTCTTAATCAATGATTGATCTATCTCCATGTCTGATATTTTTTGAGTTATATTTTTTCTGATTTTTTATTTAAATAAGGAATTTATATAAATAATCCAATATATTGATATATGGTTCGATTATCATAAGGTATGAGTATTATTGAAGCGATTTTCTTTGGAGAAAATTTTTATTATATTTTATCTTCTCTATTCATAATTATAACAATGATTAATCAAGGTAGAACCTATCATTGGCCTATGTCTATTCCTCATGATTGCTTTATAGTTTTCAGAATCGATTTATTATTCTTCACCTGTGTTCATAATTATTCATGTGGATGGAAATACACTTATAATTATATAATTTCACAGACATTTCATTGTGTAATGATTTAATATTGGATTTATGTTGTTGGAATGATATAATAGTGTTGTGAAGTTAGATATATATGTGGATCATATGTTTTATAATATATAATTTAATGTTGGGTGGTGTGAAACAAATAATGTTTTTAAAATACTTTTTATGAAGGGATTTTATCATTGGACCTTGTTTTTGGATGATTATATGGCTTATGGAGTGTATTTACTTTGATTTTTAATGAGATTCATAGCTGAATCGGTATCCAGAGGCTCATAAAAAAATAGAGAATCCATATTATTGAATCCATAAATTTCCACACTGTATATTTTGTAATGTTTATCCACATGTCATGTGGTCACCTCTCAATAGAAGATAGGATTTTGGGATGGAGATATGTATTATATGAAATGAGACCTTGTCATGTTGTGTGTGTTCTCCTTTGGTGAGCTCGGATTGTACATTATAGGGTAAACAAACATGAGAAGTAGGACATGGTGACAGACATGATGTGTACTATCCAATAGACATGAATTGTCCTTCTATACATTTTCATAAATATGTATTGGTACAAGGGATATATATAGAGGTATCACGAAAACCATGTATAATTACCAAGACACATACACTATAGACGGACATTTTATATGGGTAGGATCTGTGTTTATATGGACATGGAATGTAACACTATTGCAAGCCATGTATTCTCTTAAAGCTGTATTGACACAGTTTTACTCTATAAATTGGGCATGTTTTGTTAGGTTTCACTGGCCATATCCATTTCACTAAATGTTAGTATGGAATTATCTCTTATAAATAAGACAATGATCATTTTAGAAACCCTATTTTGATTGATTTGTTGGAATCCTTCCACGAGTTTCATAGTGAGATCCTCTAAACATCAGCATGCCCTATGAGGGGTTCATTGTTTTAATGTTTCCAACAATGTAACACCATGATATTTTATGATGTGTATTATTTTTAATTTATTTTATATCATGTGTTTTATGCTACACCAAGATTATCTTGTGCTATATGCAACACCGTATTAGCTTGCAGTATACGAAACACTATTCATGGATTGTGTTACACACAATTTCATGTTCGTTTGATAGTAGTCATTCTATGCAACAATGATTGTATATATATATATTCAATGTATAAATAAAATACGGATGTATTCTGTTATAAGAAACAACAAAAGAGTCTTACACAACACGCAACCCTGACTTGGCTTGCATTAACTGCAATCACGACCTTCCTCGATAGCGTGTGTAGTATGTAATACTGGTTTTCACTAAACAATGATATATTTTAATTAAGGACTATCTGTTATGAATATTATTGACTACATTTTTAATTTTGTTACATTATTATTCATCTTACATATTTTCTAGAACATGGTATTAGAACAAACTAATTTGTTCGGGTAAAATAAGTATTATTCCTAAAATGCAGTTTTGCCGCCTTTTGATGGCACACCCACTTTAAATCTAGTTTTTACATTTTTATAAGTTAATTTTGACAAAATAAAATTCTTTTGTGGAATGAGGACAAAAAAATTTATTTTGGATAAATTTTTCATATTATTCTGATAACTTTCATTTTATGATGAATAGTAAATACACGCTTTATTTTAACTAAAAACACATTTTTTCTTCGCAATAATATATATGGTAAGATTATATTTTTAATTGGTTTTAATGTGATATTAGAATATATTTTTATCATTTAATCCAATGTTGGCCATTGGAATTAATTTCACATTGAAATTGGACATAAACAAGTGATGATATTTTGATAGTTATTGTTTATTAAAAACATATTATTTGTTTTGATAATAGGAATTAATTTTAAAATTAATTATTTCCACTTATATGTTTTTAATTTTAAAAAATTGACATCATTTTTAAATTCGGAATATCAAATATAGCTTAGGCTGGATTTTTGGTAATTTTTTGAACAACTTCAAATTTTGATGAAAAGATAAACCACTTAGTGTAAGTTAAAAAACTGAATCATTCATTTAAATGAAATTTTACCACTTCTGTAAATTGTATTTAAAAAATACGGCATACATGGTTGTTTTCAAAAATTAAAATGTGGTTCAAAAAGATGTAAATAAATTTTGGTGAATAGTAACCTTTGACTTTTATTTACTGCGGTTAAAGGAAAATAGGTTAATTCAAGGTTAAAAGAATATTATAATAATTCTAAATTACCTAAACACTTTTTCAAACCTTTTTGGATGAGTAATGGATGATCATGGGAATCCTTGGGTCGATTTTGGGACCCCATGGAGCCACTTATGAAAGACAATTACACAGTAGATTAATTAATTTAATGTAAAGATAAAATTGGCATTAACAAAAATATTTTATTAATTAATTTTTATAAGGGGATATATAAATTATCATTTTGACTATAAATATTCCTTGGAATTATAAAATGATTCGATACATGTTGATAATTTGTTTTATAATTTTTAGACATCAAATTAATTAAATTATTTATTACACAATAATGATACATTATTTACCTCATTAATAAATGATTTAAATAAATTAGATTATAATTATTAAAATATTTTCCAAAACATGTCCAATTAAGATTGAATGATTTTATTTCAACCAGGATTCATCTTATATTCATCCTTAATTAGTTTTTTTCCTTTTTAAACCGATGAAATGTTTATAATAAAATAATATTTTCACACTTCCCAAAAGAGCCCCTCCCCCCCCCCCCCCTTATAAAAGGAGCCCATTTCTATCCAATTCCCCAAAACTCTCAAACAATTAGTCTCATCCAACCTTTGACCAATTAATCTATCTACACCCCTCTCCTCCCCTATAATCCTTACATTAGGAATAAGGGACTTCAAGAATTTATTTTGGTTCAAACCAAATAAAGTTACCCAAATTAAATGTAACAGTTTTTCTTAAGTTGTTTTCTTTTACTCTACTTCTACAAACCCTAAACTCTTTTTAATCCTTTATTTTTTTAACATCACCAGTCTCCTCAATATAATAGGATTTCTGTATGTTATTTATTCTAACTACACTTACACACACCTCCATCTAATGAATGAAGAACATAATGTTTCTTTGGATGGGAAACTAACGCCTCACAAAACGATGAGTGTTTGATTTTCTCCTACCACCTCTCATGGTGGCCATTATGATGCTCTGTATTTATATATGATATATATTATGTTTGTGATTTCCTTTTTCATCTTTACTTCAAAATTATATCAAGACATTATGGTTTCCTTAGTGGGTAAATACAATAATCTCATTTGAGGAAGTGCGGACTACCGCCCCCTCAAAGTGATGTGATTCATTAATGCCTTATGTGGGATCTATAAATGATGGAGTTAATGATATTATATATGATATTATACTGGAATTATAATATAAATATTCTATTAAATAATAAATATAAATGAATGTAGCGTTCATTCATACGTACGGCTTACCGTCTCCATGAATGGTGGATTTCATTTCTTACCACCAAATATTATGTACTATTATAAATACATGTATATGATGAATATATAATGGATATCTATTATATATAAATCATGATATACATTATGGAAGTAAGTAAATCATGATATTTGTAAAAATAACATCAAGAACAACAATTCAAAACACATATGATAAATACGATGATTTTACCCAAAACATTTCCTTAACATAGGATTTACAAAAGAATGGGTAATATAAAGTCATAAGTGAATGATATATGATATCATAACAACGAATATGATTCTGTAATAAGTCAATGAAATTATTTAAATCATTATAAATGAGTTTTGGATACGTATAATGCATATCAGACCTAAGGTAAGGGATAATTATTCCAATCTCAGTCTTATCCGAGATTGTTTATTCGTAAGTATTTACTGGGGTTATGTTTATTATCCATGTCCATATGTCCTCAAAATGTTTTCATAAATTTTTTAATTTTCATCCATTTTTTTTAAAGTCATTTTTAACTTTTTTTTTAATTTTATCACATCATATGGTAGGAATCTTTCTTTTGTTTACCATATGAGGAACTTTTTGGCTTTTCCAACAAAAGTATGAGGAGAATGTTATTTTTAACTTATATGGAAAGAACAGATTTTTATGGTTTCATGATGCCTTATTTTCGTGAATCATCCTCTACAATATTTCATGATTATTTTCAACAAAACCCTTTTCTTTTAAATTTGCATGACATTTTGGGAAAAGAAAATGTTTTTGAAGACGAAAGGATATTTTCCTCAAGAATACATTTCAGGTGTTTTATCAAAACTAGTTTCCATCTAAAATGACATTATTTAATGTGTTTATGTATCAATTATAATGTCTCCATTATTTAAATGGTTTTATTCTTCTTACGATGAAATGATATCCATTTTTTATATGGATTATGTTATAGTGGAATGATGTTTAAGAATACCATTCTATTATATGGGTTATGCTAGGATGTATGATTTATACTTTTATGGAACACAGAAGAATGATTTCATTATGAGATGGGTGGAACCTATATCTCCCTCCAATGCATTGGGTAAATATTTATATCTCATGAGATAGACATGGCTAAAATGGAAAGTAAATCTGGTTCAGTAATACCGGGATGGAACGACAAGTAAACCTGGTTCAGTAAGAGACTTTTTCCACTAAGATGGTCTTGGTAGCAATGCCTTGGCTACAATGGATATCATATCACGTGATTAATGTTTTTCCACAATTAGAAGTTTTATTCCCATGATATTTTATCATTATTAATGTTCCATTATAATCTATGCCTTA
Organism: Viscum album; assembly: GCA_963277665.1. Lineage (NCBI taxonomy): Eukaryota > Viridiplantae > Streptophyta > Magnoliopsida > Santalales > Viscaceae > Viscum > Viscum album. The sequence continues at coordinate 709,713,137 of OY728156.1, forward strand.
TGTAATTCCATGTTTTATCTCATTGCTCAAGAATTTCATGTTTAAACATTATGTTCATTTTTTATGTTCAAATGTATACGGTTTGTTTTCTTTTCACCATGCTTACCCTTACTGAGAATTTGAGCTCACCCTTTATATGTTTTATTTTCCCCAGGATGTAAGGAAATGTTTTAGGTAAGAAAAAAATGGGAATATATTAATGGGAGATGTTGAAGATCATTCACCATGATTAGAAGATTATGTTCCATGTTTCCAAAAACACTAAACTATTACGGTCCTTGTGTGTTGGTTTTTATTATGTATTAAGTATTCCGCCAAAGTAATGTACTTTTCATGTACGTCAAGCATTGGGCCTATATAGTTGGAATCAAAGGAATGGATTAGTTAAACTTTTGAAACTAGGATGCAAAAAATTTAGTAACATCCCTAGAGATATTTCTAAGGTATGTCTAGGGATGTCCCTAGGGTTTATTATAACTATTGGTTACAGTACTAGAGTTATGTTGACGATCATGAATAACCTAGGGTGAACCAAAGGTGTCATGGATTAAAGAATGTATGAAAAGTTAGAAATCCCATAAGTGACTTTTAATGATGATGTGGTTCCTCGTTATTTTATCTATTTCTTACACTATGGTTTTTTTGATTTAGTCAATGGAGGGAACGAGAAGGAATTCAGATAATGTTGATTCTGATGGACAAATTGGTGACTGTAATAACAAAATTGTGTAATGACTATAAATAATGATATTTTGATTATGCTGAATCAGTCGTCACGGTATATTATTAACAAGGTGATCTTTGGTGGTATTTATAAGTCATAAAATAAGAGGAAGATGGAATTTTATGCATTTTCGCATGGTGAGGAGCATAGAGAAATGAAGATTGATATGTCTAAATAAGGGAAGATGAACCATGAGGAATACATCAAATGGAGGGAAAGATGTTATCTGTTTGGAGAAAAGGGTCATAGAGTGACAAATTGTTATGGGGTTCAATGTCTTATTTGTGGAGAACTTGGGCATTACCCAACTCAATGCCCTGACCTAAGAGGTTACTTCAAAATCAAGGAAGGACATACTACATAACAATCATTGAAGAGGATGTTTTTAAGTGTTTAAGTATTGGTATTAAAGAATAATTTTTTTGACGTACTTTTATGGTATATTGGAATATTTTTGTATTAGTCTATTGTGGATTTCAATAATTTTACGGTACCAGTAACCATGAAAAGTGACTCAAATATTTTGGAAAGCAGATGATATGCGCATAAGGAATGGATAAGGGGAAAATAATATGTGTGATGGTATTCATGAGCTCATGATTGATATAAGGACTAAGTGGTATCATGGTTTGAGTATATAGAATTTTTTGGATTTTTGTATGTGGGAAGTGTTAAATTTTAACTGCATTCATGTTTTCACTAACGGTCAATGGGTATTAATTTTTCAATAGAATACATTATAAAGGTATTCACATGTTTGGAATGTGGCCAACAAGATATATCTTATATGGGGGAAAAATGATGGTATTCACATGCTTGGTTGATAACATTTATAGTAATCATTTTCATTATACTATAAGATTGGACAGAAGTATTTTCGATAAGCCTAAAGGTTGGAATGGACATCATATAGTATTGGTTAAGGATATAAATTTTTATTTCTGTAATGTTATAATAGTGTAGTTTTAGAAAATGGACAACTTGCAGGATGGGAGACAACCAGTCACGTCGGACAAGGCTATGGGAATTGAACCCACAACAGATGCGTGACAGACCTTTATTTCCTACCACTGGCCTACAGGAAGTCCCTTGTTAGTAGAAACTAGTTTTATTTTATTAAGCAGTATGATAGATGAAGTATAAGTCCATTTTTGGAACCATATAGGAATAATATCACCATAGATGGACATATGTATATAAATGTTTCTAACCATATGTTAGAGAAAGATGTAATGACCTATGATTCTATCGCATGATCCGATAACACTTCATGGAAAACAAATTCAACTTCATTTCATCAAGAGATAAAGTGTAAATTTTTCAAGACACGAACAACAATGATATTGTACCAAAATCAATTAAGAAATACATTTAATTCAACAATTCTTCAACTTTAGGTAAATTATCTGGAAAACCAAAAATGTTGTCCTAGTGCCCTTATATCCGATTAATTATATGGTACCTTAAATCATCGGAAATTTTTCCTCTATGGTCACATTGATTACTTGGTGATGAAATTTTTCTTGACAAACATCCAAGATAGGATAATGGGACTTTTCAACCAAATCATTCTACCATTATTAGATCAGTTCATGGTAGTCATCATCAATGATGTTCTTGGGTACTCAGGGTCTAAGGAGGAGAGTGGGACGAAATTGAAGATGGTTATAATCATACTTCTAGGGAATAAACATTACAGGACTCTCTAAAAGTTCATGTTCTGGATTCAAGGAATCCACTTACTAAGATATATTGTATTAATGGATGGATTAGTAATGGACATGGTCATGGTTGAGGAAGAGTTAGAGTCCCATCCACCCCAGATCAGGATGAAGGAGAAAATATACATATATTTAGCATATTGTTACTGAATATTAATACCTGACCTATCCACAATATCGGTACACATGATAGCCTTGACATAAATGGGGTGGAATTTCAAGTGGATAGGGAGGTTCCAGCAAGCTATTCTATAGTAGAGTCTGAAATTGTTGAGCAATCCCATCATGATATTTATAGAAGAGGGTGTAGAGTATATATTTTATTTGAATTCATCAGGAACATGACATGGTTTTTTGTCTAGTGAATAATTAGGTGGTTTTTATTATATTTAATGGTATTTATAACAAAATGTGTATTATTACAAGACCCATGATCTTCAGAAAGAAGTGTAGTCTTCTCAATAATTATTTGGTCAATGAATAAGATTAGTGATTAGTTAATCATTTATTGTTATCACAAGAGTCTCAATAATATATTCTCTTAGAAGGATATTATGAAAATATGGATGGGCTGGATTGAGTTCCTCAAGTATTATGACATGAAAATTTACTATTCTCATGGAAAGGGTAATGTGGTATCAGATTCCCTTATCAGAAGATATTGTTCATAACGACTTATTGAGGAAATAGAAAAGTTTTCATTATTATATTTATCCTATGTGTATGTACATGGATTATCTTTTCTTTAGTCGATGGTTTTTAACCCACTATTATTATAGTGATCGAGTTAGTCATAGCTTGGGGATATTGTTAGTGAGACCCTATGTGCTAAAATATCCATAGAACATGCCCCTGATGAATTCCTTTAAGGTGGGAAGCTTGTCATTCTATTAAAAGTATAGAAAACGGTAATAGTGATGTTTTTAGAGGCATTTTAGATAGAGTCTCTCACTTCTACTTTGGTGGTACATATAGGTGTGGCAACGATGTACCCTTACCTCTATTGTTAGTTTTGGAAGCCGAGGAAGAAGAATATAGTTTCCTAGTTTGTCCCTTAAAGCCGAACATTTTATCAAGTGAATGTTGAGAACAATATAACAATGGGATTAGATCAACCCCTTAACATTCAGAGTAGATGTTGGAGGTTATATCAATAGAATTCATCATGAGATTACCATGTTGGTCTAGGGTACAACAATCTATATAAGTGATACTAGAAAAACTAACCATTTTGGCACACATTCTAGCTCTTCGATATAAGAGTCCAAAAGAGATCATGGGATTCTACAATGTTAAGAGATAGTGTAAATTAAATGGAGTTCCATCAATTATATTTTTTGACATTGAATCTCGCTTCATGTACATCTTATGGAAGTGATTTTAGGTGGTGTTTGAGACTCAGTTACAATCAAGAACAGCATTTCACCCTTAACTAATGGAAATACTGAGCCAACCATTCAGGATCTGTATGAAATGATATGAGTTTTCATACTGATCATTATCCAAATTTTGGAGTATCACCAATCACTAGTGGAGATATCATTCAGTAATAGTTTCAATTCCACAATGGGTATGAGACCATTAATTGATTTCTATGGGTATCCTTTTAGGTCACCACATTACTAGAATAACCTAGGAGATTCCACACTCATGGGAGTACTTTTGTTGGGACAAAATAATGAGAAGATTCAAACCATAAATTAGTGGATTAACAATACACAGAGAACATCATAATTCAAAAGAATACATGAGACAGAATCCTTCCGTGTTTGAGGAGGGAGACTAGCTGTTATTACTGGTTTCAAAAAAACATAGATTTCATAGATAATGAATGTGAAAAAATATATCTATGATGTTCACATTCCCAGTCTTGATAATACATTGAGTTAGTGTGGCGTCATATATCTTATCTCTACCTATATAGTTAGACTGAGTACATGAAATCATCCACACTTTACAGCTGGGGATGTATGAGAATGATCCATTGCATGTTGTCAACTGGGGTGAGATAGACATTGTGGATAGAGAAACCATTGATATTTACCAAGTACATTTTGAGGATTGGTAGGATTTATCCTTAATGGGTGATAAATTCCTTTAGTTAATGTCCATTGGTATTATGGGAATCTAGATGATATCACCTAGGAGTAAGAGGCTCCTATAAATTCTTAGTTCCCTCATCTCATTGTGTGGCCACTTGTTTTCAATTATTTGGAATGTAAAGACCCATGGTGGGATTAATGTAATGACATATATCTATGATTAATTATTTTTGGATATTGTATATATTATTTATTGAAAATGTTCAATGACAAAAGGTTACTTTGAGGCCCGGTGTTCTCGAAATAAATGGTTAAAAAATAATAAATTTATTAAATGTAATGCACACATAGTTTTCTTAATAAAGATGAATAACATTTAAATGAGGTCATAACTGTGATACATGATGGAATGGTTGAGTTCATAATATCAGTATTACCATATGAATGAAATATCCTATGAAGGAATGGTATGTTTATCGAAAATTTATCTTGGGCATGGAATGAATTAAATAATAAAATGTATTATTATATTATTATTTCATTGGTGAAAAGACTAGTGTGTAATTAAGTATAAATTTATGATAAATTTACATGATTATCTTTATAAAATAGGAACCATTGGGGAGTTTTTAGAGAGAGTATTGGGTGTTCTCTCTCCAAATAATGGAAATAAGATCATAAATTGGTCATCAAATGACAATGGGATTCAAGATCTCACTAGCAAGAATGGAATATGATTTTTCTTCCAAATCGATTAATCAATATTAAGGTACATATATTTTTTATTTGGATTATGTATCGATCATGAATTTTTATTCTAAACATGGATCTATCAACCAAATCATTTCTTTGTTGTTTGGTAAACTTAAAAAATGGGGGTTTTGGGGGATTTTATAGGGATATTTATTTATTATTAAATCATTTACAATTAATTCATCATTATAATAGAAATTATTCAAGGTAAAAAAAATCATCGACCGAGTTTTATTCTCTAGGACTTTTTGGTGATTTTATTTAAAAAATTTTCATTCATCATGCTATTTGTTCATTTGGCCTGTGGATTGATATACCTCAAGAAAAATATAGGTGCACTCCCTTTTTGTGGGGAAAAAATTGATTTTTTAGATCATAGATCAAAATGAGATGGTACTAGTGTAATGATATATGTGATGGTAGATCCAATGGATATGAATACACAAATTTGTGACATTTTTATTGAAAATAAGAATGATTTGTTACCTAATTTTTCTAAGGAATTTTATTGTTGAACATGTTGTTCACCAATGGAGAGTTTTAGATGAGATGTTCCCATGGATTTCATGCAAGATTCTTGACCAGATCGATGACTAGAGCCACAAAAACCAACCAATTGACTGGATAAATGAATATAAAAATTTCCACACTACATTTAGTTGAAGAATATCCACACATTGTGTGGGGCAGTATATGTTGAGTCTAGTTTTGTATGATCAGGAAGATTTCACACAACATTTAAACATTTCACATGGGTTCAGGTGCCCATCAATATGATTGGTATTTACCTCAATGATTACATGGAAACATGATTGGGTGCATGGGAATATAGATGTCGTGTAATCCCACATAGCCACATCTGGGCCTAGTGTACATGGGCTTACTCGTATATTGGGACACAGGAAGATGATAGGGTATGTACTGTTACAAGGATTTGGACACTCGATAAGGTTTATTTAGATAGGTAGGAATCAGGGTTGAGGAGACACAATGTGTAACACTTATTTACACAGATTACAATCGTAAATTTTATATGATGTCCTTTTCCTAAATATCTTGGAAAAGTTTCATTTGGTTGTGCTCCCCATATCCTTTTACCTACGGGTTACATTGGGTTCACCTCTTACACAGAGGTTAATGATCCCTTAATCAATAATGTTGGTATAAAATTGTTATAATCCTTCTAGTATGCTCTGATAGAGATCCTATTTTCAACATCATTCCCTAGGTTTAGTTCCTAGTATCATCATGGCTAACAAAACGATGATGTCACTCTTATACTTATCAGGTTAATCAAGATTGAGTTGTTGGTATTCCCTATGGGCTTGGGGGTGATCCTCAAATTTATATCATATCTCATCAGACATGAGTGCATAAATAATATGGAAACACTTGAAGAGAAACACCTATTAGATAAACATCATTACTGTTATCATACCCAGGGTTGTGTTCTCCCACATTACTGATCTTGGAAATAGTCATATGAATTACTAGTCTTTTTTTATATTTATGATAGTTCTTTAAAATTTATATATATATTGAGAATCTCTAGATATTACTGTTATATTTATTTTACACATATACCTATTTATAGATGATTGTATTATTTTATTGTACGATATATTATTTTAGTGTGTCCTACTAGGTGTTTTCAAACTCACCCTTCCATTGGATTTTACCACATTTGTAATGAATTTTTAATAGTAGGAACCTTCTGAATGACTCCTATATGGAATAGGAATAGATGGTTCTTAGTGATATCATACTAACCGAGTTGTGTTCTAGTAGTATCTTGATAATAGTCGACTTTTTAATTTTCATGTTGGCCTTGTTTTTGGTCTCTTAATGGGAGGTTTGCATTCTGACATGTTTACATTACTATACATCCTATCATAATCTAGTTGTTGTATTTAGATGTATTCATTCATGGTTGCTCATTTTTTTACAATTCATCATTGTATGGGCTTGGAGATGTGCGTAAGTGTACATGTTCTTTGGATAAGGCCTCCAATGTTATAAATATTTATACTTAGTGCTAGTCTCCTACCCCAATCATATTAGAGTAAGTACTGTGGAGTTACGGTATGTACTCATTGGGATAGGTCTTGAAAAATACAGTCACAAAATATCACATAGTCATGATTAGTTTGGCTCTTCTTCATTTGTGATACATGAAATAAATTATGATCATAATTGAACCTTGATGATAAATCCAACCAATAAACCATATCAACAACTCATTAATGTATCTAAAAATTAAAATTCTGATGAAGATACAAAATTAAATTCACACCAAAATGTTGAAAACATATTCATGGTGAGATTCTCAATAATACATGTGTAGCCAACTCAAATGACTACAGTTGATGACGGTGATCCACATATTATTTCTGACAACATTAATCCATCAACATATGATTTATGATCACATGAATAATCTATATTTTCAAATGAACAATTATATGTATTAGAAGTTAATTTCACCCCGTTTCCATTAAATAATGGTCAATTATAAGGTTGAATATTAAATACTTGTATTGGAGAGATATATAAAGTGTATTAATAACTGTAGTCAAATGGAAACCCCAATAATGAAATAGTTTTCTCCCGTTAGCCTAAAATATCTTTAAAAAATTCCAAAATAAATCCTTATAATGTTTTTATATTCATCTCAGACTATTCATCCATTTCAGTAAGTTGGGATGTTCTTATAATCAATTGGGTTTTTTGATCTTACTATAAGAACATTCAAATATGAGGGGTAAATTTGGGGTCCTAGTTAACTAAGACCACCATTTATATTTTCAACATCATAAATATATAATTTTTGACATATCATTTACCATATTAGATTAATGAGAAGTGATTAAATTATCTAAAATCTTTATATGATAAAAAATAAATCATATAAAATCATGTTTCTATATAGTTATTAACATACCTATCACGAAATCCATAACCATCTTCTCTCATTCCCATATAGGGATAGTTAGTGATTATATTATACTAATAATCTACTTGTGCTCCTCATTAGAATGCTGGTTGGTGAGGTATTTTGAGAAAAATTCAATCACATTCATCTTCACAAATGCTAAAAAAATATACTATCATCAATTTATACATAATATAAATTCATTGGTGAACTACTCTCATCGAATTTTTGTTAGTATAATTTAGGAGTTCATAATATGCTAGAAAAACCACAATCTGAACTCTAACGAATAGAGAATATCTCTCATGTATCACCCATCCATCAATGGACTCACCACCATAGAATTTTGACATAATAGCTTGAAATTAAGAATCACATGTTATATCTTATTTATTGTTCTACACTAAAGCAGTAATATGGGAAATATAAAAACACGTCAATCTCACATTATCCAATATTCTCTACATTTATATCACCAATGATCAGTATTTGATTACATTATTCTTCTACCTCGTTATAGGAATAATTATATGACTACCAACTCAACACATTAGTTATAGACTTCCCATTAACTGATGTGTAAATTAAGTCTATATTAAACATCTCCATGTATTCCATCGGAATTTTTTACCTTAGATTAATAATTTTTTGTTATAAAATGTTATTAATTTATATATCATCCATAAACAACATAAATTTATAACTAAAAATATAATAATGAAAAAATTTCAATGCATGGATTAAAAAAATTAATTCCAAATCATTTGTTGGGCAATTATTCTCTTTTATCCATAACTATAATGATACATATGATAAAACATGATCTCTCCACTTGACAACACATATCATCCTAGACCAAAATGATTCAAAATAGATCAAACAACCCTATAGTATCATTTGAAATATATGGATTTTTGACAATATAATGAGACAAATAAGATTGGGAATTTTTATTGGAACTCACTTATACATTTTAATGGAACATGGTTCTATTTCAATTATACCAATTATGATGCATTTCATGAATAACCTTATAAATAACATAAACAATATCTTCCTAGATCAATGAATCAAATTGTCTCAATGAAATTAATTGGTCGTTTCCAATAGAATAAAACATCAATATTGTTATAATATTTAGAATATCTCTTATAGGCGATAATGTGTCCTAGAAAATTAATCTCTTTTATCATGAAACAAAACCCACAAAATTTCTCCGAGCATGAGAACATGTTATAAAAACCATGATCAAGTCATGTCCCTTCCTATTGAATCCCTAATTCAACATTAATGGTTTTCTAGAGATAATAAATCATTTCTACCATGAATTATCAAACTATGAACACTTGAAAAAACCTCTAAAAAAATTCAATACTACAAATAACCTCAATATCCCTTAAATTGTATTAAATTTGTTAATAGTATATAATAATTGGGTTACACACCTAAAACCAAGGTGTGTACACAGATTTTTTTAAATTATACAATATAACTTAAATATTACCATATTCTCATCCTGTTCATAATTAAATACATTTTTTTCCATCTCTTTTGTTTACTCATACAAGTAATTTATTCTAATATCCTATTTTTTCTATTTCCCAAGGTTAAAAATTTGATTTCCATTAATGAGAATTCTATATTGGGATCTTTAGTTGAAATATTATAGTGAAATGTTCACAAGTGTTGTAAATTAATATTATTATATATTCAGTCTTCAAATACAATAATACTTCCATTCATGGGATTGTGTTCTATGTTATGAGAAGTAATAATTAACTAAGGAAATGTTATTAAATTAATATTTTATTATATACTTTCATATAACATGGTATCAAATACTATGAATAAATATTTTTTTCATAGTAGAAATGATAGTGTGGGTTTGGGGAACCCAATCAACATAGCGAGCTCTGTGGAATTGTCCTCCCAATGGTGCATCACCTATAGTAAAAATCAAATTCACAAACAAACAACATTAATTTTGGGATCACAAAATAACCCAAAACACATATCATTCATTGATCCATATCTAAAAAATATCATACAAAACCTAAAAATTATTGAAATATAATTCAATCCCTAATTCCAAAATATTTCCCCAACCATGATACTAAAAATTCAAATTCCTTCTGATATTTATAGACAAAACATCATTAATAATTTACAATTCTTGTGTTTTAATATATAATTAACCAATTTCCCTTTACCAATGAAAGGTTGGTATTTTATTTTATATAAGAAAAAATATTCACATACCACAATAGATTCCTGAAATTTAATTTATATATATATTACATGACGATAAATTCTAAGAAAAAGTATAATTAAATCATTAATTAGGATCTTATTAATATTTATATTATAAATATCACTAACGTGATCCAATATATATAATATATTAAAAATATGTGGATAGCCATAAAAAAATTAATTTTTGTTAATATAAATTTTTTTTCATCACTATAAATGAAATTTTACAATATAACTATTGTTGTTCAGAAATGGAGGATATTTTTTGATTTGGATTTTTTATTAGGGATAAAATCACCAAGGATCAAACAACTTTACATTATAGTGAGACTATATATATACCTGATTCTAAAATGTTTTATTAAATAATGAAATATAATATAATAAAGATTTTGGGAACATTATTTTTTATTCATGTAAATTATTAATTTTTTAATATATTACATTCTTTCTATCATGGGGAAAATAAATAATATCAAAATTTGTGATCATATTATTGGCCTGGGAAAGTGTAAAAAAATTTATCATAAAGTAATTACAAAATTAAATATATGACCTATAAAAACAATTATAAAATATTCCAAAAACTATTACAATAAAAGTGAACTAAAATATGTATAATAAAAAAATAAAATATACCATAGATAATCAAATATTGTTTCATAATTAGTGAATGTAAAATGATAGAAATCGTAACATTAGAGACATTTTCTCATGCAAAGACAACATACATAACGGGAAATGCGTATGACAATTACCCAATATAATTTTTCTCATAGGGAATAAGAATGAAATAAGAGGATATAATGGTTTATGCCCATCACTTGCTATGTCTAATGCATTGATAATATAAAAGGGTTGAATCGTAATCAATGAATAATTTTTTATTGAAATAATAGTATATTAAATGTCAATATTACCTCGCTTAATATAAATAGTCACATGCCTTAAATAATAATATTTAGAATGTTATTAAAATATTACACCCACATAAAAGTATACTATTTAACAAATAGTGATGAAATGGTTGAAAAAGATTTACAATTTTTATTGGATGATTTCTTGAAGAAAATACCCTATTAATTATAGATTCAATAATTCAAAATGTAAAAATTCCAAAAATATTTAGGACAAAATTTTATCTGAAATGTCCCATTGAAAAATGTAATGGAAATCTCACTGAATAGATTAGTAATGATGGTTGATAATTCCGTCCATTCTAGGTATGAAAAACATGTATTCCATTCACATATTTTGTATTACGTAAAAAATATCATATTTTTTAAAAATAAATGAATATTCCATTTAATATATTTCATATAAAATGATATCTAATTAATAAAAAAATTAAAAACTAATATTATGATATTTAAACCATTCATGATATCATTTTATAAAAAATATATTCATGGATTACAATATTCTCGATAGAATTAAGAAGTCATTTTTTCTTAAAAATATTATTTTACTCTTTCATGTACATATAATAGAAACTTGATAGAATATTTTGTTCAATATTAATAAATAATAGAATTTAGTGGTTATATAATGGGAATTCAATATATGGGTCATTTAATCCCCCCATATAGTCAAATACATAAACAATCCAGAATAATGATGAGATTGATAAATAAACTCATACATTAGGCCTGACTTCCATCATGTTTATTTCAAAAGCCTTTATAATAATTTTAAATAAATATTGATATAAGTATTTATATTATAATATATTATACTTTTATAATATCTCATCACTCGTACACTAATAATATTATTCTTTTACCATTGTCTGGATTGTTCGTTGATTCTTATTCTCATTCATTTTTTTCAAACAATTTTTAGTTACTTTGAATACAATATAATTAAATAATATTGAAAATGATATTAATTATAAATATATCATATTTATTCATTAGATTTATTTTTATCATAATTATTTAAAATAATAAATTATAAATAAATCACATCACTTCTTGGAGATAGAAGGTGGTAGTTACACCTGATAAATTTTATGATTTACTAAATTGTTGAATGTTTATGGAAGTGGATGAAATATTGATTTTATAAAATGAATATATTTTCATTAATATAAAACATATTTTATATTTTTATCATTATTTATATCCATGGCAGTTTGTTAAATAAAAAATTTAAAATAGTTCTAGGAGTAGTAGTCCACCAAAAAACTGGTTGACATTTTTGTGTCGCGTTTCCTAGTGAATGACGAAGAACAATATTATTCCTATTTCATAGTAAAATAATAGTTTATTTTAGGTGATATATTATTACATTGGAATTTTAATGACACAATTATTTTATAACAAAATATTTAAGAATAATAATTTTTGTGAATTTGATTTACTTCTCTTAGAAAAACATCATTCTGATCTTTTATTAAGAACCACAATAATAGGTTTTTTGGAATACCAGTAGAATAATTTTGTATTTATTGATTTTTTGAGATATTTTTTAGGTTATGTTAGATATAACTAGATCAAGATGCATGATTATGTAAATGGAGAAGTTTCCATTTTTAATGGATGTGATTGACACACGTGTAATTTTTCAATGTTTTAAAATAATTTCAAGTTGCATTATTTAATAATGGAACCAAAATGGATTATATTTGAAATTGAAAAGTTAATGGAAAAAATAATTAAATTAAATAATGTTTTATAATGTTATCATGCAAATTTATACATTTTATTTTTAGTATAATGCCTTTGTAATCCATTTATAACCATAACCATGGTGATTTTTTATATATTTTTTACTATTAACTATAAATAAATATTAAATTATATTCATTAAAAAATTTTGAATTAATTTCTCCAAATATGGAATATGTTTTATAACATTAAATTGAAACATGTGTAAAAAATCAATATAAAAATATAGTCACAACATTTATTATAATATTGTTGTTCAAACAAATGAAATTTTTGAGTATAATATGCTCTTAAAGTAAAAATATGACCACTAATATACTTTATATTGACATGAATTTAGTACATTTAAATATATAATATACAAATTAAATTTCAATCATTAAGCATTAACCATTATTTTGATTACTTAAAATTGAAGGTACTAGGAATTGGAAAATAGTTTAATGACAAAATTTATTTCTTAACATCAAAATGATATTTTGATAAATAAAAATAAATTTATTTTAAATATCCTTTTAATTATACATGTTATTATATTAATTATAAAAAATGTAAGAATATTTAAAAACTTCATTATCAATTAATCATAAAATCTTCTATCAAAGTTAGAATGTCAAAAAAACTCATTCTAGGATTTTTTTAACTTGTATGTTTAACATTGATATTTCCCCTAATAAAAATTTCTTTTCTAGGATATATTAAAATGTTAATTTTACTATAAATAACTAAAATATAATTTCAACTTATTATAATTAAATCTCTAGTGTTACTTTCTCCCATCAAATAAAAATTTCATTACAAATATTAATGTCTATTACTTTCTAAAAAATTTATTATGCTTTTTAATCATAACATCCTCCTATTCCCCAATTAGATTCTACAATTTATTATTTCTAAATGGAGAGAATATGTTTGATATTGCACATAATACGCCACATCAATCTTAATCATTATTATGTTACCTTATAATATAAGTGTTCAAATTTAGGCAAGGAAAATTATAAATTAATTTATGAAAATATTTTTTACAAAATAATTTAATAAAATTTATTGGAAGTAATTATTTATAATAGAAAATAAAACAATTTTAATTTCAAAAGAAATGTTTTTTCTAAAAAATGATTAAAATGAAAATAAGTGAGTTTATAAAATAATAAAACAATACTTTATAAAAATTATTAATGAATTATTATATAAATTTATTATATTTAATTTTTTAAATTTATATAAATTGTTTCTTAAATATGATATAAGAACAAATTCAATTTTTTTGATAATGTTAGAAATTTTCTAAAAATGTGGTGTTACCTCATTTATATGGAGAACCGAATTTAAATATATTTTTTTATCATTTTATAATATAATATAAAAATTATACTTCTTCTATGAATGATATAAATAAAAAATTACTATTTTTAAATTATTTTTATTTTTCTGATAACATTCATATCTTAATGAAAAATGAAAAATAGCATATTTTATTTCGAAATTGATTTTTCATATAATATATTTATTTATTTCGATTATAAATTTAATTTATTTTATAGTGTAAATGAACTATGTTTTTATCATTTAATACAATGTAGGTAATTGGAATCACCATCATGTTGAATTTATAAAACAATCATTTCAATCTTTTGACTTTCCACTTTAGAAACATTATTTTAGTTTTGTTTTTGTGACTAATTTTAAATTAAATTATCCCAATTGTGTGAATAGAATTTTATAAATGGATACCTTATATGGATTAATATGGTGCAAATTAATTTTTAATTTTTTTTTATTTTCTACTTCTAAAAAATATCCCATGGTTAATATATTATTTACAGTAGTAAAAGCGAAATTTTGACAAGGGTTGTTCATAGATATTTGAAGCTCATCATAGCTTAAAAATACAAAATTTAGTGGTTGGATGATGTGAGAAACAAACCAGACCATAATATTCTTCCTTAATTACTATCCAATATTGTATAAATTTTTACAAAATTTGATTGGATTTATTTTAATAAAAAATAATTAATAAATAATTCACTTGAACCCACCCTTCCTCATGTATAAATACCACCTCTACACCACCCTATTTTGACCCAAATAGTTATTTAAAACCTTAAATATCTACCCAATACTCTACTAACAACCCTCCCAATGTCCAAGTGCTTTTTGTATCTCTAAAAGACAAAATTCAATGTCTTTAAGTGTCTTTCAATGATGGTATATTCAAGAGATAATTTTCTCATAGTACCTCCCATAATTATTTTGGACATTATACTAACATAATCCTTCCATAAATTCCTGATTACTATATATTCATAAATATATACTAAATTCTTATATATCTAATGTAATATGAAATATTAATTATATTTTTCACCTCTTATTATACAATATAAATGAAATTGATGTCCAAGTTATCCTGGCTAATCAACTCTATGGTTAATGGTTTTGTACTTTTTTCCATTATTGCCTTTATGGGTGGTCTTAAAACCATTATTAATGTAAAATAATATATTAATATATATATTATAACCTATTTAATATTGTGGATATGTTATAATAAGCATACCCTCAGGCATTCTATATTGTTATCATATGATAATTTCGTTTAAGGATGTCTAGACTACTACACCATCAAATTGATATGAATTATTCCCACTATACCTGAAATATATAAAGAATATTTAAATTAAACTTATGAGATATATATGAACTTAATATAGTTCTAGAATTATAAATTTATTATTATTCTTTTAATATGATAATTAAATAACTTTAGGGAATATGTGTATGTAAGGACTACCATCTCCATCCACAGTACATTTCATTTATTATCTAAAAATGTTATGGATTTTTCTAAATACATATATATAGTATATATATGATATTCAAATCATGAATATAGTTTGATATAATGGAATTTTTACCACATGGGAAGTTTACATCAAAACTAGTTCATTTTTTACTCAAGTACTAAATATTGATGAAACGTCTGATATAAACATAAATAATTATGTAATTAATATAACATGGTAATAAGTGATATAAAAGTAATTATATACTAGAAAAATTTTCCTATGAACATATAAATTATAATATGTTTATTATTTAGGAACATAACAATTTTACGTGAGGAATCAGACTCAAGGTAATGAAAATTCTTTTCCCAATTACCATTCTTTGGGTTATTCATTTACTTCATGATTATGTTGTTATATGAATATGTGAGAAATAAATATTGATATAATATAATTTATTTATAATTTTTTATGTGCATTTTTAGTTAATGTAGATAATATTTATATTTCATTAACAAGATTATCTTCATAAGGGAAATCATAGCTCAATTTCGATTAATTGAGTTAAACATATCTTCCATTGGTTTTGTTTTTCTAATAATATATTTGAATGAACTCTAATTTATTTATTTTAAATATCCTATTATATTGGGTGTATTTATATTTTCCACACATTATTAATTCATTGATTTATCTTCAATACAATGATACTATATTGACAGGGATATTCTCTAAATATTCTTTTGTTAAGGAATATTCTAATCTATACATGAAATTCTTTTTTACAGTATATAATTAACCCCTAGGAATTTTAATTTTCATCAATTGTTTTCAAAGGGAATTTTTTAATTAATAATTTTTAATAAATGATCAATGAAATGTTTATTTTTAACATATTTACTGACGGTGACATTTTTACCAACTTAACCATAATTTGATATTGGGATTCATCTAGAATTCAAAATTTTTCTAAAAGAAAAATAAATAACATAGACCATTTTATATTACATCTGTATTGAATATGGTTATGATAAATGATTTTCTATGTCATTATAATAAAATATTGTATTGTGATTGCAATTTGAAAGTGTTATTTTACCATTATGCATGTTTTATATGTTATGATTATGTAAATGTTCATCGAAATTGTTTATGTATACTTGTGGATCCATGATAAAATGATGTATGGTGAACCTGTGATATCTATTCATATAATTGTGTGATGTGATGCACATAAACAATAATGTTTCACCTGATATATTTTGTAAATATACTGTGATTGGTATTCAAAACCTTATCATGTATGTAACATCCCAGGTAAAAAGAAAATAAGGAATATTTTATATTTATTAATATTTGTGAATTAAATATTAATTTTACTTTACAGGTATTGTTATATTCGATACCGTACCTGATACGCAACAATAGCTTTCTTTGGAATCTTATGTTGCGCACTAATAATATAATTTTATTAATTTAAATTGTAGTTAACTCCTAGAATTTGTATTGGTGGGAATGTAAAAAACTAACTAAAATTTGATTATACATGTTTATTAAATGTATTTACATTTATCCAACAAAAATTAGTGGCTTAAAATGTGAATGAATATATTTTTAAGCATAACTTACATTAAAAAGTCGATTTACTGCCTTTTAATGGAGAGCCCTTTTTGAATCTAGTTTTGGTCACTTTAATACATTCTATATAACCAAATAAAATACTTCTTTATAATGGGGACATCAAAATTTACTTTGTGTAAATTTTTGGAATTTTACGAATAAAGTTCATTTTGTAATGAATAGTGAAAATATTGTATTTTAATTCAAAAGTGCCTTTTAATATAATTTATTGATATGGTTAGATTATCTTTTTAATTGGTTTTAAAGTGAAATTAAAATATATTTTTTACATTTAATCCAATTTTGGTCATTGGAAATAATTTCACTTTGAAATTGGACATAAACAAGTATCAATATTTTGATAGTTATTGTTTCTTAAAAACATGTTATTTGTTTTAACAAAAGGATATAATTTTTTAATTAATTAATATCACTTCAATGTTTTTATTTTGTAAAAATAGACATCAATTTTTAATTCGGAATATCAAATAATGATTTGGCTGAATTTTTGGTATTTTTCTGAAAAACATCAATTTTTGATGATTTGTGAAACCACTTAGTGGTAGGTAAAAACATACTTTTTTATTTAATTGAAATTTTACCAATTCTGTGAATTTAATTTTCAAATTCTATCATACATTTTTGTTATCAAGAAGTTAAATTTTGTTCATGAAGATGAAAATAAATTTTGGTGAATAGTTACTTTTGACTTTTATTTACCGCGGTTAAAGGTAAATAAGGTAATTCAAGGTTAAGAGAATATTATAATAATTAAAAATTACCTTAACACTTGTAAAAAACTTATTTATTGAGTTATTAACGACCATGGGCATCTTTGGGTCTATTTTGGGACCCCATTGATCCACTTGGGAGTGAAAATGAAAATTTAGATTAATTCATTTAATGTAAAGACAAAATTGACATTAACAAAACCCTTTTAGTAATTAATTTTAATTTGATGTTATATAATTTCTATTTTTGACTATAAATTTTCTTAGTAAAGCTAAATATATTTCCTATATCATGGTTTTTTTTATAATTTTTAGACAACAAATAAATTACATTATTTATGACACAATAATGATGTAGTATTTTCCTCATTAATAAATAATTAAAATAAATAAGATTATAATGATTAAAATATAATCCAAAACTTTTCCAATTCAGATTGGATGATTTTATTTAGAATATGAGTCATCGTATCCTCGACCTCAATGATTTTTGTACCATTAGAAACCGAATATCATTATATTATAAAATAATGTTTTCAATCTTTCCTAAAGAGCCCCTCCTCTCCCTTTTAAAAAGAGACAAATTCTAACCAATTCCTCATACCTCTAAAGCCTTTTGGCTCATCCACACTCTTCCCAATTAAGCTCCAAACATCTCTCTCCTCCTCTTATAAGCCTTACATTAGGTAGAAGGAACTTCAATAAGTCAATTGGTTCAAACCAATGAAAGTTACCCAAATAAAAGGTAACAATTTCTCTTAATTGTTTTCATTTGATTTACTTCTCCAACCCCTAAACTCTTTTTATTTATTTTCTTTTGTAACAAAACCGGTATACTAAATATAATAGGTTGTTTTTATAATAAGTATTCTAACTACACTTACACACACCTCCATCTAATGGATGAAGAACATAATGTTTCTGTGGATGGAAACTAACGCCTCACGAAACGATGATTGTTCAATTACATCTTACCACCTCTCAGGGTGGCCATTATGATGGAAATAAATTTATATATTATATATATTTTGTTTATTATTAACTTATTCTTCTGTACATCCCATTTATATGATGCCTTTGTCGTTTCCATATTGGGTAAATATGATAATCTCATTTGAGGAAGTGCGGACTATCGCCCTCTCAAAGTGATTTGATTCGTCAATTCCTTATGTGGGATGTATAAATGATGGAGGTAATGATATTATATATGATATTATACTGTAATTATAATATACCTATGTATAATTATGTTTTATTTCCTTTAACATAATAAATAGAAATGAATGTACTGTACATGCATACATACGGCTTACCGTCTCCATGAACGGTGCATTTCTTTTCTTACCTTCAAATGTTATGTACTATTATAAATAAATGTATATACTGGATATATATGATATATAAATAATGAATATAATTATGGATATAATGAACCTTTGACCACATGAACAACATGTAGTTATAAGAAGTCCATTTTTGACTCAAGTGCCAAATATCGACAAAAGGTACCTAATTAACTTATAAGATTTCATAATGTTTATAACATTATAATAAGTGATAAAAAAGGAATAATAAATTTGAAAAAGGTTCTTAATAAAGTATATATTAACTTTAGTTTATAATTCAGGAGATTAAAGAACAATCGAGTCATGTCGGTCACAAGGTATGGGATCTGACCTCACTCTTTCTTTTCAAGTTCCATATTTTATGTTATTTCATTTATGCTCCATGTTCTTATATTGGAGGATGTTATTTTATATTCACCATTCTGTAATTTTTATTTTAATATGATGATAGACCCTCTATTACTCTCATCAATTCATTTTAATAATTTTTAAGTGGCGCTGTTAGGCTACTGAATATTTGTAAGGGATTTTCTTATCTCACTTTTAATTCCGTAAGATTTCCATTGTTTTCCACTTATTCATTACATGTGGTCTGTTTTGTACTACCATTATATATATTGTCATGATTTTCATTATACTCATGGTATTCTGTGATTAATTTTGTTGTTATTAACTTTTGGTCATACGACTCAGTTGATTAAAACGTGGTAAAGGGTTTCATCTCACTTTTTATTCTCGTGAGATTCATGCTATACTTGCACTATTACCTTTTTTATGGTGTATGTACTGCCCATGATTGTACTCTTTGTGTAATATATTCTCATTAATGAGTATTTAAATCTTCATTTGATGATCCTTATTTCATGTTGCATATGTTTTGTAAGTTACCAAATCGGTAAGGGAACTCCTTAATCCAATTCCCATTCTTTGGGTTGATATTCTATTTTTTATTAATGTCATCCTATGAATATGTGTGAATAACCACTGATTATTTTACACTTAATATCCACTTATATTGGGTGTATTTATATTTTACACACATAATTATGAGATTTATTTATGTCTAATTTAAGGATACCATCTTTATAAGAGATTTCATCTCAATTTACATTTCCTTTGAGACTTCATTGTTGTTATGCACCAATTCACTCTTATATGGTGTATATACAGTCCTTTGACATATTATATCATGAATCCATTTATTCTCATGATATTATAAAGTTTTGATTAAATGTTATTCTTTATTTATTTGTATTCAAGTGTCTCTATTTTTGTTAAAAACTCTTTAACTAAAATATTGTTTTAAATATTTTAAGGATTTATTCTTATATAAATTTCTCAAGAATTTCCATGTATTCAAAATGGGTTTTAGGATTTATTTATATTGACATTAATGTTTGCAAATTATAATTCCTTTAAAATCATAAATGTAGTATGGGAAACTTTGATTCAAAAAACTTTTTTAAATGGTTTTTGAAAATGGTTTCACAAAGCATTATTTTCTCCAAAATCATGATTGGATATAGTGGAATGTGGAAATATTATCTTTACATTATAATTATGTTATGTGTTATGATTTTGTTATGGTTATTGGGCATTTTTTACATATACAGGTGGATCCGTGATAAACCTAGGGAAGGTGAGCATGAGATAGCTCTCCAATGAATTGGGTAACGTGACAGAGGTAAACGTGAATGTTTCTACTAAGAGATTTAGGGAATATACTATGATTGGTATTCCAAATGTGACTCCCTAGGTATCTGTGATTGAAATAATGTATTTTTGATATGGATTCCATACGTAACCTCAATGATTTATGATTTCTATGTGTTATTCATACACTTATGATTTTGTAAGGTATGTTATGATTGAAAAGAATTGGTTTCGTGGATTTGTAATTATTGATGGGATAATGTTTTCTTTCCATATTTTATAACCCTTACTGAGCTTTTAATGCTCATCCCATGTTTTTGAAATGTTTTCCACAGGTCTTAAAGATGAATAGGGTCAAGGAATGGATCAAGGAAAAGTCATGTTGTCTAAATCAAGGAACTAGACGTGTTCCTTTTCAACAGATTTTATTTAATGATAAAATGGAAACTGAGTAGTATTTTCTACATGTAATATTCATGTTTTTATGTATAATTCGTGGCCTAATTCTCTAAAAATCTAAACCTGAAAATATCCTCATTGTGAATTATTCATTTATTTCATGATTATGTAATGATTAAAGGCTGTGTTCTTATAGTTGGTATCAGAGGTCGGTTTAGAAAACATTAGGGATTAGGAATTTTTGTCAGACATATGGTTAGTCCCTGTCTATTATTTAAGTTAAATCCTTCTTTTAAATGTTTTTATATCATGGAAAGTCATTTAAAAATGGATGGATGTGGTTCTCAAACAACATTACTATCTCTTCCCGATGACATGCTTGCAATAAATATTACAAAGTCATGTTCGGATGATTGGGAACCTTTTTCTAGCATACAAATCACTTGAAAGCAATTTCTTGAGATAAAAAACACCTCTACTATACCTAGTTTCCATCATGGATCATGGTTCGTATTTAGAAAAATCCTATTTTCACAATATTCTCATAATTCCAAGAAATGTAAACATTATCAAGGAATTTTCAAATATTTTACCTTATCACAAGATTTTGAAGCATATTATGTTTTTAAAAAAGGTGCTGAAGAAGGAGACCCTTCACAACCTATTTATATTTGATTTTGAAATATAATCTCTCAGTAAATACTTATGGTATTTTAAAAGGACCGTTAATTCAATGATTCAACTCAAATTTGGTTCGACTGTTTTAATGAAATCATGTTTTATCAGATGTTTTGAAATTATATTTCATACATGATTATTTTCCTAAAAAATTTTTATGTGAACACCCATATGACCCATGTTTTACAAAGTGTATTTGGATGGATGACACCAATTATTTTGAAGGATCTCTAAATCATTGTTGCAATTCATGGACCTTCTACCGACATGAACAAGATTATGATGAAACCAAATGGACACCATGATCACTGTATGATGTTCTTCATTTTGGGGATTGTATTATTTTAGCATTTGGTGGGAAAATAAGACTTCAAGAATTAAGATGTTGAGATCCAAATGAATTTGGATGAAAATGAGAGGTATAAGGAAACCATTGAGGTTAAAACATGTTAGGTTTATTTTTCAGTTTTATAAAAAGGACAACCCGTAGGATGGGTGACAACCCGTCGCATCCAGAAAGGCTGTAGGAATCGAACCCACAACCGAAGGGCGATAAGGGAACATCACCTACATCTTGCCTACTTGAAGTCCCTGGTTAGTATGACATATTTTTTATAGTAAAATGTATTTATTGAATAAGAATAAGTTGATTTTTGGAAGTTATGTTTTATCAAATGTATATACATAGTATTGAAAATTGATTTAGTGATTAAGTGATAAATGGTTGTTGTGGAAGACATTCTCTCTTTTGAGGGAACACTATATGCCTAAGGAAGACAGAATACTATGGGATTTCAATTGTAGAATAATGGTTGAAATTTTAGTTAGGAAGAATCAATGTTTTTATTATGGACACATAATGATTTGATTTATTTATGAAAATGATTAACCTATCATGGAGAATATGTGATTAGGTTAATTACTTTTCAATATGAGAATTTAGGAGAAACTGGTGTTACGTGGAGAAAAATGTTAAGATATATCTTGGAAGTCTATGTAATTAAATCCTTATGAGATTTGGGTTGCAATTAAAGTATGGATTAATTTTGAAGAATTTTAGAGAAAATTGTTTATTGAATAGTCTTTGTTGAACTTTGGGTTTTGGTTAGACAAATTTTAGAGATTAAGAGTAGTTTTTCTTTATGTAAAAGTTTATCTTTTTGGGGGATTATTTGATCCTATACTAAACTTTTTGGTTTTAGTTAATATAAAAAGACATGGTAAATATATAGTTCATCTATTTTGGATTATGTGACTCTCTCAAAGTTTATTATAGCACTCTTAATGTAAAAAATGTCATCCTGAATATTCATCCTTTGGAGAAAATATGAGTTTGTGCTAGAAATCTAGTAAAATATGAATGTCGACCTGACAAGTTAGTATATTTCCTTTTGTTTTTGGTTAGGATCATTAATAAACTCCTCAATGAATAGAACCTTTAAACAAAAACCTTTTCCATTAAATTTTCCATATGGGGAATCAATGACTGGTTAACCCATCACAAGTTTGTGATTTTCTGGTGGTTAAATTTCTCTTAAACATATTTCCTAACACTCTCCATCAGAACATGAACCTTGGTTTTCTCCTCCATATCCATGTTTTCATGGAATCTTAGTATGGGTTAACTCGGGTGACTTTTATGCTTCTCTTTCTTTCTTTTAAAGTGATAGTTTTACTGACTCTATTTCTGATGTGGGACTTTCAATGAAGTTTCCGATCCCTTTTTATTAAATTGCAAGGACGCAATTCCCAAAAGGGGGGAAGGATGTAACATCGTAGGTAAATAAATAATAAGGAATATTTTATTTTTTATTAATCTTTGTGAATTAAATTTTACTTTTACTTTAAAGGGGTTTCTATGTTCGATAGCGTACCCGATACGCAACAACGGGTTTCTTTGGAATCTTACGTTGCACACTAATAATATAATATTATTTTTTTAAATGGTAGTTAACTCCTATACGATTTATTTCCGGGAATGAACAGAACATACTACAATATGATTATACATGTTTTTTAAATGTATTTACATTTATCCAATAAAAGTTTGAGGTTTAAAATGTGAATGAATCTAATTTTAATAATAATTTACATTAAAAGGCCAATTTACCGCCTTTTAATGGTGAATCCTTTTTAAATATAGTTTTGGTAACTTTAATACATTATATATAACCAAATAAAATTATTCTCTAGAATGGGGAAATCAAAATTTACTTTGTGTAAATTTTTGTAATTTTTCGGATAAAGTTCATTTTTTAATAAATAGAGAAAAATATTGTATTTTAAGTCAAAAGTTCCTTTTAATATAATTTATTAATATGGTTAGACTATATTTTTAATTGGTTTTAAAGTTAAATTAAAATTTATTTTTACCAATTAATCCAATGTTGGTCATTATAATTAATTTCACTTTGAGATTGGACATAAACAAGTATCAATCTTTTGATAGTTATTGTTTCTTAAAAACACGCTATTTGTTTTAACAGCAGGAATTATTTTTTAAATTAATTAATGCCACTTTTATATTTTTAATTTGGAAAAATAGAAATCAATTTTGAATTTGGAATATCAAATAATTTTTAGTCATAATTTTTGGAATTTTTCTGAAAAAAGATCAATGTTTGAGGAATAGTGAAACCACTTGGTGGTAGTAACAAAACTGACTTTTTAATTTAAATGAAAGTTTACCACTTCTGTGAATTTAATTTCAAAAATCCGACATAAATGGTTGTTATAAATAAGTAAAATGTGGTTCATTAAGATTAAAATAACTTTTGTTGAATAGTAACTTTTGACTTTTATTTACCGCGGTTAAAGGTAAATAAGGAGATTCAAGGATAAAAGAATATTATAATAATTCAAAATTACCTTAAAAATTGTTCAAACCTTATTTTTTGAGTACTTTACGACCATTGGAATCTTTGGGTCAATTTTGGGACCCCATTGATCCACATGGGAGTGAAAATGACAATTTAGATTAATTAATTTAATGTAACGACAAAATTGACATTAACAAAACTATTTTAAATATTAATTTTTATATGGTGTTATATAAGTCCTAATTTCTAGTATAAATATTATTCTGAAAGCTCTAAATATTTCCTATATCATGGTATTTTTTATAAATTTTAGACAACAAATAAATTAAATTATTTCTGACACAATAATGATGGTATATTTACCTCATTTATAAATAATTTAGAAAAATATGATTATAATGAATAAAATATTATCCAAAACATGTCCAATTCTGATTGGATGATTTTATTTAGAATATGAGTCATCTTATCCACGACCTCAATGTTTTTTGGTCCATTATTAATCGAATATAATTATATTATAAAATAATATTTTCACTCTTTCCTAAAGAGCCCCTCCTCTCCCTTATAAAAAGAGACCATTTCTAACCAAATCCTCACACATATCAAGCCTTTTGGATCATCTAAACTCTTCCAAATTAAGCTCTCAACATCTATATCCTCCTCTTAGAAGCCTTACCTTTGGCAGAAGGCACTTCAAGAAGTAATTTTGTTCATACAAAGGGAGTTACCCAAATAAAAGGAAACAGTTTATCTTAAATTTTATTCATTTATTTTACTTCTTCAACCCCTAAACTCATTTTATTTCATTTCTATTGTCAAAAAACCTGTATAAACAATATAATAAGATTTTTTATAAGAAGTATTCTTACTACACTTACACACACCTCCATCTAATGGATGATGAACATAATGATTCTGTGGATGGAAAACTAACGCCTCACGAAACAATGATTGCTCAATTACATATTACCACCTCTCAAGGTGGACATTATGATGGAAATGTATTTATATATGATATATATTATGTTTATGATTTCATTATGCTTCGGTAATTCCCACTTATATCATTTCATTATGGTTTCCGTAGTGGGTAAATATGATAATCTCATTTGAGGAAGTGCGGACTACCGCCCCCTAAAAGTGATTTGATTCGTCAATGCCTTATGTGGGATGTATAAAGGATGGAGTTAACTATATTATATTAGATATTATACTGGAATTATAATATACCTATCTATAATTATGTTTAATTTCATTTAAAATATGAAATAGAAATGAAAGTAGCGTTCATGCGTACGTACGGCTTACCGTCTCCATGAACGATGCATTTGATTTCTTAAATATAAATGTTATGTACTATTATAAATACATGTATATACTGTATATATGTGATATATAAGATATATAAATGATGAATATAATTCTGGATATAATGAAACTTTGACCAGATGAACAACATGTAATCATAAGAAGTCCAATTTTGACTCAAGTACCAAATATCGACAAAACGAACATTATTAATTTAAATGATTACATAATTTTTTTTAACATTGTAATAAGTGATATAAAAGGAATAATAAACTTGAAAAATGTACCTAAGAAATTAGAAATTAAATTTAGTTTATTATTCAGGATATTAAAGTACGATCGAGTCAAGTCGGACATGAGGTAAGGGATCCGACCTCTCTCTTTCTTTTCAACTACCCTATTTTATGTAATTTCACTTATGATCCATGTTCTTTTATTGGAGGATGTTATTTTATATTCACAATAATGAAATTTTTATTTTCATATGATGAGATACCCTCTATTAATCTCATCAATTCATTTTATGAATTTTTAAGTGGCGTTGTTAGGCTACTGAATATTTGTAAGGGATTTTCTTATCTCACTTTTAATTCTATGAGATTTCCAATGTTAGCCACATATTAATTACATGTGGTGTATTTTTTACTTCTATTATATATATATTATCATGATTCACATTATATTCTTGGTATTCTGTGATTCATTTGGTTGTTATTAACATTTTATCATATGACTCAGATGATTACAACGTGGTAAAAGGTTCCGTCTCACTTTTTATTCTCGTGAGGTTCATGATATACTTGCGACTAAATCCTTTTATGTGGTGTATGTACTTCCCTTGATTGTAATATTTTTGTAATATAATCTTATTTATGAGTATTTACATCTTCATTTGATGATCCTTCTTTCATGTTGCATACGTTTTCTAAGTTACCAAATCGGTAAGGGAACTCCTTAACCCAATTCCCATTCATTGGGTTGATATTCTCTTTTTTATTAATGTTATCCTATGAATATTTGTGAATGAACTTTTATTGTTTTACACATAATATCCACTTATATTGGGCGTATATATAATTTTCACACATAATAATGAGAAGGAATTATCCAAAATTTAAGGATACCATCTTTATAAGAGATTTCATCTCAATTTACATTTCCTTTGAGACATCATTGTTGTTATGCACCAATTCACTCTTATATGGTGTATATATAGTACTTTGAAATATTATATCATGAATATATTTATTCTCATGATATTATAAAGTTCTGATTAAATGTTATTCTTCAATTATTTGTATTCATGCGTCTCTCTTTTTGTTAAAAACACTTTAACTTAAATATCATTTTAAATGCTTTAAGGATTTATTATTATAAATATTTCTCATGAATGTCCATGTTTTCTAAATGGGTTTTAGGATTTATATATATGGAAATTAATGTTCTCCAATGAAAATTCCTTTAAAATCATCAAAGTGTTATGGGACACTTTGATTCAAAAATCTTTTTTAAATGGTTTTTGAAAATGGTTTGATAAAGGATTGTTTAATTCAACATCTTTATTGGATATACTTGAATGTGGAAATTTTATCATTCCATTATAATTTTGTTATGTGTTATGATTATTTTATGTTTATTGGGCATTTTTTTCTTATTTGAGTGGTTCCGTAATATACCTAGGGCGGGTGAGCCCGAGATAGCTCTCCAATGCATTGGATAACATGATGGAGGTAAACGTGAATGTTTCTCCTAAGAGATTTAGGGAATACACAGTGATGAGTATTCCAAATGTGATGCCCCAAGTAGCTGTGATAACTATAATGTAAGTATTATTTGGATTCCATAAGTAAACCTAATTATTTATGATTTCTATGTGTTATTCATAAATCATATGATTTTCTAAGGTATGTTATGATTGAAAAGTATTGGTTTCATGGATTTGTAATTATTGAAGGGATAATGTTTTATTTCCTTATTTTATAACCCATACTAAGCTTTTTATTCTCATCCCATGTTTTTGAAATGTTTTTCACAGGACTAAAAGATGAATAGGGTTAAGGAATGGATATGGGAAAATTCATGTTGTCTAAAACATGGAACGATATGTCTTTGTTTTCAAAAGTTTTTATTTTATGATAAAATGGAAACTGAGTAGTATTGTCTACATATAATATTCATGTTTTTCTGTATTAGTCATGGCCTAATTCTCTAAAACTCTAAACCTAAAAAGATCCTCAATGTGAATTATTCATTTAATTCAAGATTATGTAATGTTTTAAGCCTGGGTCTTTATAATGTAGGTTACACCCCATGTAGCAGTGGAAGATACAATGTATGTATGATATGGATGGAATAAGTTTCCTTTATGATTTATGTTTTCTATGAGTCTTATAAGTAACATATTCTTTAAATAGGTATGTTAAATAGTTTATGTTTTACGGGTTAAAAGTATGATTTTTTGAAAATGATTTCTTGGGATTGAAATATTTATAGACTAACTATTTTACTCGTTTTATATTCTTTACTGAGCGTTTTATAGTCATACCATGTTTTTCAAATGTTTTCCATAGGTTATAAGGATAGTTTAGATAAATTAAAATGTAAAAAAGTGCTTTATATATATAATCATAATTTCTTATATCATTTTTCTATTGTTAAGATAAATGGATACTATATTAGGGGCATCCAAAATGTATACATTTGTATTTTTGTGTAATAGATATGTACTAATTCTGTAAAATCTAAACCTAAAAGATAAGAGATGTGAAATACTATCAAATTATGGAGTTGGATCAATGTGAAATAATTTCATGTGATAGTATATGATGATTTTATTGATATACACACACTAACCCTTTTTGGTTTTTGTAAATGGATGGATCTAGTTGGCAGCAATGTAAAAATGGATGTGATGAAATCTATTGTGGCTTAATATATAATAAACTAATTGAAATGGGATCTGAAATGAGAACTCTTGTTTATATTCATAACCAACTCTCTTGAGTCATGATTGACCACATAAACATTGGGGATTTAATAGGGAATCATATATGTGAAAAATTAATCCCTTTGGATGATAAAGTAATTATCATAAAGATAATTACATTCAACATCATATGTTTTAGGGATATGGAATGAAAAACCATAGAAAATGTTTCAATGGGACATGAAGATTTTATTAATGAGATTATGATTGTTATAAAGCAATAACCTACCATGGAAAAAGGATGTGTTCAGTTGACTCTTGGAAAGGGAAGGAAGTTATTTTTGAAGTATCAATTGAATTTCTTAAAAATGGTATGAATGGTCATTACCCAAATAGATTTCCTACAAATAGGGTTTGTGAAAGGGATCAGAAGAACCACAAAAAATATATTTTTACAAATACATAATTCCAATACAATTAAAAATGTGGAAAAATAGAATGAGAAATGAAAGGTATGGAATTTGTCATAGCTCATGTTTTGAAATTATTGTATATTAGGATATTATAAATGGTTTTGTTTATATGGTATAATTATCAGGGATTAATAGGTAAAAACATATAAAAAGGATCAGGAATAATTAATTATAAATATGATATCTACATTTTAGGAATGGAAGTGTTATGTTAGATCTAATAATGATGATATGTTTAAATGTATTAATGATGGGATTACATTTGAAGAAATATAGTATGTCTAACCGTTAGTATTGTTATCTGAAAAAGATTACAGAGTAATAATTATCTTTTATTTTTTAGATATAATTATCAATAAACTTTAGGGATTATATGATCATTGAATTTGGGGTTGTTACATGTTATTACATTTTGGAATGAAAAATGAAAGGAAAGAGATAAACTTGAGATTAAATTTTTTTAAGGTTATTTAGATTATTTTATCTCATGTAGTGAATGTTATAATAAACATATAGTTTCATACAATAGACAACATGCAGGATGGGTGAAAACACATCACGTCTGGCCAGGCCATTGGAATTGAACCAAAAACCAAAGGGCAACAAGGGTGCCTCTCTTACCACTGGTCTATTAGAAATTAATGGTTAGTGAAAATTATTTTATTATATTAAATGTGTTTGTGGAATAAGAGGATATTTATTTTGTGAGCATTTTTCTTATCATATATTTATCCTTGAAATTGGAAAATGATTTTGGGATTAAGTGATAAATAAAATTTTGGAATATGTTCATTAATTTGGGAATATTACGTGATTAATGTAAATAGAATACAATAATATTTTATTTAAGGAATAATTTTTTACTTTTATTTTGGAAGAATCCATGATTTTATTAGGGACTTATGATGATACGGGTAAATAATGTAAGTGAATAAACTATCTTAGGTAATATGTAATTTTGGAAATTACTTTTAATATGAGCCTTTATGAGTGGTTTATGTAATTTGGAGATAAATGTTAAAATTTATCATATATTACTCTATGATCAAATCCATATAAATTTTGGGATTCTATCTATGTTCGAATTATTTTGAGGAAATTCGAGGATAGTTTCATGTTGAATGGTCTATGTTAAACATTGGGTAATATAGTTGAAATTTAGATAGTAAAATTATTTTTTTCATCTAATGGTTAAGTATTTTTTGAGTATTGTTATATATTATCCTAACAAGATAAGTTTTAGAAAATGTTTCTAGACAATATGAATTGATATTCAATCTTTGGTGGATTACATTTTTCTCTATTATTTCATTGTAGTGTATCTGGTGTTACCTAGTCATCTTGAATACTCGTAATTTGATGAAAATATGAGTTTATGGTAGAAATATATTAACGGATGAAACTAAAAATGTAAATTATATATGTTCCCTTTTAATTATTGTCAATATCTTAAATAAATTCCCCTATATTATGAAATATATCTTAAAAACACTTTCAATTTACTTTTCCTACTAGAAAATCAATTACCATTTAACCCATAAAATATTTTAGGTTTTCTAATTTTTAACATTATCATGATCTATTATTATATAACCATAAATTATAACAATATGGTTTCTTTTCTTCCATAGTCATTTTTTCTTACATGGAATCCTAATATGTGTTATCAGAGGTTACATTTTTTACTTCACTTTATTTCATTTGATATGGTAGTTTTATTAAATTTTTTTTGACGTGGGAATGATATACATGTATTTTAAAGGTTCATACATTAGTTACCGAACCCATATTCATATTTAAATGATGAAATTTTAAAATGGAGGGAGAATGTAACATCTCATATTTTTTTAAAGGAGACAATATGTTGGATAACATTCATAATAAGACACATTCAACATAATAATTTTTAGTTTACCTTATAACATAGTTGTCAAAATAGAGGTAATGAAAAATATTAATTTATTTATGAAAATAGTGTTTAAATAAACATTTAATTAGATCCTTTGTGAATACTTATTTATAAAAGAAAATAAAACTGTTTTAATTAAAATGAAATATTTTTATTAAAAACTATTTAAATGTAAATAAGTGATTTTATGAATTAAAAAAATCAACCTCTAGGTATTTTTTTAAATAAATAAATATTCAATATTTTTAATTTGATACTTAAAATTAATATTATTTGATTTCTATACATTATATAATAACAAAGTCAATTTTACGGATAAAATTAGTGTTTTTCTAAAAACGTTGTTTTACAAAAATTTTATGGAGAACATATTTTGAATATTTTTTTAAAAAATTTATAGTTTAGTTTTTATAAAATAATACTATTATTTTAAATAGGGACATCACAATTTAGTTTGGTTGATATTTTTGTTAATTTATGATAAAATTCATATTTTAATTCATAGTGAAAAATACTTTATTTTTAATCAAAACTGATTTTTCGTCTCGTTTATTTATATAGATAGATTATTAATTTTAATTGTTTTTAGTTTATAAAAAATCTATGTTTCTATAATTTAATCCAGTATTGTAATTAAAATTATTTTTAGGTTGAAAATAGATATAAAAACATTTCATACTTTTGAACACCCCCACTTTAAGAACATGTTTTTAATTTTGTTTTCAGAATTAATATTTAATAAAAATTTCCAAGTTCTGTGACTAGAATATGATAAAATTGATTCTCTATTTTGAATCGAATGGTTCTAATTATTTTTTAAGATCAATTTATTTTTTAGGCTCAAAAAATTAACCATGGTAAATAAATTATTTACAGTAGTAAAAGTGAAATTTTGACAAGGGTTAATTTTAAAGCATAAAATCATAACATTCATAAAAAGAACAAAATATAATGTTTGGTTGAGGTGTTTATCGACCCTAAATAGCCAATACAACCATAATTTAAATCCAATGTCTTGGAAATTAATTACATATATATATATATGTTTTCTTTTAATATAAAATAATTAATAAATTAATCACATGAACTCACCCATCCTTATGTATAAATACCACCTCTCCACCACCCTATTTAACAACAAAAATAATTTTAGCTCCTTAAATATCATCCCAATTCTATCCCCTTAACTCTAAAATTTTACATGTGCTTCTATAATAACATTAATTCCAAATCGATGGTCCTTAAGGGTCTTTCAGGGTGGGGATATTTAAGTGGTAAATTTCTTAAAGTACATCTCTTAATTTATTTCTTTTTTCCACATTCTCCTATCCTAGTTCATCTAGTAATGAATGATTACTACCAAATTAAATAAATATTATTGTTTTGTGTTTATTATCTAATTATTCAAATCCATTTCATTTTTCACATACTGTTATTCAAATAAACAAACTAGTTGCCCACGTTTTTTCGATAAATCACCTCTATCAATCATGTTTTGGTTCCTTTTTCCTCTACCAACATTATTATAATTCATAAAACCATTATTCTAGTAAAATAATAAATTAACATATATATTATGAACTATTACATATCTTTATATTTTATATTGGACATACCTTCTTCTTTTGTATATTGTTTTCATAACGATAATTCTATTAGAGGAAGTGTAGACTACCACCCCTAAAAGCGATATGATATGTTCCCACCATACATGGAATTAATTAAGGATGGTTTTAGTATTACATTGAGAAATATATTATGTTAATTTAGTAATGAATTATAATTTAACTCTTATTATTTTAATACGATATGTAAATGAATGTAGTGTTCATGAGTACAAACATCGTACTGTCACCATGAACTGTGTGTTTATTTTCTTATCTCCAAATATTATCTATTATTATAAATATATATATTCAGGTTATATTGTATATTTAAATTTAGAATATTGTTAGAGATGATTCACTTTTTAATACATGGACAATTATCATCAAAAAAAGTTTATTTTTGGCTCAAGTACAGAATATCGACAAAACATCCGATATGAACATAAATAATTATGTAATTATTATGACAAGGTAACAAGTGATATAGAAAGAATAATAAAAAATAAAATGGTTATCATTCATGGAGAAAATAAACTTTTTGTATATTCATGAACATAATAATTATACGTGATCAGTGGGACTCGAGGTAAGGTAACGTCTTAACTCAATTTCCATCTTTTGGGTTAATCGTTTACTTCTGGATTATGTCGTACGATGATTATGTGAGAAATGATTTTTTTATATAAAATATTGAATATATACATTATTTATGATTATAAATAGTGATTAAACATAATAGATATACTTTATTAACAAATGATCTTTATAAGGGAAATATTATCTCAATTACCATATATTGAGTTAAAAACCCTTTTCATTGGACATGGCATTCAATGAAAATGAATGAATGATGATGGATTGTTGTAAAATGAATATTCACATTTAATGGGTGTATATATATCTTTCACAAATTATTATGTCATTGACTTATCTAAAATGTAATGATATGATCATTATAAATGAATTTGTTTCAATATACATTCATTGAGTTATATTTTTATTTATAAGAAACATTATTTTATGCGGTATATAATAATCCCCATAGTCTTTTAATATTATTCAACAGTTTTAAAAAGTTATATATTTCATTGAAGTGTTTTAAAAAAAAGGAATGTTTTTTATCGTACATGGTGACAATGACCTTTCGTCCACCATGAGGATTATTTGATAGTCAGATTCCTCTACAATCCAGAATGTATCTAAAAAAATTATATACCATATACCCTTTTTATGTATTCTTGTATTTAAAATGGTTTTGAAAAAGGATTTATTTTTTTCAATATAAAGAAATAATCTATTGTGATTAAAATGTGGAAATGTTATTTTCCTATTATACTTGTTTTATGTGTTATTATTATGTTATTGTTCTTGGGAATTGTTTATTTATCATGGTGTTTCCATGAAAACTCGAGGGTGGGTGAGCCCTTGATATCACTCTAATGCATTCTTTAATTAGATGTATGTAAATGATAAAGTTTATCATAATATATTTTGGTAATATACATTGATTGGAATTCCAAACTTAATCATGAAGGTTACTCCCCATGTAGCTATGAAATCAACAATGTAAATACGATATTGATTCTACAAGTTACAGTTATGATTTATGATTTCATTGAGTCATAAATGAATCTTATTATTTCACATGTTATGTTAAATAATTTATGTTTTATGAGTGAAAAGTATGGTTTTGTGAAAATGTTCACATGTGATTAAAATATATATGAACTAAAGTTTTTAGTCAATATGTTATATTCCAAACTGTTCTTTTTATGTGAATCCCATGTTTTTGAAATTTATTCCTTTTGGTATAGGGATGGGTAAAATAAAATAATAAGTCCATAATATTTTTATCAAGTAAAGGAGATCATGTTTACTTTTAAATAACACATATTTGTGAATGAAATGGATAATTTTCTAGAGGTATCCAAATTGTATAAATTTTCATTTTAATGTAATATCAATGTCAAAATTCACTAAAACTAAAAACCTGAAAATATATTCAATGTGAAATAAATGAAATTAGTGATGAAACTCAACATTATGTATTATTTAAGAGAAGGGATTATAAATATTTCATCATAGGAATTTCACAATAAATATATTAAATTAAATTTATATATCTCTATATGTATGAACATGTGTTTTGAATGTAATTTACTTCCATAACAATGGTTGGGGAATAAAAGATATACTATAGAGATTTCTCGTGAGATTTCCAATCACTATTATACATATCCAATTATTACTCAAATCTCAATATGTTTGATTCACATGCGGATATTTTTTACTTATTACCATACTGTACAATACATTTCAAGTGATATAGATTCATTAATTTGTGATAACCCCCACGAATGCCCAAATTAAAATTTTATTATAGATAGAACAATTTTTAAATATCTAATATACATCAATATGAGTCAAAATATTATTTTTTATCACTGTTTCCTCAATCTATTTCTGGGATACAAGTTTACATCTTCTAATTTATCCCACCAAGTTCTCGTTCTATATATAACTTCAAAAAACAACATTTGAATACTTTAATGGATTGAATTTTTATAAAAAAACATTAAAAAAATTTAAATATTGATTCTTTATATCTTGAATTCAAATTGAGAATGAATTAAAAATTAATTCAAATGATTAAATCTTTTTTTCAATGTAACCATATTTATGAAGATGATAAGTACTAAAAAAGTTATGTTTTTTTATCAATATTGTTTTTAATAACATTCTAGAATTTTGATGTAAATTGTGGATAATGGCCTCAGAAAATTCAATAAGGTACACCATGAATCCTTGAAACCTCATTAACAAAGAGTGATAAGGGGTTATATTGAGGTAAATCTTCACTTATAGAGATGAAGAGTATATATTTTGTATGGTGAAAAAAAATCACATATAACATCATTCTTTCTAGGATTATTTACTAATATAAGGACAATTTACAATGTAATTTTTTCCTACTACAATATAATAATATTTAGATATTGCATGAAACGTCTATGATAATCTCCCAATTCCTTAAATTGTTGAAAAAAAATCATATTAGTAAATAATAATAAATTTCACTCTTCAGGTTTTCCAACCAATAATGTTTTCTCCTGTTACCAAAAATCATAGAGCTAAAAAAGGGTATATTGAAATTTGAGCTATTAACATCATCTAATTATTCCATTCTGGGATAATTTATATATACTACACATAGATTCATTACATATTTCTAAATTTCATATTCATAGATGAAGTCCCCCAATTTACCATCATTCATGACATTAATTTAATTTAATAAATATTATTAATCTGATTGAGAACATTATAGCTTCTCTAATATATATGTTTTAAAATTATTTTGGAAATGGGGTGTTGTTTCACCATCCTTAACATTTATTATATACATTTTTACTAAATCCCATAAATAAATAAAATTGTAAAAGAACATTTTTGCACTAAAATAAGTGATGTTTCCAAATGAGTACATCTAATAATTTCTATTCATTCCTTTATGGTAGTATATTAAGAAATCATAATCCATAAGTACTTCAAGAAAACAGCTTTTCATTATTTCTATATATTTCTATGGAATTGTGTATTTAATAATTTTATGATACATGTATATATCACATCATTTACCATAGTGAAAATGTCATGATATCTCCAATAAATGATTATGATCTCCATGTCAGGATCATGAGTTGGATTATTTTGTTCATGAGTCTTAAACAACCATGATGCATAGGAAATAAATTTATCATCTTTCATAATGAAACAACAATGTCCTTTATTTTATAGAACATTGTATATATAAAATCCATTATTTTATGATTCTAGAGTCGAAATTGTGACATTAAATAATATTTGATTAATATATTAGAAACATTATTGAAATATTTTTTTTGTCACAAACATAACCCCATTCTATATACTGTTGGTTAAAATTAAATCCAGTTGCTGAAAATTATTAATATTGTGCTACATTCCTTATTAAAAAATTGACCTATTTTCTATAGTTATTCAATTTAGGGTAGGTGATTCTATGACTATATTAGTCATTGAAGAAACAATTATTATTATGTCATTTGAGATAATATAACCACAAAAAAATAATTACGATTTTATATTTCAATCTTGTAAAATGTACAATAAAAATATTATCATATATGATATTTAATAGTTATTGGTATGTTAATATTATGTCCCTAATAGAACTTATAATACAAAAAATACCAATTAAAATAGTATAAATATCATATTGACATTCATTGAGTCAGATATTCATTATATCTATAAAAAAGTTGTATGAGTCAATCAAAACTTCATTGCTGTAAAATTTTACTATCCACACTGTGTTCAAAATTTTGACTTCGGAATACCATCCATATTTACAAATAATTAATGATATTAATAATGAAGTTCATTATGAGAATAATATTATTCTATTTGATTTTAATCAAATAATTCATCAATGTACTGAATAGGCTACTTAGTATTTACCATGATAAAAATTATATTCCTATATTAAATGTACAACCTATAGACCCATATTTATTATTATTGAAAATAATAGTTTCTCCACAAGATTAAACAAAAAAAGATTATAAATACGTTACAAAGAAACTAATCTAGTTTATAATTCAATTGTAATTATTCCATAAGGTCAATTCTAAAGATATTATTTGATATATTCCATGAATTGGGGATTTAATTAGTTGAAAAAAAATCTAATGCTCTAGTGGATGTCAAATTAATTCAATATGAAATAAATATATTTAGTTTTTTATAACAGTTACAACCATAATTTATATATTACCTTTATAATACATAAATTGTATCTTATCTTCTACAATATTAATCTTATTCGGAAGAGCTACTGGGTGTAGAAATAGATATGAAATTGACATTGATGTATTCACTATTATGTTAAAGAATTACAGATCCTCGTCAAAAACAATAATTTTTTTCTATTTGAAGAAATTTCCATGAATCATATTTTTAATGTAAATATATGAAAAATATTATATCAAAATAAGGAATTAGTTTAATAATAATATCAGTTAATATAAACATTTTATGTTCCATAATAAGAATGGACTAACACATCTTTGATCTGATGAGACTTCCACTATGAGACATCATTGGCAAATGCATCCTTAATTTTATAAGTAAATATATAAATTTCATAGAAAATGTGGAATATAGAGTATTTTGTGAATATATAGAATAAAAAATAGATAATATTTTTCTATAATTTAATTACATACCACCACATCAGTTCCAAATTCAACGTCATAAGTATTGATTGCATAAGCATGGGGTTTTTCCTTAAAAATTTTAATGGAAAAAATCACTTGATTCCTAGGATAATAATTTTAATAGTATCCAATATCCTTATAGTTAATTAATATAACATTGGATCAATCTATCATTCCATTGAAATCATGATATTGTTGTCCTTTCTCTCCACACATGAATAAAAATTCAACTCCCTAGAAGAATGCTTCATATTGTTTCATTGAAAATTTATTAAAAGTCTTAAATTACACCTTTCCCTTATTACCATTTTCTATAATTAATTTTCCTCTGTTCTCAAATTTTTTTTATATCATTATATTTATGTCATAATACTTTTAGAATTATTTCATGGTCATGAAAACACATGATACAATATCCTCATATAATGATATGATCAGTGATACTAGTTCTATTTTAATAATTTGGACTAAACTATAAAGGAAATGATCAATATTATTCATGGATTATAAACATATTCATTAGAATTCCTTGTAATATTTTAAATATAAGAATCATATATGGACATTTTTCATTTATTTTATTTATTTTATCTAGAACATTCACTCCATATCCACTCATTTTTTCTATAAAAATAATTTCAATATTATTTTCCGTAAAATACATCAAATACAAGTTCTATTTTCCTCCTCATAATTAGTGTAATGAATCAATTACCACCATAGATTTACCTCCATCAAGAGATGATAAATTTTCATAACATTTATGTTCATTTAATTAAATCTAAATGGTATAAATATATTCTCAAATATATTATTCCATTTTTCAACTTCAAATGAATTTGTAGTCCCATTGAATGATAGAGGTTGATAATGTATTACATCTACCAAAATTGTGGTATGGATTTTTGGATTTAGAGGATGATCAGTATGAGTAAGGTTATTTTCCTAATCATGAGTCATATTACACAAAAAAAAGTATAATTTTTTTCAGATCCATCTATAGCTAGAGATCCATATACATTGTTTTAAAAAAATTTGACATCCATATAGAGAACACATGCATTAATAATGTGTACATTCCAATCCATGGGATCAAATTTCAAAAACCAATTAAAAAAATACATTAAATAATACTATTAATAATCATAATATATAATTTATACCTTGTTAAACAGTTGACATAACATGAAAAATCATTAATTTATAATATTATATTTATAATACTAATATCATTTTTTATTTTTTTCAATATTTACAAATATTTTATAATGTCTTGTAATGAAATTGTGAATTAACCAATGCATATCACATATCATTTTCAAAGTAGTTATGTATAAGGGAACACTATCCATGAACCAAAATGATAGCTGTGATATAGTCTAATGAAATCTTTTATGGTTATTACCACGAGGCGCATGTGTTCCCAGACCATGTTCACTTGTAGTATCCTGAAAAATGATTCATTTCAATAAAAAAAACATAATCAACACCATAACAAAACATTAGGATGTAATTATGAACTTATAAATATCCTCAATGTTATTTATATGGTTATACTCATTAATATATGTTTCACTAAATGTAGTACTAGAAAATATATTGAACATCAATTAATTGCATATCTAATACCCTAAAATTGGAAGACAATATCTAGTGGTTATTTAAGTCTTTTGGAAAATATTCAAGGGATCTAATCCTGATGCATAAAATATTTTTATATTCATTTGTGAAAAGATACATACATGCTTCTCATAGGACCTAAGAAAACCTAAATCATAATATAATAATTATTGTGTGAAATTTAATTTTTATTGTAGTAAATGTCTTTTATTGTTTTTAGATGATTCCTTCATATCATGTGGAAATAATGACATATTAAATAGTGATCTCAAATGCTATGAAATAGATTTAATGGGTTATAATATATCATACACTAAAAAAACACAGATTATATAGCCATGATAAATAGTAATAAAATATTTCATATAACTGATACCATACAAGTGGACTAAATAAATGGATAAAATCAGATCATAAATAATCACATTGATAAAAATAATTAATTTCATAATTATTGAATGCATAATTTTCTGACCTCATAATCGTACTATCAATATACTAGTCTATGAAAACATAAAAAATGTTTTGTTCTATTCTAAATACAACAAAACATTGATCTCAAGTGTAACACCCCATGATTTTATGTGATATATTATTTTTAATTTATTTGATCTTCTATTATACACTAAACCAGGATTATCTTGTACTATACCCAACACTGCATTATCTTGTAGTATACGTAACACTATTCTTGGATTGTGTTACACACAATTTCATGTTCGCAACATTAAGGTAATATATATATGTATATAAATATATATAAATATTCAATGTATAAATGAAATATGGTCAGATTCTGTTATACAAAATAGCAAAGAAGTTTTTCACTACATGCAACCCTGACTTGTCTTGCATTACACGCAATCACGACCTTTCTCGATAGCGTGTGTTGTACGCAATATCGAGTTTCACTAAACAAGGAAATGTGGTTATAATATTATCATGAACTAGCTGTTATGAATATTATTATCTAAATTTTTAATTTAATAACATTATTATTCATCTTACACATTTTCTAGAACATGGTATGAGAACAAAATAATTTTTTTGGGTAAAATAATTATTTTTAAAAAAATGCAGTTTTTCGGCCTTTTGATTGCGCACCCACATTAAATATAGTTTTTGACATTTTTATAAGTTCAATTTTAAAAAATAAAATTATAATTTTTAATTAGGATATAAAAATTTACGTTGGATAAAGTTTTGATATTATTCTGATAACTTTAATATTTTAATGAATAGTAAAAACACGGTATATTTTAATTAAAGACATATTTTTTCATCATAATAATTTATATAGTTAAATTATAATATTGAATGGATTGAAAGTATAAATAGAATATATTTTTACCATTTAATATAATTTATGTCATTAGCATTAATTTCACATTGAATTCATAGGTAAAAACATTTCAATCTTTGGCAATGTTTTAACTTCTAAAACTCATTTTCTTAACAACATGATTAATTTTCAATTAATTACTGCAACTTATGTGTTTTGAATTTTGAAAAATAGATTCCATATTTGGAATCAGTGGGTCCAAATTATGTTAATTGTCTACTTTTTATTTTTGGGCATAATGAATAGTAACTACGGTAAATTTTATTAACCATAGTTAAAGGTAAATTGGGTAATTAAGGGTAAATATAAGATTATAAAATTACTCTAACACCTGCCAAAATCTTATTGGATAACTAAAAGTCGACCCATATCACATCAGGGTCGGATTAGATTAATTTAATGGTCTTTTTTCCATGAAAATAATTTAATTATTATTAAAACCAATGAAAGTGACAACATGTCAGTTTCTTGATTCTTATAAGTATAATAATTTTAATTTAGTGATAAAACATAATGAATCTTCAAACATGAATATATCCAGAAATCTAATACAATTATCTACATAATATGAATTTATTTATAATTTTTAGGGATTAAATTATTATCATTAATTATGACACAATAGTGTTGTTGAAATTATTTTATTGATTGAAATATCAAATAAATGATCATAAAAATATTAAAATAAATATTATATGAACTATTAAATGTTATCCACTAATTTTATAGATACATATGAAATTTTATGAATCTATTAAAAATTTTATTTCGAACATATCTTAGGTATATAATTTATTTAAATTCAAATAAATGAATAGTGTAAAAATTGACACTATTGTTATTTTATAAAAATTAAAAATTATAAAATTGTTTTAAAATCACAAATATATTTACAAATTATAAATTAAAATTTATATGGTCTACAATGTCATAAATTGTCAAATTATGAAAAATTAACAACACATATGTAATTATTTATAATAAATTAAAATTTAGAATATTATTACCACAAAGAAAATTAAATTGTTAAATAAGGATAAATCAAGTTGATAGTGTTTAAGATAAATTCATAACATGTATAAATTTTATTGGTTGATTAGATTACAACCCTATCTCATATAATATTTTTATGTGATTCATTTTGGATGTTTTTTTGTGGGGATGGGATTTATATAAACTAATATTTCTTATATTTCCGAAGGTGCCCCTTTCCTCCCTTATAAAAGGGAATTTCCTCCCTCTCTTCCTCACACCACATTGAGCTTTCATGCTCGGCCAAACCATGCCAATTTATCTTCTCCACTTCTATAGAAACATCCTAGAGGTTCTGGTATTATTAAAAGACCATATTTAGTGCCCTAAGAGGAGGTTAAGAAGAGGCGCTTCAAAGAAGAGGTAATGTCCATTAGTGATTCTTTCCACATTATTTCTTCTTCTACTTCTACTTAATTAGTTGTTTCATTATTAAGTACTAAAATAAGTGTCAGTAATATACTGATATGTTATTATAAGTATGAAACAACCCTATTCCACCATCTATCCATCCTACGGAAAACGAAATCTCCGCGTGTGCGTACGTAAGGAATACCGTCTCCACGCAGTGGTGTAATCTGTTTTCGGCCACCACCTTACTTGGTTGGTTATAATGGTGTAAATAGATAACAATATATGATTATTGAAAATTTATATTGATTCTGAAATATTAT
Organism: Viscum album; assembly: GCA_963277665.1. NCBI lineage: Eukaryota > Viridiplantae > Streptophyta > Magnoliopsida > Santalales > Viscaceae > Viscum > Viscum album. Next base: position 709,756,421 of record OY728156.1, read on the forward strand.
ACATACACTTCAATATAATTCCACAATCATGGGAATGATATCATTGCTCGTGCGTACGTACGGACTACCGTCCCACGACGCGATGAGATTCATTCTCCATGTTAACCATTCATTAATGATTATAAAGAATATATAATAAGTTATCATGAAATACATGACATAATAATGATAGTGTATTTATGTATATATATATATGTATTTCATCTACTTAATTTTATTCAATTCAATAAGGAAACGAAAATAGCGTTCATGAGTACGTACGACCTACCGTCTCCATGAACAGTGTGTTTCATTCCATTTATCGATCTATCATATATATATATATATATATATGTATATTAGGAATATATATTACATATAAATCATGTTTTAAATTCTGGAATTAAGTAAATCATGTTATAAGTAATAATATCAATAACAACAAGTCCAAACATGTACGATAAATAAAAGGATTTTACCCAAAACGCTACTTTAACATGGAACTTACAAAAGAACGGGTAATATAATGTCATAAGTGAACCATATATAATATCATAACAATGAATATGATTCTTTAATAAGTCAATGACATTATTTAAATCATTATATAGGAGTTTTGGATACCTATGAAGCATATCGGACCTAACGTAAGGGATAATGTTGCAATCTCAATTTTTTTCTATCCGAGATTGCTTAAAGTTATTATTTACGGGGTTTATATTTATCATCCATGTCCAAGTTTATTAAAAAACATTTCCTTCATGTTTAAAGTCCTTTTTACCCATTTTTTAATTTTCCTACATGGTATGTAAGGAATCTTTTTTTTACCATATGGGGTACTTTTTGACTTTTCTGACAAAAGTACGAGTAGAATGTTATTTTATAACTTATACGGCGTGAATGGATTTTTACAGTTTCCTAATGCCTCATTTCCATGGAGCTTACTCTACAATATTTTATGACAATTTTTAACAAAATACTTTTATTTTTAATGTGCATGGCATTTTCTGAAATGAAAATGATTTTGAAGAAGAAAGGATATTTTCCTCAAGACTTCATTTCAAATGTTTTATCAAACCCATTTTCCTTCTAAGATAACATTATTTCATATGTGTATGTTTCAAGTTTAATGTCTCTATGATTTACATGGTTTAACTTTTCTTTTGATAAAATTTCCATTTGTTTTATATGGATTATGAGATGATGGGATGATGTTTATGAAACCCATTTTATTCATTGGGTTATGAATAATGTTTTAAGTTTATTTTGTGGCACAAGTAAGAATGATTTCATTATGAGATGAGTGGGACCAATATCTACCTCTAATTCATTGGGTAATGATTTATATCTCATGAGATAGACATGAATGTAATGGTATGTTAATCTGATTTAGTGTTACAGGACTGATACGAGGATTGAACTCGATTCAGAAAGGGACTTTGTCCACTAAGATGGTCATGGAAGTAATTCCTTGGCTACTATAGAAATCATAACATGTTCTGAATGGTTTCAACAATTATATGTTTTATTCCAATTATATTTGATCATGGTTGATATTCCATTATGATATATTCCATACGTACTTCCACAATTTATGTCTTTGCTCAAGATTTTGATGTTTAAATTTCATGTTCATGTTTTTGCTTTCAAATGTTTATGGATTGATTTATGTTCCCTATGTTTTCCATTACTGATCATTTGATCTCACCATTTTTATGTATTATTTTTCCCCAAGAAATAAAAAAAGGTTTTAGGTATGGAAACAGAAAGGGGAAGATAATTATGGGAGTTATTTAAGATATTTCATCATGATTAGAAGTTTGTATTCCAAGATTCCAAAGACACTAAACTATTTTTATCCTTGAGTTTTGGTATTATTTTATGTATTAATTATTCCGCAAAAATAATGTATTTTCCATGTAATTCAAGCTTCAGGTCTCTACAGTTGGTATCAGAGGAAAGGTTTAGTCAACCTTTGGAAACTAGGATGCGAAAACGTTAGTGAGATCCCTAGAGATACTTCTATGGTATGTCTAGGGATGTCCCTAAGGATAAGTATACATATAGGATATAGTCCTACAACTACAGTAACGATCTTATAATTTAAACTAAGATGATAGATATTGATGGTACTCCCCCATTTAAAATGTTGTTTTACCTAGCATGATTTTTTCCTCTCACAGTATTCTTTTTGGGTTTTAGAAAATGGCTTGAAACATGAAGATTCATGATAATGAAGGATATGACGGACAATGGAATGATATTATTCATGAGAAACCAAATGAAATGGGATTTGAAAGTCCAAACATCATTATTATGCCTAATCAGCAATCTCATAACATGATCAATAATATCAACTTCTTGATGTAAATCATGTCGGAAGAGGCATCGGGGAGATTGTTTCAAAGAAACTGTAAGATGCTTTGGGTGTGCAAAAGAAGGACACAAAGCCAGTAAGTGCAATGGAAAAGGTTTAGTTTACACCACGGACAAGGATAATGGTATTTCTAGGACATCAACAATTATTAGATTTTTTAAAGGTGGAATGTATGGGGATTATGCAAACCAATGCCCTAAGGGAAAATCTCATGAAGAGAATCAACATGGTCATATGAGTAGTATTTATGTGGATGATGATGAAGAGACTAAAAATGAAATATGAGATGAACGAAATGATGAATCTCAGTCAGTGGTTTAAGAAGTTAGTGGAATGATTGTATGTTTATAAAGAATAATGTATGGTACTATGGCATAAAGAATCATCTAAGTATTGTTACAATATTGTTTTTCTTAAAGTATTTGAAACTATATGTTAAATGGTACCTGTAACCATCGAAGGTTATTCAAATATTTTTTGAAAGTATATGACATGCGCATAATGAAGGGATGAGAAGATAATGAGATGTATGAATGTATTCATGAGCTCATGACTGATATAAGGACTAAGTGATATTATGGTTTGATTATAGAGATTTTTTGGGATTTTGGTATGTGGGAAGAGTAACATTTTGATAGAATTCATGTTTCAAAAAAGGTTATATGGTAATTTGTGTTTCTACAGAATATATGACTAAGGTATTCATATGTTTGGAATGCAACCAACAAGATATATCTTATGATATATGTGGGATAAATGCTTGTATTCGCATTCTTGGTAGAAAACCTTTCTAGTTATTGTTTTTTTATACTATGAGCTTGGAACAATGTATTTTAGATAAGCCTAATGATTTGAGTGGATTTTGTTGGACATAAGTTATTATTGTTTAAGGATAGAACTTTTTTCGATATTATTGATGGGATGATATAGTATTGTAGTTTTAGAAAAAGGACAACCTGCAGGACGGGCGACAACCCCTCACGTCGGACAAGGATGTGGGAATCGAATCCACAACTGAAATGTGACTGGCCTTTATCACCTACCACTGGCCTACAAGAAGTCCCTGGTTAGTAGAAATTAGTTTTATTTTATTAAGCGGTATGATATATGATGTATAAGTTCATTTTTGGAATCATATATGATTAACCTCACCATAGATGGACTTATGTATATTTGATAACTTTTTCTAACATTTTGTTTGAGACATATGGAATGACCAATCATTCTATCACATGATCTGTTAAAACATCACGAATAAAAAAATCAACTTCATTTCTTTAATAGATGAAGTGGAAATTGTTCAAAACACGAACAACAGTGAGATTGTACCAAAATCAAGAAATTATTTCTTATAATTCAAAATTTTCAAATTTAGGGGAATGATATTAAAAAATAATAATGTTGTCCTAGTGCACTTATATCTGATGAATCAGATGGTACCTTAGATCCTCGCAAATTTATGGCTTTGTGATTGATGGCTTTTTCATAGCCATGTTCTCTACCACTCTCTATCAGAACTTGATGGTTCGATTATTCTTCCATATCCATATTTTCACCTATGTTCTCCTATATGGAAACCCCGTGATGAGTTACTCTGGGTAATTGTTACATTTCTTACTTTAGTTTTTAAAATTACATTTTATTACTCTCTTTTACGATGTGGGTTTCTATGAATAGTAAACGATTTATAACCCTGATGAATTTCGAGGACGAAATTCATTTTAAGTGAGGTAGAATGTAACACCACAAGATTTTATGAGATATATTATTTTTAATTTAATTTATTTTCTATTATACACTAAAAAATGATTAGCTTGTACTATACGCAACACCTCATTAGCTTATAGTATACATAACACTATTCCTGGATAGTGTTACACACAATTTCAAGTTCGCAACATTGAGTGAATATATATATGTATATATATATATATTTTTTTTTTCAATGTATAAATCTAATATGGTTGGATTCAATTATATAAATCAACAAATAAGTCTTGCACTACACGCAACCCTGACTTGGCTTGCATTACATACAATCATGACCTTCCTCGATAACGTGTGTTGTACGCAATACCAGGTTTCACTAAATATTGATATATGGTTATAATATTATCATGAACTAGCTGTTATGAATAGTATTGACTAAATTTTGAATTTTATAACAGTATTATTCATCTTACAGATTTTCTAGAACATGGTATGAGAACAAAATAAATTTTTCGGGTAAAATAAGTATTTTTCAAAAAAATGCATTTTTGCCGCCTTTTGATGGCGCACCCACATTAAATATAGTTTTTGAAATTTTTATAAGTTAATTTTTACAAAATATAATTATAATTTTGTGTCAGGATATAAAAATTTACATTGGATAAAGTTTTTATATTTTTCTGATAACATTCATATTTTAATGAATTGTTAAAACACGCTATATTTAAATTTAAAACATATTTTTTCATCATAATAATTTATATAGTTAAATTATAATATTGAATGGTTTTAAAGTATAAATAGAATATATTTTTACCAATCAATATAATGTATTTAATTATCATTAATTTCACATTGAATTCATAGGTAAAAACATTTCAATCTTTGGTAATGTTTTATCTTCTAAAACCCATTTTCTTAACTACGAGATAAATTTTAAATTAATTACTGCAACTTATGTGTTTTTAATTTTGATAATTGGATTCCATATTTGGAATCAGTTGGAAAAAAAATGTTAATAGGAAACTTCTTATTTTTGGGAATTATGAATAGTAACTAAGGTAAATTTTATTTACCATAGTTAAAGTTAAATCGGGTAATTAAGGGTAAATATAAGATTATAAAAATATACTAACACGTGCCAAAATTATATTGGATGACTAAAAGTAAACCCATATCACGTAAGGGTCGTATTAGATTCATTTAATGGACTTTTTTCCATGAAAATAATTTAATTATTATTAAAATCAAAGAAAGTGACAACATGTCAGTTTCTTAAATCTTATAAGTATAATAATTTTTATTTAGTAATAAACAAAATGAAACTTCAGGCATGAATAGTCTCTAGAAATCTACTACAATTATCTACATCATATAAATTTATTTATAATTTTTAGGGATTAAATAATTAACATTAATTATGACACAATAGTGATGTTGAAATTGTTTTATTGATTGAAATATCAAATAAATGATCTTAAAAATATGAAAATATATATTATATGAATTATATAATGTTCTCCACTAATTTTAAAGATATATAAAACATCTTATGAATCTATTAATGATTTTACTTCGAACATATCTTCTATATATAATTTATTTAAATTCAAATAAATGAATATTGTCAAAATTGACACTATTGTTAATTTATAAAATTAACATATTATAAAATGTTTACAAATCACAAAAATAATTAAAAATTAAAAATTAAAATTTAAATGGTCCAAAATGTCATATAGTTTCAAATTAAGGAAAATTCCCAACACATATGTAATTATTTATAATAATATAAAATTTAGAATATTATTACAACAAATAAAATAAAATTGATATATAAGTATAAATCATGCTGATAATGATTAAAATAAATTCCTAACGTGCCTAAATATTATTTTTTGATGATATTAAAACCCTATCTCATCTAATATTCAGATATGAGTCATTTTTGAAGTATTTATTTGGGGTTGGGATTTAATATAAACTAATATTTCTTATATTTCGAAGGTGCCCCTCTCCACCCTTATAAAAGGGCATCTCCTCCCTCTCTTCCTCACACCACATTGAGCCTTCAAGCTCGGCCAAACCCTGCCAATTTCTCTTCTCCACTTCCATAAAAACATTTTAGAGGTTCTTATCTTCTTAAAATACCATCATTAGTGTCCCAATAGGAGGATAAGAATAGGTGTTTCAAAGAAGAGGTAATGTCCGGTACCGATTCATTCAACTTTATTTTTTCTTCTACTTCTTATTCTTTAGTTTTTTCACAATTAAGTAATAAAATCAGTGTCACTCATATACTGATATGTCATTATATGTATGAAACAACCTTATTTCACCATATATCCATCCTACGGAAAACGAAATCACCGAGTATGCGTACGTACGAAATACAATCTTTACGCAGTGGTGTAATCTGTTTTCGACCACCACCGTACTTGGATGGGTATATTGGTGGAAATAGATAACTATATATGATTATTGAAAAATGATATTGATTCTGAAATATTATACATACACTTAAATACAATTCCACGATCATGGTAATGATATCATCGCTCGTACGTATGTACGGACTACCATCCCCACAATGCGATACGATTAATTCTCCATGTTCACCATTCATTAATGATTATAAAGTATATATAATAATTAATAATGAAATACATGAAATAATAATGATACTGGATTTATTTATATATATGTATTTCATATACTTAATTCCATTCAATTCAATAAGGTAATGAAAATAGCGTTCATGCGTACGTACGGCCTACCGTCTCCATGAATGGTGTATTTCATTCCATTTATCGATCTATCATATATATATATATATGTATATTCTGAATATATATTATATATAAATCATGTTTTAAATTCTGGAATTAAGTAAATGAAGTTATAAGTAATAATATCAAGAACATCAAGTCCAAACATGTACGATAAATAAAACGATTTTACCCAAAACGCTACATTAACATGGAACTTACAAAAGAACGGGTAATATAAAGTCATAAGTGAACCATATATGATATCATAACAGTGAATATGATTCAATAATAAGTTAATGACATTATTTAAATCATTATATATGAGGTTATAATACGTACGAAGCATATCGGACCTAAGGTAAGGGATAATGTTGCAATCTCAATTGTTTTCTATATGAGATTGCTTATATGTAAGTATTTACTGGGGTTTTATTTATAATCCCTATCGATGTATTATGAAAATGTTTTCATGTATGTTTAAATTCATTTTTACACTTTTTTGACTTTTACTACATGGTATGTAAGGAATCTTTTTTTTACCATATGAGGTACTTTTTTAGTTTTCCAACCAAAGTACGAGAAGAATGTTATTTTTTTACTTATACGGCGTGAACGGTTTTTACTGTTTCATAATGCATCATTTTCATGAGGCTTACACTACAAGATTTTATGACTATTTAAAAAAACACTTTTATTTTAAAAGTGCATGGCATTTTTTGAATAGAAAATTATATTGAAGAAGAAAGGATATTTTCCTCAAGAATTCATTTCAAATGTTTTATCAAAAAAATTTCCATCTAAGATGACATTATTTCATATGTGTATGTTTCAAATTTAATGTCTCTATGATTTACTTGGTTTCTATTTTCTTATGATGAAATGTCCATTTGTTTTATATGGATTATGAGATGATGGGGTGATGTTTATGAAATCCATTTTATTCATTGGGTTATGATGAATGTTAGCTGTTTATTTTGTTTCACAAGTAAGAATGGTTTCATTATGATATGGATGGGACCTATATCTCCCTCCAATTATTTGGGTAAAGATTTTTATCTCATGAGATAGAGATGACTAGAATGGTAAGTTAATCCAGTTCAGTGTTACTGGACTGAAATGAGGAGTGAACTCGATTCAGAAAGGGACTTTGTCCACTAAGATGGTCATGGCAGAAATGCCTTGGCTACTATGTAAATCATACCATGTACTTAATATTTTCCACTATTACATGTTTTATTCCCCTGAAAATTTATCATCATTAATGTTTATTCATGATCTATGCATTATGTACTACCATGTTTTATGTCATTTCTCACGATTTTGATGTTTAGATTTTATGCTCATGTTTTTTACATTCAAATGTCTATGGATTGTTTTATTTTCTCTATACATACCCTTATAGAGAATTTGAGCCCACCCTTTATATTTTTTTTATCCCCGGGATTTAAATAAAGGTTTTAGGTAAGAAAAAAGGGGAAGATCATTAATGGAGATGTTGAAGATCTTTCACCATGATTAGAAGATTATATTTCGAGTTTCCAAAGACACTAAACTATTATGATACTTGTGTTTCTGTTAATGTTATGTATTATGTATTCCGCAAAGGTAATGTAATGTCCATGTACATCAAGGTTTGGGTATTTAAATCTTGAGACCTATCAATGCATAAAAGGGATATAGATTTCCCCTCCCATCGCATACTAATTCCAATGCATTCAAAGCAAGGATGGTGTCCAACCCAATAAAAATATAAATTCTTGAGGAAAATATCACATTATAAAATATAATATATTACCCAATAAAAAAAATAATATCAATGAATTTAAATTAATATTTATAATCATTTTAAATGAGTATGTCTCAAAAAATAATAATCTTAACCAATGAAATTTTACACATATAAAAATAACCCTAAAATATAATCGGACGATTTCATGTGGAAAAAATCCTTTTAAAATCAAAATCAAATATCAAAATATTATAAATTTCACAAATATTAAATAATTTCTGTAAATGGATTCACTAAAACTTATAAATGAATATTCAAATAATAGATCATTCATATTAATAATAAATTATATTCAAAACCATTACATATAAATAAATATTCCATTCCCTAATCCATTAAATTTTTTAAAAAGTAAGTCATTTTGAATATGAATATAGAATTCCTTTGTCAAATTTTATATTGAGTCATAAATGGTTAAAAATGAATTCAAAAAATTATTCTATAGTTTTAAATCCATTCATGAAACCATTTTATTGTAAATCGAGACATGAAAGAAATTAATACATACCAAAAAACAGAAACAATATTAGTTTTCCAAAGAAATTTATTTTTTTCTCTCAAAGGATTTAGTATAAAATCAAAATAATACTAGTAATATTTATAAATAATCATAAGTGAATAAATTTTTTTTAATGTATAAGTATCATATAATCCCCCCACAAAATTGAATGAAATAAACAATCAAAATTAATAATGTTATTTTGAAGTAAACCCATTCCTTATTTATCACATCAAATATACATGTTTGTAACCACTGTATAATAAATTTATAATTTCATTATTATATTAAAAAATCGTATTCATAGTTAAAATATTGTATATTACCCACATAAATAATATTATCACCCATTTGCTAATAATATTTCACAATTACCACTCTTTTGGATATTCACTGATTTGTTTTCTCATATGTGGTTTTTCAGGGAAATTATTTTTCTTTAGAATATAATGTAGATAAATAATATATATATATATATAATGAAATAAATGTTCTAAATATCATAATTATCTATTTGATATATTTTTATAACCATTCCTGAAATTTGGAGATGGAAACTGAATAACACTGCTTCCTGGATATGGTAGGTCATACATACACTTCTATGAATTTTTCATTTATATAATTGCTAAAATTTTAAAAAGATGGGTTATATATTAATTTTCAAGGATCTATATCCTTTCATAATCACTATATATATTCATTACATCTAAAATTATCACTTTCCATAAGAGTTTGTTATCGAATGTAAATTACAACAGTTGGTTCGGTAGTAGTCTTCTATACACACAACTGATGGTTTTGTTCCAAATTTGATGTACTATTAGATGGATAAAATTATTCTATAAATTATATATCATATTATTAGATATTTAATTTTTGTATCATTATAATGTTTTTATAATCATTACTCAAAAAAATAGGTCACAACTGGTTAACAATGACTTGAGTATAACAACCCAAAGACACCTTTCATTAGGGCAGTGGCTGGTGAGCAGTGCCGAGTAGTAATATAAAAAACAAGGAACCTCTAATACAATGGTATCTATGCACAATAACAAAATATATATACCAGAAATAGTGTAGATATAAAAATAAAAATAATACAAAAATACATGCATAACTCTATCCAATAATCACATTACAGTAACTATACTGAACAAAAGGAAAGGGGAAAAATAAAATCCAAAAAAATTGAAAAAGAAGTACACCTAATCATATTTAAGGAATATATCTCAAATAATTCCACAAGAGAATACAATATTCATTATTGAAAAATAAAAATTTCCTTCTCTAGTACTTATAAGGAATCAAAAGGAAGGATTCTCATATGAATAAGACACGACATTTTATGGTAGTTCACATAAAGTGACCAGTATAAAAATTTGTATTAGGCACTAAAAACCCAAAAATTTTGTCACGAAACTGAAAATAAATAGTCATTGTAATGCTATTATGTATGATTACCCAATGGATACAGTAAAATAAATAATAACTCAAATATTCCTCATTTATACATGGATTTTAACCCCATACATACATGTTTTTCTGATCACAAATCATCAAAAGTTGTACGAAAATAACCTAGATATACTCGTCATAGAAACCAAGTCTCATGGTCTCTACTAAATATCCAATGGAATTATTCTACTCATAAATCAAGGTTGTATATCATCTATGATAGCTCACTTTACGTCCCATTCCATCAAAGATGAATCTCACTATGATGATCGAATGTCCCTAATTTCATGCACAATTTGTCACTGAGAGAAAATTCTCTTCCAATCTCACTCTGAATAAAGACTCATCAAATCAAGGGGATCATGATAGTTTCTAGGGGATCTCATCCATGTCTTATTGGGGATTCATAAAACCAATTAAAACCAATATGATTTAATCTCATATATTGTTTATCACTTGTAAGGATACTTGGAGATGCCATGAACCAATCATAGATGTACATCAATATAAATGATCATATAGGCGATCCTACCCAAAACAGTTGGGGAAAAAATAAGAATCATAAACCATTATACATGGAATGGGGGTCTCACTCATGTTAATTTGGTCATATCATGAACCACGTCCAAATCTCACCACCGTGATGGATATTGTCAATATGATGATGACATAAATACTAAATAAATATCCTTATTTGTAGTGTATCATACACATGATGATAATATTACCATACTGAGCTAGCATAAAAAATTTCGGATCATCGCATTGTGTATGATGGTCATGATGATACCATGAACACTACCTAGGTAAGCAGACATTATAAAGGATCCCACCCCAACCTCCCCAAATGATATATTAACTCTATACTTGATCACCATATGGAGGGGATAACAATCCTATATGAAAGATGTTATTACGCACCATATTCTCCTAGGAATGGAATAAGGGAACCCAATCAATTGATTTTGGCCCATAACACACTGTAAGGATAATATCTAAAGAATCACATAATTCCACATATCTCACATCAAAACCAAGAAAACTATCATGTTCCAGTAGCCAAAAAACTCATGGGAGTCTACTCAAAGCCTCCATCTCATTTGATATATTATAGTTGCATGAGGGTATAGTCTCTAAGGGGAAGCCAAGGAATGTATCCAGAATTCACATTGAGCCATAGAAAATTTGGACTTGGCCATGTCCCCTCATAGAACTCAACATGTATATTGATTTTATTTCATATATACCCCTTTTAACTTAGTGGGTGACCTCTTTTGAATCCATTTTTATTTTAATTCCTACACATTACCTATATGGCCTTGTCTCAATACGTGGAATGTACAATTGGTACATGGTTTGTTAATATATAAAGGGCTCAAAACCATGTACTTAACATTATTGGGTTCTTGAAAAATTTATATATAGGATATAGCCATGTAAATCAATTAAGACATTTCCTATTAAATGGAATTTCTATATAAGCCTGTTGCCTCATGTCATGGTCTCATGACAGAGTGTGTAACCCCATTACCCATTGTGTTTTCCGAAAATGACCATGTTTTCCAAATGAGATGAATACATGGTGTTTTCTTCATCACTACTCATCATGTGATATGGATTTAAGAATATGAAAACATAGTGTCCCTCCATAAACCCCCATGTTCAAAATAATACCCACATATCTACCCTTATGGGTTCTCTAACAATATTAATAGTTATATGAGAACATATAACAACAAAAAATTAGGTGTACAGAAATAATTCTTACAAAATATCCTACTGTGGGGGGAAATATTGAAGCTCTAGGTCCATTGCGACACAAGTATGTCATGGTACCTCAATCTGGTGACATTTAGGGTCATATACGGTGTTTTTTGTTTCCTTATCATTCATTTTTAGACTCAAGATATTAACAAAACAATGAGGTGATCCACACTCTCCATTGATATGAGTGATAATCATGGTGGGAGGGGGTATATTAGATTATTTATTTACTAGAAACTAATATGTCTTCAATATTCCCACTATCCCTCCCCTTCAATTAGTAGTCCAATTATTATTTTTTTCATTAATGTTGTTAATAATTTGTTCTAAACTCATCCAGAGTTTCATATTTCTAATACAAAACTCTTATCTATTGTTAACCCACATTTTCAAAAAGTCAACATTTTGTGAGTGATATAAAATATAAAATTTAATCAACTTAACACCAATGAGGATATCTATGAACCGGATTACATTGTTGACTCAACCTCTAGCTTTATAAATTTCCATAAAAATATTCCAAATTCGTTTATTGAAAAACTAGTGTCATTATAATCTCCAAAATCTTATGATTTTCACCCAGAATAGAAAAATTCTAGGTACATGTGGTGAAACTAGTCAGTCGACTCAGTCTCCCTTAATGTTGATCTCACTTGAGGGTTCTTATTCAATCTAAAATCATTCTCATTAGGGAATAATATATCTATGAAGCTCTTATATGTATAAAAGTAAAAATCAATTAGGAATCTCAAAAATTACACTAAATACCATCCATTTATCATGAATTGTCTCATCATCCTGCAACGATCAATGACCATCTATCCTTTTCAATGATAGGTGAAAAAATGAAGCAACCAGTATACTTATGATCAAAGGGTCCACTAGTAATGGACAAAAAAAACCGATGTAGAAACTCACATAAGTCTCTTGTCCACATACTCCAATAGATGAATTTCACCCTATATATACATCCCTACTACCCGGAATAATCCAGAAATTTTTTCCTCTTACATGATCTATCCATTACAGAACTAACCTATAAGGCCTCAAGATAACTTATCAATGTGTAATTCTCTGATGATGGAGTGATAACTAATCATACATGGATACATGAATGGTGTTCTCTATAAAATGAATGGTTTTCATTAATTGGAACACCCACTATCTCTAGATTGTACTACTATGGTATTGAATCCTACTTAGAACCACTTCTCAAAACACATCTATTATAATTGTCAATATTCCTGTAACATCCCTGATAAATGAAGAATAAGAGATTTTTATATTTATTAATATTTGTGAATTAAATATTAATTTTATCTTAAAAGGGTTTCTATGTTCGATAGCGTACCCGATATGCAATAACGGGTTTCTTTAGAATCATACGTTGCACACTAATAATATAATATTATTATTTTAAATGGTATTTAACTCCTAGCCCTTGTATTTGCGGTAATGAACAAAACTAACAACAATATGATTATACATGTTTGTAAAATATATTTACATTTATCAAAAAAAGTTAGAGGCATAAAAAGTGAATGAATCTAAATTTAAGCATAATTTTCATTAAAATGCTGATTTATCTCCTTTTAATGGAGAACCCTCTTTAAATATAGTTTTGGTTACTTTAATACATTCTAATTGACCAAATAAAATCCTTCTTTAGAATGGGGACATCAAATTTTACTTTGGCTAAATTTTTGTTATTTTTCCGATATTGTTCATTTTTTAATAAATAGTGAAAATAATGTATTTTAATTCAAAAGTGCTTTTTAATCTAATTTATTTATATGGTTAGATTATAATTTTAATTGGTTTTAAAGTGGAATTAAAATATATTTTTACTATTTAATCCAATTTTGGTAATTGGATTTAATTTCACTTTGAAATTAGACATAAACAAGTATCAATCTTTTGATAGTTATTGTTTCTTAAAAACACGATATTTGTTTTAACAATGAGAATTAATTTTTAAATTAATTAATGCCACTTCTATGTTTTTAATTTGGAAAAATAGACATCATTTTTGAATTCTGAATATCAGATATAGCTTAGGCTGAATTTTTGGTATATTTATGAAAAACATCAATTTTTCATGATTAGTGACACCACTTAGTGGTTGTTAAAAAAACTGACTTTTTCATTTTAATAGAATATTACCACTTCTGTGAATTAAATTTCAAAAATCTGACATACATGGTTTTTATCAAAAAGTAAAATTTGGTTCAATAAGATGAAAATAATTTTTGGTGAATAGTATCTTTTGACCTTTATTTACCGCGGTTAAAGTTAAATAGGGTAACTCAAGGTTAAAAGAATATTATAATCCTTCAAAATTACCCTAACACTTGTCCATATATAATTGGATGAGTCATTTTCGACCATTAGCATATTTGGGTCGATTTTGGGACCCCTTTAAGCCACATGGGTGTGATAATGACAATTTAGAATAATTAACTTAAAGAAAAGACAAAAATGACAAAAGAAAATATCTTTTAGTAAATTAATTTTTAGAAGGGGTTATATATATTATGTGTTAGACTATAAATATTCATTATAAGGATAAAAAAGATTCCTACATCATGATATTTTTATTATAATTTTTAGACATCAAATAAATTAAATTATTTATGACACAATAATGATATAGTATTTACTTAATTAAGAGATGATTTAATTAAATAATATTATAATGATAAAACTATTATCCAAAACATGTCCAATTTTGATTGGATGATTTTATTTCGGTTATGAGTCATATTATCTTCTACCATAATTATTTTTGGACCATTAGAAACCGAATATCATTATATTATAAAATAATATTTTCATTCTTTCCTAAAGAGCCCCTCCTCTCCCTTATAAAAAGAGACCACTTCTATGCAATTCCTCACACCTCTCAAGCCACTTGGATCGTCCAAAATCTGCCCAATTAAGCTCCATACATCCCTCTCCTCCTCCGAGAGGCCTTAATGTAGGAAGAAAGCACTTAATTGGTTTAAACCGAAGGAAAATTCCTAAATTAAAGGTAAAAGTTTCTCTTAAATTGTTTTCTTTTATTTTGCTTCCCTAACCCCTAAACTCTTTTTATTTCTTTTTATTTGTAACAAAAAAAGTATTCTCAATATACTAGGATGTTTTTATTATAATTATTAGAACTAAAAGTACACAAACCTCCATCTAATGGATGAAGAACATAATGTTTTTGTGGATTGAAAACTAACGCCTCACGAAACGATGATTCTTCAATTACATCTTACCGCCTCTCATGGTGGCCATTATGATGGAACAGTATTTATATTTGATATATATTATGTTTAATATTTTATTATTCTTCTGTACTTCCCAATTATATCAAACCATTATGGTTTCCATGGTGGGTAAATACGATAATCTCATTTGAGTAAGTGCGGACTACCGCCCCCTAAAAGTGATGTGACTCATTAATGCCCTATGTGGGATGTATAAAGGATTGAGTTAATTATATTGTATATCATATTATACTAGAATTATAATATACCTATGTATCATTTTTTTAATTACATTAAGATAAGAAATAGAAATGAAAGTAGCGTTCATGCGTACGTACGGCTTACCGTCTCCATGAACAGTGCATTTCATTTCGTACCTCCAAATGTTATGTACAATTATAAATACATGTACATGATGGATATATATGATATATATGATACCCAAATCATGAATATCATTCTGGATATAATAATCCTTTTACCACGTGAACAACATGAATTTATAAGAAGTCCATTTTTGACTCAAGTACCAAATATCGACAAAATGAACGTTATTAACATAAATGATTACATAATGATTATAACATGGCAATAAGTGATATAAAAAGAATAATGGACATAAAAAAGAGTTCTTAAGAAAGTAGAAATTAACTTTTGTTTATTATTCAGGAGATTAAATAATGAATGGGTCAAGTCGGACACGAGGTAAGGGACATCGTCTCAATCCCCTTTCATTGAGGAATATTTTGTTTTATACACAACTTTATTTTATACGGTGTATAAAACCCTTTGAATTTTACTTTTATACTAAAGGAATCTTTTTTCTACGAAGCGTTTTACAAAACAACAAAAAGGAATATTTCTTTTAACGTACGTGGTGACAATGACTTTTTCTGCCACCGTGAGTATTATTGGGTCTTTGGCTCCCTCAACAAGCTGTAATGTATTTTTTGGAAATAAATACCATATACTGTTTTATGTATTTTGGTATTGAAAAGGGTTTTTTATAATGGATTTGTTATGTTAATATATTTAAGTGATATATTGTGATCAAAATGTGTAAATGATTTCTTTCCGTTATATTTGTTTTATGTCTTATGATTTTATAATGGTACTTAGACATTTGATGGGTGGTTACGTGATAAACCATATGACGGGTGGTGCTGTGAATACCAGGATGGGTGGTTACGTTATAACCTCCAATGCATTGGGTATGGAATTCGTCCGTATGGCTATTCTATTAAGTGATATGTGTGGAAGTCGACCGTATGGTTATTCCATTTAAGTATGTTTATGTCCCAAGTTACCTTTATATGTTATGTGTTATTTATATGAGTTTTATGGTAATCTTTTGGTCACATAAGGGTAATTATTGATCTTTTATTCAATGAAGAGTATTACTACTTCATAAAGGTGAAAAGTGTTAGTTTAATAAAGTATACATGGTTTACTTGTTGTTTTGAAAAACTAACAGTTTTCATTCGTTGTGTTTCCCTTACTATGGTTTTTATGCTCACCCCAGGTTTTTTTGAACTGTTTTTCACATGACTTAATGTGGAATAATGTCAAGGATGGGATCAAGTGAAATTAATGCATTATAAAACATGGAACTATACATGTTTCTTTTTTAAGAGTTTTTTATTTTATGGAAACTTAGTAGAAGTTTCTACTTTGTATTCTTTTGAGATGTAATAGTTATGATCTAATTCTCTAAAACTCAAAACCTGAAAAGATCCTCAATGGGAATTATTCATTTAATTCAATGTCAAGTAATGTTTAAGGCCAGGGACTTATAGTTTGTATCAGATGCCGGTTTAGACAACTTTAGGAATTATAAAATTGTTAAATTATAAGTTAATTTATGGTATAATTGAAATAATATAGCATCTAAAGATTTCCATGTTGCTTCCCCTAAGATATTTCTATGTTCAGAATGGTTTTCCGCAGAGGAAACAAAGAATCTATTTTGGGATGACATCAAGAGGAAGAAAACCTTCCAAATCAGCAACCTGAGATGGTCGGAATCGGAACAGAACAATTTGTTGTAGTGATGGCATAGTTGACTCTGGCTATAAATGGTGGTGGTATCCATGCACGAGATCAGCCAGATCAACCGCAGAGGGACATGTCAGTGGTGGAACATTTCATGAGGCAACATACCCCATAATTCAGAGGATCATCTGACCCCGTGCAAGCTGAATGGCGGATTAAAGAACTGGAGAAATATTTTGATTTCATGGGGTTATTTAGAACATCAAAAGGTTAGTCTTGTTGTTTACCGTTTTGAAGGTGACACTGATCAGTGGTGGTCGGTGGTGAAAAATATCATGGATAGTGATGAGATTTATGATCTTCACTGGGACAAATTCAAAGGTATGTTTCTTGAGAAATGTTTTCCTAAGGTGGTTTCTCTTAGGATGGAAAAACAATTCCTAGAATTGAGTCAGGAGGATGACTCATTGGCTACTTATGAAGCAAAGTTCACTCGATTGGCAAGGTATGCTCCAAACTTCATACGAGATCTTGATAGTAAAATAAACCGTTTTTACTTAGGTTTAATGCCAAAGTATCGAAAGGCTTTAGCTTATTGTGAGTTAAAAAGTTATGAAAAACTTGTTTGATGGGTGGAGAATGTGGAAATGGGGTTTTCCGATGATCAGGTGTTCTTTAAAAAACAACAGAATAAGAGGTCTAGTTGGCAGGCAAAGCGGAAGGATTCATCAAAGAAGCAAGGAGGTAAGAAAACTAAATATCCATCCTGTGATAAGTGTGGTAAAATGCATCCTAGAGAATGTTTATCGAAGTCTGGAAAGTGCTTTTGGTGTGGTAAGTCATGTCATATTGCTCGTAACTTTAAGGAATATGATCAAGAAGGCAATGAAAAGCCAGCAGTAAGATGTTTTAAGTGTAATGAAATGGGTCATTAAGAAAATGAGTGTCTAAAGAAGAACTCAACTGGGGAAAAGAAGTCAGACTACAAGCAGAAAGTGGTGGTGAAATCCTTTGCAACTACTTCAGTAGATGTTGGTCCATCGAATGTAGAAGTATTAGGTACACTGTTTGTTTCTTCGGATTATTCTAATGTGCTGTTTGATTCACGGTCTACACATTCTTTCATTTCTGAGAAGTTTTCTAGTAAATTGGAAAATCCATCTCCAGATATGAATCCTGAAATTATGGTAAAAACATCTGGAGGAAACATTGAGACAAAAAGAAATTATAAGAACCTTCTTATACTTGTGTGTGGAAAGAATCTACCTAAAAACCTTATTGGTTTGCCTCTAGTAGAGTTTGATGTTATTTTGGGAATGGATTGGCTTTCTGTTTATCATCCTAAGATTGACTGTAGAGCTAAAATGTTTTCTTTTCAGAATGTTTTTTAGTTTTTGTAAAAGAATGGGCCCTTGATTTTGATAACATATCAGGAAGATGAGAAACTATTAAAAGATGGAAATGATTTTTACCTTGCACATGTTGTTGAAAATAATGGAACTGTACTGATTAAGGATGTGCCAGTGGTAAATGAGAATCTTGATGTTTTTTCTGATGAGTTGCCTGCTATTATTCATGATCGGGAAGTTTAATTTACTGTTGAATTAGTTCCTAATTCTAAGACAATTTCAAAACCCCCTTATCGAATGGCTGAAGTGGAACTATTAGAGTTAAAGAAACAATTGCAGGAGTTATTAGATAAAGGTTTCATTCAACCTAGAACATCACCATGGGGTGCTCCTGTCTTGTTTGTTAAAAATAAAGATGGTTCAATGAGACATTGCATTGATTATAGAGCCTTGAATAACATTGCTGTTAAGAACAAGTATCCTTTTCCTAATATCGATGATTTGTTTGATCAACTCTAGGGAGCTCAGTATTTTTCAAAGATTGACTTGAGGTCGGGGTACAATTAGTTGAAAGTAAAGGAAGCTGACATTCCGAAGACTGCGTTCCATACTAGATATGGCCATTATGAATTTGTAGTTATGCCTTTTGGGCTAACCAATGAACCTGCTATATTCATGGACTTATTGAATAGTATTTTCCATGAGTTCTGGGATAAGTTTTGGGTGGTTTTCATTGATGACATTTTGGTGTTTTCTAAAAGTAAATAGGAGCATGAAAGACATTTAAGGGTTATTATTCACACCTTAAATGAAAGGAATCTGTATGGAAAATTTATAAAGTGTGAGTTTTGGTTACATCAAATTTCGTTCCTGGGTCACATTGTTTTAAAGGATGGCATAACTATTGATACTGCTAAAACAAATGTTGTTGAAGAATGTCCAAGACCCACAAATGTCACCGAGATCCGTATTTTTCTTGGTTTAGAAGTTTACTACTGTTGTTTTGTTGAAAATTTTTCACGGTTATCTAGTCCAATGACTAAGCTAACTCAGAAGGGTGTTAAGTTTATCAAGACAAAAGAATGTTATGATTGTTTTCAGGAGTTGAAAAAAATATTGGTGAATGATCCAGTTTTGGAACTTTCTTCTAGGAATGGTGATTTTGTAACCTACAGTGATGCTTCATTGGAAGAAATTGGATTTGTACATATGTAGAATGATCAGGTAATTGCATATTCTTTACGTCAGTTGAAAACTCATGAGGTAAATTACCCTACACATGATTTTGAATTAGCTGTTGTTGTTTTTGCTCTAAAAATTTGGAGGCATCATTTTTATAGTGTAAAGTATGAAATATATACTAATCATAAATGTTTAAAGTATATATTTACTCAGAATGAATTGAAAATGAGACAGAGGAGATGGCTGGAATTAATCAAGGATTATGATTGTACAATTCATTACCATCCGAGAAAAGCAAATAAATTGGATGATGCTTTGAGTCAAAAAAGTAATGCTTAATTAACTATGATACGTTTTGTACGAGATCCTTTGGTTTTTGATTTGATGAACATTAGCATGGAAGTTGTTTGTGCAGGAATTCCTTCTATTTTGTTTCAGGTATCAGTGAAATCTTCTCTATCAGACAGAATCAAGCAAGTACAGAAGCAAGACAGTGAGTTACGGAAAAAGGTATAGATGGTTCAGAAGGGTATGTTGCCTGAATTAAACATTGATAATGACTGTGTTTTGAGACTTGGGAAACGATTTTGTGTGCCTTGAGATTCACAGTTGAAGAGAGAGATGTTATGTGAAGCTCATAGATCTCCGTTTTCAGTTCATCCTGGCAGTACTAAGATGCACAGAGATCTACGGGAGTATTACTGGTGGGATGGAATGGAAAAAGATATTGCTAATTTTACTATGAAGTGTTTGACTTGTCAGCAGGTTAAAGCAGAGTGGCAGTTACCAAAAGGGATGCTGCAGCCTTTACCAGTGCAAGAGTGGAAATGGGAGAATATATCCATGGACTTCATTGTGGGATTGCCGAAGACACCTTGAGGTAATAATGCAATCTGGGTAATTGTTGATCGTTTTACTAAATCTGCTCATTTCCTTCCAATTCAAGATACTTTTTCCCTAGATCAACATTCTCGTTTGTATCATAAACAGATAGTCAGGACGCATGGAGTTCTCCTCTCTATTGTATCTGATCATGATCCAAGGTTTACTTCTATCTTTTGGAAAGGCCTTCAGAAGTCAGTTGATAATGAATTAAATATTAGTACATCTTTTCATCCGCAATCATATGGGCAGTCAGAACAAAAAATTTAAACCTTGAGGGATTTTCTACGTGCATGTTCGATGGATTATCAGGGAAGTTGGGACCAACATATTTCTTTGGTTGAGTTTTCTTATAATAACAGTTTTCATTCCAGTATACAGATGGCACCATTTGAGGCATTAAATGGGAAGCATTGTCGAACTCCAGATTTTTGGGATGAAATTGGTGAAAGGAAGTTGATAGGACCAGAATTGGTAGAAGAGGTGGCAGAAAAAGTTGAGTTGATTCAGAAACACATGAGAACAACTCAGAGCATACAGAAGAGTTATGTAGATTACAGGAGGAAGGATTTATCTTTCGAGGTTGGAGATCATGTTTTTCTCAATGTTTTGACGTGGAAAACTGTGTTGCGATTTGGTAAGAAAGGAAAGTTGAGTCCAATGTTCATTGAACCATATGAAATTCTAGAAAACATTGGATCAGTTGCATACCGAGTGGCTTTACCTCCAAGTTTATCTCAGGTACACAATGTTTTTCAGGTTTTGATATGCCAGATCCATCTCATGTTTTGAGCCCAGAGGTAGTTCAGTTGGAAGAGAATCTCTCTTATGAAGAGCAACCAGTAGAGATTCTTGACCGAAGAGAGAATGTGTTGTGAAATAATGTAATTCACCAGGTGATGGTTTTGTGGAAAAACCATATGGTTGAAGAGGCAACATGGGAATCTGAAAATGCTATGAGGGATAAATACCCACACATATTTTGATAAGTGAATAAAATTGCGAGGACGCAATTTCTAAAAGTGGGGAAGGATGTAACATACCAGTTAAATTAAGAATAATATATTTTTATATTTATTAATATTTTTGAATTAAATATTAATTTTAGCTTAAAAGGGTTTCTATGTTCGATAGCGTACCCGATATGCAACAACGGGTTTCTTTGGAATCTTACGTTGCACACTAATAATATAATATTATTATTTTAAACGGTATTTATCTTCTAGTTGTTGTATTGTTAGGAATGAACAAAACTAACTAAAATATGATTATACATGTTGTTAAATATATTTACATTTATCAAATAAAAGTTAGAGGCTTAAAAAGTGAATGAATCTAATTTTAAGCATAATTTTCATTAAAATGCCAATTTATCGCCTTTTAATGGCGAACCCTCTTTAAATATAGTTTTGCTTAATTTAGTACATTCTAATTGAACAACTAAAATCCTTCATTAAAATGGGGACATCAAATTTTACTTTGGGTAAATTGTTGGTATTTTTCTGATAAAGTTCATTTTTTAATGAATAGTGAAAAATATTGTATTTTAATTCAAAAGAGCTTTTTAATATAATTTATCTATATGGTTAGATTATATTTTTAATTGGGTTTAAAGTGGAATTTAAATATATTTTTACTATTTAATCCAATTTTGGTAATTGGATTTAATTTTACTTTGAAATTAGACATAAAAATTATCAATCTTTTGATAGTTATTGTTTCTTAAAAACACACGTTTTGTTTTAATAGCGGGAATTTATTTTTGAATTAATTAATTCCACTTCTATGTTTTGAATTTGGAAAATAGACATCATTTTTGAATTCAGAATATCAAATATATCATAGGCTGAATTTTTTGTATTTTTCTGAAAAACATCAATTTTTGATGAATAGTGACACCACTTAGTTGTAGTAAAAAAATGACTTTTTCATTTAAATGAAATTTTACCACTTCTTTGAATTGAATTTAAAAAATCTAACATACATGGTTGTTATCAAGAAGTAATATTTTGCTCAATAAGATGAAATGTTTTTTGGTGAATAGTAACTTTTGACTTTTATTTACCGCGGTTAAAGGTAAATAGGGTAACTCGAGGTTAAAAGAATATTATAATCATTCACGATTTCCTAAACACTTGTCCTAATATAATTTGTTGATTCATTTACGACCCATAGAATCTTTGGGTCGATTTTGGGACCCCTTTAAGTCACTTGGGTCTGATAATGAGAATTTAGAATAATTAACTTAAAGAAAAGACAAAAATGACAAAAGAAAATATCGTTTAGTAAATTAATTTTTATAACGTGTTGTATAAATTATCTGTTCTACTATAAATATTCATTGGAAAGATAAATAGATTTCCTAAATCATGGTATTTTTTTATAATTTTAATAAATCAAATAAATTAAATTATTTATGACACAATAATGATACAGTATTTACCTCATTAATAGATAATTTAATTAAATAAAATTATAATGATAAAACGATTATCCAAAACATGTCCAATTCTGATTTGATGATTTTATTTCGGTTATGAGTCATCTTATCTTTGACCCTAATGAATTTTGGACCATTAGAAACCGAATATCATTATATTATAAAATAATATTTTCACTATTTCTTAAAGAGCCCCTCCTCTCCCTTATAAAAAGAGACCACTTCTATGCAATTCCTAACACATCTAAAGCCATTTGTCTCGTCCAAAATCCGCCCAATTAAGCTCCCTACATCCTTATACTCCTCATAGAAGCCATACTTTAGAAAGAAGGCACTTAAGAAGTCCTTTTGGTTTAAACCAAAGTCAGTTGCCTAAATTAAAGGTAACTATTTCTCTTAAATTGTTTTATTTTATTTCGCTTCCCCAACCCCTAAAATCTTTTTATTTAATTTCTTTTGTAACAACAACACTATCCACAATATACTAGGATGTTGTTATTATATGTATTATAACTACACTTACTCACACCTCCATCTAATGGATGAAGAACATAATGTTTATGTGGATGGAAAACTAACGCCTCACGAAACGAAGATTGTCCAATTACATCTTACCGCCTCTCATGGTGGCCATTATGATGGAAATGTATTTATATATGATATATATTATGTATAATATTTTTTTATGCTTCTGCACTTCCCAATTATATCAAACATTTATGGTTTCTGTGGTGGGTAAATACGATAATATCATTTGAGGAAGTGCGGACTACCGCCCCCTAAAAGTGATGTGACTCGTTAATGCCCTATGTGGGATGTATAAAGGATAGAGTTAATTATATTGTATATGATATTATACTTGAATTATAATATACCTATGTATCATTATTTTTTTAATTACATTAAAATAAGAAATAGAAATGAAAGTAGCGTTCATGCGTACGTACGGCTTACCGTCTCAATGAACGGTGCATTTCATTTCGTACCTCAAAATGTTATTTACTATAATAAATACATGTACATGATGGATATATATGATATATATGATACCCTAATAATGAATATCATTTTGGATATAATTAAAATTTTACCACGTGAACAACATGTAATTATAAGAAGTCCATTTTTGACTCAAGTACCAAATATCGACAAAATGAACGTTATAAACATAAATGATTACATAATGATTATAACATGGTAATAAGTGATATAAAAGGAATAATAAACATAAAAAAGAGTTCTTAATCAATTAGAAATTAACATTATTTTATTATTCATAAGATTAAAGAATGAACAGGTCATGTCGGACACTAGGTAAGGGACTTCGTCTCAATCTCCTTTCATTGAGGCATATTTCATTTTATACACAACTTTCTTTTATATGGTGTATAAAACCCTTTTTATTTTACATTTATAAAAAAGGAATATTTTTCTATGAAGCTTTTTACAAAATGGCAAAAAGGAATGTTTCTTTTAATGTACGCGGTGACAACGACCTTTTTCGCGGCCGTGAGTAGTATTTTGTCTTTGGCTTCCTCAACAAGCCGTAATGTTTTTTTTGAAATAAATACCATATACTGTTTTATGAATTTTATATTGAAAATGGTTTTTTACAATGTATTTTTTATGTAAATATATTTAAGTAATATATTGTGATCAAAGTGTGGAAATTTTTTCTTTCTATTATATTTGTTTTATGTCTTATGATTTTATAATGGTACTTGGACATTTGACGAGTGGTTACGTGATAAACCATATGACGGGTGGTACCGTGAATACAGGATGGCTGGTTACGTTATAACCTCCAATGCATTGGGTATGGAAGTCGGTCATATTTGTATTCCATTATGTGATATGTGGGGAAGTCAACCATATGGTTATTCCATTTAAGTATTTTTATGTCCCAAGTTACCTTTATATGTTATGTGTTCTTTATATGGGTTTTATGGTAATATTTTGGTTAAAAAAGTGTAAGTATTGATCTTCTATTCAGTGAATAGTTTTTACTACTTCATAATGGTGAAAATCGTTACTTTGATAACGTATACATGGTTTACTTGTTGTTTTGAAAAACTAACAGTTTTCATTCGTTGTGTTTCCCTTACTGAGGTTTTTATGCTCACCCCATGTTTTTTTGAAATGTTTTTCACCGGACTAAATATGGAATAGTTTCAAGGATGGGATCAAGGGAAAGTCAGGCTATATAAAACATGGAACTAGACATGTTTCTTTTTAAGAGTTTTTATTTTATGGAAACTTAGTAGATGTTTCTACTTTGTATTCTTTTGAGATGTAATAGTTAAGATCTAATTCACTAAAACTCTAAACCTGAAAAGATCCTCAATGGGAATTACTCATTTAATTCAATATTAAGTAATGTTTAAGGTCGTGGCCTTATAATTCCAATGGTCTAATTACTCCCAATATTCATAAAATCCACTCATACATATGTTTACAGGAAATCCACCGATTAAATAACACATAACTAAAACCTCATATAAATGTTTACCAATATCACTGAAAAAGATGATAGGTAACCACCAACAATTAGCGATATGTGCTATTAAATAACCCATAAAGAAAAACTAAATGGATGTTAACTACTTAATTTCCACACAATAAATTGTGAATATAACCTGAAATTATGGGAATCTATTTAAATAACCCAACTCATTAGTGACTCTCATGATAGAACAACCCCAACTCTATCAAATCCATAATAACTCTTTTGTCATAGTAGATATATCAAAATAAGAGGGCCTTTAGATTCTACACTTATCTCTATATTATGCATATAAGATACTTTTACACATTGATAATTTCAAGAATTTATCCTTGAGTTTCTGGTACAAAACGATGGTCCCGAGGAATAGAGGTAATCAATGAACAAAAATATGGGGAAATGATCCTTAATGGGTGTAGGTCCTAGTACATGATTCTATCATTCTTTATTAGACTCAACATAATGCTACCCTGGTATACACATTTGGACACATAAGTAACCCACTAATACAAACCACACAATGTATTGAAGCTCATGAAGCAACACTTGATTCAACCAATATGACATTGATAATATATGGGTAGTCACTTGGTGACAATATATAATGATGTATAAATCATGTTGGAGAGGTAATCCTTACATTTCTTCATGAAGACTTCATCAAATCCACCGTCACTATAGTGAACTAAAAGTTCACAATATCCACTTTAATGTTGATTTTTCTTATCATCTGAAAAAAACAGTTGCACGCACCATCAAATTAAGTCATCCTAAACATCCTAGGATCACTCCACCAAAAATTAGTAAAACTATTTTCTATATGATGGAAACTCAAATCTCTCCATTAGAGAAAAATAGTTGAACATAAATGGTTGGATACCAATCCATAGAGGGGTTCACAATCTCAATAAAATGATTATTTGTTTGAGTCTCTCCTCTAGATTAGTGTTACACTTCCAATTGTAGTGTATGAAATTTGATCATATCTTCTGAATCATCCAAACATAAGGGTTGAGAAAAATGGATCAACCATTATTTCATGGAATCTTAAATGGGATAAATTCATGTAAAAGTGGCTAATGACCCTATGAAACAATAGTTTGGGTAGTAATGTCACCTGAAACACCACAAACCAGACTAAATACTCCAGCATATAACCACAATTTCAAAAAACCTAATTCATTCCATTTTCTTCCTTTTTTTCAAAAACCCATACCTACTCCTATACCTTTTCACAAACATCCTTATAAACACAATTCAAATGAACTAATCCTCCACACAATTAAACAACCCATTTTGTGCAGCACTGAATCTCCCATAAAACATTTTATCACAATAAAATAATGTTTCAATGGGGGTATGTGTCCATGCAGATCACAAGTACATTTATTCTTAAAAAATAACTATCACAAGGCTCTACCGACACCCTATGTCATTCTAGTTAATTATTTAGTTAATAGTTTCATGAAAAGGGTATCCCAAATTTTTTCAGCAATACTACTAAAAAAGTAGAAAGGATCTAGATCATACCTATTACAACCCATAGAGCACATGGGTGACTGGAATATTTGTAAAATAGATTTCCTAACCCATGTCACAAAGATTCATCAACCAAGATAGGACCAATTGTGGGTTTTGGTGGAAACAAATAGAACAATATTCTGTGTGTTTCTACTCTCCCTGTCATACATCACATCCACCATCATCTTGAACACTATGATTCTGTATATGGATCCACCACGATGGTCCATAGATTATCTATGACCTAATTGAATAGTGAGATGGAAAATTTCATTCATTATTTCCCCTTTCATCACAATGGAAACACATCCTCAACCATATATGAAAAAATCTAGGATGAGATCATTGATAAATTTATAATCCATCCTTGGAATGATTATTAAAAAATTTTAACCTCGAAATCCCTAATCCTACCACTAGTTAACAACTAAAAGTTATAAACTCTAATGTATCTAGAACCAATAATCTGATTATACTCATCATGAAATCCTTCAACTATTAAGGCATGGTTGTGCACTCCCCCATAAATGGGTTTTCATATAGATATCATGAAATTCTTGATATGTTTTTATATTTATTATTTAATGGTCCATTCATTGAAAAATATATCTACAAGAATATCTAGATTTAAACATAAGTGGTTTGTGAATTTCAAAAAAAAACACCTACATGATTATGTTACCCCACCAATTCTACAGAATCTCTTGGAGGTGTACTAATCTCAAAGTAGATGTGTAAAACACATCAATGAATATGAAATCAAACTCTATACCAGAAAGAATTGTCTAATCATGGGTCAGTGTAACCAGACTCCACCATAACCCAGTAGAGACTTATATAAGAAATTATACAAGGAAAATCATTAAATTTTAAGATGTCCCCATATGTATAATATCATGTATTACTGTATCAGGATATACATCAGCTTCCTAGGTGCCAGCTCACCCTGATTCATGGGAGGAATCAAACTTTAAAACTCATGAATCTCAGTCATCATTAATGCATAATCAGTTGGTACTACAGAATCTATATACCACATAATGGGTTGATTCTTGAATAGAAAACCACCTAGAGGTGTCCCCTCTTGTACATACCGCTAAAAAGAAGCTTCGTAACTCATCATAATATCATCACAATCATTCAACGAAACCGTATATAGATCCCATAGCAATAGAATCCAGAAAAAAAAAATCAAGAGGTAGAACATTTGAATAGTATATCTATGTATTCGACACATGAAATACAATGAATCCACAACCTAGTCCTATATAGTGAATGTTCCAACAATTCCTATCACTTGCATTAATATGTTCTTAGTCAAAAAAAAGGTTATCGGAGTCTTGTCATATTAATATGTTGAATTTTTCACCGAAACTATCATCTCTATCTTGAATTATGAACTAAAAACAGTGTAACACTATATCCATAAATACATATCCATACTCTTATCAAGAAATCTCCGAACTATATTCATAAGGAAGAACCTCCTCTAGTACTTCATTAACAATACTAGAGACAATGAGGTCCTCTTATGTAGTGATGAGACATGTGTGACTAACCAAATTCCAAGTCCAATAAGATAGGGATGGGAGGCTAGTTCTTAGTAGTAATATAAAAACCATGGATGTATATAGCCAATATTAAATATTTTTATGCACAAGCATCCATATGCACAATGGAGATCAATGATTACGATACAACTGATCCAAAAATTAAATAATTCATCTATCAAATAATTAGTGTACACTAAAAGTAATAAATTCATAGAAAAGTTAAATGTTAAATCACATTGAAAAATCCAATTGTGGCCATCCATATCATATGAAGTGGATTACAGTTCAATGAAACAATTAGTACCCACCTCGCTCTTTCTAGAATGATATGTTCTTCTTCCTCTAAGTGTTCCTATGACTACATTGAAGGTCCTATCATCTACATAGTACTTTATACTTTATAGTAGATCTTCTGAAAGGATGATTATAACAATACTGTGTACCCTCAAAAAAATTATGGAGTAACTAAATTTCTATAGGATGCTCAATTTCATTCAAAACGAGAACCCAATAATGTAATGAAACACCATATTGATCATTCCATATATGTATATGACCAACCAACTGACATATATATAGTGTTTGGTTATTAATAATTTCAATGAATCTCAAAATAACACAAAGAGCCTAATCTCAAACTCCATATCTCGTGGTCTCTACCATATAGCATGCTATAGGATTATGTATGATACTTAAAGGTATCATTCATATAGGAGAACTCAGTTCACAAGACCTGAAAACCAAGATGGAAATCATGTAAGAGATATAACCCATTGTGCACTAATATACCATCCCTAATTCAAATAGATAAATAAATCACTCTTTTTGGGTATCCCATAGAGGATGGGACATCCATGCTAACCTAGATGGAGTACATCCGATAAAACAATCACTTTTTAGTAACCTTGTAAAATGTACCACTAGAACATAGAGGTTAATGACACTCGGCCATGGGATCTTTCACATGTCTCGTGGGGGTCTCTAATAACCATATGATTAACCGTAAGACATCATAAGACATATAGTGGTTCTTTTCCATGTTTGTAGCGGATACCAAAGTCTCCTTAGAAAACATCAGGGATCTCATATATTGAGTGTTGATGACACTAAGGACCACTAGGTGACACCATGAACCCTACCAAAATTCATAATGGACATAAAATGATTTGGAATCACACCCATGATTGTTGGGAGATACAAAGTACCCAATAAATATTAAACCTCTATATCAGGGATAACATAGAAAATGATGATAAAAAAACATAATGAACACCCCTCCCTAAGTAGTGGATCATAAAACTAATTATTACAAAACACTACTAAAATCTATTATAAGATATAATATTCCTCATTATGTAAGATTTCATGATGATACCATGATAATAATCTAGGGACAAAGATATAATAGAGGATCCCACCCTATCCTCCCAAAAGGATACAAGAAGTCTATATGTTCTCATCCTGTATAAGGGATCAGAATCCTATACAGATGAGGTAATACCAAACCATATCATCGTAGGAATGGACCAAAGAAATTAAATAAACCAATACTGGTCCACATGAAGATAGAATAAGTGCCTCTCTACTGTTAAATATGGCCACATCCCTCAAGCTAAAACCATTTCCACCATTGTGTTCTACATGTAATCCCATTCATGATAGGCTACCCATGATCCACGATGAGAGTCCTCATAATATAAATAAATGAGGGTGAAGTATATGAGGAGATTATATGGTGTGTATCAAAAAAACATGGTGTGTATCACAAAAATAGACCCCATCTTTGTCCCATATCAGAACCTAACATTTATAAGGATTATATATAGTATATACTCTATGTAACATATTTTGATACCTTATATGAATGCTCGGGATTTTACTCAACTACAAAAAATATGACTATCCATGTCATCATACATGGTGTGTACCATTTTTACAAGGTTTATTACTCATAACCATCTCATGGTCATGACCATTCACTTTCATGTGTACCTAGCTAGTCTACACCCAATATCATGTTATATACTTCATCATGGCCACATCCCCATATATGGCATTCTTGAACATGTATTCTATTTCATGACATGGGATCACAATATAGATATTAAAACTTCTACATGGTCTGTAGTCTTAAAATCATAATATTAATCTAGATGGAGGAAGAAACGATATGCGCGACATGTCATGTTATTGGGATTTCTGAAGGGTAAATTCTTACAAAGCATCTAAAACACCAAGTTCCAACTGAAACATTAATTCCTACACATAATAGAATATATATATGTACTAATTGAGTTATAAAATAATAATTAAATCCATAAATTAGTATTTAAGTGTAAATATTTTAAATTTGTCATCCTCATTGTGGAATGCCAAATATTCTGGTCCAACACCGTGATTGGATTTTTCTTCACCTTGATCAAATTACAAACAACATAAAAAATATAGATCAATGGTGCATATTGTCATCACTTAGGAGTTTTCCATATAACACACATATGACAGATCCTTCCTCTTATATGTCGATATAAGGTATAATAGTATATTTATTTTTATGTAATATATTTTATCATCAACAAACCATCCGACCCTCGACCTCTAACTTGCATGTGACCCTAACAATAATTATATTTTACATGGGGTAAAACATAAATTATAAACTAAAAAATATATTATAATTATACTCTGAAGATCTTCACAATAATTAAATTACATTTCAATAAAAATAGTTTAAAAGTGATATATAATATAAATTATATTCAATATCACCACTATAATGAATTTTTATCCATAGAATCCCATGTTGAATAAGTTAATGGGTTAATAAATATTCTAAAAAATTATCCAAAATATTATATGGAAAAAAATTAGTTCTTACATTTATAAAGACATTATTTAATTTTTTATGAGAACATGTAAAAAAATATCATTATGATGGAAATTAATTTTTCAAAGATAAGAAACCAGGATTCTCTTTTTTAGAAACCTTGGGTTTATCTATGGGGTGAAAAGAATATCTTAAACATGTATAATACTGATTAAGTTTGTTGTTTTGATATTCTTCTGATATGAATAGATCAATATGTGTGAATAAGATAGGGAAAGAGGAACAAATTTTTAATTGAAATTATTAGATCAATTTTAAATTTTTAGTTTTATTGAATAATGATTTGTCAGTTTTGATGAAAAATGGCTTCAAAATGTTACATATTGAAAGATGATAAGTTTAATGTGAAAATCATACCTACTAATTTAGTTTTATAAAATTTTAGGTCATTTTATTCCATATATTTTTAGGATAACTCCGATAAATGTTATATTAAAATTAATAGTGTTGATTTTAATAAATTTTCTCTATTTGTTATGAATTACTTTTGATGATTACTCATTTATAAATTTGTAAATTATGGTTAAAAACATGGAATCCATTTTATCAATTTAATAAACATAATTTCACTAATTTAATTTATAAATAATAATAAAAATATGGTGAAATGTTTTTTTCAGAAAATCTAGTTATCAAACATAAGATGATATTACATAAAATTTATAATAAGTAATAATAATTTTATGGATTGAAGTTGATATAGTTATATATATAGTATAAAAATTTAATTTAAATATTTCATCATTAAAAAAACTCAATTAATTAAAACTGAATGAAATTATGAATTTAGAATTATTTATTCTGAAAATCATCCCCTTTTACGAAAAAATAATATTATCATTGTTTCTTACAAATTGATTGTCAATACATGGTTAATTATATATATCATAAAAATTATTATAATTTTATGTTGGACTCTTTCAATGCTATATATTTAGTTATTGAAATATTCATACTTCATTATGAAAATTTAAAAAAAATATTTCTATGATTATTTTTACCTAATATATTTAAAATTAAAATTCAGCCAATAAAATTATACTATCCATTCAAGAGAATATTGAATTTTTTATTTTATTTTTTATCAAAATTTAATTTTTGTTGATAAAATTGATGACATTATGTTAAAACAAAATCATGCTCTATTAAATTTAGAATCAAAACATAAAATATCGATTTGGTAAGGGTAAATGAAAAAACAATTCAAGAAATATTTAAAATCACATATGGTGAAGATAATTTACTATACCCATAAATTATATATGAAATATTTATCTATTAAAAACACATAGCCCCACTATCCTTTAATACATTTTCTATTTTAATTGAGAATCCACACATTACCATACTTATTTGATGTGCAACTGGCATCTTATAACAATTGAATAGATATTTTGAAATACATCGACATAAAAAATTATTTTATAAACATATTATCATTTGATAAATTGTTAATACATTATGTAATATTCAATGTTTATATTCATTGATATTGATTAAAATGGTAGTAAAATAAGATTAATAGAACACGAAATATTATATAATATATTTCCATATGATATTTTACGTAACTAGATTTCACCTCCTTCGAGATAGTATAAAATTACTCATATGGTATGTTTTTTGTTATGATATGTTATTTATTTTGTTTTCTGAGATAAATTATCAATTTAATATATCATTTGATGAAATTATTATCCATGAATATTTACTTCTCAATGAATAATATCATTTAAAAATTTAATATTTTCTTAAAAATTCCTTGAATATCTTTAACAAATTTATTTCATTAGTATTATCATATTTGTTATTATTTAATTGAGTAACATAAAGAATATAATACCTCTAAATTAATTAAATTCAGTACTAATAATTTAGAAGTAAAAAAACATATATCTCTTGGACATTACAAAACAATGATGTTGACCTATCCATCTTTATGTTGTAATAAACTCTATTTTAATTTTATTAAATAAATATCATTGATGTCTCAGTGAAAAATATCATCAATAAATAATTTCATGTATATCTTCAACACTACAGCTCTAGGATCAAATATTATGTGTATACAAGGACATGTCTCACCAATATAAAAATTATAATAACAATTACACTATTTTTACAGATAATATATTTTATTTATTCTCATATAAACATATTTTTACTATTAATTTGAAGTAGGGTATTGATAAATTTGATTCTTATTAGAAGGAATATATCACATAAATTTTAATGAATGTTTTATA
Organism: Viscum album; assembly: GCA_963277665.1. NCBI lineage: Eukaryota > Viridiplantae > Streptophyta > Magnoliopsida > Santalales > Viscaceae > Viscum > Viscum album. The sequence goes on from OY728156.1 coordinate 709,790,580, forward strand.
TTTAATTTCACGAAGAAAATTATACACATGACATACATACATTATATGATTAGATTTATTGTAAATCAATGGTATTTATAATACACATATTAAATGAATCATATTAATATTAAGTAAATTATTGATTTTCTTTCAGATCACCTATAATAATTTATACTAAAATAGTAGGCCATGTATAAACCATGGTCACCGAATATTGTTATAAAATAAAATAAACAGTACACAAAGTTATGGGTAGAAGAGAGTGTACCCCACCAACTCAAAATACCAATAGAAAAGCTAACATTTCCTTCCACGACCCCATCCACGAGGTCCACCACTGCCTCTGGGATGTCTTCCCCTTTTCCACTATTTAGGGGTTTTCCAAGAACCACCTACATTAGGAATCTCTACCGGATCATCAACAACATAATCATTATGATCCACATCAGCCAACATCACCCCTTCCATAGTCACCACCATGCCTCCTGGAATGTTTCCATTTTCAACCACATCATTGGCCCTAGAGCCACCATGAGTGACTATATGCTCCTTGACTGCCATTCCTAGAGCTCCATCATCCAACAGATCCACACCATGAAGTAGTCCAACCTAGTTACACCAGCCTGTAAAAATAACAATGAAGAAGATGCAACAAGAGGCTTTTTAAATAGAGTTAGTCCTTTCACGACTCTCCATATATAGCATGTCAAAATCCGGAGAGTTAATTGATTCAAGCATCATAAAGAAATAAGATTTCACAATAGCATTGGTAGGATAAACCGATACTTTGGAAACAGGATCATCCACTAGCACTTGATGAGAAAATAACAGCATCGAGCCATCATATGGTATGGCAGAAATGCCCTGTACTGTAGTAGGAGACAGACTTAGGGCCTTCATGGTGAAGTACCACAAAGGGGCTGCCACCAGGGTAGCAGCATGCCCAATAGTAACCTTCCCAGATGAAACCAAAGAAGTATCAACTATGCACACATCAGTAGAATCACCAGCCATGCACACAGTAGCAGAAGAATAATTCTACAAACATTTATATACATCAGGATAATCAAGGCCACAAGGATCACCTGATGTGCACACAACTGTAGGTTTAGAGGATTTTACATGATTCTGTTTAGCAGGATTAGATGGACCACACCCATCACCCTAACAAATATAGTGGTTGGAAAAAAATCCCACTTCCTAGTGTTACCCTTAAGAAATGTTATTACCATGACAAACATTATATCAATGATTCATGTGAGTATTAATTTATTTTTACATTAAAAGGATGTATCATGAAATTATATAATATTATAAAATGTATATTATATATTTTTTATTAATAATTTATGGATATTTTAAAATCATAGGGTATAATTTATGATAAAAATGCTAAGAATTAAATTTTAGTATTAGTATAATCAACCATTTTTTTTCATAAAACACAATGAAAAACCATATAAAAAATAAAATAAAAAATCATTTTAAAATGATTCAAATTGATTATATGAATATTGAATTATTGATTTGATGCCTCCTTATGAATTCACTAATAACTCTACTTATAATATAAGTGTGTGTTAATTTTTTTTAATCCTTGTGATTCTAGTATCTTGTCATTAGTGAACAATAGAATAATGAATGATATAAAAACTATATGAACCATCATTGAGAAAGCTAAATAACTCCATTACATTAAGAAATTTAGAGAACTTTAGACTACATTTTCATTCTCTTAAATAACATAATAATAATAACATTACGCCATTCTATTTATAGGAATAGTATAATTAAATATACTTCAAGGAATATCAATTCAAAAAAACCAATGATGGTGAAATTAATTTCCTCTAATGGATATTTGGAGTAATAAATAACCAATAAAAGAGGATTTAATTCTTAGATCATCTTTCACTAATAGAAATTATACTATTTTTGATGGGTCCCCATCATAAAAAAAATATTTTCTATGTGGCCATTACCTGTTGAAAGTGGTTTCCACAATATTATTTAAAAAATAATTTGTGATGGTGACTTCCATCATAAAAGGTCCAGTAACATTTCCCCAAAATTATTTTACAAATAAATTTGGGGGGAGATATCGCAGATACTATTTGTGTAGGAGACCCCTTTTCACAAAAGTTCATGTTAGAGAAAATATAATAAAGTATAAATCAAATATAATACAATAATCTTATTATAAAAATAAAATAATATTAAGAAATAATATTGGAAGAAAATAATAATATTCATTCTATAATATAAATAATTTTACTTTAATTAGGATGATAATAAAATAATATTCCTATTAGTATAAAAAATAAGAAAATAAAAAAAATATTATTATTGATATTTTTATTATTATAATAAAAATAATATTAATATTAATGAAATCATAATATTAAAATTAGTAACCTAATAATAAATTCTTAAATAAAAAATATAATTATTCCTAAAAATATTAATATATAATAGAAACAAAATTATAAAAATAAAACATTATAAATTTATAAAAAATAAATTAATATAATAAATTAATTAATAAAATAATAAAATAATAAATTAAAAATTAAAAATTTAGCAAATAATAAAAAATAAAATAAATAACAAAAAAAATTAATATTCCTAACAATATAAAAATTACACTATATAGAAATGCAATTACATAATATTGAAAAAATTAAATTAAAATGTTTCAACATAAAAAATATATATCACAGAGGGGGTCCTCTAGATGAGTTGGAGGAGACGGTGGATGGATTTACCTCCCTAAACCATGAGTCAAACATTTCATGTACTACATCTTCATGGGTTACTGCTACAGTAATCAATCCATATCCTCCTCCTCCTCCTCCGACTTCAATCAGCTTAGGTAATTTGGTTGTTGCTGCTTCCATTTAAGCATCTCATGTTACTACCATTAACACATCTTCTATTTCTCTATACACATAATCTATATAATCTCACTCTGAGCATGTAATTGATCCTAATACTATGTAATATGGGATGAGGACTTTCTATGAGCTCTTCTCGCGTTGGACAACAATATCACATCGGTACTATAATTACTCATAGAAATGCATCGAGTGCCAATCCAAAAAATTAATCAGTATTAATTAATAATATTTTTTTATTTATTGCGAATCATTTCATATTATTACTAATCATTATTAATAATTACTACTTAATCCTAATAATCAATAATTAATCATATTTATTAAAAATTAATACTTATTATTAATGATTAATCGAAATTATTACTAGTCAATTTTAATTATTAAAAATTAGACTTTTTTATTACAAATAAATCCTATTAATTACTATTTATTATTAGTTTTTTATATTTATTAATATTTATTTCTATTTATTTTTATTTTTCTCAATTTTTTCTATTTATTTTTACGTATTGTTTCTATTGATATTTATTGAAAATTATTTCAAAATAACCGTAATTATTTCTAATAATTGTTGATATTTTAATTAGTTATAATTATTTCAAAATTTATTTAATGATTTATAATTATATATATTTTTTCCCAATTTTAGATATTTATCAGTAATTATTTCTAATTAAACAATTATTAATACTTAATAATCCAAATTAATAGTAATTATTCTTAATTAGTTCAAATTATTCTTAATTATTAGTATTTATTCATAATTATAGCTATTTATTCTTATTTATTATTATTTTTTTTTAAATAATACTATTTATTCTAATTTATTACTTTTTATTTCTAGTTATTCATATTTATTACTATTTATACCTTTTTATTGCTATTTACTCCAATTTATTACTATTTATTATTAATAATTATTATTATTTACTATTTTTGAAAATCAATCCTAATTATTACTAATAGATCCTTATTATTAATAAGTAATCCTATTTATAACTAATTAATACAAATTATTATTAATTAGTACTTATTATTACAAATTATTACTAACTATTACAAATTATTACTTATTTTTACCAATTATTACTATTTATTTCAAATTATTACTAATTTTTACCAATTATTACCAATTATTACTAATTAATCCTAATTATTAATAATCTTGATTATATTTAAATACCCATAATTATTAATTATTAATCCTCATTTTTTCTAATTAAGCCTAATTATTACTCCTTAGTCCTCATTATTAATTATTATTACTAATTAGTAATGATTATTACTAAATAATCCTAATATTTATTAATTAATCATAATTACTAATAATTATTACTATTAATTGATAATTATATATATTTATTACTAATTATTCATATTTTTTTACAAATTATACATAATTATTATTTATTATTATAAAATAAGACTAATTATTCCTCATTATTACTAAATAATCGTAATTATTACTAATTAATAATAATTAAAAATTATTAATCTTTATTACTACTAATTAATCATATTTATTATTAATCAATACTAATTATTTGTAAAAATCATATTTTTTTACTAATTAATCATATTTGATGCTATTTATTTCTATTTATTACTAAATATTTCTATTTATCAATAAATAATCGGATATGATACTAAATATTCCTATTTATTATTAATAATTTTTATTAATTACTATATATTACTATTTATCACTAATTAATTATATTTATACCTAATTATTATGAATTATTACTATTTATTATTATTAATTATTCATTAATACTAACTATTAAAAATTATTACTGATTATTAGTAAATATTTCTAATTAATCCTAATTATTACAAATTATTAATAATTACCATGAATGTTTGGTATCCGAGCATACCCAATCTGAAAAAAATTATTAATAATATTAATGCAAATACAACAATTCAGAAATGTGGCACAAACTCCACTGAACAAAAGGTGACATGTCAACACTTCCCCCCACAACAACCAAAGCACATGCCCAATATAAAAATAAAATAGTCAAGGAAAATTACCATAAGAGATGGTCCAATAAAGAAAAAACCCGAGTTGTGATCAGCCAATATGAAGAGATTGTATCCAACTATTCCAAATAGCATCCCGAGGAAGTCAGGAAACTACCCTACAACCCATGGTCTTTTCCTAGGACATCGATTTTTTTTTGATTTCCAGATTGACCCACAAAACTCACTATGCATCAGTGCTTGTAACCAAACATCGACACCTCTCCCATTTTGGCTCATCATCAGTCCGCCATCCAACCCCCACATGATGCCTCTCTTACGGTGGTCTATGTCAGTCCACACTATCTTCAATTGAAGCCCTTGTGACTTCCACCGACTCGATCCCACCCTGCAAAGCACATGCCGCCATGTTGTGACATCTCATCTGAAGTCATCCAAAAAATGCACATGAGGTCATCCTTATGCATAACCCTAGATCCACAAGGGAGGGAAACCAGTGTGTTGTTGCCGACAACATTTTCCGTTCATCATAGTGCTACTTCACCACCACCGCATACCAACAATAACTGTTGATAGACATGGCGTGATCCGTAGTAACAAATCTGCCAATGGGGTCCCAATATAATGGAAAAACACCGCAATTTAGATATTGGTATGTTCCATTAGATCCATCATCTGTTATGAATACACCACTAATAGGATTCCATCCACCGCCTCAGTAGCATAAAAGGTCGACGTTGAAACTCATTATCAGAGGTCACCATGATCCACACTTCACGGTCACCGACACCCATGATCCACTATCACTGGACGAATGGCCTTAAAATATCCTCTGGGGAGATACTTCAAAAAATCATTAAAATCATTTACAGGAATGAAAATTGAATGATATCTACCTGATTCCTCCATGTTACTGTTGCGACATACATCACAAGTCGCTAACATTTCTTCATGTCCAATGATTTCTTCTCTCTGATTTGAAGTGAAATCAAGATTCTTAATTCTGTTATGTGGGAAACAAAGATCAATGTGATCTATATTGACACCCACATTAAAATCATAAACCAAGTTGTAGATATCTTCCTGATCACCATATGATGAATGATAGATAAACACACATTTAGAGAGAGAATCTCTCAATCTCATAAATGTGTATTTGGGTGATGAAATAAAGGTTTGTCCTCCCCACCATCACGACACATGTCCCCAGTGAGGACCAAGGAGGCCAAAAGTGGGTTTGGGCCAGTTTGTATTGGGGTAGAGGGGCCCATGACAGAATATAATGGCATATATATTGTGTTTCCTTACATGGGAGTGAAACCCAAAACCTCGGGGTTCAGACTCCATCATCAGTAACCAACTCACATGTTCCAAGCATGCTACTAATTATTACAAATTAATCCAAATTATTACTAATTATTAGTAATTTTTTTAATTAATCATATTTATTACTAATTAATACTAATTATTGTTAATTAATCTTAATCATTAGTAATTATTCCTATTTATTATTAATTAATCCAAATTATAACTAATTACCCCTAATTATTATTAATTAAAACTAATTATTACTAATAAATCATAATTATTAGTAATTACTCTTTACTATTACTATCTAATCGTAATTATTAATAATTAATTAAAATTATTCAAAATTATTACAATTTAATCATAATTATTAAAATTTATTACAATTTATTAATAATTATTCATAAGTATTACAAATTATTACTATTTATAAATAGTTATTACTATTTATTTCTATTTATACCTAATTATTTCTAATTACTATATGTTATTATTAATAATAAAAATTATTACAAATTATTCCTAATTATTACTGATTATTAATTATAATTTCTAATTAATACTAATTACTCCAAGTTAATCATATTTTTTAGTAATAATTATTAATTATGACTAATTATGACTAATTATTTCTTATTGTAATTAATTATTAATAAATATGACTTATTATTAAAATTTATTATTATATATGAAGATTTATATAAATTTAATAATTGTTAACGTATGTTTTAACTAATTATTAATGATTATTAATAATTTTTATAATTAATAAAAATGAATATTAATTAATAATAATTAATATGACAATAATTTAATACCAATTAATACTAATTATACCAATTAACAAGAAAAATAAAGCAACATGAATTATCTCGATCTAATTTATTTTAATTACATCTAATTAACCATAATTATAACTAATATAAAATAAAAATTAATAAATAAAAATAATTTAAATAGATAAATACCTTAAAAATGAATCATTCATTGGATTTACCCCAAAATATTTCTCTTATTCGATTATTTTGTTATGGAAAATTTTTTAGAGTTAAAATTTATGTAGAGAGGGGGAAGGGAGTTGATATAGGGGTTGAATTTTTGGAAAATGGACAAAGGTATATATAGGTTAGATTATTTGCAAGAAGATTCTTGTTTCAAATACTAACATACCTATTAATTAGGTGTTGGGGATAAAAATCTATTTGGGTCAGGGGGTCAATGTCATTGAAAATAGTAAAAAATGACATCAGGTATTTGTGCAGTCTCTTAGGCCCAGAACAAATTCACTTCCCATGGTTTGATGCACAAATCTCACAAAAAATATTGGCATGGGTATCGCCTACCCATTAAAATTTACATATTATTTGTGACAAGTAGAGGGTATCATCATAAATAGTCCCGTCCCAATGGAATTTTTGTGATGGGACCCTTCCCCTTCGCAAATAATCAATTTTTTCATTGGGGTGTGCAGGGCATTTCTACATCACCAAATTGTTTGAAGCTACTAAATTCTGGGATTTAAAAGAAATTTTAGCTAGGTTTACCAATTTCTCTCATATAAAGGGCGTCATACCTATTAATTAGGTGTTGGGGATAAAAATCTATTTGGTTCGGGGGGTCAATGTCATTGAAAATAGTAAAAATGCCATCAGGTATTTGGGCAGTCTCTTATGCCCAGAAAAAATTCACTTCCCATGGTTTGATGCACACATCTCACAAAAAATATTGGCATGGGTATCGCCTACCCATCAAAATTTACTTATTATTTTTGACAGGTAGAGGGTATCATCATAAATAGTCCCGTCCCAATGGACTTTTTGTTATGGGACCCTTCCCCTTCGCAAATAATCAATTTTTTCATTGGGGTGTGCAGGGCATTTCTGCATCACCAAATTGTTTGAAGCTATTAAATTCTGGGATTTAAAAGAAATTTTAGCTAGGTATACCAATTTCTCTCATATAAAGGGCCTCATAACCTCATTACTATAATATAAAAATTTAATTTGTTCATATACAATTTCTCATGTTTATGTATTTATCATATAAATATCCCATTAATTATATAATGACTAGATAATAAATTTCAAAATAAAAAACTATAATTTAATTAAATATTTTGTAGGTGTATAAACAAAATCCTATATTTAGTTATAATTATCAAATTATTTCTTACACATTGAAAAGTCACATTTTCCGGAAAATAACTAATAGAATTATCATACATGTATCTCTAATGACACTTGGTAATGTTTAAAAAGATCATGTTTCTTAATCAAAATAAAAAAAATAATGTGGTGTCTAGAAATATGTTATAGATTCACGAATTATATTTTATGTGCATCTAATCACCCACATATCCATTAGAATATTTATTTGTTCATTGAAATCTATATTAATCCTGAGATAGAGATAATATTAATCATGGAAATCACATCTCTATATCTTCCATAGGATGAATATTACATCATATATAATTACTCACCATGTAATTATCTTATTAGTGTAAGTCACATTGGAGATAATTAAATCTGGTCGATTATGACATGAATCATCATAAGGGAATATACATTTCACCTTGGTCAGTAAAACAATTCTATTTAACACATATCATATCCAATAAACTTCTATAAAATTCCCATTGAAATATTTTGAGATAAGTATTAATAGATGAATCTTCCCAATTAAATATAATATTTCACAAACTTAAATTCAATTATTGATATTAAATTTTCACTTAAGTGACACCATTGGTACGTATATGATATTCCATGTGTTTTATATTATTTACATTAATATGAATACAATTCATCTGATTTATATCTAATGAGTGTTTACTTGTACCATAATATATGTGATCCATCTAAAAAAGATCTTATTATATCATCACAAGAAAATATGATATTCATCAAATAAAGAACAGTAGATAATATATAAATTCAATGGGATGTTATCATACAACCAATTTGTTTTCTCCTGTAGACATAAATTGATGATAAAGCGATTTCATTTTATTTATAGTAGAATAATTTTTTGCAAGAGAATGAATCTAGATTGAATTGTGGGAATAATACCAAATATTAATTCTGTTAATTGACAGTACAAATATCAAAATTATGATATTAAGAAAAAGGAAATGATTCAGAATATTCAAACTTCATTCATAAAAATTAGACATCAACTATGTAATTAATAAATATAAATTTTATTAATATGTGGTTTCTACAAATAAAATATTATTAAACCAACATCTATATAATTCTTGTCATTTTATTTTTGAATACAATCACTCATTTAAAAATTTTAAATATTAAATAAATTTTTATAAATCCCTAACTATATTACAAACCATAGTTTAATTATAACAATGTAAAAATTTGCCTAGTTTAGTAATCTATTCTTCTTCCTTGAGAAATACATTTAGAAATTTATATTTACAACCATTTACTAGGTTTTAAATCCGCCAGATATTGTCACAAACATGAGTAAATATGTTGTTTCAGTCATTTTGATCAGTGAAAATGTCTCTTCAACATCATTTCAATATTATAACATTTTTATATAAATAAATATATCTATAATTAAAATTAGAATTCATTTTGATCAGTGAAAAGGTCTCTTCAACATCATTTCAATATTATAACTTTTTATATAAATAAATATATCAATTATTAAAAATATAATAACACGTATAATTGAGTGTATGAATGATCGTAAAAAAAATTAACAAGATGAAAGAATTTAAGAAAAAATAAATGTAGTAGAATTCTACATCAATGGAAAAGGGAGTCTTATGGGGAATAATAATATATCTACATCAATAGTATATTGGTCATCTTTAATATGATAATTATACAATATATTTCCTTCTCTCTAGTTTTTATAGATACTAGATTGCTCCTCTGCCATTAGGAGGCAATCCCACATCATATAGAAGCTCTTCTAGTTGGTTGATTTATATCTCTCATAAGCAACTGGGAAATTAAATAATCTAAATCCATAAAAGTAAGTAGAATATCACACTAATTATACAATATGTGACCAAAATTAAGAACCTCATACAAAGGTATAATAGAGGATCTATTTTCAAATTTCTAAAAAATACATGATATAGAAAACATTACTCATCACATCCATAATATTTTTATAATTAGGATCTAAATCTGTATTATATACACTGTATCCATGATTTATGTTTAATTACATATTCAAATAATCAGTGATCTCTATGATAGAACAATATTTACTTATCAATTGTATTAAATCTCTATGTCTTATTCTGTTATAATTTTTAACCACTAATTTTTTATTAATAAATTTAATCATTTATCTTCATACTTCATTTTTGTTATTGTGAGTGGATAACCTAAATTCAACATCACATTATGTATCTATTTCTTAATCATCATCATGTGAGGTATATCGATATTCATAAAATATAGATTCAATTTTATAGTTATCTTTGTGAATTAATTTAGGTAATGAACCATTTTCTATGGTTGCATATTTTACTTTGATCACCATCCTAATATTTCATTCAATATTTTTTTATCTTATGGTAAGATAATTTTTAGTTCATGCCATTAATTATTAGCTATATTTGTATTATTTTTTATAACAAATTACATTATTTTTTTTGTAATATTTGGAAAGGATTCCTCAATTTTGGTTAAATTTTATTTGTGATATATTATTCAAAGATAGTTTGACACAAATAGATATATTATATATATATATATTATTGTATGACAGTAACATGTGAATTGTTACATTCGTCAAAATGAAGTCTCAAATAAAAATTTTTATACTTTGGGTTTTTAAGGAACGTTTTTAATTATAATATTTATAACCTATATGTTTGGGTTTTTGGATTTACACTACTTATTTTCGTGTTATTTTTTAAAATTACAGTTTATGAAAATGTAATCCTAAACATAGATTATAAATATATGTTTATATCTTTTCACATAGACTCATGGGTGGGCATTAGTGTTTGGATTGTGGTGAGTACATGGTCATGATTCGGCCACAGTGATGATAATAATTGAGCCATGATGCATTAATATGTGGGCCATATAGGAATGTGTTCCCCCCAGTTGGAGTATAAAATTTATCCCCCACTATTTGGGTAGGAATAAGACCACCTTATGACATAAATAGTATATTTCATTGTTTATGATGTGATTACATATATTTGAAGTTCAATTTTTGATATCCACAAATCGAGGCATCCATGGTTTTGAGTTTATCTAAATAATTTAGAAACAAGTGATTTGATAGATATTTTATCTTGTTTTTTTTATTTGGGGAGTACACATACATACATGGTAGTGGTTCATAATATATGTATTATATATTTAATGTTAGGCCCTTGATATTTAAGGATTATATAAAATAATTTAAAATATACATTGACATGGAAAGTGTTCAATCACTTATTTATGGAGTAATACTATACAACGACTATGTGTATGGTATGAGTTATATAGATTTTAACCCTATTGTATAGTAATATGATGGTATCACAGCATGCTATGAAATTCCACATCCTCAAGAGTTATTCATCATATTGTATACCTAATGGATTTCATCAAACATAGATCCTTGTGAATTACTGTCAGTTTGTTTCTTGATATTGTAAAATTTCATTGTGAATTCTTAACTACAATAGAGTTCCGAATATGAATTGACAATTGAGAGTGCTCAATTGGATTTATAGGTTGATTTTAGAGTAGGATCATGATTCCATTATATAGAGAAGTCGAATAACACAAATAGATAACATCATTCTAGATCCATTAATTGTTTGTATACAAATGTCAATAGATTTTTTCATGGGAATACTAAAAAATAATATATAATTGGATTCACTATGACTAGGGATATGACCAATTTAGTTCATATTGTAAAATTAAACTAAATGAATTCTCATCCCACTAGGTTGGTATTGGATGATAGATATGGTAGTTTTGTGGATGGAGCTCGACATCCGATGTAGAATAGATATTAAGGAAACCATAGATTAGATAGGATGTACCTCTTAGTGGAGGGTAAGAGAGAGGATCTCATGGTGTAAGAGAAACTAAGGGTGTAAAATTCAATGATCCAATCATAACCCAACCACCATCTCATGGTGATTCAAGTCTCTTATTGGGTGATTGAGGGAAGGGTTGTAATCAAATTTAGATGATATGTGGAATTGAGCATAAAACACTAGGAATTTTTCATCATATTATTTATAAATTTTTCTACATTATTCCTCGTAATCATGAACAAAAACATAAAGAATTATATTTCAGTTGATTCTTTAAATGAAGATAGATATATTAGTAAGGCCCCATGTTTAACCTCATTTACTAAAGGCTCATATTATAGGTAGTCATTCTATCGTTATAAACTAAGACTTCTGTGTGATTACTATTTGTGGATAAATATTTCACTAGGATAGTATTTTGGAGGAGATGTAATCCTATTCCATTATCATGCATATGGATTAGTTATACAAAATACAATATCAGGTTAATTTATATAATTATAAATCTATATTTGTTCATATAGATGTTTTAAGATTTATGCGTATACCATATGAAAAGGAAAAACCATTAGGATGATATAGTATATTTCCTAGTAATAGAGGATATTTTCTTTTCTGTTCAACTGATGTTATGTGGGAATAGTTACATGTATTACTAGAGGAGTACATAGATTTCTTCTTCAACAATGAAGTAGGGTTTCCCAACATCTAGACGTTAATTGTTGATTACAATTTCACACTGGTAATCTATCGATATAGTTGTAATATTGTTGAATATCATAACCTTATCATATATGGTTGATGGGGTAGTTAGAGGACCTTCAGTATAATAGATTTATTATACCAAAACTATAAAAGTGGGATGATCATGTTAGATTTTTGTTGAATGTGAACAAGTGATTTTTAATTTCTATTGATTATCATCACTTGAACTATGTCACTTTCAAGAACACTAACCATCTTTTAATAATCTATAATATCATTTACTAACTGAACATAACATGATATTTCATAATTATTATTCTCATTAAAGTGAATAAAAAATATGTTTTCATGAAGAATATATACAAAATATACAATTAAATAATAACTATTATAGTTATATGATTAGAGTGTAGTTATTTTTCACAAATAATGCCCATTAAGTGTTCATTATAGCTAAGAAATGGATTTTAAAGACATACATGGACCAAATCATAATATTTTGTACTAATGATATAAAAATTTATTATTGATCATAGGATGAACATAATAAGATATTGAGATATATTTTAAATTTAATTAATGAGATTTATCCCTGTGTAATTCTCTTAAACTGAATGAATTTATATTTGAATGTTAATTTCCTTTTATATTTAATTTTATAGGGGGTGATACTGTATATCTATTTAATTTTGAGACTATAATGTATTGTGATACAAATTATACTCTATTTGAGTTGTGTATCTTATTTGTGATGCGGAATGTTACTATCGATTTGTAGAAAAATTATCCTTGTATGAAACCTATAAAAAACGATGGCATTAAAATTCTTGACTATTGTCCAAAAATGTTTTATAGAACAACTTAAAAACGTTATAAAATTATTATTAATATAAATGTATGTAATGGATAATAAAAAATGAAAATCTTTTGTATTATTTCAAAACATTTGAATATATAATAAACTTGTTTTAATATATGACATATAAGTAGCTAAATAAATCCTTCCATTATGGGTATCTAATGGTTATGGGAATATAATGATTTTTAGGAAGGATCTCAATATATCCACTATTTTATAGGGATTTTTTTAAATATATAAAGAGAATTGAAATCAAAGAATAATATTTGTTTTGAGAATCATAACAACAGTAATAACTAATATAATTATAACATTATATCAAAACACATTATCTAGAAATGAGTAAACAAAATTCTCAATTAAATATTGATTAAATTATTAGAAAAAAATTTAAAAGATTTAAATTCTTGAAAAAATTATTTCACACATAATAATGATCTTTACAATTTAAAGGGTTATATCAATAATAAAAACTCATAATAATTATTAACTTATGAAAAATAATTATTATAGAATTAATGATAAGATGTAAATGGAACCATAATGTATTCATATAACATAGATGATTATATACAACACCATGTTTTAATGATATTAATTACATTAAAGTGGATTCAAATAAATAACTGATATATTCCATAACAACATGGTTATATAATTTAGTTCACATTTCCAACAACAATTAAATTGTACTAAATATACATAGAATTAACGTAAGTTAGATTAATGTTACGTTAAATTTCCAAAATTTTTAAATCATATACAATTTTGTTTTGGATATTTAAAAAAAAATTTAAGGGAATGGTATAAAATATTTTATTAATATGTTACATCATGTGCTGAAATTTAATAAAATATTTTATAAAATTATCATAAGTTTTCAAAAACACATTTAGGGAAGATCCCAATGATATATATAGTTTATCATTAGTCACAATTTGGTTTTTCACCATGTGGTGTTATAGAATTTAAGAAGATAACCAATTCAAGAATACATAATATAATCAAATATATGAATATATAAATTATTTAATGCTATTGATGTTATAAAAAGATATGGAATGATATCTATGAATCATTTGTATATCAATAAATTTTCCCACTAAAAAATAATATATAATATTTTATAATTGTATAATCTATTTCATTATGAAATTAAGTGACTATGGGAAATTTATTTTATTAAAATCATACAATGTACATAAATACTCGTAAATCACAATGTATAGTCTTGGTGTGTTTGTTAATAGATCAAATATCATTTGTTTAGGTGGTGAATCATATCACATTCCCCAATCCAAAAATATAATCAAATAACATGTATCTTATAAATGTATGGACATAAATATAATATGTCTATGTCAATAGAGGATCATGATATTATACCCATCATAAATTAGGGCATATCTTATCATATTTATGCCTAAAATAATAACATGGTCAGAAACCAACCATCCCACCCTACCCTATTGACTAAGCCTCAAGGAATTTTGGAAAATGGTACCAATTATTGATGTTAATCATGTTATGTATCTCTCCAACCTAATTTATATTGATTTATTTTGAATAATTCAACCATATAATAACAAATATATTTATTGTATATAACTATATATTGTATACATTGTTTGTTTTCCCGTTGAATGAACTAATTTTTTTGCATCATGACTATAATATAAATTTATGTATGAAATCATAAGATGAAAATCTTAAAAAAACCTATAATATTAATTAATTAAAATTCATTTTTTATAACTCAAATCCATACTTTTAGAAGTAAATTATCTTTTCATATCAAGAAAAATATATTTCCAAAAGTGAAATAATGATAATGCGTATGATTATATTCCTACTACATCAAATAGATTGTATTCATAAACACTATAAATACTAAAAAATATATATATATGTTCTCATAGAATAATATACCAATATATATAAAACCTAATATTCTATATTGTTAAAACACATTTCGGGTCTTTTGAAACCCATTACAGTTATATATAACTCATTTTAGGCCCTCTTGGATACTTTTAGAATCATTAAAATTCTATTTAATTTTGGACATGTCTATACATAATTTATGAAAGAACACTCCCAATGTCATGTTTTGTGGAATAATATACCTGATTAATGATAAGTTCATTTCATGTGATTCTTAAGAGAAATAGTCCAAATTATTATCTACTTTACAATTGTAATAAAATTAATTTACATGGAAAAATCCATTATTATAATGTTTATAATATCTATTTACCATTTTGTACTCCTATTTTCTCTCACATCATTATGGGAAATTTCAATTCATGATTTTCTTTGAGACTAATCGGATATATACATCATACGCTTGACCATAAAAACATTATTAACTAATATATTCTTATGGCTTATTAGTATATTATATGAATTTATCATCATTATGATATCTTAACGTAACTCATTATATTTATCATCAATGAATGAACTAAAAACATTTATGATATCATGTCAAATTATTTTTCACTTTGGTCTCAAATAATCAATAATTATTATACCTTTACATCTCTAAGTCTAAAAAACTCCCACTGACCACTTACAAACACTATCCTAAATATAATGACATATAAGGTTGCAAAATGTCATTTATGTTTATAAAATTACACTTATTCCGCATTAGTGAGAATATTTTAATTTTTATATATGAAAATTAAAATAAAAATATTTTAAT
This sequence comes from Viscum album, assembly GCA_963277665.1. NCBI lineage: Eukaryota > Viridiplantae > Streptophyta > Magnoliopsida > Santalales > Viscaceae > Viscum > Viscum album. Next base: position 709,807,055 of record OY728156.1, read on the forward strand.
ATATTATTAAGAAAATGAATAAAAATAGTACATTATTCATTAAATTATTCCCCAATTAATTTGTTGGAACTCTTTCCATGATATATTACTAAATATCCTCCATAAACTCAATATTCATTATCTTATTTTTAAATTTTTTAAATAATATAATGAATCATAAAACATGCTAATTAAAAAATATATCTCATATATATCATAATAACTATTTTTAAAAAATAATATTATTTTTTTATCATAAGTGAAATATTGTGAAATATCACATACATTTTTAGATTCATTCTACAATAATAATTATCATTCAATTAAATAATTTAAAAAAACATTACATTCTCAATTTAATATAAAATATAATCTCTTTAAGATATTTACGTTGATGTTTTACTTTTCAATATCTATAAATATTTTGTTATATAGATTTTGTATCAAATAAATTATGTAATTGAAAATTAATACTGTACATTAATACTTATATTATTATCGCTATAGAGTTACTAAAAATCATTCATTTATTGAAGACAATAATACCCAATAGAAATAACACCTCTCATATAACCCTTTTATTATTATTAAATAAAATTGACCAAAAATTGTGTTATCCAATCATTATCATCTAGATTTGGCTCTTAAGAATTATTATTTATAAAAATATTTTAAAAATGTGGTCAGTTGATATAAGTTCTGTAAAATTCACCATCTAATATATCATCTGACAAGAATTAATATCATGGTGACCTCATTTCTAATGGTTGGTGGATTTTCAATGGTTTGGTAATTTAAACTGTAGAATAAATAAAACTGTGGATGGTAAAATTGAAAAAATATTCACAACATATGTTGAACACGCTGTAGTGGAATTTCATGCCATGTGGAAACATTTCTAAATATTTCAAACAATATTCATAATGTTAATGGGATTGTGTTCCTTGTAAGAGTTCCCTATAAACCCTTAAATTAATGTGTATCATCAAATAAATTAAAATTATATTATATTACATATATATGTTGGTACATTCATGAAAGGAAAATTCTGTTTGTTGTAGTATATTTGACTACGAATACAATTCAATTAGCCTCCTTGGGAGGGTAAATCAATGTTTATATAGAAGAAAATATAACAATAATAGTTATTATAGTTGTAACTACTAACATTGTATTACTATTAATAAATATGTTCTTGGTCCATGTAAAAGTATTTAATGCATTATTCCCTTTAAGAAATAAATTTGTGTTGGGTATTCAAGACACAAAAGCCGTTTTTTCTTGTATGGTATCCTTCTCAACACATAATGTTGGGTTTATCATGAAATTAAAAAATTGAATAGAATAATTTTTTATCACATATTTATAACATTTAAATTCCATCTATGGATCATCAATGATCACATCATGGATAAAAATATACTTAATTTAAACAGTAGGAAATAAATAAAAAATATAAAAAGTTATTAAGGATTCGATTCCATGTTAGTCTTGTTGTATGTGATGAGTCTCTGCTCATGATTCACCTTCTATTAGGAGAAACATTGGGCAGTGGGTCATTAATAAATGGCAACAATATGGAGGTTTTATCATAGATAGTTCATGTAAATTATCCCCTTCTTGTTGGGTTGGAATAAAACCCACTCGTGACAAAAATTATATTTCTCATAGACAAGGATGGGAGCAGACAATTTATTTCTCCATTTTCTTTGATCCATAAATAGTGACCTACATGGTCCTGATTTGATCTAAATCATTTTGATGTAATTAATTGTATATATATAGTCTCACATTGTTTTTTCATTTTTTCAGCTCACTTCTTGAACTAATAGTGGATCATAATAAAATTATTATCTTTTTGAATAGCAGACCATTGGTTTTTTGATATTTTTGTAGAGTCATGTCAAGGATATATTGACTAGTAAAGACATAAAACCCTTGTTTTGGAAGTCCCACTATATAGTGCTGTTTATAATTGTATTACTCATGGAGGTGTTGAATCATCTAGTAGAGTAACATAATGGTATATCATTTTTATGTGAGGTTTGATGTCCTCTAGAGGTAACTAATAGATATTATCGTTAAAGGATTTATAAAAAAATTTATCATTTGACATTTTCATTAATGTTTAGTCAACAATGAGTATATTTATTTATTAATTCATAACTACAATAGATTTATCAAGCCTGAATTTATAAATGAGAGTAATCAATGGGATTTATAGGCTAATGTCGGAGTAGGATCAAGATTCCATTATACATGGAAGTTTTACAATAAAATTAGATAAATTCATTCAGGATCCTTTAATTACATATATAAATTTTTACTGACATAGTTTCATGAGAATACACATAGGGATACTAAATTAGTTTCTCCAAAACTAGGGAAAAGGCCTATTTAGTTTCTAGTGTTAGAGGGAACCTATCATATTTCATTCCCACTTTGTAGGTACTCGAGTATTGATAAGGCTGTTGAATGGAATGATCTCAACATCAGAGGTTGTTCATAGATATTGGAACACCGTAAATTGGATAATATGGACCTCTAAGGGAAGGATATATTTGAGGATGTTAGGGTGTAAGAGAAACAAGGGGTGGTTTTGAATTGATCCTCTCCCAACCCAACCACCACCTCCAAGTGAATCAAGTAATGTACATGGTTGTTGTTTGAAGGATATTGGTAAAATATTAATGATATAGGGAAATAAGAATTTATTTATTAATATTTACCATGTTGTGATTTATGGATTTTCAACTTTATTCCTCATAATCATGATCTCCACCATAATGAATCATTTTCCTCTTAATTACATTAATGAAAATGTAGATATAATAGTAGATACCCATATTCAAAAACATTTATTAGAAACTCCTACTAATTGTGATCATTTATTAATTCTTATATAACTCTTGAGTGATATTATTTTTTATTGATAAATATTTCACGTGGATATAATTATTGTCCAGATGAAATCTTATATTATTATCATTATCTTGGATAAGGTTTCAAAAACCCAATATTCAGTAGATTTCAATAATTTTAATTATATATATCATTGTTTATATGAATTTTAGAATTAGTAATAGTGATATGGGACAGTAAAACCATATGGATATAAAAGCTAATCTCCTACCGATTGGTGAGATTTTATTTTTATGCAATCATGTTATGGGGTAATAGTTTCCCCCATTAGTGGAAGATTATTTTGATATATTCTATGAAGATGTAATCAAGTTTCCAAATATGAAGTGGTAATTTTTAGAATTTATGTTCATCATATAAATATATATATATATATATATAATATCATTGGGTATCCTTAGGTGTGTATAGGTATCCAATGGGTTTTTAGGGCCTTTTATTTAATGGATTAATTACACCTAAACTAAAAACATGGGAGGAGGATGTTATAATTAAAAAGAATATGGAAATGCTAAATTTTATTTGTATAGATTATCGTCAAATAAAATAGGAAACCATAAAGAAAAATGTCCTTCTATTGATAATTGAGGGCCTCATTAACTAACTAAACATATCGAGATATTTATTCTAATTTATTTCACTAATAGGAATCAAATAAATTGGTTTCTAGTAGATTATATATTTATTTTATTTATCTATAAATCACTATTTCATATATATGATTTTGGTGATGTTATTTGGTAGAAATGTTTCCACTTTAGTATTTATTACATTTTGTAAATGGATTATATAACCATATTTGTAATGAATCATATTAGATTACAATGACTATACACGGATTCATTATTGATCATAGGTGGAACATAATAATATTTTAACTATTTTCTTAAAAACAATAATTGAGAAATACCCTTTTGGAATTATCTTTTAAGTGAATGAAATTGAATTTTTATGTTAGTTTCCAAGTATATTTAATTTGACATGGGGTGATACAGTTGGTTCCTTTAATTTTGAGGCTATACTGGATTGGGAGACAACCAATACTATGTTTGAGTTTTGTACCCTCCTTGAGATAGAGGGAGAAAACTATATATTCATGGAATACTATTCTGTTGTCGAAACCCATATGAAATGATGTTTTTCAAAAATATGACTATTATGATAAATGTAATAGAATGAATTTAAACAACCGTCATACAATTTGTATAAATCTAAATTTATTTTTTGGATTATAAAAGATGAAAAAATAATTCATTCGTACTATTTTATAACATTTTAATCTATTCTAGATGTGTTTAAAGACACCAATCATATTTATATAAATAAATCCTTATTCTAAGGTAATCTAAAAGTTTTTGAAATCTACAAATGATCTGTATAGATCACTATATATCCAATATTTCCTAAAATATTTCAAAAAATAGAGGGAATTGAAATCTACGAATAATATTTTTATGATAATTATAATAAGAGTAAAAACTAATATAATTATAAAATTATAACAAAATAAATTATCTTGGATATATTGAACAAAATGCTCCGCAAAATATTGAATAAACATTTTAAAAAACATTAATCACATCACCATGTTTTAATCACATTCATTACATCAGAGGGGAATCAAAAAAAACCAAAGCATTACCAAATCCTCCACACCCTAGTTTTATGGATTAGTTAAATATTTCCATAATCATTATATTTAACAAATTCTGTATTTTTATAACATTATTTCAATTTAATGTAACATCCAATTATACAATTTTTTATATCATATTAGAAAGAATCGTTTTTGATGTTTTCCAAACATGTTTTTTGAGAAAATAAAATATATATATTTTTTAAAACAAACTCAGATCCTAGTAGGAAAAGAAGGAACCCTATATTAGTAGAAAATAAAACATATAGAAGTCTGAAAGATGAAGATTTAAAAAGATCCTTCCTATAGAGAGGAAAGAGATCATCTCGCACATGATCCAACCAAAGATAATCATTACCATTCACACCCTTATTAGCCAGCCCATCTGCCAAAAAATTTGCCTCTCTGTAAACATGAGTAACTACATGGTCCTTTGAGTAAAGAGAATTCAGGAATCTAATCCAATTATTTGTGGGATTCAATGAAAGGTGAATGGACACACTTCGTAATGCAAAAAAAATAGCCATAGAGTCACACTTAATCTAAATCTAGTCCCAACCTCGTTCAACCGCTTGCTCCATAGCCACAATAAAACCAAGAATCTCCGCTTCAAGAGTGTAGTCAATACCACATGAGCTATAAATTCATCCAAGAGAATTCCCCTAATAATCATTAAAGATATCACCAAAACCAGAGGGGCCTGAATTTCCCCTTGAAGCACCATCAGAGATAGCATTAATCCACCCACATAATGGTGCCTTTCAAATGACTTATAATGTCCAAAGAGGTGGTCGAATGTTACCATTAATCCCGATCCGATTCAACACAGATAAATCATTAATTCAATTATATAAAAACACACCTTTAGGTGTTTCCACCACGCGCACAACAGCAGGGATACCTGCAAGACTAGCACCAACCCGAAAAGGGTGTGACTCATGTCTAAATTTATTCCTTGAAGACCAGATAAAATGAATGGTTTCCTTCGCCGGAACTTGAAAAAAATTCTAGATATGTAGCGACAATTTCAAAAAAATACCAACTCTTAATGAATTCATATATTGTGTTTGTTTGAGGCATAAACACTTCAAAAATATCAACAACCTCCCTCCACAACACAGATGTTGCTACAAAACTAAGGAAGTGATGATCCATGTCTTCCATATGCTAAGAGCAGAAAGAACAAGTAGAGACAAGGGAGATTCCACAGACCTGCAAAAATTCATCAGTTTGTAATTTTTTATGAGCCAACCTCCATGCTAGAATGGATCTGGATGGCCTCAAGAACTTCCATTGAAGATTTCCAACCCATTTCAAATCTGATGAACTGCCAAAATAGTGATTATAAAATCCTTTAGATGTGAGAATACCATTGACAGTAGGTTCCCATGACCAAAAATGACCTTTAGAAGACCAGTAATAACTGTCGACTAAAGATGTGATGTGATCCGGAAGGGTCTCCATACTCTCAAGCTGATCTTTGATTGGCATGTCAAAATCCAGATTCATCGGCTCCTCCAGAACCAAGTCAATCAGATGACTTCCGGTCCAATTACATTTCCATTATGGAATATAATATATATTTTAATAATATGTTACATTATATTATAATTTTTTTTGGAAATAGAAATAATATAATTCTATATATCACAAAAACACATTTAGGGTAGTTTCTAAGGGTTTATAAACTCGACCATCATTAATTAAAAATATGACACAATGTGACATTATTAAATTGAAAAATATTATAATTTAGGTATATATAAAATAATAAAATATAACCATATAGAAATTATTCAATTTCACAGTCGATATAATGAGATTTGACATTGAATATATCATAGATTGGAATCTCAATACTTTTTTCATCTATCATAATAATATTAATGTTTGAATAACCATATAATCTATTTTCTTATGAAATTGTGTGACCATGTGAAATGGAGTACGAGAATATCATACAACATACATACACTTTCATGATTATCTTTTTATAGTAAAACCATGTTAATGAATTAATCATATATCATTTATTGAAGTGGATAATAACATAAATTTACCCTATATAAATTTATAATCACATAAAATGTCACTTATCTATGTATGGATATACAATTCCATAGTCCATATGAACCATGATACTAGATATTATACTAATCATTAATGAGGAAACATCATATCATAATTTATCCTAAAATAATGACATGATTAGAAACATACCATACACACCTTTATTGACTAGTCATAATGGACTAGATGATAAAGGTTTCAATGTTTGATGTTTTTCATGATATGTATAATTCCAACATCGATTATATTGATTTAACATTGAACATTCTACCATATAATACCAAATACATAGTTTATTAATCTATATATAGTATACTTGGTGAGTTATTGAATTCAATGAACAAATTTGATCCTCATGACCATAATTTGTTTCTATATATGAAATCATAACCATTATAACCTTTAAATTTTATCAAAAACATATAATTCTCTAGGATGAACATCTAATATTGATATTTCAATATAGTAATTTTATAAGTCAATTATATTTTTACATGATGCAATATATATTTCCAAACTATAATAATGATAAATTATATGATTCCTTTAGTACAAGAATATGTTTATTAAATTCGTAAACACTTTCAATACGAGTATATCAATTCATTCTTTCAAATACATTAATAATATATATGATATAAAACCTAATATTATTTATTTGTACTTCACATTTTGGGTCATTTATAACTCTATACATATCTATGTAAATTTTTATTGATACATTTTATGTATTATTAGACTCATTAAATATTTATGTAATTTAATATAGATCAATATATTATTTCTGATAAAACCCTCATACTAATCTATTTTAGTGATTAATATCTATGAATAATCATATTTTTATTATTTATGAGACTTAATAGAAATATCTGTAATGTTTTTCTATTTTACAATAGTATTAAAACTCATTAATATTGAAATGTCATTTGAAATAATGTTTTCATTTTCTATAAACTATTTTGTAGTTTTGTTAATAAATAAATCATAATTAGTATATATATTCATTTAATCAGTCATTATTACTTTCCATGTGAGTTAGTGATGGAAAATAAAATACATCGTACTATGAGGTAGTAGTTCAACATATATATGATGGATGGTTTTGTTCCCCATTTGATTGAGTATGATGTGGATAAATTTTATTCCATAAATAATAAATCATATTGGTATATATTTTATTCCGGATTCATTATATTTTATTTATTATCACTACCCAACTCAAATGCGGCCATACTGGTTAGTAATGAGTCGAGTACAACAACCCCAAGATATCCTTCCCTAGTCTAGTGTTGGGAAGAATGTTCCATGTAGGAAAAAAATTCAATGTCTAATAATATGGTATCTATAAATAGTCCCAAAATCCACATCCATGGAATAGTATAGAGATAAATTTAAAAAAGATAAAAAAATTAAAGAAAACATCTGTTCATAAATCAGAGTACTATAAATGTTCTGAAAGAAAGGAAAAGGGACAAATAAAATCCCAGAAAATTGGAAAAGAATCATAACTGATCAAATATAGGGGACTTATATCAAATAAATCTACAAGTGCACACCATTGTCATTATAGTTTGATAATATTTGGTTTCTCTAGTTTCTATCAGGATACAAAAGAATGTATTATAATATGAATGAGACACAACATGTGAGGGTAGATCCCATGAAATGATGAGTATAAAAAATTAATAGTAGGAACCCAAAAAACCCAATAATTAAAGAAAATAAATTAGTCATCTTTCCTAGGATACTTATGATGACACATTTGAGAGAGTAAAAGAAATAATATCTCAGCAATTACTCATATATACATGAATATTAATCCCATATAAACATGTTGATCCAATTAAAGAACATCATATTTTTTTCCGAAAATTAGGCAAATATACACATCACAAAATCCAATTTGTATGGTCTCAACCATATATCCCACCATACGATTCTATTAATTCTTAATGGGTATTTATCATCTATGATAGCTCAATACATGATCCCTTCCATCATAGATGAAACTCATGAGAGAGATATCAAACATTGGGTATAGTTGTTCCATCCAAGATATAAATCATCTGAGATTTAGAACAGATCATTAGTCACTATGATAATTGAAAATACCTACCATCATTGGCATAATATATTAGATAGTACATTCTATTCAAGTGTAATGCAAAATAAAGTCCCACTATAATCTAGTGGATCATGATAGTTTTCGAGTGAATATAATAAATGTATCGTGGGGGATTTATGAAAACTATTAAAACTGATATGATGTCATCTCATATGGAGGGGATCATACCTAGGGATTCTTGGGGACACCGTGAACCTGTTATGGTTTTAAATTGATGTCAAAAATCATATAGGGGATTTCACCCTGGATTGTTTGAGGACACTATAAACAGACTGAAAACAATTATCCAGGGAAAGGGGATCCCACTCAGGTCCCCTAGTTGTTAGAATGAACCTCATCCATATCTCACCACCATGTTCGGTACTATTAATATGACTTTGTACTAAATAATACAAAAATTTCCCACTAAGTATTGGATACTATACATTATTATACTAACACACTACAAGGCTAACTTAAAAAATTATTGATCAACTAACATTGTGTGATAGTAATGATGATAACTTGAACCCTACCTAAGGAGGATGAAATGATACTATGCCCCAATCCATCCTCCCAGATGGATACATTAACTGTATAACTGATCATTCTATAGAGGGGATGACAATCCAGTATGACAGATATAATTACGCATTTTACCCTCAACGGAATGGAACAAGGGAACCCAGTCATGTGATATTGATCCATAAACCACTATGATATTTATATCTCAAGAATCACATTATGACACATATTTAACACCATAACCATGGAAACAATCACGTTCCGTTCAAATAATGGCTCAGGGGTGGATACTCACAGAACTCCATCTATGTCCTGATAATATAGATGCATGAGTGGATGATATCTAAGTCGATTTGAATGCTTGTATCGAAAATTAAAAACGTTTATTTGAAATTTCAGCCACAACCATGTCCCTTCATGGTACTCAGTATGTATAACGATTAGAAATGGTATATACCCATTGTTACATAGTGGTTGACCTCTTCTTAATCTCATGTTATTTCCTCGCTGGCAAATAAACTATATGGCTATGTATCAATATAGGGAATGTAACATTGGTACATGTTGTGTTCCTATAAAAAGGAGCCAATATCATTTCCTTTCACATTCATGTGTACCAGAACCACATACATAAGAGATTTAGGTATGTAAATCAACTACGACCATGTCCCCTTAAATGGTGTTCCTTCTAATGTCTTGAGCCACATGTCCTAGTCTCATTACATGATGTATAAACCAAATACCAAATGTGTGCAACCAAAATAATTGTATTCCCAAAAAAATAATAATACATTGTTTGTTATTCAGCCCTAAACATCTTGTGATCAGGATCACTAAAAAGTAAAACACAGTGACTATCCTGAAACCCACAATTTCAACATGAAACCCATAGATCTACCCCAAGTGGAGATTTAACTATCTAACTAGTTATATGAGAACATATAACAACAGTAAATTTTATATGAGGAAATAAATATCTTAATACATCCTTCCTCGGGGAGAAATGTAAAATTATAAGGTACAACACGACTATAGAATGTTTTTGTACTTAGTTGACTGATGATCATGGTAAAAAATAGGGACATATATTGCCTCTTTTCACAGTTTGGCCTCAAGAAATCAACTACACAATGAGGTGATATTCCATCTCTTATACTTTGCATGATAACCATTGTGGGAGTTGGTATACTACATAATTTATTTATAAATAAACATACATATCATCATATATTCCGCTAACACACCCCTCAATTGGGAACCAAATGATTTTTTTGACAATCATTCCATAAAACCAATGTTACAAACTCAACCACAATTTTATTTTTGTAATCTGAAACTCTCTTATATATTTATATCACATTTTCAAAAAAAATACATGCAGTGTTATATAATAACAAATATATTCAATATCTCTACACTAAGGATCTCCAGGAACCAAAATACTTTTCGAATCAACTCATTTATATTGAAATAATCTTATAAATATTCAAAAATATTCTTTGGACAAAATATGGTTATTATAATCTCGCTAATTTATGGATTCTTTTATAGAAAACGTAATTTCTTGGTATAAGTGGGGAAACTGAGCACTCAAATTAGACTCCCTCGAAACAGATCTCTCCAGAGTGTTCTTGTGCTATTTGAAGTCCTGAAATCAGGTGAATAATAAACCCATGACGGTCCACTATGGATAGATACCAATATCATAGAGGTATCTGGAAAATACACTTCTTAACTACCATCCATCATAAATTAGTTCACCATCGTGTAAAGAGTAATTCCCCTGTATCCGTAGAAAATATAGGTGAAAAACATGAATCACCTAGACTAAATATGAATATAGGGTCTAACAGTAAATGAACCCAAAAAATATTCATAGATACCCACATAACTCTGTATTCTCCATACTCCAATGGATGAATTCCACCTTATATGTCAATTTCAAGATCCAAGACTAAACCCACAATCATTGTCTCTTACTTGATCTATCAAGTATATAACATCCCTATAAGGCCTCTAGATAATGGTCTCAAGGGGTAATATGATGATGGTGGACTGATAAATACAAAAAACATCAATGTAAACATGAAGCATGTTCTCCATAAACAAAATGGTTCTCGTTAATGGGCACAACCACCCCTATCCTGATTGTTCATCTAACTTAATGAAACCTCCATAGAACTACTTTTCAAAATGTGACTTGTATAATCATCAATACTCATATGGTATAATTACTCTCCATACACATAAAATCAACCAATACATTTTTATATTTCCATCAATCCATTAAATACCTCCAAACCAAAACCCACTATCAAAGCCTTCCTATCTCACTGAAAATGATGTGGGTTAACCAACAATAGATATATATATATCATGTTAAATAAAAAATAACGAAAAACTAAAAATATTTCAACTACATCATTACCTCACTAAAAATTGTGAATATGACCGCTAATTATGGGGATCTATTAAAATAACCACACCCTATAGTGGCTCTAAATCTAGGACAACCCAACCTCTATCTATTCATTTATAACTCACACGTCTTAGCAGACATATCATAATATATGGGCCTCTATAATCTTGACCAATCTCTACACGAGGTCCCCTAGATTCTCGTACTCACTGAGCATGTCATGAATTCATCCTCGACTGTCTTGTAAGAATCATTGGTGCTATAGAATATAGAATGAAAATGATGAATAATATCATGAAATGATCGATATATGGAGAAGGACCTAGTGTTGGAGTCTCTCATTCTTCATTAAATTGAACACAATTATACTCATTTATACTCACATGAACATACAAGTCACCCCCTTTTACAGACATCCTACTTCATATAATCTCCTGAAAAAAAACTGGAATCATTCATTATTCCTTTCACAATATAGGGGTAGTCCATTGAGATAATATATGTAGAAGTATAAATCATACATTAGATGTAATCCTAAAATTTCTTCCTGAATACATCATCAAATCTACCATCACTAAATAGACGTAAAATTTTTCAGTATCACATATTCCATGGACATTCATAGTCAACTAATAAAAGGCAGTTATACCCACCATCACATGAGGTCATCCAACTATTATTTGGATCACACCCTGAGAATATAGGAAAAATATATCTCACATGGTGTAAAAATATCCATATCTCTAATATAAAACCACATGAACATGGATGGTAGGATTATTATCAATAATGTGTATCACAATCTCTATATGAAGATTATATGAGAGTTTGTATCTTCTAAATTTGGATCACACTATCAATAGATATGTATGAACTTTGATCATCTCTTATGACACATCCATGAAAAATGGAAGAGAAAAAAGTATCAACTAGTATTTCATGGACTCTAAAAGGAAATACATTAATATAAAAGTGGCCCATGACCTAGTGCTATAATTGTTAGGGTATTAATATCACATGAAACACCCCAAACCACACTCAATACTATATTATCGAATCTAGTTTGAAAAAAATATAATTCATTGCATTTTCATTATATTTTCCAAAACACATAACTACTACTACACATTTTCACCAACATCCCTTAAAACAAAACTCGAAGCAACCAGTCCTCTTCACTATCAATCAAACCATTTCAAGTAGCACTAAATCGCGATGAAATATATGTATCACGATAAAATAATGTTTCTCAAGGGGGTGTTTCTGTACATATTATGAGTCCAATTCCACATTACACATCACTATCACAGGTCTCTACATACACCGTAGGTCACCATAGTGAGTCCTTGAAAAACAGTTGTATAAAAATAATATCCCAAAACTCAAATGAACAATACTACTAGAAAATTAGAAAGGATCCAGATCATATATATAATAACCCTTCAATCCTTATTGTCACAAGAATAATTGGGATGCATCTTTCCCCACCCCTATAACGTAGATTTCATAACATGGAGAGGAACACCTAGGGGTTGTGGTGGATACAAATCACACCATCATACACTTGCTTCTACTCCCCATGATCCTCAGCCACATACACCATCATGTGGAACACTGTTCTTTTATCAATTTTTCTTCCTAAGAGGTGCATCAATTACCTCAAACCCAGAAGTATAATGGGATGTAATATATCATTTAATATTTCAAATTTCATCTCAAGTTAAACACGTCCTCTAACATAGTTGAAAAAACTAGGTTGGGATACATGACCCATATAAACTCCATCTTAGAAACGACGAAAAAACAATTTTTTCACATCAATGTCAGTAATTATATCATTTTTACCAACTAGAATGGTTTCAAATCCAAGGATTCGAGCACCAAATATCATAATTTAGTCATATAAAATTAATTTGGATACAAAATCCCACATGAGAACTCCCACATAAGTGGGAATTCATAGAGATATAAAAAATCCATGATATCCTATTGTAAGCCCTAAATATTGGTCTATTCTTGGAAAGAATATCTCTAAACCTATCTATATTATATCTAGGGTGGTATTTGAATATAAAAAAATATCCGTATAATATTATTCTACCCCACCAAAGCTGTATAATCTATTGGATATGTACTGATCTCAACATGGATGTGTATAACACTTCCCTGAATAGACACACAAGAATTTTCCTAGTGAGAATTGTCTAATAATGCTTTAGTGTCACCAGACTCCACCATCGACTAGTATAGACATAAATAAGACTTCAATATAGTAACACCATCTAATTGATAAGTATCCTCATAAGGTTGAAAACATGTGTGACTGTTTTATGATATTCATCAGCTGCCTAGAGGACATGCTTACTTTGATACATGGGTGGTGTCAAACTCTAAAACTCATGAATATCAGTCATCAAGAATTCATCCTCAGTTGGTACTTATCAATCTAAATACCACACAACATGTAGTTTCATGACTACAAAACAACCCAAAGGCATCACCTATTATACATAACCCTACACTAATGCTTCATCCCTTTGTAGAATATCAACACAATCCTTCGATGGAACCATAGAATGATGCCATAGCAATGGAATCCTAAAATTAAATCGATAGGTAGTATATTGAAATAGTATATATAGACTATTGACTCAAGAAATACATTGAAACCAAAACATATTCGTATAATTTGAGTGTATTAATGAATCACTAAATAATGAATCTATATGTAAGAATTTAAAAATAATGTAATCTTATTATTATTTAATTGATTGTTGAATTTTTTCACTAAATCTACAGTTTCCTGTGAGAATTATTAACTCAAAACATGATAACACTATATCCCTAAATCCCAAACGGCACACATAGCTAGAAAACTCCTAACGCTAGTAATAAAGAAGGACATTCTCTGATACTACATTCTCATAGCCTGATATATTGAGTCCATTTTATCTGTTGATGCAACATGTGTGACTAGCCTAATCCCAGCTCCAATAAGACAGGGGAGGGAGACTAGTTTTGAGTCGTTATATGAAACCCATGAGAGTCCATATACAATATAACCAGTATTTATGCACACACATCCATTTCCCCACAACAGATCAATGATAACTATATTAATAATACCAAAATTAAAAAATGCATCGATCAAATAATTAGCGTGTATAAAATGTACTAAATTTATGGAAAAGGTTAACAAAATGTCCATCAGAAAATATAAAATAACATATCCTTATTATAAGGAGGGGATTGAAATCAATTCAAACCATCAGAACACACCTCGTTTTGTATATCCTACAATGTTTCACTTGTTTTGGGTCCTCCTAGGTTGTAACTGAAAGCCCAATCATCTACATATCAATTGAAATTTTAGGGTAGATCCAATTCTTATTTGTGAATAACTATACAGAGAACGCACCCTAAAATCAAAAAATATTAGTGAATAACTAAAAGGATATAGGTCACTCAATTTCATTCCAAAGGACAACATAAGAGATTAATGAAAATCCATCTTGATAATTACACAGATGAACATGACTAGTCATATAACATACACATGGTGTTTAAATTATCAATCATTTCAATGAATCTGTGATAAACTCAAATATTATCATCTCATTCTCGATGTATAATTGAACGAACAATAATGTCTTCTCTTGGACTCTACATGAGGCTAAAGCATATCCTTCATAGAGGATATGTCAGTCAACAATCCATGACAACCCATATGGAACTCATGAAACATATATAAGTCATTGTGTATATATATAACACCCCTGATCGAAATAGTCTATCAAATCATAGTCATTAGGTATCAAAACGCATATAGAACATCTATTTCATCCATTATGGAGTACATCTGAGTGAATGAGTTGTTTTTATGGAATTGATAAATGTTTCACTGGACATAGAGATTCATTATACTCAGCTATGGGATCTCACCCATGTCTCATGGGGGGACTCTAATAAACATTCTAGTGCCCATAAGTTAACATAGATCATATGTTGTGTCACTTCTATGTTCGCTAGGGGATATCAGAATCCCAGTTGGAAACTTCAAAGATATCATATTTTGTGTAGGGATGTCACCATAGACCACTATGTGAGACCATGAAAAATACCATAAAACATTAATTCTATTATAGTATATGGGATCTCACCCATGTTTATATGTAAATACATTGGGCGCAATTCATATCTGACTCGCAATTTGGGGGTCATATAAACAATTATGTTAAAAAACTGATGGACCCCCCTCTCACTATGTAGTGTACCATATACATAATGATACACAAACCCTACTGGGATATCCTATAAGATAATATATTCCACCATTTTTATGTTTTCATTCAGTTTACATAAATAAAATATATGGAGAGATATATTATATATGATCCCACCCCATACTCTCAAAGGGGTACAAGAAGTCTATATGTGCTCATCTGGTATAGGGGATTAGAATCCAATACTAAGGAGGAAATTCCAAACTATATATTGATAGGAATGGACCATGGTAATTTAATAAACCAATATTTTATTCACATTAAGCTATAATATGTCTCTTGCAACTATATAATCAAGCCACATCCATCAATCTAAAACCATTTCCAACATCACCTTCTACAAGTAAAACCACTCATGATAAGATACCAATGAGACACAATAGGAGTCCTCTTAATATAAATAAATGAGGTTGAAGTATCTAAGGGGATTAAATGGTGTGTATCTCCACTATATTGTGTGTATCACAAAATAGGACCCTATTAATTTACCATCTCAGTACTCGAAAAGTATAATGAGTATATTCATTATGTACTTTATGTCACTTGTTTTACGAACTCATGTGAATGCTTCTGAGTGTCCACACTTACACACAATGTGACTATATATTTCACAATTAATTTTTTGTACCCTTGGTAAATGTTCTATTACTCATTACCATCACATGCCTATGCACATTCCATTGGTTGTATACATAGCTTGACTATACTGAATATCTATTTATGTAAATCAACACGGCCACATCCCAATCCTTGTAATTATTGACATGGATTAAATTTCATGATGTGTGAACACTACATAGTTTGTACCACTAGTACATGGAATATATTCTATTACACATAATTTTAGCCAAATGGGAGGAACACACATCATGTTTTCCTATACAATTTGCCGTGTTATTAATATTTTTGAATGGGAAACTACTACGAGGCCCCTAAAACACTAATTCCCACTTAATACCCATAGTCCTACAACTAATGGATATCTATTAATCATTTTTTTCCTTAAATGACTTCAAAAATTCATAAATTAAGATAGAAATGTGAATATCATAATCCTATCTACCTCCAGGTGGAATTCTAAACCTTCGTGTCCAATAAAATTCTTGGAGGTTTCATCACCTCAATCAAATGAGGATCAATGTAAGAAAGGATCAATAGTTCATCATATCCTCATTTTGACATTTTTTCATCTATAATACATTTTATCGATCATTCCTATAATATTTCATACTAGAGGACTATATTGTATAATGTATAAATGTGTAATTATTTTTAAATAATATATTTTATCTTCAAAAAACCTACCAACATTCAGCCTCCAACAATCACCTGGCCCCAAAAAACATTATATAGTAAATTGGGTGAAATATGCATTCTGAACTCCAACAAAACCTTATATTTTTACTCAACAACTCTTCCCATGAATTAAACCACATTTCTAGAAAAGAAACCGCACATACGTGATATTAAATATCAAATATTTTTAATATCATGACACTAATGTACAATGATCCTGAGAATCCCAGACCAAATTAGATCCTAAGTACATAAATATGCCATGAAATATTCAGAATTATTAATTAGTAACACATTAGTTGTTACATTTATCATGAAATAATTCAACGTTTTAAGGGAAGATGTTAAAATTAACATTATTAAGTAAATTAATATTTCATAGAGAAAACACTATGGATCTGTTATAGAGAACCATGGGGAAGATATTTGGGATGAAAAAAATATTCTAAACAAAAATACTAATGTTTTCTGGTGTTTTTTATGATTTTCATGATCAGAATAGATTAATAAGTTTTAATAAGTTAGAGTATGAGGCACAAATTTATAATTGAGATTATTGGAAGAATGTAAATTTTCATTGTTACTAAGTAATGGTTAGACACATTTTTATATGAAATGGATTCAAAATGGAATGTATTTAAAGATGAAAAGTTTAATGTGTAAATAATACCTTGTAATATGGTTCCAGAAAATTTTAAGACATTTTATCCCAAATAGTTTTAGGATAACTCCAAAAAGTCATATCTTAACATTAATGAAGAAGATTTTTTAATGTTCAAATTAATTATGAAAAATTATAAATATTTTCTCATTATATGATTTTAAATAGTTTTTCCAAATATGGATTCAATTTTATCAAATTTAATTCTCATAAGTGGAAAATTATAATTTATAAAGAATCCAACAAAACATAGGGAAAACAGTTTTTAAAAAAATTAAGTTGTCAAATATAAGATGAAATTGCATTAAATACATGATAAGTGATATTAATTATATGGATTGAAGTTAATATATTTATAAATATAATATCTAAAATTTCTTTAAACATGATATTATTAAATAATATTTCAATTAATTAAAAATGGAAGACTTTATACATTTAAAAATTGTATTCCAAAAATATCACATTTTACCTATAAATAAAATTATGATTATTTCTTCCACATTGAAAATTAATAAGTGGTTAATTATGTTAATCATTAAGATTATTATAAATTAATATATTACTATTTTAATAAGACATTTTTAATTATTCATATTATATTTTTTCTTATGTGATGATTTCAAAAAATCATCCATTAATTATTTTTACAAAATACGGTTAAAAAAGAAATTCCACTAATAAAATTATAATTTGTGGTCTAGAGGATATTTAATTTTTAATTTTTTTTATTAAGATTGAATGTTCAATTGATAAAATTTATCTTTCTATGTTAAAAAAAGTCATCCCCTATCAATTCCGGATGACAGAATAAAATTTCAAATTGGTAATTGTAGATGATAATAGAATTATATAAATAATTAAAATCCAATAGGATGTGGATAATTTATGATCCCCATAAATTATACATAATATATACATCAATTAGAAATTCATAAGTCCATCATCCACTAATAAATTTACAGTTTTCACTGATAATAAATACTTTACTATAATTATTATACACGCATTGACATGTTATACCCATTGTATAATGATTTTTGATATTCATCCCCACGTAATATTATTATATAAACATATTATTATTTTATTAATTATTAATTCATTTAATCATATTCAATATTTTTATTCATTAATATAAATTAAAATTGATTTAAAATATGATTCATAGAACAAAATTTTTTATGTCATATACATCCTTATAATAATATTCATTACCAGATTTGAACTACATTAATGTACAAAAAAATTATTCATATGTTATGGGTTTCATTATGTTTTTTAATAAAAAAATTTTAAAAAAAATTAAAAATAAAAAGCAATTAATGAAATTATAATCCCTATTTTTTTATAGAATGGTTCAATTTTTTGGTGAACCTACTCCAACAAAAATTTGTTGAAAAATAAATTACAAAGCATGAGAAAAAAATATTTCAAGAACAATAAAGGAATTGTGCTCATATAGAATAGGATATTAAATATGGGTAGTGTTATGGTCATCCCCATAATCTAGATCACATATACCCTTAGTAGATTACTATTATGACTTCAAATTCTTCAAAAAGAGAAGCAAAGAGTACTTTTCACTAGGATTAATCTTGTACTTAGTGAGATCCATTGAATATGTCCTAGTAGGCTGGTCTTCACTATCCGAGTAATCTCTACCACATCCATGTCCACTGTTTTTCAGATGTCGTCCTCACTTCAATTTTTTCATTTTCATCCAATTCCCCACTAGTTCAGTGAGGGGATTCTCTATATAGAAATAAATGACACATGAAGTATCAGCCACCTTATCATACACAATTGTATCATTCTTAATAAACTCCATTCTAACCACAAAAGTTGATGGATGATTTTCAGTATATTGTTTAATAATAATATCAATGGATTTTGGGGAATCATTATCCCAACATCACTCTCCTACATTAATCTCCCCATCAAAAATCACATACCATAATTTATTTTTACCAGTGCACTAAATTTCATGAAAGGATGCTTCCTCCACCCTCCTAGTGTAATTTGGATGTTGTCCAGAGGTTCCATCTAGTTGTCCATCCTCTTCACATCAATTTCTAGAATCTAATAGTTTATCTCAATCAACTTCCACATTTTGTATCTATCCATGCCCAATATCAGCATTTAAGGATATTACATCCCAAGCATGATCCTTCCCACCAACCTTGGTGGTGTGATTTTTATTTTTCTTTAAACACATCTGTGAGTCATTCCCACATGGGAGAAAAACTCACAAACAAAAAATTTCTTTCATTTAGGAATTTCATGCTCAATTATATAGAATTATTAATAAAATTTTGGTATTTTTCATTCATATTTTGCAAATAAACATCATTATCATCAGTAGACATAAAAACACAGTCCACCAAAGTTTATTTCAAATCTACATCAACAAAAAAGCGGGAAAAGTTTCAAAATCTTGATGTCTCTGTTACATTTTCAATTTTGATTGGAACAACAATTTGAAATTCAATATCATACTGTATCATGAATATAATTAATCAATAGGGTAACTTTCTTAATATAATAACACTAAATTAAATAAATTTAATATTTTGAATTTATAAAAACTAAATCCATATATCTCTATGTATTTATATATCTATATTATTCACATGTACTATTTATAGTTTTCGAAGAAGCAATTTTTTATTTTATTAGATAAATATCTTTGATATCTGATTGAAACATATAATCAAAATTCATTTCACGAATATTCTCAATGGTTCTGCTCTAGTATCCAATATTATGTGGTTACAAGGACAAGACACCGTAATATTCATTTTATAATAACAATTACACTTTCCCCAAAAATATTATATATTATTTTTTCCCACCTAATAATATCGTTATCATTTATTTAATTAAGGTCTTGATAAATTTGATCCTTATTTGAATGTATCATTAACATATAATTTAATGAATGTTTTTATATTTATTCTTACCATGAATATTATACACATGACATTTATAATTTATTTAATATAATTTATAGTTAGTTAATTGTCTATATCATACACAAATAAAACGAATCTTATGAATATTAATTACATTATTAATTTAAATTCAAATCACATGTAATACATGATATTTTAAAAACGTTATAATGGAAAATATTATATATATATATATATATATATATGAATTTTAGCAACATGTAAATATCACCAATTCATAATAGACCATATGTATAGGAGTATAGGGCATGTTATATTCCACACATCAGTTATCAAGAATATTGATATGTAGAATTTCCATTTAGGAATGTGATAACAATGTCAATCATTCAATCAATAATTCATGAAAAAAATAAATTAATTTTATATAAAAATGATATATCATGAAAATATATATTATTATAATAATAATTTTATATATTTATCATTTATAATGGGTGGATCATATAATATCTTTTGGGTTTCTATGATACGAACACTTAGAATGAAATTTATGTATTAATATAATCCATCTGTTTTCATAAAACATACTAAAAAAACTTAAAAATAAACAACAAAATAACAAAACATATTAAATTGTATATAAAATATTATATAAATGATGAATTATTGTATTTAAACCTCCTTAGTTATCCATAGATATCCTTAATTAAAATCATATATGTGTCTTAATTTATCTGTCTTAGTGATTCTAGTATCTCCCCACAGGTAAACAATTGAATATTGAATGATATAAAAACTCTAGAAACAGTAGGATGAGAAAACGTAGTAACTTCCTCAGATTAAGAAATATAGAGAATAATACACCTCATTTTCATTATCTTAATTTATTGAATAATTAAAAACTTTCTCCATTATATTTATAGGAATTGTATAATTAAATATACAATAAGAAATGACCATTCATAGAAAACCATGGTTGGAGGAATAAATTACATCCCAATGATATTTGGAGAAATAAAAAGCATATAAAAGTGGACTTAATTCTTAGATCACCTTGCAGTAATATAAATGGGACCATTTTTTATGGCTGATTTACAACTGGACCCTTTCCTAGAAGGCCTTTTTTGTAATGGGGCCACGTCCCATCACAAATAGTTTTCCCAATATTATTTTAAAATATCATTTCTGATAGACATTCATGAAATGTCTCATCAAAAACATTTTTCTATTTATTATTTTAAAAATGTATTTTCAATATTTTTTCCCTTCACAAAAGGTCATGTCAAAAATAACAAAATTTTTTAAAAAAATAAATTAAATAAAATAATATTATTAATAAAAATGATATATTATTAGAAAGTAACAATAATATTATTTCGAAAAATAATAATAATAATTCTAATATAAATAATATAAATAATATTAATATAATAAAAATAATAATAAAACTCTATTAATATTAATATAACAAAAAAATATAAAAAATTAAAATATATTGTTATTAATATTATTAATATAATATTAATAATAATATTAAAATTAATCAAATAATTATGTATATTCTAGTAAAGTATTAAAAAAATAAAAAAATTATAAAAATGTAATGTTCATGAAAAAATAAAATATAAAAAAAACTAAAATAAATAAATATTAAAAAATATTAATAAAATTAAATAATGTTATAAAACAATTAATAATTAAATAAAAAATAAAAAATGAAATAATTTTCATTTTATAAAAAACAAACTATATTGAAAATTAATTTGGTAATTTAAAATAAAAACTGCATTCAAAAATTTTTTCATAAAAAAAATATCACAGAGTGGGAGGGTTCAATAGAGGAGCTGGGGTGGTGGAAGGAACTCCATACCCAAACCACATGTCAATTGTTACATGTACTCTATCTGGTAATGTAGTAGCTGCTTCCATAGGCACATCTTCTCATACATTAGATTTTGTTATCATCAAATCACTTCTCATGACTACTCCTACCATTAGAATATCTCCTACAACATCCATGGATGCATCTTCTCCAATACCCTACGCATCTTCCCTATATGATCACTCTGAGTTTGTAACGGATCCAGATACTATGTATTTGATAATGATGACTGTTTCTGAGCCCCTCTCGAGCCGGACGCCAACATTATAGAGGTACGATAAAAACACCAAGGTGTCAATTGAGAGCTGATGCCAATTGTGAATAATTATTAATTAATTAAAATTATTAAAAATGTATTTTGAATCAATTCTAATTTATCAAAATCACTTCATATCAATAATAATTCATCCAAATTATTACTAGTGAATCTTTTTATTACTAAATAATAAAAATTATAACTAATTAATCCTAATTATTAATAATTAATCAGATTTATGACTAATTAATCCTATTTATTTCTATTTATTAAAATTTATTTCTATTTATTACTACTTATTACAGTTAAATACTTTTTATATCTATTTATGGATAATTATTACTAATTAATACTAACTATAAATAATTATTTCTAATTATTCCTTATTTTTTCTATTTATTTCTTATTAATGCTAATTATATATAATTAACACTAATTAATATTATTTATCACCAACTATTCTTAATTATTACTAATTATTCTAAATTATTACTATTTCCTCATTAATATAAATATTTATATTTAATTATTCCTATTTATTACAAATATTTCCTATTTATTTCACATTATTACAATTTATTCCTATTTGTTTCAATTTATTCCAACGTATTTGGATTATTCTAATTTTACAATTATTTATTACTTCCTATTTCTAATCAATATAAATAAATTCAAATTATTACTAAATAATACTATTTATTTTAAAATAATCCTAATAAGTACTAATAAATTTTAATTGTTTCTAATTATTACTTATTATTACTTATTAATTCATACTATTTCTAATTATTCCTTATTATTATTAATTAATTGTAATTATTAGAAATTAATTATATTAATTATATTTTATTACTAATTATAACTAATTATTTCTACTGAATCCTAATTATTAATAATTATTCATAATTATTAGTAAATATTTTTAATTATTACAAATTAATCCTAATTATTGTAATTTAATCCAAACAATTACTGATCAATACGAATAATTCATTATTCTTATTAATTATTAAAACTATTTTCAAAATATTTATAATTATTATTATTTATTACTAATTAATATTTATTAATGATAATTATTTCTATTTATTACTAATTATTAATATTTGTTACAATGTATTCTTAACTATAACTAATTATCCCTAATTATTAATAATTATTTCTAATTATTTCAAATTAATCTTAATTGTAACTAATTATTCATTATAATTTCTAATTAATCATAATTATTACTAATTAATCATAATTATTACTAATTAACTAGTTATTACCATGTAATTATATTTATTAATAATTAATCTTATTTTTTACTAATTATTCATATTTCATACAAATTAATACTATTTATTAATAATAATTCATATTTAATACTATTTATTCCATTTAATTTATATTAATCTCTATTTATTACTATTTATTATTAATTATTACTCATTATTACTAACAACTACTAATTATTACTAATTATTTCTAATTAATATAAATTATTTCAAATTAATCATAATTAATCTTAATTATTTATAATTTTTTCTAATTAATTTTAATAATTAGTAAATAAACATAATTATTACAAATTATTCATAATTAATACTAATTAATCATAATTACTACTAATCATTCCTAATTATTATTAATTAATACTCATTATTTGTAATAAATCATAATTATTAAAAATTCATCTGAATTATTACTAATTAATACCAATTATTACCAATTAATCACAATTATTACTTATGAAGACTAATTATTACTAATTAATCCTAATTATTATAAATTAAAACTAATTATTACGAATAAGTCATACTTATTTCTAATTAATCAAAATTGTTACTAATTATTCCTAATTATTCCTAATTTGAAATATTTAATCGTAATTATAACTATTTATTACAATTTATTACTAATTATTCAAAATCAATACTATTTGTTGCTATTTATTTGTAATAATTCTTAATTACACCTAAGTATTATTATTTATTTTTAATTATAGCTAATTATTACTAATTATAACTAGTTTTGAATATTTATTTTCATTTATCACAAATTATTAACAATTAGGACTAACTATGAATATTTATTATTATTTATAAATGATTATTTTAATTTAATACTTCTTAATGCTACATTTTACTAATTATGGCCAATTATTACTAAATATGACTAATTATTAATGATTTTTAATAATTTTTCTAATTAATAGTAATGACTATGAATTAATAATAATTAATATAACTGTAAATTAATAAAAATTAAAATTAATCTCAGATATTCTAGAAATAAAAAATTCAAAATAAAATAATCTCTTTCTAATTTAATTTAATTATAGAAATGTAACAATAATTTTAACAAATGTCATATAAAATGAATTAACAAAAAATATAAGAAATAGATAAATACCATAAAACTGAATCATTCGAAGGATTTAAGCTACGAATATTGCTCTGAATTATAAATATTTATCTTAGAAAATTTTTATGACGGAAAATGTTAGATGAGAGGGAGAAAGGATTGGTGAAATCAGTGGAATGAGAGGAAAAATAGATGGGGTTATATATATGTATGATTTGTTTTGACAGGATTATTTGTAATGAGATTACCATGGAAATTAATAATATTTCTGATCGGTTCTGTTAAAATACAAAGGCGTGTTTTAATTAGGGGTGGTGGGAAAAATGGTATTTTCAACTAGTCTCATACCAAATACCATCATGCTGACATACTATTTTCGATGGGAAGTCAATCCTATTGAGAATACTTAAAAATGCCTCTAGGAATTGGTGACATGCTCTTATTCCCGTCACGAATACCCTCCTAGGGGTTTGGCGTGAAACTCTCACCAAACCATTTGAAATGGGTACCGTCTACTCATTGAAATTACAACTTTATTTGCGATTGGTATAGGGTCTGGTCACAAATAATTTGTTTTTTCGTAGTGTTTTGTGGGGGGATTTATGCATCCCTACATTAGAATGAGGTTATTAAATTAGGTGATTATATAAAAACAACTAATGGATTTACTAATTTCACTCATATAAAGGTCCTTGGAACCTCATTAATATATGATTAAAATTTCATTTGGTATTATACAATTTCTCATGTTCATGTATTAATCATCTAAATATCCAATTAATTATATAATAATTATACATATTTTTTTTAAATAACTATAATTTAATTATATATTTCAATAGTTCATAACTAAAATCATATTTCTAATTAAAATAAACAACAAAATTCTTACACATTGTCTATTAACATTTTTCTGAAAATGAAAAATAGCATTGTCTTACATATATCCCCAAAGACCCTGTTTAATGTTTAAAAAGATCCTGATTATTATTCAAAATCATAAACTAATTATGTTGTCTAAAAATATTCTATAGATTCTAACATTTGTTGTTTTGTGCGTCCAATCCACCATATCTCTGTAAGTAATGTTCAGTTTCCCATGATACCTATATTAATCATTTGAGGTAGAAAATATTAATCATGCACATTAGGTCCCTATATTAGAGTTCTTAAGAAAATTAAATTATATATAAATACTCAACATTTAAGTATCTTTTCATGGTAATTCACTATGTAAATATTTTATTTTTGTAGATTATATCTTGAATTTTCATATGGGAAGATACATTCCAGCTTGGTCAGAAAAAGCATTCTATTTAATAAATATCATATCTAATCAACTTCAATAAATTTTTTAAAAAATTAATTTAGTTATGTATCAATAGATGAAACATCTATATTAAATATAATATTTCCTAAAATAAATTCAATGATTGATATTTTATTTTCTTTTAACTGATACCAATGACACTTATATGAAATTCTATTTTCTTGTATATTAAATATGTTAATATGAAAAAAATTCATCTGATTTATTTCTCCTGAGTGATTAAATATAGACCAACAAATGTGATCCATCGAAAAATTATCTTAAAATATATTCATAAGATATTATAATGTACTTTAAATAAGGAAATAATGATAATTTATACATTCAATGTGTAATTACCATACAAACCACATGTTTTTCACTATTAATATAAATTAATGATAAATTGGATTCAATTTATTTACATTACATGAATTTCAACAAGGGAGTGAATTTTGATTGAATTTTTTGAAAAAATACAAATATTAAATCTGTTTATTGATAATAGAAATATGTAATTCTGATCTCAATAATAATGAAAATGACTCACATGACTCTAACATCATTAAAAAAACATTTGATATCATTAATATAGACCATAAACATAAATTAAATATATTTGGGTTTTTTAGAAATATATTATTATTAAACCCATATTTGTATAATTCATATCGCTTTAAATCAGAATCATATCATTAATACAAATCTTTTGGTTTTTAAATAAATTAATATAAATCACTAATTATATACTGCATTTTAGTTCCATTATAAAAACGTATAAATCTATCCATATTATAAATTTATTATTCATTATTGAGCACTAAATATAGGAATTTATTTTGACATCCATTTTCAAGGTCTTAAATTACCTTTTGATTTTCACAAACACGAATAAATAAAGAGAATTTTTCATTTTGATATGTGAAAATATCTCTTCCACATTAATTCAATATTAAGTATATTTTTATTGAAAAAAATATATCAGTAAATAAAAATTAATAACTCATACAATAGAGACTAGGAAAAACTAGAAACAAAATCAATTTAGATGAAAAAAAATGTATCCCATGAAATTATAGTATAAGTCAACTTTAATGGGAAAGGGAGGCCATTGAGGAATAAGAAAATCTCAACATCAATAGTCTACTCATCATGCGTAATATATGAATCTTCCACTATATTTATTTTTCTCTAATTTTGTAGATATTAGATCACTCCCCCACCTTCAAATTGTAAGGCCCCAACATATAGATGCTCAACAATATGGTTGATTTTGGATCTCTCATTTACATTTTGAAAATTGTAGCACCAAAGTAAATAGTATTAAGTATAATACTCCAAAAATTATATAAGGAGTGACGCAAAATAAACCCTTTTACATAGATAAAATATGTGATCTATGACCATGTATCTATGAAATCATTAATATAAAAAGTATCTCTCATCATGAACATTTCAAATCACTACTATAATATTATTACAACAATGATCATTAATCAATATATATATATATACACTTGATCCATGATTACTATATAACTACATATTCAAATAAATGAGGATTTTCATGACATAACAATAATTTCATCCCAATTTCATGAACCCCCTTTGTCTTATTGTGTTATGAATTTTAACCAATGATGTACCATTGATCAATTTAATCCTTATGCTTCATCATTAATTTTAGTTTTTGTGAGTGGGTGACCTATAATCAAAATTATATCCCGCTTCTATTTCAGAATCATCCTCCTTTGATATATATGAATATTAACTAAATATAGATTCATTTTTATAGTCATCATTATGAATTTATTCACGTATTGGTCCATTTTATAGGTTTCCATATTTTATTTTGATCAATATCCTAATATTTATTTCAATATATTTTTATCCTTGGATAAAATATATTATAATTCATGAACATGGTAGAATAATTGTTGGGAATTTTTTTTCTAAGAAAAGTCATTAATTTTTTTAGTAATAAACTTAAAGGCCACCTCAAATTAGATTAATTTTTTGTGTTACATATTTTATATATAATATATATATATATATTATATTTTAGGGTAATAACATCTGAATAATTTTTTTCATCTAAAGGATGTCTAAAATGGAAAAAAAAATTCACAGTTTTCTTATGGGAGGTATTTTTTTATAATAGGTATAATCTATATTATTGGGTTTTTGGATTCACAGTAATAATATTTTTTGTTTTTAATTAAAAATTAAGTTCATTAAAATATAATCTGAAACAGATATTATAAATATTTTTTATATAATTTTACAAAGATATCATGGTTAGCTTAAGAGTTTTGATCACGATGAGTCCATGCACTTGATTCATCCCCTATTAGCGAAACAATTAAACTATTAGGCATTAAGAAATGGGCCAAATAGGGAGGTGTTCTCCCTATATGGAGTATATATTTGATCCCCCACTATTTTAATGGGAAGAATATCAACCTGTTACATAAATATTATTTCTAATAGAGTAGGATGTGATTACATGTATTTTAGAGGTCAATTTTTGAGATTCGTAAATAAAGGAAATCATTTTATTGATTTAATCTAAATCATTTAGTAACATAAAATTATAATGAGATAGGTTAGTGTGTTTCTAATTTGGATAGCACAACTGTACACCTGTTAATGGTTCTTAATATAATTATTATCAATTTTTTTGTAGGCCCTGATATTTAATGATTATGTAGAATATTGTTAAGGATACCTTGATAGGGAAAGTGTGAAACCACTTGTTTAAGGATTAATATTATACAATGACATTATGGATTTTATTTAAAAATCCTTAAATTTGAAGGAAATTTTTTTCTTAAATACATTGAATATTACGAGTCTGTGGTTTCATACATCACCTGAATCTGAGGACCAGTGTACCAGAAATCAATTTCTGATGGTTGGTTCGGGTACGTTCAGTAAACGTACGTGCGCGTTTTTCTATCTTTTGATCTGGTGCTCATAATTGATAACCAAGGACACCAATGAACTCACAACGCCTGTATTCTCTTAAGGGGACCTTTATCGCAGTGGTGTTTTGTCGTATGTTGTATTTAAAATTTGGGGATTCATTGAGAATTAAATAAAATTGTTGCGTAACAATTTTATTTTAAGTGGAAGTCAATTATTCCAAAGGGAAGTATGGGTGGGGCCCACACCCCACCTAACATCCCATGGGAGGATATAACTAAGGGTGGTGGGGCCCACATGAGCCCCTAACATATAACCTCCACTAAACTCCCTTGAAACCCCCCATTTAACACCCCTTAGTAAATTTTAAACTACCCCTTTTAATGTGATCTCTTCGCCTCCCTCTCTCTCTATTAAATTTGGCCACCCCTTTTAATTAATTGATTGATATTAAATTAATTAATTAATGAGTTTGATTTTTTTTGAAAATTCTTGTGTGGATAAAAGAATAGCCTTAGATATTATTTTAGTTTGGCACTCATTGTGTTGAGAGAATTTTGGGAGATCTATTGAGAAATAGAAGAAGGGAGTTCTTCTTTCAACGAAGAGCCACCGATGAATGATGATCATATCCTTCGATCTTCAGCCATGCCAAAGGAGAAGGAACCATTTACCAGGAATGCCGATGACGTGCCATCCTTAGCCCCTTAATCCCCGAAGTCTATGAACGAACCTTATTTCGATTTAGGGGTGTGTTTTGATTGGATTAATGTTGAATGTTATTTCCTTCTTGTTTTGATTCTCTTTAAATGACTGCTACTAAACTACTCCGGAGAGACTGGGCCAAACTAACAAGGTCCAAATCCTCCTCCTTTATTGTGATTGTTGGTGGTTCATCGTGTTCTTCATGGGTGAAAAACAACGGATCGTAACGGGTTAGTTATGCAACATAAAGAACTAAAAAATTTACAAACCAACATCACGACGACCTAGCGATGGTGCGACGATGATAAAGGGTGACGGATCGGAACGGAACGGGATGGACCGTTCCTCGACCATTCTGAGAGTGGGAATCCAAAACGTGTTTTCGGAGCTGATCGGAATCCTGAAAACACTAGAATCGAATTCAGGACATCAGTGAGACCTAGATTCTGATGTTTCATGACAAACAAACTGGAGGAATGAATAAAAGGAATCAAGGGAGGTGCACTGGCCAGAGGTGTCATTTCTGGAAAATTCCAGACTACACGGCATGTACTCTTCGAGAACACGCTGTGCTCTGCGGGCATTCTAAAGATAAGGTTTCAGACGTTAGAAAGTTAACACACAGCATGTGACATCTATAAGAAGGTGTGTACTAACCCCACAACAAGGACATGGTGGATATTCCACACTCGTCGTGTATTTTGAGAAATACACAGACATGGACAGAAATACACGGACAAAAGGCACTACCTGTACTCTCTATGCAGAATGGAAGAAACGGCTTTGCGAGACTTGACCTGTATTCCAGAGATACACGGACACGGTGTTGAGTACATGGGCATGTACTCCACCACGCGACCAGACATGTCTAGTTGTATGGGCTAACTATGTACCAATTACACGGGTTGAGGCCGTGTATGAGTACATAGCGTACACCGAGCCGACCCCAGATGTTTGGACATGGCATGTAACCATACCGCACGCCATGTAATTACATTTCTACGCAACCATCCCTTCTACATGGGTAATTGCACATAAGAAGTACCCTGAGGTTTGAAAACACGGCGTGTACAATATACCAACACGCCGTGTACTTTCTGGTATAAGGCTTTGTCATATTTTACATAGTACCTGTGAAATGTTTTGTTTTGAGTATCCCCCTATGAAATGATGGACCTTCGGATAACATCAACTTGAGTATTTGTGGTATTTTATGTATCGATCACTTGGCTAGAGGAGCAGACCCTCCCGCAATCGAGCGTGCTTTATTCGGAAACCCTTAGAGATGGTTGCGACTGCAATGACTACCGTATAGGAATCTTCCATGGGTTCGATGATGGCGACTGCCATACTGGATTCCTCCGTGGGTTCAATAATGATCAAAACTTTTCTGGAATCTTCCATCGGTTTGATAGCGATGACTACTGTACTTGTATCATATGTGGGTCCAAAAGTTGACTTCTATTCTAGTATCCTACGTGGGTTTGGAAGACTAGATGGTCTAGTATCATGCATGGATGCGACAGCTTAGCTGGTCTACTATCCTACGTGGGTCCGACTGCATAGACGAATCAGTGACTGTATCTGATCATCTCTATCACTATACGAATGATTCATACCTATGTGAGATGAGTATTTCCATTCAATCATTGTCATTGATGTGATTGACTTCAATCCTGTGTGGACTGGGTTGTGTTTGTGCAAGATAGTTGGAGCTGAATTGGATTGAAGACTTAGGTATATGTCTAGGCATATATCTAAGTAGAGTTGATTGATGAACCATGTTTTTTATCTTACTTCTTGTTTATCCTTAGTGGATATTGTTAGACCTTGCGGGTCTCAGGGTTCCTACTGAGTATCGTTGTACTCAACCCTACACGGGATATGCCCGCAATACGTTCTGTTGGATGCAGACGACATACAACACTGATCGAGTTAGAGACCTGTAGAGCTGGATGGTACCCAGAGGTGAACCACTTGACGAGACATACACGAAGTAAATTAGATAGACCCAAGGTTTTGAGGAGACCATCTGTATCCACACATTAGGTTGGATTCCCGGAGGACGACTCAGTAGTTGCTGTTTTACTTTACTGCCGTTGTACTTGATTTTCTATTGTACTGTAATTTACAATTGGATTTGTATATTGGCCCATTTACTTTTCAGCACTTACTTTTGTATTTAGTTTTAAATAGTGTTTACTTGTGTTGCATACTCTGTTGTGTTTTCTTACTTCTATAAGGATATTCCTTCCCTTTTATCAGGATTTACACCATTGGTGATAGTCTCCATCCCATGGCCAATGAAAGGTGGGTGTGGGGTAGTCACTGCATGGGCCCTGAGGACGGGTCGTGACAAATTGGTATCAGAGGAGTCGGTTCTACCACAGAACCCAGGACTCTGATATTTCGTTATTATTATGCAATAGTGTTAAGATTATTGAGTGTGGTTATCAGTTCAGGGAGTCCAGTGTTGGTGTGGCGGTGGACGTATCAATACACCAGGACCCGACCTCCGATTTCCTACTCGGTGCATGAAAGCACTGATTGCTTGTGTGTTTCAAAAGTTATATATGTGATTACTTTTTGAAATCTCAACAGGTATACTTTTTGACCATGGGACACCTATTTCATTTCAGGATGTCCCCACGAAGGCATCCAGCTAGGGTTCTGAGTTATGTACTGAATGGTAGCCCTCCGAGCGAATAGGCCTCGGTGCAGGACCCCATCGCAGCAGAGGCACCAGCATTACCACTAGTCGTTGGGCCACCGATACCACCAGCCCCAGCAGAAGAGAGTGCACACCTCCTGAGTGAGTTTCATGAGTTCTAGTGATAGAAGCTACCCAGGCTTCATGGGGAGACGTACTCGTAGGTAGTTGAGGACTGGATGGAGGTTGTCGTCAGAGTTTTCAGATTGGTAGGGACACAAGCCGAACTTATGGTGATCCTTGTCGCGGGTCTCCTGCACGTAGCAGTCAGTATATGGTTGAGCATTATGCTCCAGGAGCATGATAAGGAATCATTACTTTGGAAAGACTTCAAGTGTATCTTTTTCTCAGAGATTGTTCCAGCCACCCTTCATGTGGTGCCGATAAAGAGTTACTTCATCTGTGGTAGGGCAGCATGACAGTATCACCGTACTCAGCGATGCTTACTGACCTCTCGTGCTACTCCAAAGACAAGTTATGTAACCCATTTTTCAGGGCTTAGACCCTTTAGCGAGGACTGAGGCATGAGATCAGCGCATCGATGATGTCCCCCACCATTACGATGCAGGCGGGATTGCTAGAGAGAGCCCTTCTTGTGGAGAGATTTCACGCTGAGTGGACACTAGTAGCGAGACCCACCGTAGGGTGACACATAGCAGAGTATTCTACAGCTGGTAGTAGATAGATGTAACAGAAGCCCAATAAGGCCAGGGCATCAGGAGAGCGACCTCAGGTTACATGTTCGGTTGTGTGGGGCACATGAAACAGAGAAAGCTATATGACGAGCAGGCAGTTATATGCATGCAGCAGGTAGGGTCACACGACTCGAGACTACCCGACCCGCTATGCAGATGAGCAACAGACAGTAGAGGGTCCTCCCAGTCAGTGGCAAAGGTTCGACCGTGGTGGTCAGAAGGGAGAAGGCAGACGAGTCAGAGGAGCTGGCCGACCAGTGGGTGGTGCACAACATTTTGAGACTCTACCACCACCACCAGAAGGTCCACCCAGACCACAGGGAGCTGGCGGACAGAGGTAGGCTCAGCTCTAGAAAGTGGAGGCTTACGACCAAAGCACACTTGAGATGATTCGAGATACTATTTATGTCTACTCCACCATTGCATCAGTACTTATAGATAGAGGTGTGAGTCATTCTTTTATTGTTTCTTCCCATGTTCGAAGCTCAGAGATTCTGACGAAGCCGTTAGATCGATCTTTATGGCTAGAGACTCTAACGGGATCAAACTCGACAATTACACACTGGTGCCGACAGTGTGAGAATACTCTAAGATGTGAGATATTTGGCTGGGATCTTCTTGTAGAGGCGTTGAGGCCTTATATTGTCATATTGGTTATGGACTGGTTTTCTAGAGTCCACGATATGATCGACTAAATTAGTCGCAATGTGCTGAGTGTTAGCACGGATGGGAGAATGTTAACTTTCAACGGTGATAAGGGAGCCCTTGCAGCACAGGATGGACTTACACAGAGGAGAGGGAAGTCGATCATACATCAGTTGGCTAGTCTCATTCATGGGGCAGTTGATGTGCAGAGTCCGAGTTTTCCTGTTGTGGTGGATCTGTAGGAAGATGTTTTTCATGACGATGACTTAGGAATACCTCCTCGTAGAGAGGTAGACTTCTACACTACCATGTACCCCAGGACAACACTGATATCTACTTAAGCATATCAGATGTCTCCTGCCGAGCTCTGAGAGATGCAAGTACAACTGGAGGACTTGAAGTGGAAGGGATTCATCCGACCCAGTTTTTTACCCTGGGATTCTCTAATTTTGTCCGCCAAGAAGGCGGATTGTATCTTATGAATTTATGTCAAATACTGTCGCATGAATCAGGTGATCGAAAAGAACAAGTATCCACTCCTGAGGATTGACGACCTCTTTGACCAGCTCAAGGGAGCACAATGGTTCTTGAAGATAGACCTTATGTCAGGCTATCACCAGCTCAGAGTTCGAGATGAGGATGTGCCGAAGAAGACCTTCTGGTGTTGGTATGGACACTACGAGTTCTTGGATATGCCCTTCGGCGTAACCAATGCACTAACAGTGTTCATGAGTCTCATGAACAGGATCTTCCAGCCTTACCTCGATTGTTTTGTCGTATTCTTCCTCGACGACATACTGATTTACTCAACAACTGAGGAGGAGCACGCCTACCACTTGCGGGTTGTAATGGATACACTCTTAGAGTACCAACATTATGATAATCTCTTGAAGTGTAATTTCTAGATATGAGAGGTACAATTTCTAGGACACGTCATATCGGAGGCTGGAGTTGCAGTGGATCCAGCGACGACCAAGGTAGTACTTTCTTGGGAGCCACCTAGGAGCGTGATGGAGTTTTAGAGTTTCCTTGTTCTGGTCTGGTACTATCTGAGATTTGTGCATGACTTCTCCAGATTTGCAGCACCACATTCAGCCTTGATGAAGAAGGGAAACCCCTTCGTAGATGAGCTTTCAAGAGCTAATGAATAGGTTGACTAGTGTGCCCATCTTGAGGCTACCTAAGGAGGGTGTTAGGTACGTAGTTTACTGCGGCGCATCACTGACTAGACTCTTGTGTGTTCTGATGTAGGATTGAGCAGTGATCCGATATGGTTCATGACAGGTGAGACAGTATGAGCAAAACTATGCTAACCATTACCTGGAATTAGCAGCAGTGGTCTTTGCCTTGAAAATATAGCGGCACTATCTGATAGGCGAGCGCTTTACAATTTATTTTTACCACCAGAGTATCAAGTATATCTTCTCCTAGAAGGACCGAGGCCTGATATAATGGCGATGGATCGAGTTATTCTAGGACTATGACTTTGATATAGTCTATACTCTTGGGAAGGGGAACGTTGTAGCTGATTCTCTCAGTAGGAGATCATTCATTCAGTTGCTAGGAGAGGCGATGGAGAATCTAGCCATGTTGCAGATATCCTTTGTGGATATAGATGGAGTAGCCTTTCTTTAGTCTCTCGTAGTCACTTCTCCACTACTTCAATGAGTCAAGGAGGAACAGTGTGGGGACATTGACTGTGAGACGGGACATGCTCAGATATCCTCAGGACATGAACCTGATGGATTTTCTGAAAGCCGTGAGCACATAATCTTCTTCAGGAGATGTACTATGGTACCAGTGTCACTACAAGAGGAAGTAGTGAGTAAGATTCACACATCCCCTCTAGCGGTACATCGAAGAGTGGTGAAGATGTATCAGGACCTCAGACGACAGCACTGGTGGCTGGGTATGAAGAAGGTTGTAGTAGAATTCATTTCACGATGCCCCACTTGTCAGCAAGGGAATTTGGAGCACAAGGTACCAGCATGATTGGTACAACACTTGGAGGTCCCATAGTGGAATTGGGAAGGGATATCCAGGAATTTTGTGATAGGGATTCCACGTACATCCAGAGGAAATGACTCTAACTGGGTGATCATCGACCGAATCACCAAGTCAGCCCACTTCACACTGATTAGAGAGCTTGGATCAGTAGATATCATGGGACACCTCCACATTCCGGATATCGTATGACTTCATGGTGTCCCGTCGTCTATCGTTTCAGATCAAAATTCTCGATTCACTTCCTGACTATGAAAGGGTTACAGGAGGCTTTTAGGACATAGCTTCTCTTGAGCACCGCCTTCCATCCTCAGACGGATGATCAGACTGAGAGGACCATTCAGACTCTTGAGTACATGCTTCGTGCATGTGTCCTGGACTTGGGTTGTAGCCGGGAGGATCACCTACCCTTGGTGGAGTTTGCGAAAAACAATAGTTGTCACTCCACCATCGGGATGGCACCTTACGAGGCACTACATGTCTGAGCTTGAAGATCACCTCTGTGCTGGACTAACCCAGGGGAGTCAGTACTTGTATGGTCAAAGATGGTTCATGCTATGACGGAGAAGGTGCAGATCATCTAGTTACAGATGAAGAAAGCACAGAGCAGAAAGAAGTCCTATGATGGTAGGAGATGGAGACCACTGTAGTTCGAGGATGGAGACCATGTTTTCATACGGGTCTCACCTCGATGAGGTCTTCAGATATTTGGCTATGGCAGAAAGTTATCTCCACATTTCATTGGACCATTATAGGTCCTTAGAAGAGTAGGTGAGGTGGCATACCGCCTGGCCCTTCCACCTAAGTTGCACTAGGTGCTTGAAGTCTTCCACATATCTCGGCTGAGGAGATACGTGCTTGAACCAACCATCATCATTGATCCCAGGGAGCTCGATCTTGATGACGGGGTGACATTCACGGTGGTCCCAGTGAAGATCGAAGATCAACAGGATCATGTTCAACGAGGATGGTCGATTCCTCTGGTGCACATTCTCTGGTAGCACGGGAACCTCCAAGAGAGCACTTGGTAGTGGGAGACATAGATGTGAGCTCAGTACCCCCATTTGATTTCGTAGTGTGGGTTGTAGCTTTATAGGGATGTAAACCCCTGAGGTGAAAGTAATTTAATGACCCAGAATTTTCAAGGGATTTTTTTTTAATACTTTGGAATTTAACGAGTTTGAGATTTCATACGGTGCCTCATTATATGGCCCGGTGTGCCTGGAATCAATTTCTGATGTTTTGTTCAGATATGTCCAGTAAATATACGTTTGGTTTTTTCTATCTTTTGAACCGGTGCTTGGAATTTAAAACTAAGGACACCGATGAACTCATAGTGCCAGTATTCTCTTAAGGGAACCTTTACCATTGTTACTTTTTGTCGTATGTGGTAGTTAAAATTTGGGGATTCATTAAGAATTAAATAAAAATGTTCTGTTATAATTTTATTTTAAGTGGAAGTTAATTCCTCCAAATGGAAGTTGTTGTGGGGCCCACAACCCACATAACTAACCATGGGAGTATATAACTATGTGTGGTGGGGCCCACATGAGCCCCTAACTTATCTCGTCCCCTCAACTCCCTTGAAACCGCCCATTTATCACCCCCATAATTAATTTAACAACCCCCCTTTTAATGTGATCTCTTCACCTCCCCTTCTCTCTATTAAATTTTCCATGCATTTTAACTAATTGATTGATCTACAATTAATTAATTAATGTGTTTGATTTTTTTTGAAAATTCATGTGTGAATAAAATAATAGCCTTAGCTATTATTTTAGTTTGGAACTCGTTGTGTTGATATAATTTTGGAAGACCTCTAGAGAAATAGAAGAAGAGAGTTCTTTTAATGAAGAACCACAGAATAACGACGATCATCTCCTTCGGTGATCGGCCAAACAATAGGAGAAGGAGCCATCCGTAAGGAACGCCGACGACGCGCCATCCTCGTCCCATTCTTCCCCGACGTCTATGAAAGAACCTTATTTCGTGGTAGGGGTGTGTTTTGATTGGATCAATATTGAATCATCATTAATTCTATTTTTGTTTCTCTTTAACTGACTACTGTCGAACTAATGTGAAGAGACCGGGCCAAACTAACACAGTCTGAATCCTCCGCCATTATTGTGATTATGGGTGGTCCTTCATGTTCTTCATGGGTGACGAACAACGGATCATTACAGGTTTGTTATGCGACACAAAAAACAAAGAAACTGAAGAATCAAAATCACAACGACCTATCAGAGGTGTGATGACAATAGAGGGAGACTGTTCGGACCGGAACGGGATAGACCGTTCCTCGACCCTTCTTTGAGCGGGAATTCAATACTTGTTTTAAGAGCCGATCATAAGCCCGAAAACATCGAAATCAAGTTCCGGAGACTGGGGAATCCTAGAGTCCGAAGATTCATGACGAACGGACCATCAGAATGAAGAACTGGCATCAAGGGAAGTGTGCTGTCCAAAATAGTCATTTCTAGAAAATTCTAGACTACGCAGCGTGTACTCCTGGAGAAAACGCCGTGTAGTGCAGGCATTCTATGGCTACGTTTTCGAATGTCAGATGGATAACACATGGCGTGTGACATTTTTCACACTGCGTTTACTCTCCCCAGTGCAAGGAGGTGGCGGCTACACTAGACTCAACGTTTATTTTGGGAAATACACGGACACAGACAGAAATACACGGCCAAGAGGCATGATGTATACTCTCTACGCAGAATGGAAAAAACAGCTTTGTGAGGCTCAGTGTGTATTCCATGGATACACAGAAATGGTCTGGAGTACCTGGGCATGTACTCCACCACACGGCCATACATTTCCAGTGGTACGGGCTAACAATGTACCAATAACATGGGTTGGAGAACATGGGTTGAGGCTGTGTACGGGCACATTCCCAACGTGCAAGGATCTGACCCTAGATGTTTGGAAACGGCGTGTGACCATACTATACCCCGTGTACAGACTTTTCTACACGAAAATCCCTTCGACATGGGCCGTTGAACACGGGAAATACCCAAGGTCTGACTACATGACATGTACCGTATACCAACACGCAGTGTACTTTTTGGTATAAGGCTTGGTAATCTTTTACATAGTATCATTGATACGTTTTGTTTTAATTAGCACCCTATGACATGGTGGACCATTGGATTACATCATCTTGAGTCTTCGTGGTAGTTGATGCATCGATCCCTTGGCTCGAGGAGCAGACCCTCCCGGAATCGAGCGTGTTGTATGTAGAAACACTTATAGATGGTCGCGACTGCAAAAACTACCGTACTAGAATCCTCCATGGGTTTGAAAATGATGACTATCGTACAAAAATCCTACGTTGGTTCGATGACAACGACATCTATACTGGAATACTTTGTGGGTTTGACAGAGATGAATATTGTACTTGTATCCTATCTGGGTCTGACAGTTTACTTCTATTTTAGTATCCTATGTGGGTTTGACAGAGTAACTGGTCTAGTATCCTATGTGGGTCCGACAACATAGCTGGTATAGTATCCTACATGTGTCTGATAAGTTAGATGAATCAGTGACTACATCTGATCATATCTATCACTATACAAAATATATATACCTGTGTGAGCCGAGTCTTGTCTTTCAAACATTATCATCAATTTGATTGAATAATTTCATGTGTGGACAGGGTTGTGTTTGAGCTCAAGAGCTCGATCCGAACTATATTGAAGTCTTAGGTATATGTATGGGCATATACCTGAGTAGTGATGATTGATGCCCCATGTTTTTTATCTTACATATTGTTTATCCATAGTGGATATTGTGAGAACTTGTGGGTCTCGGGGTCCCTACTGAATATTGTTATACTCACCCCTGCATGGGATATTCCCGCACTATGTTGGGTTGGATACAGATGATGGACAACACTGATCGAGGTAGAGACGCGTAGAGCTGGACTATACCTAGAGGTGGACCACTTGATGAGACATACACGAAGAAGACAGACAGACTCGAGGTTCTGAGGAGACCATATGTAGCCACACATTAGGTGGGATTCCTGGAGGATGACTCAGTAGTTTCTGTTTTACTTTACTGCAGTAGTACTTGCTTTTCTGTTGTACTATAATTTACAGTTGGGTTTGTATACTGGCCCATTTACTTTTCAGCACTTACTTTTGTATTCAGTATTGCATAGTGATTACTTCTGTTGCGTACTCTGTTGTGTTTACTTACTTGCATAAAGGCAATGCCTTCCCTTTAACAGGATTTATGCCTTTGGTGCTAGTCTCCAGCCCCTGGCCTATGGAAGGTGGGAATAGGGAAGTCACGGAACGGGGCCCGAGGACGGGTTGTAACATTGTAAGAGTCACATAAGTGATTACTATATAGTAAAGTAACATGATGGAATCACATTAAGCCATGAGGTTCAATGTCCTCAAGAGGTAATCATCCGAGAGTATCTTTAATGTGTTTCTTCAAATTTAGATCATTGTGAATTTCCATCAGTGTTTTTTTATGATGGGAATATTTCATTGTAAATTATTAACTAAACTAGAGTTATGAATCATGAATTTACAATTGAGTGTGCTCAATGGGATTTACTGGATGATCAATTATTAGGATAAATATTCAATGATATGTAGAATTATAGTAATTCTAGTTGATAACAACATTCAGGATTCCTTAATTTCATTTATACAAATGTGCATAAATGGTTTCTTGAGAATACCACAAAATGATATATAATTGGATTCACTAATACATGGGCTATTAACTATTTAATTTATAGAATAATAAGACACTAGAGACATTCTTGTGCTACTTAGTAGATAGAGGAATATAGATATGGTAGTGTAATTTTTGGAGCTCATCATATGAGGTATAATGGATATCAATGTCCACCTACGATTGTATAAGATTTACCTCTCAGTGGAGGGTTTAATATAGGATCTCATAGTTTAAGGAAAACTTGTAGTGTATAAAGCTATGATCCAATCCAAATCAGACCACCACCTCATGGTGTTTCAAGACTCATATTGGGTGATTGAAGAAGGTTAGTTGTATAATATAGATTATATAGGGATTTTTTCTAGAAAACATGATATTATACTTGTTATGATATATGAAATTACTACTTTAGTCCTCATAATCATGAACACCAACTCGAGACGTTACATTCTTATTGATTCCATTAATTATAAGCTAGATATACAAGTAGAGACAAATGTTTTACCACTTTGACTAGATGGAAATATTATTGGTGATCATCAATTCTTTATCATCTTACTCTAGTGTGATATAACTATTTATTGATATATATTATAGTATGATGTTATTGTTGTTTATATTAGGTCTAGTTTCATTATCATTTACCTAGACTAGTTATCCATAATCCAATATTTGGTTGATTTATATAATTTTAGGGTTATATTTCATCATGTAGATGGGTTAATATATACCCTTAAACCATATGTGATCGGAAAATCATCAGGATGATATAGAATAT
The DNA here is from genome assembly GCA_963277665.1 of Viscum album. NCBI lineage: Eukaryota > Viridiplantae > Streptophyta > Magnoliopsida > Santalales > Viscaceae > Viscum > Viscum album. The sequence continues at coordinate 709,848,827 of OY728156.1, forward strand.
TTCATACTAGTTTTAGACCATTTATTTATGTTCCATTGATGTTATGTGGGATTAGTTGCATGAATTTCTATAGGAGTATATATATTTCTTCATAGAGGATGTAATATGTTTTCCAATAAAAAGATGTATATTTTTTAATTATATTTCACCTTGTTAATGCATCGATATAAATATAATATTGTTGAGCATCATAACACGACCATATGGGCATGATTGGGTTGTTAGAATACCTTTCGTATAATAGATTTATAAGAGCCAACCTATAATCATGGGATTATCATGGACTATTGTTGATGAATGTGAACAAGGTGTTATTAATATCTATGGATTATTATCACAAGAACTATGTCACGTTTAAGAACATTGAATCTCATCTAAGAATCAATGAAATGATTAACAAACTAAACATAACATGATAGTTAATAACGATTATCCTCATTAATGTGAGTCAAGAAGTTTTGTTTTATAAAGTTTGTATACAAAATATGGAATTAATTAATCAGTATAGTAACCATATGATTATAGTGATGTGGTTTTGCACAAATAATTCCCCTTTTTATTCATTTTAGTTTGGAAATGGATTTTAATGAAATACTTGGACCAAGTCATAGTATTTTGTATTGTAGATATATTTATTTATTAATGATCTGAGGTGGAACATAATATAAATTGTTAATTTTTATATATTTAATTAATGAGAATTACCCATGTAGAATGCTCTTGATGTAATTTATTTTGAATGTGAATTTTAATTTCATCTGATATTTCATTTCACATGTGGTGAAATAGTTTTCTGATTTAATTTTGTGGATATGATGGATTGGGAGACAACTAATACTATATTTGAGTTGTGCATCAACATTGTGATGGTCGGATGTAACTATATATTTATAAGAGGATTGTACATGATTGAAACCCTTATGAAATGATTCCATTCAAATAGATGAAAATTCATTAATATATACTAGAAATCAATTTCAAAGCCCTATACAATTATTAAAAATATAAATGTATGTAAAGGGTAATAAAAAATGAACGACATGGCACTTTTTATATTTAAACCATTTATAATATTTAATATGCTCTTCGAAATATATGGCATATAAGTTGATAAATAAATCCTTCCAATAAAGGTATCCAATGATGTTGGAAAATAATGATTCTCATGTAGGAACTCAATATATCCACCATTTTATGGAAATTTTTTTAAACAAGAGAGAGAATTGAAATCTCTATATAATAATGGATTTTAGGATCCTGACAGGGGTACCAAAAAATTTAATTATAATATTTGAACAAAACATATTATCTAGGAAATATTGAAGCAAATTCTCAACCAAATAAATATTAAGAGTTAAAAACCCTTTGAATGTTTTATGTTCTTCAAAAATATTGGTTCCCCAATAATAATGATCTCTTAATATTTAAATGATTATATCAATAATTAATTATCTTAAATAATTTTACCGTATTAAATAAAGAATAAAAATTATATAATTAATGATATAATGTCAAAGGAACAATCCTGTTTTCATATGACATACATTTTTATGTACACCTCTATGTTTTAATGAACATCAATACATCAATGAGGATTAAAAAAACCCAGGCCTGATCAAAGGCACCACACCATGGTTATATCATTTAGTTCACATTTACAAAAACCAATCAATTTTACTAAATCCTTATAGACATATCATATTTTAATTTAATTTTACATCAAATTCTCCAAATATTAAAATCTTATCCATAATTTTTTTTGGATATTTACGAAACACATTTTTGGAAATATTATAAAATATTTTCATTATATGGTAGATCATGTGATCTAATTTATTAAAATAAATTAAAATTTCATACTATGATTCTTAAATAAAATTAGGGATGCCCCAAAATATTTATGTACATGATCCTTTGTCATAATAAAATATTAATCCATTTGGATTATTATAATTAATCAAAAGAAGCAATTACTGAATACATATTTTAATCCAAGAGAATAATCTAGAATAATTTCTATGCATCAGAATCTATAAACTTATGTGTCATGTTATATATCAATAAAAGGTATCTCAATACATTTTCCCTCAAATAGAAACATATAAAAGTTTCTATAATCATATAATCCATTTTTATGAAATCAAGTGACCACTGAATAAAGATAATGTGGAAATACTACAACATATATTTAAATTAATACTTCTCAATTTATAGATTTTACATGATAAAGAATTGATCATATATCCATTATTGAAGTGGATAATCATATCCCATTCCCCAATCCAAAAATATAATCATGTTACATGTAGCTTATTTATGTATGTATATACAATTTCTCTGTCAATGACATTTGAAGAACTATATATTATACCCATCATAAAATAGCACATATTTTATCATAGGCAACCCTCAAATAATTACATGAGCAGCCACATGCCTTACCACCCCTCCAAATTGACTAAGCATCAAGGATTTTTGGACAAAGGTAAAAATTATTCATGTTTATCATGACATGAATCATTCCGACCTCATGTATATTGATTTAGTATGAAACATTAACCATATAATACCAAATTCATATTATATAAAACATTTTATAGTATACTTTGTGAGTTATCTAGTTCAAAGACAAAATTTTGTTCCACATGACCATAATTTAAATCTATATATGAAATCATAGCAATTCCAACAATAATATTTCATTAAAATCATTAATAATTCTGAATTAAAATTCATTATTGAAAACTCAAATTCATAATTTTAGATCTCACTACTCTTTTTTGAGGTCGTCAAACATATATTTCCAATTTTAAATAATGATAAGGTGTATGATGCCTTCATTTTATAAGGAAATTAATTATATTCCAAAAAATAATAAATACAATATATATATATATATATATATCTTCCCAATCATGAATATCCAAATTGATAGAAAACCAAAGATTCCTTATGTTTAATACAAATGTTGGGACATTATATTCTCATTACGTCTATATTTAATTTCATCTTGGTCTTTTTAGGGTATTGTTAGTCTCAATAAAAATATGTGTCATTTTGGATAGATAACTATAATAATTATAATAGAACACTCCAACTAATTTCCATTATTTCATAATATGTATGATTGAAGATACATCGATTTATGGTGAGAGATAAGTGGAATAATCCTAAGAATTATCTATTTTACCATAGTATTCAATTTCTTTTACATCACAAAATCCATTTTTATAATGTTTATAATTTCTATATTCAATTTTGTACTCTGTCTATGTTCTATCAAATCACCATATAATATTTCAATTCTAGAACTTCATTAAGATAAATCTTTATATATATCATACCATTTACCCTAATAACATTACATGAAAATATATCCTAATATTTTATTATTATATAATATGAATTCATCATCATTATAATACCTAAACATTACCCATTAAATTTAAATCAAATGAAATAACCATCACTTTTTTATGATATCATGTAAAATAAATTATCAATTTGTAATCAACTAATGAATATATTTTTTATACATGAACTTATCATAGTAAAAAAAATCTCCCACCAACCACCTAGAATCTCTATCATAAATAGAATGAAATGAAATGTTATAAAATCACATTTGTATTTAAGAAATTACCTTTATTCCCCATTAGTGAGAATATTTTGATTTTTCAATTTTGAAATTTATATACATATGTTATTACATGTGATTAGGCATGTGAATACAAAATATGACATTATTCATCAAATTATTCCACAATTATTTACTAAAAACTATTTTCCAAAAATATTAAAAAATATCTTTCCAAATCTCTAATTTCATTATCTTCAATTTTTATCATTTTTAATAATATGATGAATAATAAAACATGCACATTAAACCAAATATCTTATATATATATATCACAATAAGTATTTGTAAATAATAATATATTTTTTGAAACATAAGTACAATAATGTGAAATCAGAAATAAATTTTTATATGTATTCGATAATAATATTTAACATTTTGTAAATTGATTTAACAAAATGTTAATTCATCACATTAATATAAACTATTATCCCCATAAATTCATTACATTATTGTTTAAATATTCTATATTTAAAAATATATTTTAGTTTAATTTTTTCATCAAATTAATTTTTGGAAATAATAATTATTTTTTGTACACTAATACCTATATTAGAGTCTCCATAGTGATACTGAAAATCATTCATGAAATGTAGGAAATTCAACCCAATATAAAGAACCCTCCTCGTAAAACACTTTTATTATTATTCAATATACTAGATTAAAAATTGGATAATCCAATATTCTCTATTTAGATTAATCTTTTACAAATATGTATTTTAAAAACAAATAATATGTGGTTTGAATTTTTCTACTATGTTAAATTCACCATGTAAAATGGAATCTGACAAGCATTCAGATCTCATTGACATCCTTTATTAGAGTAGGGTGATTTTTAATTTTATAGAAATTTGAATTGTGTATGAACTACAACTATTTATTGTAATTTTTAAATAATATACAAATATTGTTTTTATACCTTGTAATGGAATTTCTTTACCAATGGTAATTGGGATATGAAAAATTTAATTATATTCTGGAAATCAATTAGATTGTGTTCTATGTAATAATTCGCCCTAAAATTATAAATGTGGGTTTATCATCAAATAAAATTAAATTATTTTATATTAAATAGATATATTTTGGCCTTCATTAGATGAAAAGTCACATTTTAATAGTATATTTGACTGAGGATCCAGTTCTATTTCTCTCCTCTAGTAGGAAATTCAATGATAATATAGAATATTATATAGAAATAAGATGTATCATAGCTATTGTTTCTATCATAGCAATTCTATTCATAAATCAGTCCTTGGTCCATGTAATGGTATTTCATACATTATTACGTTTAGTACATAAAAAAGTTATTGGGCCTCCAAGACTGAAATGCCATTCTTACTTGTATGGGTTTCCTCTCACTCCATAAAATTTATTTTATCATGACAAAAAAAATAGAATATGATTACTTTTCAACCTAGAATTATATCATTGAAATTCCATGTATGGATAAACAATCCTACCAAATATATATTTTTGGACATGATTTCACCAATATTAAATAATTAATTATATATAACAAATGTTTCAACGATTCACATTCATGTTAGACTCATGGGAAGCGATGAGTCTATGATCATTATTAACCCTCTATTATAAGAATAATTGAGCAGTGGGGCATCAGTAAATGGAAAAAATAGGGAGGTGATACCCCTAATAAGGAATAGAAATGATCCACCATTTGTTGTGTTGGAAGAAGACCCACCAGTGACATACAATTTATTTCTCATAAATTTTGATGGGAGTTAATATTTTATTGAGTAAAATTTTTGTGATCCATAAATAGTAAAATATATAGTCTTGATTTGATCTAAATAATTTATAACTATAGGAATGGATATAGATAGTTTCTTATGTTCATCATTTTTTCATAATAGTTGTAAAATTGATAGTGGTTCTCAATATAATTATTGTTTATTTTATAGTATGAATTTGGTTTTTAATGAAAGGGTAGATTTTTAATGTCCTGAGTCCAGAGCCCTTCCACTGGTGCCCCGTATCCGGTTCGCCACATGACCTCAAGCGTGTTTCCCCAAACGCCAGTGGCTGCCGACTAGAAGCGAGGGCCTTGGTGAGTCGGTAGGAAAACTATGCCCTCATTCTATAAGTTATACAAGGTATGAAAACAACAATAAATAGCGGAAGCAGCAAATGACATGCATAACAACAGAAACCATACAACAGATGTAATGTAGATATATAACTATGATGAAAATGATGCAGCAGGTATAAGTATCTAAGGAAAACAGAAAATACAACAACGTTCTGAAATACAACTGAAACCAAGAGAAAAAGAAATGAAAAATAATCTCCTCAGCATCACGAGCCACGGCTCGGTCCAATGCTCCCCAGCTCCTGATGCAGTCAAGATCCTGAAGTAGAAGGGTGCTTTCCCATATCTATACCTGCAGCAACATAGTCAGCTTGGACCCAAAAGCATGGCCCAAACAGGGTGTGAGATACAATCCCAGTAGGCAATCACCCAGAGATCTATGCCTAACAGTCAATGAACACATGGAAGCAATAAAACAAGAAGAAATAAACGGAAAAGCACAACCAAGTACAAACCACAGTTTTATCAAGCAAAGCTCACAAGTAAGTAGTCATCAACATGAAAAAAACAGGTAACCCTCTGGGTAGCTCTCACAGTCTTACCCATATGGTTCAATCTCTAAGTACTCACAACCCTCTGGGAGGCACACATAGTCTCACCCCTCTAGTTCAGCTACGTAATTATGCAGACTCTCTGGTGATGCACTCACTATAAATTCCCCCTATAGTCTCGTATCATGCTAAAGGATCTCTTGGGAAGCACTCAACGTCAATTCCCCTTGTCCACAACGTCGTAATTTAAAGACACTATGTAGAATCCCTTCCGTCAATTCTCCCCTTGGTCTCGCATTGTGGTTTAAAAGACACACTGGAGAATCCCTTATGTCAATTCCCCCTTCGGTCTACAACTCTAGGTTCTCACAGTCCTGAGTGAAAGGTAATATATGCTCAGCGTGCGTGAACATCGTTGAAGTAAACCTCAAGAACCACTTGGATATCAACTAAGGATCAACAGAAAAACAAGGCAACAATCCACAATCCTACAACTAGGCATGGCAACTGGCTAAACGCCAAACAGGAAGAACAAGCATGGAAAGCATACTGAGCACAAACAAAATCCTCTAATCATAATTAATAACCTCTACTAAAGCAATCAAGCAAAGAAGGCAAGTAACAAGGGAAAAACAAGAAACACGCAATACCCCGATCAAGGGTATTGGTGGAAATTGCACAAAATATCGATCAACTTTCTACAGAAAGACACAAACCACCTACCTCAATCCCAGGAGATCGATATACGTGGACCTCGACAACAAATTCCTCTTATAATGTCATATATCAGAGAAAACGCACAAAACGATCATCCCATGATAACTTGAAAACAAGGAGGAATCATGAAACAAGGCTCAAACAGAAAGAAGAACTCACCCCTACGATTCCAATGCAATCAACCGTGCTCAAATCGGAGAACAGACGGTGAGGAAGAATCTCGGAGAAGATTTGGTCGTACGGATGCTCTCGGACGGTCGAATACTGAAGAAGAAGACGAATATGGGGGTTAGGCGTGACCCCAGTCTGTTTAATGAAAAAAAAAGAAAGTACACTGCGTTTAGTTATAGAGTACACAACGTGTACTTCAATTTTTTCCATACTCCGAAAAACCGGCCTCCACCTCAGCCTTACACACCGTGTGTGTGGCCCGGAAACGACCAACACACGACTTCGAGCCACAACTGAGTACACAGCGTGTACTCTGAATGTACACGGCGTGTACTTTGATAATTTCTAGAAAAACCATTTTTCCTAAAAAATCCAAATAATAGGAAAATCATACCTGAACGAAGATCCGGGGACTTACAAACATCCCCCCTTAATGAAATTTGTCTTCGAATTTCCCTAAAGAGGTGGAGAGGAAGAATCCCCGAATAGCTCCAGCCACTGCGATCGTACATCGGCCTCCCTCTCTTAGGTCTCGTCTTGTACTCGCATGTGTTGCCATAGCACTTTTACCTCTGGAATAGAAAGCCCATGGAGAACCTTTATACCACAATCGAAAATCCAGATAGGATGCTCCTCGAATGACGCATCCGCTTCAAACTCGACTTATTCAGGCAGAAAGACGTGAGACGGGTCTGAAAAGTAACATTGGAGATGAGAGACGTGGAAGACCTCGTGCATGGCCTGATACCTCTGAGGTAGATTCAACCGATAGGATACTGGCCCCACTCTCTCCAAAACCTCAAACGGCCTGACGTACCGTGGAGAAAGCTTACCCTGTATCTGAATCATCTTGTGTCCCAACCTCTGTGCGACACATAGGAAAACCCGATCACTGAGCTCAAACTCCAGAGGTCGTCTCCGCTGATTAGCATAAGACTTCTGCCGAGATTGTGTTGTAGCCATCCTCTTCCGAATCAGCTCTATCTTCTCTGAAGTATCCTGTATAAGATGTGGTCCCAACAAAGCTTCCTCTCCTGCCTCTTGACAGCATAAGGGTGATCGGCATGGCCTAACGCACAATGCCTCGTATGGCGCCATCTGAATTGTCGCCTGGAAACTGTTGTTGTAGGAAAACTCAACCAAAGGAATATGCTTTTCCCAAGAACTGCCAAAGTCAAGGATGCAAGCTCGAATCATATCCTCATGCACCTGGATCGTGCGCTCAGACTGGCCATCAGTCTGGCGATGGAATGTTATACTCAAAAGTACCTGTGTACCTAAGGCCTTCTGAAGTCCCTGCCAGAACCAAGAGGTAAAGCGCGCATCTCTGTCTAAAACAATAGAGAGTTGAACTCCATGAAGACACACAATCTCTCTGAAGTAATGTTGACCCAGATCATCTACACTGATGGTCTCCTTGATCGACATGAAGTGAGAAACATTTGTATGTCTATCGATGACAACCCAAACAGCATCGTTCCCTCGAAGTGACCTCGGCAACCCAGTCACGAAGTCCATTGCAACATCATTCCACTTCAACTCCAGAATGGGTAACTACTATAAAAGGCCAGCTAGTCACTGATTCTCTGCTTTCACCTGCTGACAAGTAGAACATCTCTGAAAAAAACCAGCAACATCCTTCTTCATACCTGGCCACCTGTATTGGCGATGAAGATCCCAATACATCTTGGTGATTCCATGATGAACTGCCCAAATAGAGGAATGGAAATCCCACATCATCTCCTTGCGTATGTCTGCTGGCACCCATATGTGTCCTTGAAAACGCAAGATCTCATCCTCGCCCACTATCCATCTAGGAAGAGGGTCCTCTCCTGACTCACTCTCCCGCAGGATTAAGCCTTCCGAGTCTGATAGCTCCCTCATCCATACCCGATCAAGTTGTGTGGAGGTAACAGCTATAGAAGATAGAAAAGTATGCCCCCGTCTGTCATGCACCTCTAGATTCATCTTAGAGAACATAGCCATTAGCTTCCACTCACTGCTATCCTCCTAAACTCCCTGAATCTGAGTACTTCCGCTCAACGCATCTGCCACATCGTTTCCCTTTCCCAGCGTATAGGCAAGCTCGAAGTCAAAAGACATTAGATACTAAACCCACCTGCGCTTCCTTAGATTCATATCAAGCTGAGTGAAGATATACTTGAGACTCGTTTGGTCAGTGAAGAACACAAAGTGCTCTCCCAGAAGATAGTGTCTCCCACAGCGCAAGGCATGAACAACAGCTGCCAACTCTAGATCGTGCATAGGGTAGTTTCTCTCATGTGGCCTTAGATGTCGAGACCCAAACGCAACGACTCCATCTCCCTGCACAAGCACAGCTACCAGCCCGATACCCGAAGCATCATAGTAAACCGTATAGATTTTTCCTGGCTCTGGAAAGACTAGTATCGGTGCTGACGTCAACCTCCCATTCAGCTCCTGAAAGGCTGACACACAAGAATCTGACCATAAGAACTTCACCCCCTTCTTGGTCAGACCTATCAAGGGTGCTGCTAGATGAGAAAAGTCCTGAATGAAGCGTCTGTAGTATCCAGCTTGCTCTAGGAAGCTCCGTAACTCAAAAACATTCTTCGGCTGCTCCCAGGAAACTATAGCTCCCACTTTCTATGGTCCACAGATACTCCTGCCTCTGAGATGATGTGATCCAAGAAGTGAATCTGATCCATCCAGAAATGGAACTTCGAGAGTTTATGATAAAGTCGATGCTCACTCAGTGTACCCCGAACGATCAGAAGATGTGTGGCATGGTCATGTCGAGTGTGAGAGTACACCAAGATATCATCCATGAACAACATGACGAAGGAATCCATGTATGTATGGGACACCCAGTTCATCAGTTCCATGAAAACTGGAGGTGCGTTCGTGAGTCCGAAAGGCATGAATGTATACTCGTAAAGACCGTACCTTCTCTTGAAGGCTGTCAGAGGTATATATGATGGTCTAACGTGCAAATGATGATAATCGGACCTTAAGTCAATCATCGAGAGCACCCGGGCTCCTCGAAGCTAATCGAAAATGTCATCAATCCACGACAAGGGATATCGGTTCTTGACTGTCAACTGGTTCACCTTCAAATAATCCACACAATGCCGAAGGGTACCGTCTGCCTTCTTTTTAAACAGAACAGGCGAACCCCAAGGATAAGTATTGGGTCGAATGAAACCCTTAGCCTGTAACTCCCCCAACAGATTCTTGAGCTCTTGAAACTCAAGTGTGGCCATCGTATAGGGAGGAATGGACACCAGTGTCACTCCTGGAACGAGTTCAATAGAGAAGACTACCTCACGCTCCAGAGGCAAACCTGAATAGTCCTCTTGAAAGACATCGCTGAAGCGATCTACCCCTGGAGGAAAGTCCAACTATGGAGTCCCCTGATCATCCAGGTAAAGGCTAGCAATCTAGGCTGTCACACCTCCTTGCCCAAGATGCTCGAGTCCTGCCCGACTCACCTGAACGTCCCATTCCCCTCTATAAAGGAAATATTCACCCTCTGGTGAAATGAAATTGACTCTGCAGTGATAGAATTTGACGACTACCCAAAAGGGAATCAACCAGTCCACGCCAAGGATGAAATCATAACCTGTCATCTCTCGGACATAGAGGTACCATAAGAAGAGATACCCTGCAACCTCGAGAGGGAACTGTCTACACTAGCGTACACTAGATTTACTCATTCCCAAAGGTGTGTCTAGTGTCAACAAGTCGGCAAAAGAAAAGACGCAGAGTCAAAGGCTCTCCATAACAGCAAAAGATATAATGTAATGCGTAGCACCAGTATCGAAAAGGGCTGAAGATAAAAATGATGCTAATAAAATCATACCTCGAACAGTAGATAGGTTGGGATCCTGCTCATGATATGTTTGTTCCACGGCGAAAGACTGGCCTGCACCGCGGCCCTGTGCCCCAAACAGACCACTCTGAGCTGACCTCCCGTCTGGTGCTGAGGGATTGGTGGCTGACAGCCATAGCCTCGACCTCCACCTCGGCCCGAACGACCGGAAGAGCTCCAGTTCCCTGACTGGTGAGAGACTGGTGGGTCTTCACATGAACGAGGATTCATGGAAGGACCCTGGTCACCTGCTACTGGTGAGAAAACTTTGCAGAAACTTTGACGGTGACCCATCTTGCCGCAAGATCGGTACTCCATGGGGTCTCTTGGCACTGCGGCCTCATGTTCCATGTCCAGCCACACTGGTAGCATGTCACATGACTACCTAATGATGCGTCTCTCTTCCTAGAATCACCGCGTGTAGGCTTCCTACGACACTTCATTCTGTCATTTGTAGGAAAGCTAGCTCTGGAAGCAGAACCGCCCTAACTCGCAGCTCTAGAGTCTCTCAGATTGCACTCCGCAATCAGTGTTTGGATGGTGATGGAAGTCATAGATGTTAGCTGGAGGATGTTCACCTGTGAGCGAATCTCCCGCCTAAGTCCATCCTCAATCATCCTCGCCAAAAACACCCACTCCCACCCCGAATGGGTGTATAACACTGCAGCTCAGTGAAACTAGAGGAATAATCCATGACAGATAGAGGACCCTGCTCTAAGCTCATGAACTCCCGGGCTCAATCGGCCCTCAGGGTCTCCGGGTAAAGGTAGTCATAGAACACGCGCTAGAACTCCTCCCAAGTCATATCCTACTGCTGACCCCCCTGTGAGACCATGTCCCACCACCTCATGGTGGATTCTCGGAGCATGTAGGTGGCGAGCTTGACCCGCCTCTCTGGAGGCATATCCAGATGCTCGAATATTGTCAGAATGGATTCCATCCATGACTCTGTAGCCTGAGTTTCTCCCTCCCCCAAGAACGTGGGAGGGTGCTACTGCTGAAAGACCCGCATCATGTCTTCCATAGATGAGGCAGGAGGCGGTTCTCCCTAGAAGGCAAACATTATCCTTATGAAACCCCCCTGAACTGCGCATCGTCACCCACAACTGGTACAGCAACTGGTGCCATGGCTAGCTCGGCTGAGGGTCGACATGAAGTCACTAATCAACCGTATCTGGCGTCTGATCATTGCCTGACGACAGACGTACAACCTGAGGACATCTCAGAGGAATAGATCTAAAAGATCAAAATCACACCATAGATCAGGAAAACAAGGAGAGAATCACAAGAGTTCAAAACGAGAATAGGGGAAGAAAAACACACAAGATTGCAAAACACAACTAAACAGCGTGTATAAAATGACACGGTGTGTCTTCTTAGACCACTGACATGGGCGTGTACTCTCACCCTACAAGTCGTGTAAACATCACACTACACTGCATGTTGGCCACCACATATGGAGTGTACTTGAAACTATTCCCATTCCCGATTCTCCTTAGACGGATTACCCACACGGTCTGACTCAACCCGATCCTACACGGCGTGTGCGAAACAAACACGGGCTGCACTAGACAAGGCTTCAGCGGTCCGTGTTGTTGAGTACACGGCCATCTACACAACTGGACCTTACACGGCATGCTCCAAACAAGCACCGCGTGCATAGGTGAAGGTGACACCATCCCGTGTTGTTCGTGACACGGACGGGTGCCTGGGCAAGACTACACGGCGTGTTCCGAACAAACACGACGTGCAGAAAAGAAGTTCACGCTAGCCTGTGTTGTTCGAGATGCGACTGGGTACATAGACATGACTACACATTGTGTTCCCTATGAACACGTAGTGTGGAAAAGAAGGTCATGTCAGCCCGTGTTATTTGTGACATGGCCGGGTACCTGGACAAGACTACACGGCGTGTTCCCTATAGACACAGCGTGTTCTACCCGAGCTTCCCTAGCCCGTGTAGTTAGTGACACGGCCGGGTACACGGCTCCGAACTCACATGGCGTGTACCAATGGTACACGACATGTTCTTCAAGTTACTCCTACGACACCGTGTTCTGCTCACACGATCAGTGACACAACCCGAAAACTACACGACGTGTATCTAAAAAGTACACGCCGTGTATTCTAGGTTTTTTCTGGACAGTAGCTCAGAAACTGCATAGAATTCCAGAACACAAAAGCAAGGTGAAAAGATCCATATTCTGATCTGTGACGGCCCATAACACCTCCAGAACCAAAATTTTGCATTCCTTTTTAAGCAAGGAACAAAAAAACAGTTTTCTAACTTAACAGCAGAGAATCTATCAAGCACCTATCACAAAAGCATGCATAATTTTACACAGAGCCTATCACAACAGAATGAAATCCCTAATGCACCCTAGATGGAATTACAAGAATACATGACATGTGATTTCTACAAGTTCCTTCATGATGCATGAGATTGAATACCCTCATCTCATCGGGTTGCGATAGAAATAGAACCAAAATATCAAAACAATAACTGCATAAGTCATACGAATCACTCTAGGTGAAAACATACCAACCATAAAATCTCAAAACCAATAAACTGCAATTAACATGGAAGTATGGATTTTCCATGTACATGGGTTAGCTACTCCCGGGAACAGCTTAATACCAAGTAACGAATCCATCCTATCCCTGGATAAGGTCTCCAAATAGTAAGACAAGTGAAAAGAACTGCTCTTTTACCATTTTGTAACGTCCCGAGTTCGGAGCCCTTCCACTGGTGCCCAGTACCCAGTTCGCCACATGACCTCAAGCATGTTTCCTCGAATGCCAGAGGCTGCCGACTAGTAGCGAGGGCCCTGGTGACTCTGTGGGAAAACTATGCCCTCATTCGATAAGGTATACAAGGTATGAAAACAACAATAAATAGCGGAAGTAGAAAATGACATGCATAACAACAGAAACCAAACAACGGAAGCATTGTAGATATATAACTATGATGAAAATGATGCATCAGGTACAAGTATCTAACGAAAAAAACAAACACAACAACGTGCTGAAATACAACTGAAACCAGGTGTAAAAGAAAAGAAAAATAATCTCCTCAGCATCGCGAGCCACGACTCAGTCCCATGCTCCCCAGCTCCTGATGTAGTCAAGATCCTGAAGTAGATGGGTGCTTGAACTTATCTATACCTGTAGCAACATAGTCTGCTTGGGCCCAAAAGCATGGCCCAAACAGTGTGTGAGATACAATCCCAGTAGGCAATCACCCAGAGATATGTGCCTAATAGTCAATGAATACATTACAGTAATAAAACAACAAGCAGTAAATGGAAAGGAACAATCAACTACAAAGCACAGTTCTAACACGGAAAGCACACAAGTTAGTAGTCAGCAACAAGAAGAAAACAGGTAACCCTCTAGGTAGCTCTCACATTCTAACCCCTATGGATCAACCTCGACGTACTAGCAACCCTCTGGGAGGCACACACAGTCTAACCCCTCTGGTTCAGCTATGTAATTAAGCAAACTCTCTAGGGAAGCACTCACCGTCAATTCCCCCTATAGTCTCGTATCGTGATAAAGGATCTCTGAGGAAGAACTCAACGTCAATTCCCTCTGTGGCATGTGTCATAATTAAAAGACACTCTAGAGAAGCCCTTCCATCAATTATCCCCTTGGTCTCCCGTCGTGGTTTAAAAGACACTCTGGAGAAGACCTTCCGTCAATTCCCCCTTTGGAATACTATTCTAGGTTCTCATAGTCCTGAGTGAAAGGTAATAAATGTTCAACATGCATGTACATCATCCAAGTAAACCTCAAGAACTACTTGGCTACCAACTAATGCTCAACAGAAAAACAAGGCAACAGTCCACAATCCTATAACTAGGCATGGAAACTGGATAAACTCCAAACAGACAGAACAAGCATGGCAAGCAAACTGAGTACAAACAAAATCTTTTAATCACAAGAAATAACCTCTACTAATGAAATCAAGAAAAGCAGTCATGTAACAAGGTAAAAACAGGAAACACGCAATACCCCATTCAAGGGTATTGGTGGAAATTGCACCAAATATCCATCAACTTTCTACGGAAAGGCACAAACCACCTACATCGATCCTAGGAGATCGATATACATGGACCTCGATGACATATTCCTCTTAGAACGACGTAGATCTGAGAAAACTCACAAAACATTCATCCCATGATAACATGAAAAAAAGGAGGAATCAAGGAACAAGGCTCAAGCAGAAGGAAGAACTCACCGCTGTGATTCCAACGCAATCGACCGTGCTCAAATCGGAGAACGGACGGCGAGGCAGAAGCTCTGAGATGATTTGGACGTACGGACGCTCTCAGGCGGTCTAAAACTAAAGAAGAAGACAAATATGGGGGTTAGGCATGACCCCAGTCTGTTTAATGAAAAAAAGAAAGTACACGGTGTGTACTTCTAGAGTACACGGCGTGTACTTCAATTTTTTCTGCACTTCGAAAAACCGGCCTCCACCTCATCCTTACACACCGTGTGTGTGGCGCGGACACGGCCAGCACATGGCTTCAATCTGGAACAGAGTACATGGCGTGTACTCAGAATGTACACTGAGTGTACTTTGAAAATTTTTAGAAAAACGATTTTTCTTAAAAACTCTAGAAAAAAGGAAAAGAATACCTGAACGAAGATCCGGGTTCTTACAAGATTCAGGTTATGGATACATTTCTTTAGAAGGTGTTCAATCACATTGGGAGATTCTGTATACATTGATGATGAGAATGATGTGATTCATGGAGATGTGGAACCTCTAGTAGAGTAACATGATGGTATCCCAGTTTTTGGTGTGGTTCAACAACCTCAATAGGTAATCATCAGATATTATCCACAATGAATTTATTTAGACATTGGTCATTGTGAATTTTCTTTAGAGTGTGGTCTATGATTACAATATTTTATCGTGAATTATTAACTAAACTATATTTCATATGCAATAATTAATGATTGAAAATGGTAAATGGGATTTATAGGATGATATCATAGTAGGTTCAAGATTACATGATATATAGAAGTCTAATAATACATGTAGATAAATTAATTAAGGATCCTTTAATTACATGTAAACAAATGTGCTCACACAGTTTCATGGAAATACTACATAGTGATATTTAAATTGATTCTAAAAGACTGGGGAGAGGGCCTAATTATTATATAAATTAATTGGACACCTATCATATTCCTTTCCCACAATTTAATTATTAACGAATAGAGAATGTTTTCTAGTGGAATGATCTCAACATTAGAGGTAATACAATGGTAAAGGATCACTTTAAATTTCATATGATTGACCTCTTAGTAAATAATATATTATTGAATATCTTGGTATAAGAGAAATAAGTGGTAGAAATGAGATTATCCTATCCCAAACATACAACTACATCCAGTGCTTCAAGTCGTGTATTAGGTGATGATGGGAAGGGTATTGATCAAATATAGAAGATATTTAGAATTGAGAATGAAACAATTGATATTGTACAAGTAAATTTTTATGTATTTTGTACTTTAGTCCTCATAATCATGATCAACAACTTAATACAACATTTTCCTTATAATTTGATTAATTAAAAGATAGAAACACTAGTAGTGCCCCATGTCTGACGACATTTATTTGAGAGTCATTGTATTGTTGATAATTATTTCATTCTCATCAAGCTCTAGGGAGGTATTAGTCTTGTTAGAAAAATATGTCACTCGAATATTATTATTTTCAATATCATGTCCTATTTATTTATCATTGACATGTGTTAACTCCATTATTGTATGAGTATATTTTTTTATTATTGAATGATGTAATAGGGTGTCCAAATATCAAATTGTCAATTATAGAATTGAATTTTACCCTATAAATGTATCGATATTCAGATAATATTGTTAGATATAGTCACTTATTCATAGGGAGTCGATAGTGTAGTTTGAGGACCTTTTGTATAATGGATATATTGGACCCACCCTATAAAAATGGGATGACAACGTTGTATTCTTAGTGAATATGAACTTGAGATTTTCTATTTTCATTTATTATCATCATAAGATATAGGTATCATTCAATAACAATGACCCTCTTTTGAGAATTGATAATCTCATTAACAAACTCAACATACAAGGATACTGTTTAATGGTTTATTTAATTAATGGGAATCACAAAAATTGGTTTCAGGATGATTATATATGCAATTTTTTATTATAGACTCACTATAGAATATCTATGCTTTTCCTAAGGTTGTTTTTTAGAAAAAATTCCCATAATTTACTAATTTCCATTTCGAAAGGGATTATATACCAATACTAGTACTAAATCAATGTTGTTTCCAATGATAATACACTGATTAATTATTGATCACCAGTAGAATATTCTACGAATTTGAGAATTTCCACAGACTTAATTAATATGAATTGTCCTTGTGGAATTTTAAGGAAGTGAATTAATTTGAATTTGGATGGTAATTTCCTATTATATTTTATTTCACAAGGGGTGATACAGCTGGTATGTAGAATTTTGAGGTTTTTATGTATTAGGATACATCCAAGACTATATCTGAGTTTTGAATCTTCCATGATATGGAGGGTTATAACTATAGATTCATAGAAGATTATTCCGTTTTTGAAACACATATGAAATGATTTATTTCAAATTGTTGACTATTATCCAAAATGAATAGGCTAGAAATTGAACAACCATTATAAAATTAGTATACAAATAAATTTATTTTAATGATATTTTTGACAATGAATAATATAAATTATTTATATTATTTCAATCATTTAAAATATAGTCTAGTTGAGTCTAAAGGGACCAAAAATAAGTACCTAAATAAATACTTCATCTATGGGTATCGAAAGATTGTGGAAATATATATAGTCAATACGGATCCCTATATATCGCCAATTTTCAGAAAAAATTGAAAAACAATAGAGTAAATTAAAATATAAGAATAAGATTTTAATTTTTTTTAATTAGAACATGAGTACGAACTAATGTAATTATTAAATTTGATAAAAACACATTATCTACAAAATATTGATCGAAATGATCAACCAAATATTTATTAAAAATTTTAAAAAAAATACATTCAATATATTATATCATTGAAACAATCTGTTTAGTTTTCATTATTATCTAATAAAATTTGATTGGTTATATCCAACAAAAAACTCATAAAAATATATATCATATGAAATAAAAAGAGAGGTAAAGAGATAATGTCAAATGAACCATCATTTTTTCATATAAAATACTTCTAAATTCACACCACCATGATTTAATGACCATCATTATATCATAGCGATTTGAAAAAAACCATGGAATGATATAATCCACAAAACCATATTTGTATCCATTAGTTCAAGTTTTCCATAATTATTATCTTTTATGAAAACCTACCAATCATATAATATTTTATTTTAACATGACATCAAATTCAATAATTGTTGAAATCCTATAAAAAATTATAGATGTTTATAATTCTCATTTTTGAAAATACTATAATTTATTTTCCTAATATGTTAATTTATGTGATAAAAGTAATTAATATCATTTATATTATTCTTCTATGTACCCCTAAAAAAATTTTAGGTATGCTCCCAAGGATTTAAAAACATTATCATAATTCAAAAAAATAAGACCAAATGTGACTTTGTAGAATTCAAAATTATTATAATTCCAATATATATAATATAATAAGAGAGAAGCCTCTGGTAAAGAGTCAATGTAACGTTTGTTATAAATAGATATTAGAAGGTATCTATGAATGATAGTATTATATAAACATGTTCCCTCTAACATAATAATTTAAGTGTTTATATAATAATATAATCAATTTTATTATAAAATCATACGACTATGGGAAATAGATTACATGAAAATCGTATAAAAAATCATGATTCTCTATGTATAGATTGACCAAGTTATTGAATTCAACCATAACCTTTATCTAAGTGAATAATCACATCACATTCCATTATCAAAATTGATAATCACAAAAAAAGTTACTTGTCTATTTATGGATATACAATTCCTCTGTCCATAAGAATGAATGAACTTTGTATTATACAAGTCATAAAATAGGATATATCCTATCATAATTAAACTTAAAATAAAGAAAAGATCATGATTTTACCTAACACCCATGGATGACTACGCCTTATGTATTTCCTAATAATGATTTAAATGATTGATTTTTATCATGTTAAATATCATTCCAACATCAAAAAGTATTATTTAATATGAATCATTCAACTATATAATACATAATTTATATTTTATTAAACAATATATAGTATACTTGGTGTGTTCTTCAATTCAATGAACTAATTTTTTGCCTCCTGACAGTAATATGAATCTATATATGATATCATAATCATTATAACATCATGATTTCATCAAGAACTACAACACTCTAGGATGAACATTCATTATTTATAACATAAATTAATGCATTTATAGGGATATTATCTTTTCACATCCTAAAAAATATATTTCCAAATTTAAATAAAGGTAAAGGGTTTGATTTCATTAGAATAAATAAATATTCCTTATATTCATAATCACTATCAATACTATTTTATCTATACATATGTTCCCATAAAATCATATACTATTTGATATAAAACTAAAAATTAATTATGTTTTGTACACATTACTGGTCATTTCCAAATAATTACATCTCTCTGTAATTCATTCTATGTAATTTTTAGGTAATGATAGACTCATTAAATATCAATATAATTCAGGATAGTTCTATATGTTATTATTAATAAAGCCATCCCACTGATCACTATATTGTTTAACATATACAAATAAATGTATTTTGACTTTTGGTGAGTCATTAGAGTAATATTCCTAAATTATGTCAAATTTATTGTACTATAAAAACTAATTTACATCATAAAATGCATGGATATAATGTATGTAATTTATATTTTATAATATCTATTATATTAATGTTATCTTACATGATAATAAAATATTTAAATTCAATATTTTCTATGAGATAATTTTTCTAAATAAATATTACCCATGACCTTAATAACTTTATTTAACAATATATTCTCATTCATTTTTAGTATATTACATGAAGTTATCTTCATTACCATATCTAAATGTCACTCATTATATTTATCTTCAATGGAACACCCTAAATATAATAATGAATTAAAGTCACATTAATATGTAATTTTCAATGAAAGAATCATTAATTAATTGTACTAGAACATCTCTGAGTCTAAACATACTCCCAAAAATGACATAGAATAGCTCTTCTAAATATAATTACATACAGTGTTAAAGAAACTCATTTTTGTTTTGAAAATTTCACATATTCATCATTACTAAGAATATTTTATTTTTAACTATTAAAATGAATATATATATATATATTATATGTGTCTATGGAATTTATAAAAAATATGAAACTATTCATCCAATTATTTCACAATTATTTGTTGGGAGTCTTTTCACCATTGTTTTAAGAACTATCTTTTATAACATCATTTTTTCATTATATTATTTTATAACATTTTAATTAATGTGATAAATCATAAAACAGTAATATAAAACCGACCATATTATATTAATCAAAATTAATCCTTGATGATAAGATATGTTTCTGATCACAATAGTGAAATAATGTTAAATTACAAAAAAATTTGTTAGAATCATTATATAATATTATTTTACATTCACAGAGAAGATGGAACTAAGAATTTTTTTTCAAATATATAATATAAATAATAAGGTACATAAAAAAGTTTACTTTTTCATTAATTATAGAAATTTAAAAAATATTTTTTAATATAAATTTTGAATCTGATACAATTAAGAATTAATGAATTTATTTAAAAACACTAACACCTTGATTATAATCTCTATAGAGTTTCTCAAAACAATTTCGTTGTTCTAGAAAATTCCATCCAATAGAAGGACCACACATCCCCAAAACCATTATTTTAATGATCAAGTCTAAAAATTAGATCATACAATCTTCTTCATATAGATTTAACTACTATAATTTAGTAATTTTAAAAATATTTAAAAATTTAGTTGGTGGGATTTCTTGAGATGTATATTACCCTGTAATCAACCATCTAAAAAACATTCATATCTCAATGAGGGGGTGATCCTCCATTTCATATGTCATTATTGATAACTGATGAGAGAGGGAATATATTAGTATTTTTATTAATACATATAGTAATATATCATCAATATTCCCTCTAAATTAGAAATCCAATGAAAAAATTAGTTTATGCCTGTTGTAAAACCAATTATCTGAACATAACTATAGGTTCATGTTTGTAATCCAAAACAACTTTCTATAGTTAAACGGACCTAAAAAAGACAATGTGCTATGCATATAAAAAATGAAATATATTCAATATACCTACACCAAGTATCTCCAGGATTCAAAATACTTTTTTTAATAAACTCATCGAGTTTGAGATATTCTTAAAAATATTCCAAAATATTTTTTGTAATAACAATGGTCATTATAATATTATTATAACAGCAATAAAATCTAGTACATAGGAAATATTATATTAAATAGATTAATTTATAGTTTAATCCAACTATTACTATTTTTTAGATAATTTCATTTGATGATAATAATTTAAAATATGTTTTTTAAAACTTATTATTAATAGTTTTCAAATTTTTATTAAATAATAAATATTGTATTTCCAGATTATCAGAATAATTTTAAAATAACTAATTCTACCCTAAATGTTATTTAATATTATATTAACATATGATTATAATAAATTTTAAATCATTGATTTATAATGTTTTTATATACACATTAAATGATCGTTTAATGAAATCGGAAATAAATTATTACATTATAATGTTTGAATCTTTTTTTTTCAAATCATGATATATATATATATATATATGAAATTATAATTAAATATTTTTATTCCATCAATTATATTATATTATTATGTTTAATAATTAACAAATTATATCTTTTTTTAATCTTAATGAATATACATACAATAATATACACATTATTATTGAAATTCAATATAATAATATAATAATAATAGTAAAAAATAATGCTAGGAAATAGTGTTCTGATGGGTGTGTTTGGTGAGGCTGGGCCTGTGAGATTCATCATAGCGAGGAAGAGTGTCCTGATCTTGGGTGGATGTCTAGGGAGAAGTAGCCATAGTGAGGGCAGCAATTCCATGTAGAATGAAGGCAGGTCCTGAGGAGAGGCTATTAGTTGAGTTGGTGAGAGGGTTTCAACTGAAGGGGGATAGAAGCGTTATCAACTTTGGGTTTCAATCTAGGATAGGGTTTTAGTTGTTATTATGGTTTGTGATTTGTTCCTACTCATCAAATCAGTGTAAGTTCCTCATTTTTCTTTTGTGTTATTGAATCTAGGATTGTTTTGGTGGGATTTGTTTTGACTGATCTTCAATTCTCTCTACCCCTTTCTCTATTAGTAGACTGTTAGAGAATTTTTTGATGATTTTTGATTTCCTTGTGTTGTAAATATTTTGAAATATTGAACCAAATATATAGGATTTCATACCACTGATTTATGATATATATATATATATATATATATTGTTCCTTTCTATGTTAACACCAGTTTAATTGAATTTGGAGAATATGAATATTTGTCTCTTTCTGATTTTGTCAAGATTCTAATATCCAACTGGCATCCCAATTTACATGATTTTTAATTTATCTATCATCACACACATCTTACACTATAAATTTGTTTATGTCTATGACTGGTGACTATTGAAGATTATAAATAGGAACAATATTCTTCTATCTCTTTGGGGTCAATATTTCTACACTGCCTTCTACACACAACCACACATATGAGTACTGTGATGACTCCAACACATTTCATGTAATTGTTCTTATTGGCCGAAGTGATAATGGTAAGGGATTTATCATAATTTAAAATTACATGGTTTTATTTTTGGAGGATATTGTGATTATAATGATATTTATTTATTCCATTATCAATAATTAATAAAGGGATCTATTTTTTATTCTTATTTTCAAACTTATTTAGTATGTGATTTATTCTTTTATTTCATATATATGATTCTTCAACAAGTTATTTTTTTGATCATAATTTATGCTACAACATATATTTTCTTCAATATTATTTTTATTATTTTATTATATGTTCAAATTCAGAATGTAATGAATTATTTAATTCAAATAATGATTTAATACATAATGTTTAATTATATTCTATGAAGATGGTATTTTTCATAAATCAACACCATGTTTTCCTTCTTCAATAAAAATATATATTTTTTTAATCTTTGTTATGACCAAAAATAAAATAATATATGATATTTGGTATTTAGAATTCATATAATATATATATATATAAGTAAACATGAAATATGTAAAAATTTTCATTAAGATAGATGTTAAATTTATTTTTTAAAATATATTAGTTATATTTGTGTTTTTTCAATGATTATGACTTATAGACATTCATCATTAATTTTCCAAGGCATTCCGTAGATTTTTATATGTAAATTTATTTATCTATCTACATAAATGCATGTTTGTTGAGTGAATATTTAATATATCAATGTTATTTACAAGAATGATTTTATGCTATTATGGGTATTGCAAAATCCTTGTCTATTTATTTTAATTCCTAAGTTCATTATATATATATATATATCGGCATAGAAAATTGTTTCATGTATTACCTAGAATGTTTCTACATTAATCTCTTGTGAGACACATAACTATTTTTTTAAAATTTTTATTGAATAGGATAAAATTATATACATGTCTTGAAAATTAAATGTGAATTATTTTATTTACCATATCATTTATGACTGAAAAATACAGATTTTTATTTCGAGGAATGGTATTCTTAAAAATTTTGTTTTAAAAAACTCATGAGAAATGTTTTTTGATATGTGATAGGAATGTCTAATTACATTGGATGGAAATAATATTGTCTATGAAAATGTTTTGGTTCAAAGATGAGAATTTATTGTCCATCAGAAAACATTTAGAAAAATTGGAACTAGTGAATTATATGATAGTACAAAGAGTGAAATCATATGCCATTATTATGAATGGTGGCCGTATGTATATATTTTAGATAGGGTATGCTATTTAGTATAAAATACCCATAAAAATAAATATTTTGAAAGGTGAATACACATTAAATTTTTAAATTTCATTATTTCAGTGAAATGTTCGTTTTTTAAATGTAATCATGTGTTTGAGAAAAAGTATTTTTATATATAAATTTTTATATTTTTAAAAAACATTTTTAAATGAATTTATAAATTGATTTCAAAACCCCTTATTGGGCATAAAAAAAATCACATCTTATTTTGAAATCTTTTAAAAAATGATCACAATTTGTTTAGAAATCTTTTCTAAATGTTTTTAGCATCTCTGATGGAATCCAAATAAATTATAGAATTAGCGCATGCCATATCATTTGTCAAAGTTATTTTATATGTATTTCAAATTGGACTAATTTTATGCTTGTATCTAATTCAATAAGAACCATGAATTGTAAAAGGTCCTCTAAAATGTAATGTTCTATGAATTATTCCATATAAATAGTATTAATGTCACGATTGTAGAAAAGGTTGGAGATTTTATGTCGTGATAGAGTCCAGAATTCCTAATTTTCTTAATTATTAAAAAAATAATTCAGAATTGAATTATTAGTTCGTTGGACAAATTGGGGGCACACAATTCTTTTGAGTGGAGAATAATGTAACAAACTAGAATTCCCATACTTAGTAAATATAATTTCAAATGGATTAATTAATAATAATAATATTATTATTATTTTAAAGATTATTTTCATTAAAGAAAATATTTGAAAATATGTTTTTTTATACTTATAATTAATAGTTTTACAGTTTCTTTAAAAAACAAATATGCTTTTCAATGATTAAAATAGTAATTAGAAAATAACTAATTTTATCAAGAAGGTTATATAATATTATATTATAAATTAATTATAATTAATTTATAAATATATTATATTCATGATTTGATATATGTAAATATATATAAATGAAATTTTAGTATTAAGAAATATGAATTAAATTATTACATTATAATTTTTGAAACATTACTTATTTTTAAATAACGATATATATATATATATATATTTGTGTAAAATTATAATTAATATTTTCATTTTATTATGTATATTAAATTATTTTGTTTAATGAAAAAAATTTATAACTTCTTTAAGGTTAATGAATAATCATAAAATAATATACACATTATTAGAGAAAATAAATATAATGATAGAATAATAATAGTAAAAAATGAAGAGATGAAGCAGGTTTTAGAGGGGTGAGGTCTGTGAGGAGTATCCTATGGGTTTTGTCTAGGAGAGGATGAAGTGGATAAGATTGATCTACTACAAAGGGAGAAGTAGCTGAGACGAGTGCTGGAAGTAAATGGTGAGTAAAGGAAGGTCATGAGAAGAGTAGCTATGTTGAGCCAGTGATAGATTTTCGATTAAGGGGGGATCTGAGTATGGTCGTCATCGGGATTCAATAGTGGATTGGGTTTCAGTTGTCAATAATGTAGGCGATTTTTTCCCAATCATCAAATACATACAGGTTTCTTATATTCCAACCTAGGTTTCGAATATAATTTCATTTTGGTAGGAATTTTTTTCCGATCATCAATTTTTTCTACCCTTTTTTCTAACAATAAAATGTTAGTGATTATTTTGAATATTGTCAATTATATTATGTTGTATGTAGTTTTAAATTGTGAAGTAATAATAAATGAATTATGTACTTTGATTTAAGATATATATATTTTTTATTTTTCCTTATTTATATAAGGTAATTTTTATTTGGATAATGTGAATATTTTTTTCATTATGAAATTGATATGATTTCGATATCCAACTGGCATCATAATTTAGTTGAATAATATTTTCACTATTTGCACACACAGCTTGCATTGAAAGCATATTTATGTCTTTGAATTGATATTTCTAGTGATTATCAACAGAAATAACTTTCTTCTCTTTTTGGGGGTCAATATTTCAACACTACCATCTTCAAACCTCTGCACAAATGAGTACAATGATGACTCTTGCACTTTTCTTGTAGTTTTTCATGATGGAAAAAGTGATCCTATTAAAGGATTTATAAAAATTATTTAATGGTGAGAGATAAAAACACCTTTTATTAAAAAACTAAACTAAATGTATATATGAGAGGATATACCAAACAGACAAATAAAAATAGTGAAATCAATTATGTAGCTAGATACATAGTACTCATCATATGAAAAGATATACGCACACCACAATCAAGATGATTTCTACCTCTTCTCATTATTTTAACATGCATCTATAGGCCATCTCCATCATCTGTGATACCAAAATCAAAGGACCCTTTAATGTATTTTTCATCAATTCTTTGTGCGACATCAACTCAAGCGGCATGTTGTTTATCCACATAACTATTTCCTGAGGCAAGAAAATCGATGCAGATGTGCATTCAAACCTTCAATGTATCTTTAGATATAAAAAATGGTGTATAAAGGACCCCATATTTATTTAAATCATTCTAACTAGAATGATTTTTAGTATCTTTGTACAAAACAATGATTGCACGATCCATAAAATTAGATATTATAGTAGTTGATCTATACAATTTAAAACCAAATGAATTAACATATTAAATAGAATCCATTCCATTAATAATAAATGTGGGAATAAAAGTAACTTTGCGTGGAATAAGAGCACTTGTATTTTTGTTAAATGTGGTTTGTAATCCATCAATAGGTATGCCATCATTTTTGAAACCTACATCACCGTCCATACAAAGGGTATAATAGATATCCATACAAGTGGGTATTCACCTACCGGAAAAACAATCATTCATCAGCTTCCAAATGAAAACCTAAGGATGTTCTGAATCCTAAGTTTCACAAAATTTAAAAGGTAGTTCATATATCAAATTTGTTTCCCCTATTGAAATGTAAGGAACCGTAGATATATTCCCTGATATCCCATGGGAAGTAGCAATCTTCTCATTAAAAAGCACAGGCATAAACATACCATTCTCAAATTTTATTGTCTTCTTTTGATCAAATTCAGATTATATTTTTTCCTTTTAAGATTTTAAAGGATATAATTTTCTACTCATTCTATTCATTGTAGTCTACATCATCATGTAATAAAGGTATCATGTCGTCTAGGCTATCATTTGTCTATCTATCATCATTCGCATCGCTTAAGACTTCAGCAAGTACATCCTTAATGGAGACTCCAATAATGGGATCAGAAACCTATTTATCTAATCCTTCCCATGATAAAAGTTTCTTGCCTACATTTTCAGCAGAAGAGGGAAAAAATTTCATTGTTAGAGGGGGATGTATCTATATATTTACTATTGATACAAACACTTTTTGAGACCTGAACAACATCATTTCCCTCCATATTTTTGAAATCAGAATAAAGAACGGCACCTCTAGTGGGATGTTCAAATGAAATTCCATTAGCCCATATGCTTTTAGTCTAAAACAATTTTTTATGTTGTGACCATTAAAATTAAAATTACAATAGTAAAGTGTTCTACTACAATCATATTTAATGTTCCATATCAATTGACATAAATCACAAAACCATGTATTTATTTTATCTCGTTTCTGAGGATTTTTTCTTCCTGTTGTGTAGAGAGGACAACTTTATCAATATGCATTGAACTCAAATATAATTATACCAACATCCATGAAGAGTATCCTATGTAGTCAAACACATTAGTAGGGTCCATTATTGTTAGTATAAATATTAAAAAATCAATGTTAAACAAGATTACATGGTACCAAAAGACCTAATTTATGCCATGTATCTTAATCCAAACCTCTGTTAATGTGTAATTGAACTCATTGAAATTGAAATTAAGACTCCACACATCATTTCTTAGAATACCAGTCCTCAAATGGATGGATCCCGAACTCTATGCTCACCCTTTTATCTCTAAAGAGTGTAATAGAAGATGAAAATATCCATGTCCATGGGATATACATTTAATCTTATAAAACCATAAATTATTGACAACCGGTCAAATAGATTTACTAATATACATGGTTTTATCCCCTTTAACCAGATACACATGCTATAAAAGTGTACTTACATAGGTATAGTCATTGATTACTAACTCCATCTGAGGACAAAAAATGGGTAATAAAGCCCTTCCATTTGATCTTTTGTGAAACTCTACTATTGGAAAAGACAAAAGATCCATTGGAGAAGCCAGAGAAATCCGAGAAGATTTTATCCACATTACAAGCCTTATATTTCATTGAAGAAGACAATTGTATTTTACCATTGATGATGTTTGATATGTATTAGTGAATATTGATACTCCATGGATGCTCGACCACCCCACGATATCCATAGATCACCGAGAGGATTTTATCCCATTCTTGCATCAGATCATTTCCTGATGGATATATTCACATTTTGGGTCTAAAAATGAATTTATCTAGTCATACTGAAAAATAATGTCTTTATTTTTTAGAGGTTAATTTGTTTTTCATGATATTTTTTATTCCATTTTCTAAAATAAAATAGGGATCTAATTTTTATCTTTATGGTCATTCTTATTTGTTAAGGGATTTGTTCTTGGATATCAAATTCATGACATTCCCATAGGTTTTAAAATTATGTACCTAATTTATTCTACAATATATATTTTATTTAATTTTATTTCTATTACATTATTATATGTAAAAATTTAAAATGTAATGAATTTTCTCAATAAAATCACAATTTAATACAAGATGTTTAATATGTTCCTTGCAATTGGTAATATATATTAATCAAAACTATGAATTGATTTTGCTGGAAACATATATTTTTTATTTATCTCATTCTTGAATAAACATGAATTAATCCACGATATTTAGAAAATATAACTCATATTAGATATACATATATATAATTATGCCTGATATATAGATTATGAATTTATGGATTATAAAAATATATGTTATTTTTTCAATTTAGGATTTAATATTAGGATTTATTTATAATCATCATAAATTTCTCATGATGTTTCATACCTTGTTATATATAAAATTATTTATGTATCCACATGAATGTTTGTGCGTGGATAGAATCATTCTGTTATCAATGTTTTCTACATTACTGATTTTATGTTATTACATGTATTGCAGAATCCATGTTTATATATATATTTCTGAGTTCTAGTAATATATATTAATATGGACATAGATAATTATTATATGTATTACCTAGAATGTTTCTATAATTATCTCTTATGAGATATGTGACTATTTTTTAATTACATTTATTTGATGATGGTATAATTATATACGTTTTTCCAAAATCATGTGTACATTATTTTATTTACCATTTTATCTTTGATTTAAAAATAATGAAAATAATTTCAATAAAGGGATTGTTATAATTTTTTATTCAAAAATAATGATCATAATTTCAATAAAGGGATTATTAGAAAATTGTTTTTATAAACCCATGAGAAATTTTTGAAAAATCATGATAAGATTGAATAATTTCATTGGAAGGGAATAATAAATACATTGGAAATTATTTGGGTCATAGAAAGAAATTTTTGTCCATGGGAAATTGTTTTTTGAAAATCATCTGAAGTTACTAAAAGATAACTCTTATGTATTAGTTATAAATTTTTTCCATATGTATTGATTTTATACAGGGTATACTATGTATTTTTAATGACACAGATAAAATTAATATTTTCAAAAGTGAATTCACATATAATTTCAAAATATCAATATTTTTGTGAAAATAATATTTTCAAAAAGTATTCAGGTGTCTATGAAAAAATATTTTTAAATATAAATATATTATGATTCTAAAATCATTTTTAAAATAATTTTTTTATTTCATTTATAACCCATTAATGGGCAAAATAAATCCTCACCCCTTGTTTTGAAATATATTCTACAGTTTTTAACATCTCTGGTGGCATATTCTTCAATTATTGTGTTATTGTAGACCATGTATTTTGATTAAATTATTTTATTATTGTTTTAACTACGATAAATTATAATCTTGTATATAATAATCCAGATCCTAGCCCAATAAAAGGTATTTTTCTACGAAATGATCTAATATAGAGACCATATACTCCCATATACACTGATTTTCATCCAGAAAAGAAAAATCATAGGTTCAAGTGGAGAAACTGAGCACACGACTCAGTCTCTGTTGGCACTAATCTCTCTAGAAGGTTAATGTTTTATCCAAAGTTGTGAACTAAGGGGAGTAGGAAACATATGTGGGTACCCTAGTTACATAAACAAAACTCAATATAGTATCTCAAAAGTACATTGCACACCAACCATCCATCTCGAACCATCTTCGCATAATGCAATGAGGAATTCCCATTTAAATATAGAAATTATAGGTGAAAATAATGAATCACCAAGTCTACTTATGAACAGAGGTTATACAGGTAAAATATCTCACAACATACATATATACTCAAATAATTATGTATTCCTCTTACTACACTATATGAATTTCACCCAATATACCCATTTTTAGAATCATGAAAAATCCCACAATTATTGTCCCTTATATGATCTAGCAAGTATAGAACTGACCTATATGGCCTCAGGATAATGGAATCAATGAGATATGCACCGATGGAAGACCAATAAATACAAATAATAAACATTGAAACTTGGATCTTATTCTCCATAAACCAAATGGTTCTCTCAAATTTTCTTGTTCACCTCTCTCTATATATTACTACTAAGCGAATGAAAGATATTTTGTACCGATTTTTGAAATGTGACTAGTATAATCATCAATAAATAGAATTTTAAATTAATCCCCAAATTTTTAAAATCCACTAATATATATTCCTATAGGACATCCATCCATTAAATTCCCCACAACAAAAACATCTTATAAATTCCTACATATGTTACTGGAAAAATAAATGTGTAACCACCAATAATTAGTGACATGTCGTGTTAAGTCACCTTCAAGGAAAACCTAAAAATATTTCAATGACAACATTACCTCACTAAATTTTTTGATTATAACCCCTAACTACAAACATCTAGTAAAATATCTATAACATTTAGTGGGTACCAAGCCTGTACAACCCAAACAGTATTAGGTCCACTATTAATATAATGTCTTTGTAGAAATATCACAATATGTGGACCTCTAGATTGTAGAACTATCTCTAAAAGCTGACCCAAAAAAATTATACACTCTATGAATTTCATGAATTCATCCTCGAGTGTTTTATTGGAAACATTTGTGCTAACAGATAGAGGGTAAACATGTTGAATAATTGTCTAAAAAGAAATGTATGTAGTGAAGGACTATGTTTATGAGTCTATTATTCATCATTAAATCGAACATAATGAAAACCATATATCATCACATGGATATAAGAGTCACCCCTATTAAAAACCTCCAACTAAACCAAAACTCATGATGAACCATTAGAGTATTCCAATATTCCATGAAAAATATAGGGCTGTCCCTTGTTAAATAATATATAATGAAATATAAATATTATTGGGGTGGCAATCCTAGCATTTCCTCGTGAAGATGTCATCAAATCCACTATCACTACAGAGAACTAAAAGTTAATATTATCAAATTCTCACTAGATTTTATCACTCAAAAGATGAAAGGTTGTTTTACCCACCATCACATTAGGTCATCATACTCTTCATAGGATCACTGAACAAGAAATTTGGAAAACTATATCCCACATGATAGAAACTCAATCATATACATTAGATAAATTGTTATGAAAGTAGATGTTCGGATTCCAGTCCATATAGGGTCTTAGTTTTTCAACTGAAATATTATAAGTGAGTCTCTCTACACTAGATTTGGGTCACAATACCAATAGTTGTGTATGGAATTCAATCATATCTTCTGTAGTATCCAAGATAAATGGTTGAGAAAAAAAGGAATTCTAGTATTTCTAGTACTCTACCATGGTATAAATTAATTTAAAATTATCTCATGGCCTTGTTCTACTACTGTTAGGTATGTAATGTCACATGACACACTCCAAACCACATGAAAGACTCTAGGTTAGATGGTTATATGGATAAAATCTCTTTCATTCAATTTTCTTATTGTTATACACAACCTAGACCTACTCCTACACCTTTTCCCAAATTCCCTAAAAAATTAAATGGAACTAATCCTTATAACTATGAAACTAATCATTTCGGGCAACAATAACTGAACAATCCATATTTATATCATGTTAATGATTAGTGTCTCATGGGGAAAATTTCCATAAATATTACAAGTCAAATTCCACATAAAACATCACAATAGAAAGGCTCTACCAAAAAAAATATGTCACCCTAGTTAATAAATGAGAATATAGTGTCAAGAAAAAGGTATCCCATAATAATTTTTAATAATACAAATAGAAAATTATAAGGATCCAGATCATAATTATAATAACACTTGGAGCCCTTGGTTCATAGGATTCATTGGCAAAAGCATTACTCATCCATGTCTACAGATTCTTAAGCATAGAGAGGACTACCTTTAGGTTTTGGTAGATATATATTGAACCATCTTCCATATTTTTCTATTATCCCTACTCAACGGTGAAACACAACATCATCTAGAACACTATATTTCTTTCAATGTTTCCTCCAGGGTGGTCCATCAATTTTCATGCACTCAATAGTATAGAAGGATGTAAAATATCCTTTAATATTTCCCCAGTCATCACATGTGAAAACCTCCATTATCATAGTTGAAATCAACATGGCCGAGATCCCTGATACCTATATAATCCATCCTAGGAATGACTCCTAAAAAATTTTACACACTGAAATCCTGAATCTTACCATTGGTTACCAATTGTAAAATGTATCAAATACAATAATTCCTACCCCTTTAATTAAATTCTAATCATCTATTAATCTTTCAAATGCTAAGCCCGCTTGCATATTCCGACATACATATGAATTTTTTGTGATATCACAGAATCCCTAATATCCGATTGTAATCCATAATTGATGTTCTATTCTTAATAAAATATATCTCTAAACATATGTAGATATTATTTTGATATTCTTTTTAGTTTCACCAATCATGCCAAAATGATTATTCTACCCTGTCAAAGAAGTATAATATCATGGATATGCACTGATCTCATCATATATGTGTAAAACACGTCACTGAATAGAAACTCAAACTACATCCATGTAAGGAAAGACTCATCATAGTTCAGTTTAACCGGACTCCAGCATCCCCAAAAAGAGATATAACTAATACTATACTCTAGGGACACCATCTAATTGATAGGTTTCCTTAGAATGATGAAAACATGTTTGACACTATTAGGATATTCATCAACAGCCCAAGGGATGATATTACCTTTATAAATGGTTGGTATCAATCTATAGAACCCATAAATTTCATGCATCTTGAATGAATCCTCAATTGGTACATAGGAAACTAATCACTTAACAGTTGGATGATTCATTACAAGAAATCCCCCATAGGAATAACATCATGTACAGACCCTTACACCAAAGTTTCATCATTTAAAATAATATCAACAAAATCCTTCAAGGGAACCAAAGATGGATTCTAGAGTTCTAGAATCCAAAAAAATAATGTATATGAATATTAAAATAGTATATCTAGGTAGATGAATCAAAAATTATATTGAAATCCCAACCAATTCCTATATAGTGAATTTACACATGATTCCCTACAACTTACATCTATATGTACTAAGTCAAAAAGAAAGTTATCAGAGTCAACGAGAATATATATGTGGAATTTTTTACTCCTAATATATTATCTACATAAAATTTTGATCTAATAACACTATAACACTATATCAATAAAACCCAAACAAAATTCATTTATTGACAACTTCTTACTCTGGCCCAAAGGAAGGACATTCTCTGATACAAAAATATCATGACCTAAGACCACGAGGCCCTCATATCTGGTGATGTGACATGTGTGAATACCCCAATCCTATATCATATTTGTATAATGGTGGGATACTAGTTATTTGTAGTCATATCGCTTCAATGTATTTCCAAAGCCAATGTTACTGGTACTCAAGCACACACGTCCATATCTACACATCTGATCAAATATTACTATAAGATTACTATCAAAATTAAATAATACATTCATCAAATAATTAGTTTACAAAAAATAGTGAATGCATTGAAAAGGTAGAAAAAAACCTCAAAAAATAAAAAAGAACCCAACCATATCTTAATGCGGGGATGACTGGTAAATTAAACCATCAGTTCACACCTCGCTCTATCTAGCCTCTTGTGTCCGGCTTGTTCTAGGTCCTCTAAATACTGAATATAGAGGCATATAATCTCCATAATATCAAAACAATTAGTGTAGGTACCACAAAATGATGTGTATATGAGTACAAAGTACACTCCCAAAAAACAAAAAATATTCTGGAGTAACTAAAAGTCTATAGTATGCTCAATTTCATGCCAAGTGACAACTCAATAGTGTAATGATAATCCATCTTGAGCATTTAATAGATCTATATGAGTAGTCATATCACCTAACCATGGTGTTTAAATTTTTAATCATATCAAGGATTATCTGAATAAATCATATATTCTCATCTCAGATTGAAATTCTTGTGGTTTCAACCATATTGCATACTATAGAATTCTACACGAGATGTAGGAGTATAAATTAAATAGGAGAACATAATTCACATGACCAGATATCCCAAATTTTAACTCATACATGAGATATCACTCATTTTGTATAGATATAACATCCCTGATCGAAATAGACAATTAGATTAAAATCAATGGGTATCAAAAACCTGATGGATAATCTATTTCATCCTTGATGGATTACATCTGAGACTACATGAACATTTTTATAAACATGATAAATGTATCACTAGAACATTTAATATCATGAATATCAGATATGGGATCTCACCCATGTCTCATGGTAGAGTCAATAACCATAATAGTACTCATAAGATAACAATAGACATATAGGGGGTCGCATCCATGTTCTCTAGGGGATACCAGAATCCAATTTGGTAACTTCATAGATCTCAACACTTGAGTGGGGATGAAAGAGAGGACCACTGGAGGACATCATGAAGCATAACAATAATCATAACAACCACAAAAATGATATGACATATCAACCATGATTATTGAAAGATATGTAAAACAAAATTCTAATCTAACCACTATGTTGGTGATCTTCTCGACTATAATGTTATAAAACCAAATGAAACCCTCACACTATGTATTGGATAATATACATAACGATACACAAATGCTACTAAAATATCTTCTTATATAGAATATTCCACCCTATGTATGTTTTTATAAATATACGATGAACCCCATATATGGATGAATACATTATAGAGGATACCACCCTGGCCTCCAATAGGGATAAAAGATGTCTATATCTGCTCATCCTGTATATGGGATTAGAATCCAATACTAAAGAGGTAATTCCAAACTATTTACTCTTAGTAAATGTCAAAGGGAACTGTCTAAACAAATATTTTTCTATATGAATCTATAATAACCGTCTCTATACTATCAAATCTAGCAACATCCCTCTATAAAAAACCATTTCAACCATTGTGTTATACATTTAAAACAATGCATGATAGGCTACCACTAAGCCCCCATAAAATTCATCATAATATAGATACATTACGGTGAAGTCTCTTATGGGAGTATATGGTGTGTATAGACACTATGTGGTTCTGTATCACGAAACTAGACACTATCTATGTCCTATCATAGTAGTAATAATTTTTAAGGGTTATATACAATTTTTAGTCCGTGCCACGTGTTGTGTGGACCCATATAAATCATTCCGAGTGTCATCACCTATAGAAAATGTTGTTAAACATGTCACCATACCTGGTGTGTAACCATAGTACATGGTGTATTACTCATAACCATTACATGCCTATGTTTGTTCCCTTTCCTATGTTCCTAGTGATTATACACCAAATATATAGTATTATGCTTCAACATGGACACATCTCCATACATGGCATTCTCAAACATGTATTATATTAATTTTCTTCGGATAAATACATACATTGTACCACTTGTACTTGCAGTGTAGTCTTAAAAACATAATTCTAACCAAATGGGAGGAAAACACAGTGCAATATCCTGCACGACATGTCAGGTTGTTGGGATTTCTAAATGGGAAATTTATACAAGGATCCTGAAACCCTAATTTACTTTTGAAACCCACAGATTGAAACCAATAGTATAATTATGAATCATAATTAGGGTATAAAATATTAAAAATAAGTCATAAATTTGGATTTACATGTAAATATTATAAATCTATCTACCTCATGGTGGTATACCAAATAACTGGTTCTAACATGATGCTTAGATGTTTCTAAACCTTGATCATATGGCGGTCAACGTCCAATATATGGGTCAATAATACATCATATCTTTATTTTAGATTTGTTTAATCTCACATGAATATGAGGTATATATGACATGCATGAAAACAAAATCTTATAAAGTATAATAGTGTATTTATTTTTAAATAAGTTATATTATCATCAACATACCTAAAAACACAAGACCTCAAACATCCACAAGGACCCCACAAACATTATAATGTAAATTGCGTAAAACATGCATTCTAAACTCTATCATAGTCCTATAATTATACTCTGAAACTATACTCATGAATTAAACCAAATTTCAAGAAAAAAATATCATATGAAATATAAAATTTCAAATATTTTTTATATCACCACAGTAATGAACATTGATCCCCAGAATCCCATGCCAAATCAACTCCTAGGCTAAATAATATTACAGGAAATATTAAAAATAATTACATGGAAAATATTTTGTTGGTACAATTATCAAGAAGAAATTTAATGTGGTAATATATGATTTAAAAAAGATCACACAGAATAAAATTACTTTTTCATAGAAAACATGCCATGATTATCTTATTTAGATCCCAAGTATAGATATTTTGGATGAAAATAATCTCTTCAATATGTATAATAATGATTGGATGTGTTTTTTATGATTTGGTTTATGTGAAATGAAAAATATGTGTAAATAAGCTATTAGATGAGACACCTGTTTATAATTGAAATTATTGGCACAGTTGTAATTTTTTAAAGTTATAAAATTATGACTGGTCAATTGTTGGAAAAAATGGATCCAAAATTTCACGTATTGAAAGATGAAAAGTTTAAGGTCTACATAAAACTATGTAATATGATTTTTTAAAATTTTTATGTCATTTTGAATCATATATTTTTATACTAACTCTTTAAAACCCTATCTTAACATTAATAATAGTGATCTTTTCACTATTAATTAGGACCTAATTTAATATTT
Source organism: Viscum album (assembly GCA_963277665.1). Lineage (NCBI taxonomy): Eukaryota > Viridiplantae > Streptophyta > Magnoliopsida > Santalales > Viscaceae > Viscum > Viscum album. The sequence continues at coordinate 709,886,216 of OY728156.1, forward strand.
ATATAATTTATAAATTTATAAATTATATTTCCAAATGTGGAATCATTACATCAAATTTAAATAGCATAAGAAGAACAATTAATTTTAATAATAATCCCAAAAAATGGGAAAACAGTAATTACAAAAATGTAGTTTTCATACATTATTTAATATTACATTACATATATAATAAGAAATAATAATTATATGGATCGAAGTTAATATAGAAAGATATTTAATATATGGATATAATCTAAATATTTTATCAAATATTAATATTTCAATTAATTAAAATTAATTAACATTATGCATTTTGAAAAAGTTATCTGAAAAATATCCTATTTTACCTCAATTTAATATTATCATTGTTTCTTCCAAATTAAAATTTGAAATATGGTTAATTATATATATCATAAAAACTATTATAATTTAATATAGTATTTTTTCCACACTATATTTTAAATTATTATTATATTCTAATTTCCATGTGAAAATTTCAAAACATTCATTCTTAGATTAGGTTTACCTTGTTTGTGTAAAATAAAAATTCACCCTATAAAATTATAATTATTGTTTTACAGAATATTTTTTTATTTATTTTTTCTATTTAAAGTTGAATTTTCCATTCACAATGTTAATTTTTGGATGTTAAAATAAAATCATACCCTATCGATTCACGATACAAAAATAAAATTTCAATTTTGTTATGGTAGATGATTAGAGTATTATAGAAATAATTAAAATCGTTTATAATGATGATAATTTAATATCCCCATAAATTATAAATAAAATATATATCTATTAGATATTCATACTTCCACTATCCATTTGTCAATTTCATCTTTTCATTGAGAATCCATACATTACAATAATTATTTGATGGATATCCCTTAGATTATACCCATTGTATAGAGATTTCAACATCTTCCACCCTAAAATATAAACTTGAAATGATATTATTATTTGATTAATTTTTAATCCTTTAAATAATATTCAATATTTATATTCATTCTTACATATTCAAATGGTAGTAAGCTATTATTCATATAATAAGAAATATTATGTCATATAAATCCTTATAATAATTTTCATAACTATATTTCCTCTCAATCAATATTTTATTAAATTACTCTTACGGGATAAGATTCTATAAGATATATAATTTATAATGTCATGAACCATCCTGGGTAGACACTGAATCGGTCACCCGAGCCGGTCCGTGTCAAGTCTCGAGGGGTGTTCCCGATCCCCCCAGGATGGAAACTAGTGTTAGGCATCAAGCCTTAATCGTGGGGAATGATTTAGAAAAACAAACCAGGATTTGTAAAATAAAACAACTAAACAAAACAGACAACAATAACAACAACAAAAAGAACAAAAACTACACGACAAACATACCTCCACATGACCTCGCGGTCACCACCCAACTAAAAACAAGCATCACTCCATCACCGAGCGACTCAAACCAGGAAAACCCGATCACAAGGAAGCTGCAACTGAAATTGTAAAAGATAGGCATGAGTACAAAACGTACTCAGTAGGTAATCCCAACAACAAATCCCAAAGCACTGCCAGTAAATGAAGAATCTATAAATTCCAGGTATGAACTACAATTTATAAAAGTAAGCTTTCATAATGTTTCAATTTAAGATCAAAACACAAGACATTACCCTTATTCTTTTTCAAAAGTTGAATTCCTTTAATTGGTGCCAAATTCATTCTAAAAGATAAATAAGTGTTACATTTTTAAATTTTACCCAAAGAGAATAACGCATCTTCATTTGAGAACCATTTTCACAAAGTATAACAGTATAAGATATAATGAACAACTGAAAGTAAATAAGAATGGAACATCAAGTAACTATTGGTGATCCTAAACATCCCTAGAAAACCCCTGGACGTACTCGGGTTTAGACTACCTGCCGGCATGGTACTCCAAAGTCAAGAACCAACTGGCCGCCATAATAGCCAACCAGTGGCACGTCCCACAAGTACTACCTACCAAGAGGGGACTAACCCGTCTAATAGGGGTTATCCAGCAACCATCACTCGATTCTCTAAAATACTCTCAGGAACCCACAGTGGTTTTAAAAATACTGTGTAAGTGGGAGACCCTCGCATGCATGACTCACCTCACCCTACTTTCCATCCCCTTACATGGACACCGCTAAACGACAATCCTTGAAGGGAAGTCCCCCTGTAGAGGTCCCCCTTATATATGTATATATATATATATATATGTAATCCGTTCTCAATCAATAAAGTTCCAAACGGGCTGCCACATCAATTACATTTAGACCATTTAGTACCAAAGCAATGCCAATAGATATGACACACACCATCACGTTAAAAACTAGAAAAACATACTTTGAAACTCATTTCAGGAAAACCAAACCACCACTGAAAAGTTCCAAAATCTAATTTAAAGGCCAAATTGGTGTTTCTTCTATCCATGTTTTCAAGGAATCACCGCTTTCCATAAACGATACACCCGCCATTTCACACACGTTAACAATTTCAAAACACTATTCAACAAGAATTGCACATTTCATAATGTACTCATTTAGAAATATCACAAGAAAGTCACATAATTAAATCCATAAAAATATATTCAGTGTGATGCAAGGAGTAAACAGTTTTAAATTTCAATAAGTCACGACTCTAGTAATAGCTATCCAGTGCTACTATAAATTTATTGAAAAATAATGAAATGACAAGGAATAAATAAATTTCTAAATTTAAAAGCAAGTGCACTGGGAGACCTACCTTGACTTGCTGCTAGTTTGTGATTACATGACACTCTTCACACGTGGGCATACAGAAATGAAAGCTGGAAATTTTGATAACACCAAAATACCTCGTGAACACGCTCGGTTCACAAACTGATCCTCAGGACGCAACACACATCATGCAGGCGCGTACACGTTCGCAAGAAAAGACCTCTGCGTTGCAGAATTATTCCGCCAACGTGCTCGGTGCAGATGCACTCAACTGCTGGGGTCACGCACCGTGTTCCAGGTGCACCTTGGGCCGGACACCAGAAAAATGACGGGACGCCCGAACGGGTGGCTGGAGGGGTACAGGTCGGTGGCGACTCACTAGAGCTCGACCAGAGGTCGCTAGAGTGGGGGCCGGAAACTGCTGGCCGGCGGCGGGGGTTCACCAGAGAAAACGCCAAAGGGAAGAGAGTGCAGATGACGACCGTGAAATGGTGGAGGGTGGGGCTGTAGGTCTTGGATGCCGGAGGGGGGCATGCGGGCCTCCGGACACCATAGTGGAGCAGAGGTACAGGTCGCCAGACGCCGGAGCGGAGGGGAGCAGGGCGCTAGGCGGAGTGGGGGTCGCGCGGGGGGGGGGGGGGGGGGGTGGGCGGGGGGGGGGGAGTCGGGGTGGCAGGGTCGGGCGCCAGAGCAGAGCGGGGGTCGCGCGGGGGCGGCGAGCCGGCGCGGCGGGGCGCCGGAGCGGAGGCCGGATGGGTGGTCGTTGCGCCTGAGGAGACCGTGAAAGGGGGGAGAGTGGGTGGTGTGGTGCGTGACCGGAGACAGGATCCGTGAGGTGCGGCGGGGAGCATCGGACATGGAGGCAGGTACGACGACAGAGCAGGGAGGGGGTGGCCGGCGTGGCTTGTAGAAGGGGCTGGGGGGTGGCTCGCGCAAAAGGGAAGGAGGGGGGGGGTGCCGGGTAGTGGTAGGGTTTGGGGTGTTTTAATTTTTATTATTCTTTTTCATTAACAAATAAAAACTATATTTATAATAATAATAATAACTATATTAATAATAATTTTAAAATTTATAATAATAATAATAATAATAATAATAATGACGATAATGAAAAATAGTAATTATAACAATTTTTAATAATAAAAATAATAAAATTTCAACATAAAAATTTTAATATTTAAAATATCAGGCGAATGAACAGACACAGCTAGTGATGAAGTGACCGCGCACTGCCATGAAACCCGCCAACATAATTAAACCTTGAAAATATCAAACTGGGACCTAGAATGGAGTGAAAAAAGGCATCTGCGGTCGGGTTGTGACAATTCCCCCCACCACAGACACTTTCTACCCCCAGAAAGACACCAAGCTAGAAGCCAGTCAAGATTCTAGTCCAAGCCCAAATAGAACCAGGAGAACAAAAGAGAACTGAGAAACTCGGAAGGATCTTACTCTACACCGATCGCACCCGAACGATTAAAGAGAAAACTGATGTCCGAGGTTGAGGGGAAACACGAAGAGGTTCTCCCCACCACAAGGAATTAACTGTTTCAAAAATTTAACACCCAAAACATACCACCACAGGGAGGCGGGTCCGGCAGGGGAACTCGCAACCGTTTCAAACCAACTCTTATAGCACGATTAAAACAACACCTCCATAGAAACATTGAACCCTAGACAAAAGACAACAAGCATCAATAGTAGGGAAAACCCACGAAAAGACTTAACCAAGACATCGAGTGGGAAACATGACCCACTGAAATCCACCAAACATAACCACATATGACGAGAATTGCTAAATCAAGGTCAACCCACTGAAGGGTCAAACACACATTTAAGAAAGACACATGATTTATGAAAATCACATCCACACAAACTAGACTGCTTGGATTATAATAGAACAATTCCATCATAACAATATGGTAAAACAACACACATAAAAATATGTTAATACATTAATAGCAGAAATCAAATTTGAAAAGATTGTTAACTGTTCCACTGTAAACATAGAAAACGAAACTTTGACCAAGGCTTCACACCCCTGGGAACTCCTGACTGTGCGCGAGCTTCACCCCGAGACCTATGGATGGGGCTCTGATGGCTGAATCATCTCTTACCTCATAGTCAGATACATATACTCTCCAATCACGGTGTCCTCTTCAAGCGATGCTTCCTGCAAAACTTCTCAAAATGAACTAGACAGCCGAAACAATGACATGACGTCATAGGGTTGCGACAGGATGACTTCAAATGTCTGAAATGACCACAATAATAGCATACCACTGAACAATATGAAGAACTGGGAGCTAGGACCAAAGGAGATAACTACTTAGGAACTAGTTTCTCTGGCATCCTTTTCTCGCCAGATGGAGAAACCCCACAAAAAACTGGGTACGCTGGACTGCCAACCACCTGCCCTCCGGACAGAAACTCTGCTAAAAATGCTTCATCCACTAGCTTCTCGAAATGATGGACTTTAGGAGGGAGGACCCACTCCTTGATTTCGGTATGGAGACCCCCATTAAAAAGAGAGGCCTTCATGAGCTCATGCGATGCCACCTTTGGAGAAAAGGCAATCAGTTCCTTGAAATGTTCGACATATGCTTTCACCATCTGTTGACCTTGTTGAATATGCACGAGCTCTCCCTCTTTCTTTTACTTCACTTCTTCAGGTATAAATCCTTGGAAGAATATGGTTTTAAAGACATCCTGCGTCATTCCGACATGCGTTGACGGTGGGGCAACCACCTTCAACTGGTCCAGAGATGGACCTCCAAAAAAATCCCATAACAGCACGAACCCTAACAGTCTCCGGAGTTCCCAACGTTCTAAAGATACTCTCCACTTCTTCAAGCCACTCTATGGCTTATAACTGGCATCGATCACCACAAAAAATAAGCAACGTCCGATAAGGACCAGAAACTGGGCATGACTCATTAGAAACTTTGGGGATCTTTCTAGGAGACATTCTTTGAACAACATAAAAACACAAAGCCAAAAATCAATATTCAATCAAATCTTAATCAAAAGGAAAATCTCATACCAACAACTAGCTCGCATGCCAAAAATCTACGATTCAAAAATCACCATTTCATCTCAAGACTACTTCCAAACACAAAACACACTTTTTGAAACAAAATCTAATTTCCAAAATCATTTTACTATTTCAAAATTCATTTTCAAAAGACAAGGTCAAACCTTTAGTTTCAAATAAACACCCACATCATCTCATGAATTGTCACATGTGTGTCCATTCATTCCACTCACTTCATCCATGAACCAGTCCTCTCATGCATGTTTCTCACAAACCCGCACACATACAATCATTCAAAAGGAAAACCAAAGGTCGCACCCAAACCATTTCCCTACCAATTCCAAGAAAACTCCCGGTTTTGAAACCAAAACACATTAAATTTCAAAAATCCCTTTACCAATTTAAACCCATTTTAAAGAAAACACTTCCATTTCAAAATTCAACTTTAATTTTCAAAAACACTATCACACCAACTAGAACCAAACATAGTACAACTTACAAATAATCACCAGAATTAGGAACTAGCTGTTACGCTTAACCCGACGACGTGGTAGTGATACACACCCCAAGTAAGAATCAACAACTATGAGTCACTTAAACTGTGTACTCGGACTCCACATGGGTCACTACTCCATGTGAAATCACAACATGACATTGGCTCGTCTGCTTTTTCCTTCCTTAATCCAAAACTAGGTGAAAAGACACAACTCCTGGACTACCCCTGGTAACTCGAGGATCAGTGTGAGAAAGAGTTCATTACGCTCTTCCCACACCTACCTCTCGAGTCCCAACAGTCCTAATCTCATTCAACCGGACATACCTAAATAAAAAAAACCATCCTCCTTTGATACCACTTTGTCACGAACCAGCCCGGGTCGACCTTGAACCAGTCCCCTAAGCCAGTCCGCGGAAAGTCCCAAGGGGAGTTCTTAATCCCCCCGGGATGGAAAATAGTGTCAGGTATCATAAATTAATCGTTGGTAATGATTGATCCCAACAAACCAAGATCTGTAAAAGAAAACAACTAAAAAAAATAGACAACACTAAAAACAAAAAAAGAACAAAAACTACACGAAAAACATACCTCCACGTGACCTCGTGGTCACCACCCAACTAAAAACCAGCATCGCACCATCACTGAGCGACCCAAACTAGGTAAACCTGATCACAAGGAACGTGCAACTGAAACTGTAAAAGATAGGCGTGAGTACAAAAAGTACCCAGTAGATGAGCCCAACAACAAATCCAAATGCACTTCCAGTTAAAAAAAGAATCTATAAATTCCAGGTTTTAACTACAATGTATAAAAGTAAGCTTTCATAATGTTACACATGAAGATCAAAACATGAGACATTACCCTTATTCTTTTTAAAATGTAGAATTCCCTTCATTGGTGCCAAATTCATTCTAAAAGAGAGAAGAGTGTTAAATTTTCAAATTTTAGACAAAGAGAATAACACATTTTCATTTGAGAACCATTTTCACAAAGTATAACAATATAAGTTGTAAAGAAAAACTGAAATTAAACAAGCCAGGAACATCAAGTAACCATGGGTGATCTTAAAAATCCCTAGAAAACCCCTGGACATACTCGGGTTCAGACTACCTGCTGGCATGGTACTCCACAGTCAATAACCAACTAGCCGCCCTAATGGCCAAGCGGTGGAATGCCCCACAAGGACTACTTACCATGGGGGTAATAACCTGTCTAATCGGGGTTATCCAACAACCGTCACTCGATTCTCTAAAATATGCTCAGGAACCCACGGTGGTTTTAAAAATATTGTGTATGTGGGAGGCTCTCGCACACGTGACTCACCTAACCGCACTTGCCCTCCCCTTACACGGACAGCGCTACATGACAATCCTCGACGTGAAGTCCCCCTGTAGTGGTTCCCCATAAGTACGTATATATATATATGTAATCAGTTCACAATCAATAAAGTTCCAAACGGGCCACCACATCAATTATGTTTAGATCATTTAGTACAAAAGCGTTTCCAAAAGATATGACTCACACCATCACGTTGAAAACTAGAAAAACATACTTTGAAACTCATTTAAGGAAAACCAAACCACCACTAAAAATTTCCAAAATCCAAATTAAAAGCCAAATGGGAATTTCTTCTATCCATGTTTTCAATAATTCACCTATTTCCATAAATGATACACCCGCCATTTCACACACCCCAACCATTTCAAAACACTAATCAAATAGACTTGAACATTTCATAAAGTACTCATTTAGAAACATCACAAGAAATTCACACAATTAAATCTAGGAAAATATCTTCATTGTGATGCAAGGAGTTAAAATTTTTCAATTTCAACAAGTCACGACTCTAGTAATAGATATCCAGTGCTACTATAAATTTATTGAAATATAATGAAATGACAAGGAATAAATAAATTTCTAAATTTGAAAGCAAGTGCAGTGGGAGACCTACCTTGACTTGCAGCTTGTTTTCAATGACATGACACGCTTCACACTTGCACACAAGAAAACGTAAGCAGGAAATTTCGATAACGTGAAAATACCTCGCAAACACGCTCGGTTTGCAAACTGAACCTGATGATGCAACACACCTCAAGCAGACGCATATGCGCTCGTAGGACGATGACGTCCGCATTGAGGAATTATTCCCCCAAAACGCTCAACCACCGGGGTCACGCACCGATTTCAGGGTGCACCGCTGGTTGGTGTAAGGTGGAGGCAGCTGCTCGGACCGCAGAAAAATGACGGGATGCCCGAACGGGCAACCACAGGGGTGCAGGTTGGTGGCGAATTACCGGAGCACGGCCAGAGGTAGTTGGAGAGGGGACGGAAACTACTGGCCAGTGGAGGTGGCTCGCCAAAGAAAATGCCGGAGGGCAGAGAGTGCGGGCGGTGGACAGGAAATGACGGAGGGTGGGGGGTGCAAGTTGCGGACGCTGGAGGGGGGCATGCGGGCCGCCAGATGCTAGAGTGGAGCAATGGTGCGGGATGCCGGACACCGGAGCAGATGGGAGCAGGGCACTGGGTGGAGTGGGGGTCGCATGGGGGTGGGGGGGGGGGAGCGAGCCAGCGCGGTGGGGCTGGGCACCGGATAGAGCGGGGGTCGCGCGGGGGCTGCGATTCGGCGAGCCGGGACTGTGCACCGGAGCGGAGGCCGGACGAGGGGCAGGTGCGCTTGAGGAGACCAGGATAGGGGGAGAGGGGGTGGCGCAGCGCGCGACCGGAGGCAGGAGCCGGGAGGTGCGAAAGGGAGCGCCGGATGGGGGGGCCGGGACGACGACGGAGCAGGGAGGGGGTGGTCGGTGCGGCGTGCAGAACGGGCTGAGGGGGCAGCTCTCGCAAATGGGAAGGAGGGAAAGGGGCACCAGGTAGAGCTAGGGTTTAGGGGGGTTCAATTTGTTTTCTCTTTTTCTTTAACATATAAAAACTATAATGATAATAATAATAATAACTATATTTATAATAATTGTAAAATTTATAATAATAATAATAATAATAATAATGATAATAAAAAATAGTAATAATAAAAAATTTTAATAATAAAAATAATAAAATTTCAACATAAAAATTTTAATATTTAAAACATCGGGCGAACGTACGGTCACCGCTAGCGATGCGGTGACCGCGCAGCGACGCGAAACCCGCCAACACAATTAAACATTGAAAATTTCAAACCGGGAACACGAAAGGAGTGAAAAAAGGCGTCTTCGGTCGGGGTTTGACATATATTGTTTTTGAGAGAAATTAAAAAAATAAATATTTCAATTTACAAAATTAATATAAATTAATTTTTACTTCTTAGGGAATAATATCATTGAAAATTTTGAGATTTTTTTTATTCCTTGTATATCAGAATTTATTTCATTTTTACTATCATGTTTGTTATTTTACAGTAGACTCACTTACTAAATGTAATTCCAATATATTAAATAGATTCAATATTATGAACATAGAAAAAATACATATATCTCTATGTATTTACAATGATATTATGATCATTTATTCCATTCATATTTTGGAATGAAAATCATTTTAAATTGAATCAATTAAATATATTTGATATACGAGTGAACAAGCTATTTCCAAATTCACATCAAGAGTATTTTCAACACTATATCTCTAGGATCCAATCTAATGTGGTCATAAGGACACATCTCACCAATATTCATATTATATTTCAATTACACTTTTTCTGAACCTAATATATATTATATATTCTCATCTAATAAAATACTAACTATTAATTTAATAAGGGTCTTCATAAATTTGATTCTTGTTGGAAGGAATCTATCAAATATTTTTTAAAAAATTGTTTTATATTTAGTCTCACCATGATCATTATACACTTTACATATATACATTATATGATTTAATTCAAAGTAATTCAATTGTCTATATGATAAAAATTTTTATTGAATCATACGAATATTAATTACATTATTTATTTACATTCAAATCACATATAATAATTTTGATTTTAATAAAATTATAATTAATATTTCTATGTATCCATATCAATTTGAGAAACAAGTAAATATCTTGATTTAGATGTCACATGTACTCTATATACTTATGTTACATCTGCTTCTATAGACATAACTCATCCTCATAATACTATTGATGTCGTCAGAGCTCTTCCTATTACTACTTCTACCATTAGTGCATCTCATACTACTACCATTGACACATCTCCTCCAACTCCCTATGTATACATTCTATAAGCTCAATCTGAGCTTGCATTTTATCCCGATACTATGAAGTAGATGACGATGACTCTCCATGAGCTCCTCTCGAGTTGGATGCAGACATCATTATGGTTATATAATAACCCTCAAGCATCAATCGAGAGTTAATACCAATTGAAAATCATTACTAATTAAGCATTATAATTATGAATTTATTTGAATCATTTCTAATTAATAATAATAATTATGAATCCTTACAAATTAATACGAATTATTATGTATTAATCCTATTTATTACAAATTAACTCTAGTTATTACTAATTGATCCTAATTTTTACTAATTAGTCCTGGTTATTACTAATTACTCATATTTATAACTAGTAAATCATATTTTTTACTATTTAATGATATTTATTACTATTTTATGTCATTTATTATTTTATATTTATTTATTTCTAATTATTTCTATTTATTGCTAATTATTAAGAATTAATTATAATTACTGATATTAATTATTAATTATTGCTAATTACATCTAATTATTTCATATTATTGCTAATTTTTTCAAATTAATTATAATTATTGCTAATTATTTCTAATTATTTTCAATTATTTCTAATTAATCATAGTTAATACTAATTAATTAAAATTAATCCTAGTTAATACTAATTATTTCTACAAATTATTATTCATTCCCAACTATACCTATTTATTCATATTTATTAATATGTATTAATAATTATAACTATATATTACACTTTATTACTATTTATTCCTATTTATTTCTATTTATTTCAAATTATTATTATTTATTCCACATTATTATTATTTTTCCTATTTTTTCTGATTTCTTACTAATTATTACTAATTATTAGTAATTAATCATATTTACCACTAATTAATCCTTTTTATTTCTTGTTAATCATAATTATTACTAATTAATAGAAATTATTACTAATTATTTTTAATTATAAAAAATCAATACTAATTGATACTAATTATTACTAATTATTAAAAATTAGTTATAAAGACATTGTCTTATACGTTACAAAATCTCGAATTTTATTTATGAAATCATATACTTTCACAATGAAGATCATTTATTGTTTAGATATTTAGAGAATTTGGATATAATATAGACACAACATTCCACATTTATACATTGTGTACTCGCCAAAATAGTATTGATTACTTCTTAAATTTAAAACCATTCATTTAAAACATGTTTTCCTTGACAGATCATAATAACCTTTTACAAGGCTTACTTATTTGTCGTTAAATCTGTTGGATCGAATAGTAGATATAAAAGTCTATTAGATGGAACAATACAAGAGGGGGGTGAATTGTAGGTTTAAAAACCTTTGAGTTTTAGTAACAAAGAGATTAGTTTAAATGAACATAAACTAATACAAATATAAACACCCATAATTGTATTGAATGTAAAAGGAATGATGTATTGTAATACTATTGTAAAGCAAAACAATTGTATTCAAGGTGAACACAATAATCAGAGTAATACAGATATGAATGATTCTACCTTAAAGCGTATAGAACCAATCAATACAATATGTAATAGAATGATTGTAATTGAAACAATTACAATTGAATATGTAAAGAAGAAAGGAAACAATACAAATCCCTTTCTAATACAACAGCGGAAATGTAAAAGTAATACAATTATTTTAACCCAAAGAGAAGGGTTATCCGATCAGGAAAGATCTCCGGACAGGATGTCATCTCGAGAAAAGAAAGATGCTCAATCTTCTCAGTCTGATAAAGTAGTTGTCATTAGTGACAAAGTAGAAGAAGAAAGAAAGCAGAAAGAAAAAGAAAAAGGGAAACAGCCAGTTGTTGATTCAAGCAGATCGTATGAACTAGCATCGTATGATGAAGATACTGATTCAGAGCATACAATCTCTCTCAAGAAGAGTGATTACATTGTTCATGTTTTGAGAAGGGTGGAGAAAACAATTCCTTATTTCCCGAGGCTGGAAGGGAAGATTGATTTTATTACTGAAAATCAAAGGAAAAAGTTTGGCTCTGTAAAAGAATTGAGAAAGAAAGTTTTGTCAGTAGAAGCCGATCTGAAAGTTCTTTCGGAAAGCTCAGTTGCTCATAAGAAAGCTTGCAATAAGATGACCATGTGGTCATACAAAACAGAGAGCTCAATCAATGATCATGAAATATCTATTGAAGATATATGGAGGTTATCAAATGAGCTAGCAATTGCTTTCAACAAGCTTGATAAAGAAACAGTTGAAAGGCTGAACCTTTTATCTTCTCAAAGAGCCGATGTTCCTTCAGTAAAAGACCTACAAGATAGGATGAATGCTTTCTAATCTGAATTCTCGAAGGTTTCATCTTTCAAAGATGAAATGGTTTTACTGAAGAATCAAAATTCTGAGTTGTCCAAGGATAACAAGACTCTGCAAATCAGAATTGATACTCTTGAAGAAGTAATCAGAGTACAGGAGGAGACCATCAGAAATCAAGACCAGATTTTTGCGGATCAACAAGAGCTTCTCAAAACTCAGGGTGAATCAATTTCTGAAGACAAGAAGGAGATCAAGAAGATGAAAGTTGTGCTTCATGAGCTTATAAAGAAAGAGAAGGAAAGAGAAAACAAATGATTGTTGTATTTGTTTCTTTTGGAAGTTTGTTTTGTAATAACTCTTATAATCCTTTCTCTTTTATCCATTGTCTTGTATTGCTTCACTAACTCTCAGAAAAATCAAGATTACTCCTTTCTTTTTGTAAATCACAAAGGGGGAGAATTTTTACAAAGCAACGATTGTTTTACAAAGGGGGAGAATGCATTACAATGCTCTTAAGGAAAATCTACGAATACAATCCTTAGGAAAGTCAATACCTAAGGGGGAGTTAGTTGTATTCAATTTTCTTATTCAGAAGAGTTTTTAAACTCAGGGGGAGATAAGTATTTCTTGTTACATTTACTTTGTGTGTTTGTGCTTTCCAAAAAGGGGGAGATTGTTAAGTCAAAAGTCTTCTTTTGGATTTTACATCATGTTTTGGAAATCACAAATATATTCTATGTCATGTTTTGGAAATCTCAAATGTATTCTATCATATGTTTGTAAATAACAAATTGTCTTTTATCATGTTTATCGTATCGTACGATGTTAATCGTACCGACCAAAACGTATCGTACTGACTCTGTCAAACGTATCGTACTGACTCTGTCAATCGTATCGTACTGACTCTGTCAATCGTATCGTACTGACTTTTCTATTCAGATGATCATTATTTGTTTTGATACTTTGTCAAAAACTCTCTCTGTATATGAATCGTACTCATGTTTTACATTTCTATATATCTCTTGTCCTAACAAAACGATGTCGTTGAGTTAGTTATATACTAATCAAAACGATGTCGTGCTTTCTGTTTCAATATGACCGTTGGAGGAAATATGACCGTTGGAACCCGAGGCCTATAAATAGGAGGTCATTTGAAGCTGAGAAAACAACGATGAACAAAGAGATCGAATGAAGAGACTCTGTGAACTACAAAGATTCTAGAGAGAGACACTGTGACTTCTCTCATCATCCTTGTGCGTCCGATCATCGTATCGAGGGCTTTCAAGTAATTGAAAGACAGAGGTGCCGATTACCTGCAAAATCGAGGGCTGCCGGGGATAGGCAGACAGACGTGCCGATCATCGTATCGAGGGCTGCCGGGGATAGGCAGACAGACGTGCCGATCATCGTATCGAGGGCTGCCGGGGATAGGCAGACAGACGTGCCGATCATCGTATCGAGGGCTCACCAAGGTGTTGGTGAGACAGACCTTTTATCCTAGGTGAAAGGATAACCCTTCTCTTTGGGTTAAAAGAATTGTATTACTTTTACATTTCCGCTGTTGTATTAGAAAGGGATTTGTATTGTTTCCTTTCTTCTTTACATATTCAATTGTAATTGTTTCAATTACAATCATTCTATTACATATTGTATTGATTGGTTCTATACGCTTTAAGGTAGAATCATTCATATCTGTATTACTCTGATTATTGTGTTCACCTTGAATACAATTGTTTTTCTTTACAATAGTATTACAATACATCATACCTTTTACATTCAATACAATTGTGGGTGTTTATATTTGTATTAATTTAAGTTCATTTAAACTAATCTCTTTGTTACTAAAACTCAAAGGTTTTTAAACATACAATTCACCCCCCCTCTTGTATTGTTCCATCTAATAGACTTTTATATCTACTATTCGATCCAACAATTGGTATCAAAGGCGGTTTTCCACTGATTTTTATTATTAGATTTATTTCTTATTACTATCTTGAATACTTACTACACTAACGTGTGGAGTGGAAAAGTTGTTTTTGTTTTATTAGATGGCAGGAATGAATATCGGATCAATAGATAATCTGATTCCTTCTAGACCACCAATCATTGATGGGAATGATTATGAGTATTGGAGAGATCGTATGAAGACTTTCGTAATCAATACCGGTATAGACAATTTTATTATGCTTACTGGGGGTTACAAAATTCCTGACAAAGAAGTCAGTACTTTTACCAATCAAGAGAAGCAAGAATATCAACTGAATTACAAGGTACGCAATACTTTATTATGTTCTATGACCAGGAATATATATAGTCAGATATCTTCATGTGAAGCAGCCAACTGTATTTGGAAGAAATTAGAAGTCACTCATTTTGGTACATCCATGGTTATAGAAACAAGGAGAGCAATGCTTCGAGCAGAGTATCATGGATTTGTTTTTCCTTATGGAGAGCCAGTATGCAAAGTGAAACAAAGGTTTATGACAATTGTCAACAGCTTACAATCTATGGGAGAAAAAGGTCTTGATGATGATGCTCTTGTTGATAAGATTATAGATATTATGCCAAATGAATGGGAGTCAAAAAGAACAGCTATTGATGAAAATAGAAAAGTTTCCCAGATTACTCTTGATGAACTCTTTGGAACTCTTCTACAGCACGAGACAAGAATGAAAAGAGATGCTGATTTCAATAAGAAGAAAAATGGGAATGGAAGTGTAGCTTTTGCATCTAAAGCTAAAACACCTGAAAGGGTTACAAGGTCTAAATCCAAGAAAGTTTTTGTATCTGATTCAACTGATTGTAATCTTTCAGACAATGAGTTAGCCAATCTTGCTCGGAGGATGAACAAGATTGTGGGAAAGAAAGATTTTCAATATAGATTCAAAAAGAAAGACAGGAAAGATAGGAAAGATTCAGAGGTAACTTGTTATGAATGCAAGAAAGCAGGACATATAAGGCCTGATTGTCCTTTACTGAAGAGGAAAGATAGAAAAGAGAAACACTTTGAAAGAAACAAGAAAAGGTTTTATAAGACAAAGAAGGTCTTGAAAGCAAATGATACGTGGAGTGCAAGTGGTAGTGATTCCTCAAATGATTCTTCAGAATATGAGACGTCAGGACAAAGGAATATTGGACTTCTAGCCAGACTACCAATTTAAGATCATTGTCTCATGGGTAAGGTACATAATGCTGAAGCTGTTACAAATGTCTCTTTAAATGCAAATTATGTTGATAATAGATATTATGAATCTTCAAATGATGAACCCTCATCATCAGAAGATGATACTTTACCTTCTTTTGAAGAAGTTTCTAGATTTGCTAAGTTACTTGAAAATGAAAATTCTAAACTCAAAAAGAGATTTGAAAAAGAAAATTCTAGAATTTCTATTTTGACTAAAGAAGTATCAGATCTTTCTAAAGATCTTGATGGGAAAACTTCTGATTTTGAATGTATTTTGAAAACCCTTGAGAAAGTCAAATCTGAAAAGGATAAACTTTCTAAGGATCTTGAAACTGCTATTTCAAAGAAAAATATTTTAGAGTCTAACTCCAGTTCAAATTCAAATGTTTTAGAAAACAAGAATTTGGTTTTAAAACTAAAGTCAGAGATTTTATCCTTGAAAAAGTGTTTGTCAAACTTTACTCATGGAAAAGAAAACTTTGATAGGATGTACTCTCAAATAAGACCTTTGAGAAATCGTTCTGGTCTTGGTTATACTTATTCCAAACCTGTTTTTAGTAATAACTATTTTGTTCCTCAAAAAACCATTTTCTGTTCCAAGTGTCAATGTGGTGGACATTGGAGAAGAGATTGTTCTCTTAACAAAACTCAATCCTTAGGATTTCATAAAGCTCATTTTGCAAAACAAATGTGGATTCCTAAAATTCTTTTATCTAACCCTTCTGGATCCAAACAAGTTTGGATTCTGAAAATCTAATTGTTTCTTTTTCAGGAAAACAAGAAGTGTATCAATAAGAACATTTGGTACATGGATAGTGGTTTTTCTCGACATATGACTGGAAACAAAGATTTCTTTGAAAAGGTTATCAAAACAAAAGGTGGAAAAGTTACCTTCGGAGATAATGCTCAAGGAAAGATTGTTGGTATAGGTAATATCGTTTTTCATGGAAAAGTTCTTATTTCAAATGTGTTGTTTGTTAAAGGTCTTAGGCACAATCTCATCAGCATAAGTCAATTATGTGATGAAGGTTACCTTGTGAATTTTAGAAATGATAAGTGTCTAGTTCACAATTCCAAGGATGAATTCATTCTATCTGCCCATAGGCAAGAGAATGTTTACACTATTAACATAGAAGACCTTAGGAACCAAAACTTACCTTGTTTAAGTGTAATAGAAGACCAATCGTGGCTATGGCATAGGAGATTAGGACACTGTAATTTGAGAAACCTAAGAAAACTCTCAAAGAAAGGACTTGTAAAAGGGCTACTGGATCTTAGATATGATTCTTCAAAAGTCTGTGATCCTTGTCAATTTGGAAAGCAACATAAAACTAGATTTAAACCAATTAATGAAGTTTCAACTGCTAATGCATTACAGCTTGTGCATATGGATCTGTTTGGTCCTTCACAATCTGGAAGCATTGGAGGAAAATACTATGTATTTGTTTTAGTTGATGACTTTACTAGATTTACATGGGTCTACTTTCTCACAAAGAAATCTGAAGCCTTTTCCTATTTCAAAACTTTTAGAGCCCAAGTTAAAAATGAGAAAAACCTACCATTGATAACTATTCATAGTGATCATGGTGGTGAATTTCAAAACTCAGATTTTGAAACTTTTTGTAGTAAGAAAGGTATTACTCACAATTTCTCAGCTCCAAGAACTCCTCAGCAAAATGGGGTTGTTCAAAGAAGAAATCGTATTATTCAGGAAATGACTCGAACCATGTTGAGTGAATACTCAATTGCTAAGCACTTTTGGGCTGAAGCTGTTAGTACTGCCTGTTATACTATAAATCGTGTTTTAACTAGACCATTTCTTAATAAAACTCCTTACGAGTTATGGACTGGCCGAAAACCTAAAGTTTCTTACTTCAAAGTTTTTGGATGCAAAGTATTCATTCTGAATACAAAAGATAATTTACACAAATTTGCACCAAAATCTGATGAAGGAATCTTTCTAGGCTATTCCACAACCTCTAAGGCTTATAGAGTTTTCAATAAAAACACTTGTACTGTTGAAGAAACAGTACATGTAAAATTTGATGAAACTAACCCTTTTGTTTTCAACCAACCCAATCCTACATCCTCGGATGTGTTTTCTAAAAATGTTTATCAACCTATATTAGAAGAACATTCTGATAAGGAAAATGTTCAAGAAAGTGTTCCTGAAACATTTACCACAGAAGATTTTCTACCATATGTTGATGAACAGGTTTTACAAAACCCAAATCAATTGTTTCTTAGGAATCATCCCAGTGATAACATCATTGGTGATATAAATCAACCTGTAAGGACCAGAAATTCCTTAAGAAATGAAATAGAACATCTTGCTTTTCTTTCCCAATTTGAACCTAAAAGTCCAAGTGAGGCTTTAGGTGATAATGATTGGATCAAAGCAATGCAGGATGAACTAAATGAATTTGAAAGGAATCAAGTCTGGACTTTAGTTGAAAGACCTAAAGAAACAACTGTAATTGGTGTAAAATGGGTTTTCAGAAACAAGTGTGATGAAAATGCAATCATTGTAAGAAATAAAGCAAGACATGTTGCTAAAGGCTATAATCAATAAGAGGGAATAGACTATGAAGAAACATATGCTCCTGTAGCTAGACTTGAATCTATTCGCATTCTATTAGCCTTCGCAGCATATTTCAATTTCAAACTATTTCAAATGGATGTCAAATGTTCTTTTTTAAATGGTTTTGTTCAAGAAGAAGTTTTTGTCGAACAACCTCCTGGTTTTCAAGACCCAAAACATCCTGATCATGTCTTTAAACTTACCAAGGCTCTATATGGTCTTAAACAAGCCCCTAGAGCATGGTATGATAGACTCACAGGATTTCTTTTACAAAACAATTATAGAAAAGGAACAGCTGATCCAACTCTTTTTATAAAAATGGAAAACAAAAATTTTTTGGTTGTCCAAATCTATGTTGATGACATCATATTTGGATCAACTCAGAAATCTTTAACCGATTCTTTTGCAAATTTAATGAAATCTGAGTTTGAAATGAGTATGATGGGTGAGTTAACATTCTTTCTAGGTTTTCAAATATCTCAAAAACCAGAAGGAACTTATATATCTCAACATAAGTATATTAAAGACTTACTCAAAAAGTATGGATTTGACAAAACTAAAAGTATTAGCACCCCAATTGGTACCTCAAATACTCTTGATCTTGATGAAACTGGGAAACCAGTAGATCAAACAATTTTTAGAGGTATGATAGGGAGTTTGCTATACTTGATAGCTAGTCGACCCGACTTGATGTTTTCTGTATGCTTATGTGCACGATATCAATCTAATCCAAAAGAGTCTCACTTAAAAGCCGTAAAGAGAATCTTTCGGTATTTAAAAGACACTATGGATTTAGGACTTTTCTACTCTTCTGGAAATGATTTTGTTTTAAAAAGTTTTTCAGATGCTGACTTTGGTGGTTGTAGAATGGATAGAAAAAGTACATCTGGAACATGTCATTTCTTAGGAGACTCTTTGGTTTCTTGGTCCTGCAAGAAACAACACTCAGGAGCACTCTCCACTGCTGAAGCTGAATATGTAGCAACTGGTAGTTGCTGTGCTCAAGTATTGTGGATGCAGCACACACTCACTGACTATGGATTGAGTTTCTCCAAAACTCAAATTCTTTGTGATAATAAAAGTTCCATAGCTCTTAGTAAAAACCCAGCACATCACTCTCGTGCAAAACACATAGATGTTAGGCATCACTTTCTTAGGGATCACACACAAAAAGGAGATATTATTTTACAATTCATCGGAACACAAGAACAACTTGCTGACATTTTTACGAAACCTTTACCTTCCGATAGATTTGAATTTATAAAACAGAAGCTAGGAATGATTACATTAAATTAATCATTCATATCTACTTCCTGTTTTACATCTCTCCTAATAGTAAGAAACTCCTCGTAGAAAGGGGGAGGACATTTCTTTATGTCTTTATGTTTCTGATCTTTAACTATTTACTCTATTTATATGTTTCTTTTCCTGTTTATCGTATTGACCATTTCAATTTTTCTGTTTATCGTATTGACCATTTCAATTTTTCTGTTTATCGTATTGACCATTTCAATTTTTCTGTTTATCGTATTGAAATTCTTTTCCATCGTATCATTCAATAATTTTTGAATCGACCGATGATAGTATTGAAATTCTTTTCCATCGTACCATTCAATAATTTTTGAATCGACCGATGATAATATTGAAATTCTTTTCCATCGTATCATTCAATAATTTTTGAATCGACCGATGATAGTATTCAAATTCAATAATTTTTGAATCGACCGATGATAGTATTCAAATTCTTTTCCATCGTATCATTCAAATTTTTTTTGTATCGACCGATGATAGTATTGAGATTGTTTTCCATCGTACTGTCAGTTAATGGTAACAACTATTTTCCATCGTACGGTCCGATCATCGTAATGACTTTGTTTTCCATCGGCATCATTTTTTTTCCTTATGATTGTGTTTACTTTTGATTCATACCAAAACCAGCAATCACCTTATGTTCTCCGACAGGTTTCATTTCATTTTTTAAATTTTTTTTTGCTTTAATCCTAACCATTGATCTGGTATTATCTAATCTTGACCGTAGAATATCAACGGTCATCTCTTTTTCGCCTATAAATACCCCCCCTCCCCTCCCCAAACCCACATTGAAGTTTCAGGATTTGAGGCGAAGCTCTGCTCCACCAGCTATAAAAAATTGTACGATCTTCTCATCGGCAGAACCTTTATGTCTCAATCTTCTGCTAATACTCCTGCCGAAATGTCTTCAAAGACTTTTACAGAGAAAGACTTTCACAGAGAAAGGTTAGTATCCCGAGAATTTTTCGATATGTACGATTCTACAATCAAGAGGATTATTCTGTTTCAAGGATGGGAACATCTCTGTGTGGAAAAGCCTGATATTCAAGATCCAGTTCTTTTTGATGAAGTTTGTCAGTTTTACAAAACCGTTTCTTTCGACAAAGATATGACTATAAACTTCGCTGTGTACGATAGAAAGTTATCTATGTCTGTGAAACAAGCGGCACATTTTCTGAATGTTTCTATAGAAGGCGATGCATTCTGTCCATCTCACAAACTACCAGAGGAAGTTGGTACGTTTAATAGAGAAAGTGCTGAAAAAACTTTGTTTGTTATTAATGAGGAAAAGAGGAAAGTTTCTCATCTTTCACCGGACAATCGGTTTGTCACTTTATGGATGCAAGGTTTTCTTATCCCAAGGAAAGGGGATAGAGAAACCCTTAAAGTTTCTGATGTCTTTATGCTCGACTATCTTGTGAATATGAGGAAAGTAAATCTCATGGGATATGTTTTTGAAACCATCAATAATGTCAAGAAAGGAGGGATTAAATCCCAGATAATAATGTATCCAGCCATCCTTACGAAATTCATTCTTGAGAGTATGAAGTTTTGTAACATTCCTTTGAAAGGAGAACCTATGGATTTGAGGCCATCTTTGATTAATAAGAGTATGATGAAAAAGCTGAATGTTTGTTTTGATTCAAATTCAAAACTTTTTGTCAGAGATGTAGAAGCTGAATTGGCTCAAAATCAATCGGCACCTATGCCAGCCAAGGACAATCAATCAACCGGTGTTACTCGAAAGTCTGATCCTCAAACTAGTTCAAAACCAAAGAAGAAGCCAAGGTACAGTAAGGAAGTTGTAGCCAAATGGAGAAAGGACAAGGAACAGAGAAAGGAAGGGGATCCGAAGTTTGGTCTTGACCCTGCTGAGGCATTTGCAGAAAGAATAAGGGTAGAAGAAACCCTTCAAGCTGAAAAGAAAAAGAAGACTCTCTTGAAAAGAAAGGCTCAGGACTTTGATATCTCTAAAGTCATGAAAGCAGTTGAAGATACTAGTGCTCAACTAACTGTGGAAGTGCACCAAGAGCCCATCGTACAGAGTCTGCCTGAGAAAGAAAAAGGAAAACAAGTGATAGAAGAAGTGGAAGTAGAAGAAGGAGATTTTCTGTTAGAATTTCTTCAAAGTTCAAAGAAAAGTAGAGAGGAATCACTTCAAAAGCTGAGCGAAGGTGTTCAACAAACTCCTCATGCCGATCAGGAAAGATCTCCGGACATGATGTCATCTCGAGAAAAGCATGATGCTCAATCTTCTCAGTCTGATAAAGTAGTTGTCATTAGTGACAAAGTAGAAGAAGAAAGAAAGCAGAAAGAAAAAGAAAAAGGGAAACAGCCAGTTGTTGATTCAAGCAGATCGTATGAACTAGCATCGTATGATGAAGATACTGATTCAGAGCATACAATCTCTCTCAAGAAGAGTGATTACATTGTTCATGTTTTGAGAAGGGTGGAGAAAACAATTCCTTATTTCCCGAGGCTGGAAGGGAAGATTGATTTTATTACTGAAAATCAAAGGAAAAAGTTTGGCTCTATAAAAGAATTGAGAAAGAAAGTTTTGTCAGTAGAAGCCGATCTGAAAGTTCTTTCGGAAAGCTCAGTTGCTCATAAGAAAGCTTGCAATAAGATGACCAAGTGGTCATACAAAACAGAGAGCTCAATCAATGATCATGAAATAGCTATTGAAGATATAAGGAGGTTATCAAATGAGCTAGCAATTGCTTTCAACAAGCTTGATAAAGAAATGGTTGAAAGGCTGAACCTTTTATCTTCTCAAAGAGCCGATGTTCCTTCAGTAAAAGACCTGCAAGATAGGATGAATGCTTTCCAATCTGAATTCTCGAAGGATTCATCTTTCAAAGATGAAATGGTTTTACTGAAGAATCAAAATTCTGAGTTGTCCAAGGATAACAAGACTCTGCAAATCAGAATTGATACTCTTGAAGAAGTAATCAGAGTACAGGAGGAGACCATCAGAAATCAAGATCAGATTTTTGCGGATCAACAAGAGCTTCTCAAAACTCAGGGTGAATCAATTTCTGAAGACAAGAAGGAGATCAAGAAGATGAAAGCTGTGCTTCATGAGTTTATAAAGAAAGATAAGGAAAGAGAAAACAAATGATTGTTGTATTTGTTTCTTTTGGAAGTTTGTTTTGTAATAACTCTTATAATCCTTTCTCTTTTATCCATTGTCTTGTATTGCTTCACTAACTCTCAGAAAAATCAAGATTACTCCATTCTTTTTGTAAATCACAAAGGGGGAGAATTTTTACAAAGCAACGATTTTTTTACAAAGGGGGAGAATGCATTACAAAGCTCTTAAGGAAAATCTACGAATACAATCCTTAGGAAAGTCAATACCTAAGGGGGAGTTAGTTGTATTCAATTTTCTTATTCAGAAGAGTTTTTAAACTCAGGGGGAGATAAGTATTTCTTGTCACATTTACTTTGTGTGTTTGTGCTTTCCAAAAAGGGGGAGATTGTTAAGTCAAAAGTCTTCTTTTGGCTTTTACATCATGTTTTGGAAATCACAAATATATTCTATGTCATGTTTTGGAAATCTCAAATGTATTCTATCATATGTTTGTAAATAACAAATTGTCTTTTATCATGTTTATCGTATCGTACGATGTTAATCGTACCGACCAAAACGTATCGTACTGACTCTGTCAAACGTATCGTACTGACTCTGTCAATCATATCGTACTGACTCTGTCAATCGTATCGTACTGACTTTGCTATTCAGATGATCATTATTTGTTTTGATACTTTGTCAAAAACTCTCTCTGTATATGAATCATACTCATGTTTTACATTTCTATATATCTCTTGTCCTAACAAAACGATGTCGTTGAGTTAGTTATATACTAATCAAAACGATGTCGTGATTTCTGTTTCAATATGACCGTTGGAGGCAATATGACCGTTGGAACCCGAGGCCTATAAATAGGAGGTCATTTGAAGCTGAGAAAACAACGATGAACAAAGAGATCGAATGAAGAGACTCTGTGAACTACAAAGATTCTAGAGAGAGACACTGTGACTTCTCTCATCAGCCTTGTGCGTCCGATCATCGTATCGGGGGCTTTCAAGTAATTGAAAGACAGAGGTGTCGATTACCTGCAAAATCGAGGGCTGCCGGGGATAGGCAGACAGACGTGCCGATCATCGTATCGAGGGCTGCCGGGGATAGGCAGACAGACGTGCCGATCATCGTATCGAGGGCTCACCAAGGTGTTGGTGAGACAGACCTTTTATCCTAGGTGAAAGGATAACCCTTCTCTTTGGGTTAAAAGAATTGTTTTACTTTTACATTTCCGCTGTTGTATTAGAAAGGGATTTGTATTGTTTCCTTTCTTCTTTACATATTCAATTGTAATTGTTTCAATTACAATCATTCTATTACATATTGTATTGATTGGTTCTATACGCTTTAAGGTAGAATCATTCATATCTGTATTACTCTGATTATTGTGTTCACCTTGAATACAATTGTTTTGCTTTACAATAGTATTACAATACATCATACCTTTTACATTCAATACAATTGTGGGTGTTTATATTTGTATTAGTTTAAGTTCATTTAAACTAATCTCTTTGTTACTAAAACTCAAAGGTTTTTAAACCTACAATTCACCCCCCCCCCCCTCTTGTATTTTTCCATCTAATAGACTTTTATATCTACTATTCGATCCAACAAAATCACTTATAACCTGTGATAATCATTGAAAAACACGTGATGAGAATAATAATCTCAGAAAATGAAATAAGAAAATAATGAAAGCATGAGTCCTTGAATGAAACCATTTTCTAAAGGACATACTAGTTCCCTATATATACATAAATTGTGCAAAATGAGATTTCCATTAGATTTTCAAAAATTATAAAGAACATATATATAGAATCAAAAAGGTATAATGGGGCATTAATTATATAATATTTTAACCCTCTTAGCTACCTTATATTATGTAACCCTCATGTCTACCTTACAATTTAACACTCATGACTACCTTATTGTGTAACCGTTGTACTTTTACTTTGAGTAACCATACTGAGGACCTCCACATACACAATCTCATTACTATCGAAGGATATATAAGTCCCAAAATCTTCATAAAAAATTCCCAATAACTAAATCATAATCTTATTATAAGAATTATTTTATAAAATCAATGCTTTTAATTTTTTTAAAATAAAATTTTAAATGAAAATCCTCATACAAATATCAAATAATTGAACTGATGCATAATATATTGTGTGAAATATGTATTTTCACTAAAAATACACATAATTCAACATTATGTAAACAAAATTTATCACAATTTTTTTTAATACTATATAAATAAGGAATTATAACGTCAACCCATGGAATGGGAATCATGTTAATAATTCTCTTACCTTGGGTTAGTCTTACATACAAACATGTTTACAAATCATGTATAACGGTTAAAATAATGTTATTAAATATCCGGATTTGGTATGACACCGGGTAACTCATCAGGAAAAACATTGAGATATTATTTTACCATTCGCACATCACTAATCTGAATACTTTCCTTGTATTCAATAATATGATCAAGATAACATCCATTTCCACTTCAATAGTTAATCATTTTTCGAATATTTTATCAATAGTATGGGTTCATTATTGTATAAAAACTAAAACTCTTTCTCAAAAATAAATTTTCATATACTATAGTCAGCTGTTGCATGATAAAATAAAATCCAATCCATAACTAGAATGACATGAAACTCAATTTAGGAAAAACAACATGTTTTAAAGGTAAATACTTTTAAAAAACCATATTTGAATGATTCTTCTAATTCTTTGTTGTTATAATATTTCCCTAAAGAGTTTTAACAATAATTTTTATCCACAATTGTTGAGTTGATATTTCTAATTTACCATATAATTTTTTTAGAAATAAAAGAATGTGTATACCATATATCAAAAAAAACATTAGAAAAATCTTAGTATACAAATAAGGTACCTAATTAAAATTAATTCAATGGCTCGACATATTATGACGTTTTCGCAAAGGATCTCAGTAGACCTTTCTACTAATAGACTATATTCCAATCATCATTTAGATCTCTCTTTTGCTATGCATTTTAAAAATCACCCATCTCACCACATTTTAAACAATTTACAGTTTCCTTATCAAGATTAGTCTTATGATCATTTCATAAAAATATTGTTTCATACTTTCAAACAAACGACATCAAAAACACATCCCATTTTTACTAAGGAATTACTCAGGGTTCATTTAACCACACATTTAACTAATAAGAAACTGAACATTCATACAATTAGATTTTGTTGGTTTATTTGTATCCATTTTATTATATCTATACATATTATACTATTAGTTGTCATGGAATACATGGTCATATTCTACCCACGTGTCACATTGGTAAAGTTTTTAATTACATTTAATCTAAAGGGAAGGAAATTACCTTTGATATCAAGGATTAAATCTTGAGTAAAATGACTTATTTTTATATCAAGATCTAGAAAAATATTTAGAGCATACCTCACTTATTGGGTGATGTTTTCTTCATACACAACCATTGAATCTTCTTCATTTTCATTTAAATCAAGGAATTTATTCTCCACCTTATTTTTAACCACCTTATGGAATTATTTTTCAAGGAAAATACATTTATATTCATCCCAATCTATGTTATCAATATCCCCTCTATAACGATTATTATTTAACATTAACCACCACTAGTTTTCTTAACCATTAAACTGATAAATTGATATACTTATTTTTTTATTATATGAACATCCCAAAACGTATAATATATTTTTCAATGCAATTAAATAATCATTATTCTACTACTAGGATAGAATATCAACTCATATAAGGTGGGTGTTTTAACATAAACTGATCCACTATCATCTTGTTCTTTTATGGTAACATTGGTTGTTCTGTTAAAAAGATACCACAATAATTTATTTCATATTTCATCTGATCCATTACCATCACAAACTACTATGTTCCCATCCCTACAATTCTAGGTTATAGATTCAAAAGGATATTGTTATGTTAGTGGCTTCATATTTTGTTCTCCCTATTTATTCTGCATAATACCATTTTGAGAAAACATATCATATTCAAAGAAACATGGTAACAATTAAAATTCATAACTTTTGAAATAATCCATAGAGCAATAACCATTTATGGTATTCCTTTAAAATCGCAATAACCCCTAAATATATCTAAACCACCCTCTAATACCAACTATAACGACCAGGCCTAGTACATTAAATAATCATGAATTTTATTCAATAAATCACTTACTTTGACATTGAGGATATTTTAATATTATTAGTTTAATAGAATTTATATATATTAATACATGACAGTTCACATTCTATTAGAGTGGATAACATAAAAAATGTTATCTATTTCTTTCAAAATATAAAACTATTCATATAAAACATGTTTTACTAGAAAAATGATAATAACATAAAACATGGATTCTATATTTTCATTACACATCCTTATTACATGTGAAAATAATCTAAAACATGGGATTAGCACTAAAATCCTAGTAATGTATTAAAATAGAAAA
Organism: Viscum album; assembly: GCA_963277665.1. Lineage (NCBI taxonomy): Eukaryota > Viridiplantae > Streptophyta > Magnoliopsida > Santalales > Viscaceae > Viscum > Viscum album. The sequence continues at coordinate 709,913,601 of OY728156.1, forward strand.
AATGAAAACATTAGTCCATGAATGAAATCATTTCCAAAAAAGACATATATGTCACCCATAGATATTTACTTTGTAAAACATGATATTTCCATGAGTATTGAAAAAAATAATGAAAATAAATAGTGCCATTAATAAATGTTGGGGAATTACAAACATATTATTATAACCCTCCTGACTTCCTTATAATTGTTATCTCACACGTATACCATACAGTGTAACCCTCATGACTACATTATTGTGTAATAATCATAGTGACAATTGGATTAACTATACGAATTACCCCAAACAAACATATACCCAATGAAATGGAGAATGATATAGGTTCCCAATTTCACCATAAAAAATCCCATTAACCAAATCATAATCATACGAAAATAATAATTTCAAAATAAATTTACTTTTGAATTTGGTAATATATAATTTCGAAAGAGGAATTTAAAATAAAATCCACTTACAAATATCAAATAAATAAAGTGAGACGTAATAGAGTTGATTAGATATTTATATAAACTATAAATACACATAATTATATGTAATGTAAACAAAATAAATGACAAAATCATGTTTAATATCACAGAAATAATGAATTAAAAGGCTAACTAAAAGAATGATGATCGGGTTTTGAATTCCCTTATCTCAATTTTTCCATAGTTCAACATTAATTTAAAAATATTTTATAATTTTTAAAAGGGTGTTATTAATATACAAAATAAACATGATCATGTTTATAAGACCCTAAATTTTCTTTTAATAAAATCTTTTCACCCTTTAATTAATAGTACTTTGTTCTTTCTATTGTTTTGGGTGCATTCAGAACATTATTTCATTGGCCGGTTTGTATTTTATTTTCTTGTCATATAGAAATAAAATTTAGAAGTGGATGAAATTTGTATTAATATGTTCCCATAATATTAATGGATTCTAAAAATTATTTTGGTAATTTTCTTTGAGGATAAATCATTAGGTAAATATTCAGTGATATCCGTTTAGATCATTTTGGCAGTTCTTAGATAATGACAAATTTGTTTCTTCATATACCTTTAATATTACACACATATATAAATTCCAAAAAAAAGAGAGTTAATATAACACACATTAAAATATGATTCAATAAATAAAATGGTTCTATAGCATTCTATGAGGGAAATAATTGATGTTGAAAGCATATCTTCTATTAGATTGGTAAATCTGCACATCAAGGAAGATGTTCTTTTTTTATGAATATGAGGGGGAAGGAGATGAAGTAAATTGGTTAATTTTTTCAAAAACTAGTTAAAATTTAGAATATATAAGAAACTAATGCATTAATTTTTATTCAACAATGGGGAGGGAATAATGTATAAGAAAAATAATTTTTGAAAAAAAATTTCTTAAAAATAAATTAGTATTTTTTACCTCAAAATCTCTTCTTTTTGACATCCTTCTTATGAACATTGGATTTTTTCTTTTGGTAGGACCAGTTTCAATTTTACATGGGTGATGGTCTTGGGAATATAATTTGGTATAACATAAAGATGGATCAAGGATTGAGTGGTTTGATAGGATGAGAGGGGGTGAGGGTGGTATTTATAGTGGATGAAAGGAGCGGTTTTAAATTATTATAATATTTAATTTAATATTTGATTCCACAATGCTATGAATATTCATGATTAATGTGATCAAAAATAGTAATATGTGCATGTGAGTTTGATCCAATAGATATTTACATCATCCATAACTCATGAATGATGTAGAAATTCAGTAATTTATCATATTTTGTAATTATCGAATTTCACTATTCATAAAATTTCATGTATTTCAGAAAAATACCAAAAAATCATCCTTTCCATTTTTTAATGTGCAGAATTCAAATATCACCTAATTTTTAGAAGATAATAATCTAAATATGATTAATTTATCATTTAAATAAATTTATATTTTATTCGAATACCAAAAAAATTAAAAAAGTAATTGATTTTATATCACATTGAAAAATTAACAATACCTTATTTTCTTATAATCATAAGAAAATAAAATAACAATATGATTAACTATTCATTAGGGTTATACTGTTATTCATATTACTATTCATCATGGTATGTTACTATTTACAAAAAAAATATGGTTCTATCAGACTCTGAATAACATATTGACCACAATTGTAGATGAATGTTTTTTGAAATTCAAATCACAAAAGATGAAAAATTATGTATGATGGCTAGTTTATAACTATACACTTAAAATAAAGTTTCAGGAATTTCAACATAATTTAAAAATTACGGGGAGTTACATTAGTACTAATTATAACTAATAAATCATAATTAATTCTAATTAATCCAAATTATTACTAATTAATCCAAATTATTAATAATTATTACTAATTATTCATAATTATTACTAATTGTTATTAATTATTAGTATTTATTTTTAATTATTACAAATTAATCATTGTTATTTCTAGTTAACCCTAATTATTTCTAGTTATAACTATTTATTTCTAATTATTACTATTTATTACTATTTATTATTATTTTTTTCTAATCATTTTGAATTATTCATAATTATTTCTAATTATTACTAATTAATCCTAATTACAATTAATTAATTGTACTTATTTCCAATGAATCCTAATTATTAAAAATTAATCCCAATTATTAATAATCAATCAAATTTATTAGTAGTTAATAATATTATTACTAATAATTCATATTTATTACTAATAAATAGAATTTACTATTGATTAATCCCATTTATGACTAATTAATCATAAATATTTTTATTTATTAATATTTATCAATAATTACAACTATTTATTACTATATGTTAACATTTCATACAATTTATTACAATTTAATACTATTAATTAATAATTATAACTAATTGTTAGTAACTATTTCTGATTATTATTAATTATTTCTAATTACTACTATATAATCCTTATTAATCAAAATTATTACTACTAATAAGTAAATAATATTTATTATTACTAATTAATTATAATTCATACAAATTAATCCGAATTATCCCTAATTAATCTGAATTATTTCTAATAAAAACTAATTATTTATAATTAATCATAATTCTTACTAAGTATGCATAATTAATACTATTTTATAGTAATTAGAACTAATTAATCCGAATTATTAATAATTAATCCAAATTATTACTAATTATTCTTTCTTCTTACTAATTAATCCTAAATAATCATAATTATTAATATTTAACCATAATTATTAATATTTATTACTATTTATAACTAATTGTTGGACTCCCATGTATTAATCATGTTTTAATGATCACAAATCCAATTCCTATTAATTAATCTCAATATTAATTGCACATATTTCGTATGATAATCAATCTCAATAGTAACTACACATCATGTTGTTATGAAAACAAATCTTACTGATGATAATTACTCTCTAATGATTAAGCATAATCCATATTTTTCATATTACTCTCTAAATCTATATACAAATATTTGTGTATTTATAGAGACACTGTGATGTTTGACACAGTCAGACAGACACCGTGAAGGACACACTGTGACCAGACACTGTGAAGGACAAACCGTGACCCAGACACCGTGAAGTACAAACCGTGACCCAAACACCATGAAGGACAAACCGTGACCCAGACACCATGAAGCACATACTGTGAACCACATACCGTGATGACCATACTGTGAAGAAGACATTGTTTACATAATCACTATTACATTATTTCTTAACTTTTTGACAATATTATTTAAATAATGATAATGGTCATGTTTGATGTTTTTAATGAAATTAATGTTATTTAATGATAGTTATTGGTATGTCCGGAAACTGTATCTCGTACCTATGAAAAGGGAATCATTCCTATTTCCAGAACTCATGAAATATAAGGAATATTGAGATGTAGTACACATGTGCAAGTGTGAATACAACAAGAAGAACTTACATACACCCAAGAGAACTATGCTGAATAAGTAGAACAATCCCGAGAAAGAATGAGATTTCAAGACATTCAAAGAACTCTCATGATTTCAATCCAACACCACTGAAGATCACACGACGAATCAAGAGAAAATTTTAACTCCTGTAGAACACAGGCTTGACTAAGAGACTTTTTTTTCAAATGAAAAACAAGAGAAGGACTCAAAAGCAATTATGCTATATCCAACGAGTCCAGAGCTGCATTGCTAATCACTAGAGCTTTCTAAATTCTTATCTATTCTCAATTAGTGATTTGTTTATTTAATTTCGAGCAGTGTGGTGTACTCTGTATATCTTACACAAACAATGTCTCCTGCAATGAACTCGAGGATAACAAAATCATAACTCCAAAACTCATAACTCTTGTTTACCCACGTCAACTGTTAAAGTGGTCCTTGTGTGGCCTGGTCTTTGTTTTGTTTCCCACAAAGAACCCTGGTAGAGGTACCTACGTAGCCTGGGTAGTTTTTTAATCTTTTGTTAACCCCGATCCAGGGTGTGGATAAAATTTATATAAACTTGAGAGTACTAAGTATCTGCTTTAGACTGAACCACTTGTTATATCTATTTTTCATCTTCAGTCTATGTTTAAAGTATACTACATATATCTTTTATATTTTGTTTCTATTACTTTGATATAAAAAACTAGTTTAAAGCTACATTGATAGTTAAATCAACAAGTGTTTATACATATTATAAATCAGTAGGTTCGTTTCAAAAGTTAGTTTAATCTTGTGGGAAAATTACCACAGACCTAATCAATCTTTGAGATGCTAAGATAACATCTACAATCTGTTTAAATTCACTATAGTTTAACATGTTTTATAAATTGGGGTATTTGAAATAGACAATATTTTAACAAAAATATTAATTGGAACTAAATTCACCCCCATCTTGAGTATCCACTCCGGCCAACATTTGGTATCAAAGTTTGTTTTTGTTATAGGATTTTTGAAACACACTGTTTTTCAACTGTGAGATTAGGTATATCTATAAGTTCTTAAAATTCTGTTAGTTCTAAATTTTATCGCTTTAAAATTTTCATTTCAGAAATCTAGTTATGGATAATACTAGGGGTTGCTTCTACTAAGAGGCCACCTTTATTCAATGGTACAAACTATGATTAGTGGAAATTGAAAATGAAAATTCATTTGGAATGTATGGGTTTTGATATCGGGACTACTATAGAATCTCAATATAAAATTCCAAAAACACAAAGAACAACTTTGGATGAACCTACAATGACAGCTTAAAAAAAATAACTGTAAAGCTATGAATGATTTGTACTGTGCTCTAGGAGATGAGGAATTTAACAGAATTTCGGCCTGTAAAACTGCTTTTGAAATTTGGGATAATTTGGGTGTTTCTCATGAAGGAACAAAAAATGTTAATGAAATGAAATTAAATACTTATACTATTAAATATGATAACTTTAAAATGAACACTGATTAACCCATTTCTAATCTGTATCCTAGGATTAATGAGATAGTCAATACAATGAATTCACTCGGGAAGGTTGTTCTAGTAAAGGAAAAAATTATTAGGATATTGAGGTGTTTACCAGACTGATGGAGAGGCACATCTGTCTCAATAAAAGAGTTATGTGACATTGCTACATTACATGTCAAAGAACTCATTGGTAAGCTTATGATGTATGAGGAAGAAATCAGGGTGAATAAAGAGGAATAGGATGAAACAAAAAGGAAATCAGTGGCTTTCAAAACTACTGCTTCAAAGAATAAGGAAAAAGAAAAACTTCAAATAAAAACTGACAGTTCAACAAGTGAAATCTTAGAATCTAATAGTGAAGCTGAAATGGATTAGATAGCCATAAGGTTTAGGAAATTTTATAGGCAGAAGAAATTTTCAGAAAATCAAATTACAATGGTAATTATGAGAATAAGGGACATTGGAAGAACGACTGAAAAAAGATAGATAAAATTGATAAAGATGTTTTCTACGAGTGAAAAAGAAAAAGGCACATTAAAGAAGACTACCCAATGATAAAATTCAAGAAGAAATATGATTACAAGGACAATAAGTACAAGAAAGCTATGAAGGAAACATAGAGTGCTTCTGAAGACAAAACATGTGAATCTCAAATGACTGATTCTGAAATGAAACATGCTAACATGTGTTTCATGACAAAAACATATGAGGTAACCATAGATACTCCTACATTAAATTCTTATTATTCTAGAGATGATGCAGAATCTGATTCGGATTTTGAAAGCATGACTAGTGAGGAATTATTTGAATATTGTAATATGCTGGAAGAGACATGTAATGAACATAAGGATAAATAAAAATCATTGAAGAAACAACATGCTCTCTCTACAACAATTAAAACTGAACATACTATTGAAAAAGAAAAGAATGGTCAACTATTAAAAGAGAACACTTAATTGAAAATGTCAAATGAGAAACATAGAAAATACTTAAATAAGTTCACAAATTTAAAGGATACATTAACTCAAATGCTAGGAAAGAATGTGGCACCACAATACAATACTAGAATAGGATATAAACCTGGACAGAGACAGATTACTAAGAATTGATTTATTCCTAAATATGGACAGAATACAGCTAGTTCTATTTCTGGACATTCATATGATTCAACTAGTAATTTACATAGTTATAAATCAAATAAACTTTATCTTTCAAAATCTATTGATTCCTTAAATTATATGAGACCCATAAGGCAAATATGGGTTCTTAATGCTTTGATTGCTAACCTTACTGGACCCAAGATGATCTGGGTACCAAAATTATTTCCTATCTAAAACTGTTTTGTAGGAAACCTACTTGAAGAGTTCCCACAAGAATACATGGTATTTGGACAATGGATGTTCAAGACATATGTCTAGAGATTACTCGTGCTTCAAGAGTTTAATAAAGGTTGATGGAGCTTATGTCACCTTTGATGATAATTCTAATGGAATGATCATCAACCTAAGCCAAATTGGTAACACTAATTCAGTTTTAAATTCCAATGTTTTATTTGTTGATGGACTAAAATATAACTTGTTAAGTATTTTTCAATTTCCTGATGATGGTTTTAATTTCATGATCGAAAATGATTCCTATAATGTTTTTACATCTAATTTGTTTTAGTATTTTCTGCTTTATGAAATGAAAATGTTTATGCTATGGATCTGAATTCTCTAGCTAAACAAAATGTTACTTGTTTAAATGCTTTTTATAAAGAGTCTTGGAATTGTCATAGAATATTAGGACACTTAAATATACACTCACATAGAACACCCACTAGGAAGAACATAGTTAGAGACAGACCCAAACTTGAGTTTCCAAATGAATAATTTTGTAATCCCTGTCAAAAGGGAAAGCAACAGAAAATCTATTTTAAACCAAAGAAAGATGTCTCAACTTCTCAACCTCTCGTGTTGGTTCACATGGATCTGTTTGGACCATCTAGAGTTTCTAGCTTTAATGGGATGCACTATGTCAATGTCCTAGTATATGACTCTTCTATATATACTTGTTTATACTTCTTAGCTCACAAAAGTGAAGCTTGTTCTCATTTTGTTAAATACTCCATGTCTGTAGAAACTCTTAGTGGACTTAAGATTAAAACCCTGAAAAGTGATCATGGTCGTGGGTTTGAAAATCAAGAGTTTGAATCTTTTTGCTCACACAATGGAAATATTCATAACATTTATGCTCCTAGAACACCTCAGCAGAATGGTGTAGTAGAAAGAAGAAATAGAACCCTTCAAGAAATATCTAGAACCATGATTAATGAATATGACATGCCTATTTATTTTTGGGGTGAAGCTGTAAATACAGCTTGTTATATTATTAATATATTCTTAATTAGACATGTTCTTAAGAAGACTTCTTATGAACTTTGGAACAATAGAAAACTGAAAGTTAGTTACATTAGAGCCTTTGGCTATAAAGTATTTATTCTTAATACAAAAGACAATCTTCATAAGTATAATTCTATGATTGATGAAGGAATCTTATTAGGATATTCTTTAACCAGAAAAGCCTATAGTGTTTTCAACAAGAGAAAAAAATGTGTGGAAGAATCTATTCACATGAAATTTGATGAAACTGAGCCACATGATCGTAAAACCTCTCTTGAAAATACTGATGATGATTTGAGTGTTCTTGACATTAATGACAAATCTAAAGAACCGTCTATAAAGACAACCAGTTCTTGGCTTATTCCGAAATATGATCCAAATGAACTCGAACCTAGAGAAGAGCATGAAATTTCTAGTCCTACCATTACTAGATCAACTTGAATTCTAATGAATCATCCTTTAAATGCTGTTGTAGGAAATCTTATTAGAGGGACACAGACTAAAGCATCTCTTAGAAATAAGGTTGAACATCAAGCCTTCTTGTCCCAGCTTGAACCTAAAATCATTGGTGATGCTATTAATGATGAATTTTGGGTGATTCCTATGCATGAAGAACCAAATCAGTTTGAGAGAAATATAGTTTTGAATCTGTTTGAAAGACCTAAGGACACTATCAAAATAGGCACTAAATGGGTGTTTAGAAATTAAATAGATGAATCAAGAAACATAGCTAGAAACAAATCTAGGCTATTTTCACAATGCTATAGTCAAGGGGAAGGAATTGACTATGAGGAGACTTTTTCTCAAGTAGCCAGATTAGAAGCCAGTAGGATTTTACATTCTTATGCTGTACATCTAAATTTCAAACTATATCAAATGGATGTCAAGGGTTCATTCTTAAATGGATATATTGATGAGGATGTTTTTGTTGAACAACAACTTGTATTTTCAAACCCTCGTTTTCCAAATCATATTTTCAAATTATCAAAAGCTTTATATGGTTTAAAGCATGCTCCAAGAGCTTGGTATGATAGATTTAGTACTTTTCTAATTTTTAAAGGTTTTTAAAAAGGTATAGCTAATCATAATCATTTTATGAAATGAATTTCTAAAGTTGTTTTAGTTGTACAAATTTATATAGACGATATTATTTTTAGATCATCAAAAAATTCCATATGTTCTGGTTTTTCTAAAATGATGAAAAATGAATTTGAAATGAGTTTAATGGGTGAACTAAAATTCCTTCTTGGATTTAAAATATTTCAAAATGATGAGGGAATTATTTTAACTCAAAGTAAATATACTAGAGTTCTTAAAAAAAAATTGGATTGGATATCACAAAATGTAGTGACACTCCCATGAGTACCACCTGAAAGTTGGATCATGATGAAGATAGTAAATCTGTTGATCAAACCACTTATAGAGGAATGATCGGAAGTCTACTCTACCTGACTACTAGTCATCCTGATATTATGTTTAGTGTGTGTATGTGTGATCATTTTCAAGAAAACCCTACAGATTCACATTTAAATTCTGTAATGAGAATTTTCAAATACCTCAAGCATACACCAAATTTATGACTGTTCTATCCCAAAAAAAAATTATTTGATTTAGTTAGTTATTCTGATGCTGATTTTTCTGGATTTTAGAAGAATAGAAAAAGAACCCGTGGAACATGTCACCTTTTAGACAAGTAACTAGTTTCATGGTGTACTAAGAAACAAAATTCTGTTGCATTATCTACTGTAGAAGCTTAATACATATCTGGTGGAAGTTGTTGTGCACATATTTTGTGGACGAAACACACATTACTAGACTATAGATATCAATTCAGACATTTCCCAACAAATTGTGACAACACAAGTGCTACTAATATTTAAATAAATCCTGTTTCTCATTCTAGGACAAAACATATTGATTTACGACATCACTTTTTGAGGGATCATTATCAAAAAGGTGATATCACTTTGGAATTCATTGGTATTGAATATCAACTTGCTGATATATTCACCAAACCATTAAATTCTGAAAGATTAGACTACATCATACATGATTTGGGTATGATAAGTCATAAATAGATATCTTACTAGTCTTAATGTTTAATACTTTATTGTATTTTACTTTATGGTTTCATGCTCACTGTTTTACAGTTACTGCTTCATGATCACGGTCTCACCGTTAAGACCTTCTTCCCACATTTTGTCAACTCACTATCTCACCGTGACTGCCCAGAATGGTCACTATCTCACCGTGACGACCACCAGCTGTCTCACCGTGATGACTGGTTTTCATCACACCATAATGCCTACTCGCGGTCTCACCGTTAATATTATTTATACTCTTATTTTAACACGTATCACGGTAATTTTTATTTCACCTCTATTTTATTTCCCGCATTTTTGTTTTTATGACGTTTGACATTCCCAAATGATAAAACTTAAGGGTTTTATTCGATTTCTTACCCGAAATCTCTCCTAAATATTGTCACTCTTGAAAACTGTCTCCTCTCTCACCAGAACATTCAGTGGATATCTAGGATGAAGCATCCGTCTTCACCCTCGTCTGAGAAGCGCCGCTCTAAGAAATAGAATAGAATACCGAGGATAGCTCCTGAAGGACCTCTAAACCCAAACATGGTAAGCAGTATTGTTGTACCTGAAAAAGAGATTTTCCCTGAGTGGCTTATGTCTAGCAAGTCATTAGTTTTGAATGTTTTAAGAGAACAAGTATGGATTGAAAGGTTCTCTGGAAAAAATAGACCGATTTACCCGAGGCTTGTATCTCAATTCTATCAATATGTGATGTTTTCCTTTGAGTTTGGAGAAACAATTATGGTGACCAGCTAGATCAATGGTCATATGTTTTCTTTCTCCTCGAGGATGTGGGATGCATGCCTAAGAATTCGACATGAAGGAGTTTTTGAAGACTACCAGAGAGTCCCTCCTCCATCATCTGATATCTTCAATCTGGAAAATACTTTGGATATTCTTACGGGTAATGGCACCATGTGAAGGGATATTACTGCATAATTAAATTGAGAAACTATAATTATATTCGAATTTGTTAAGAATTTGATCAGTTCGAGAAAATGGGATTTTTCTGTAATGAAGTATCATGATGTGTCCCTAATTCACCTGTCGAGAAATGTCCATAAGATAAACCTATGAAAGTATGTCATTAATCATATCTGTGAGATGATTAAAGTCACTTCCAAATCCACCTCCTTGTTTTACTCAAGGATGATTTCATCCATGCTAGTTTCCAAATTGATGGTTGGACCAAATGAAGAAAAGTTATAGGACCTTGATTTCTGCTTATCCAAGCCTATCATCAGAAGGATGAAGATTAGTTGAAACCCATAGAAGATGAAATGGGTTGAGTACAATGATAAATTATATAAGAAGATTAATCCTGTTGATTTTCCAAGAAGGCCTAAGAATCAATCTGATCCTGGTTTGGAAGAAAATGATGTGTCTGATTATTCCGAAGAAGAAGTAGAAGAAGAAGAGGAAGTGACAGCTGAAGTACCACCTAGAGAGGAATCTGGAATACCTCCAATGGAAATAGCACCTGTTGAAAAATAACGAGATGTTGTCCCTGCCGTTGTCCCTGCTGTTGACCCTGCTGAAATACCTCAAGGAGAGGAAGTTATTGTTGGTTTGAGAGAAGAGGAAGCTCCTGCTTCTAGTGAGGATTTCAATCCATAAACTCATCCTACGACTGCAAGAAATTTGATTTTTCATAAAATAGAGCAGCAAGAAACTGTAGAGACAGATCCTGTTGAAGAGGATCTCCCTATTGAGAAAGAAGTCAATCTGGAAGCACAATCAGTGAAACAATCGATTCCTGAGATAATTCCCTCTACTGAAAAGAAGATGGAAATTTCCTTTCAGCTAGAAAGGAAAGATTTTGTTGACGAGATTAGAGATGATCCAGTGGATCTTGACAATGTTGCTGAGCCTATAGTCTCTGAAATGGAAGCACAATTTGAGGGGGAGGAGCCTCAAAACCGTTAGATTATTGAAGTTGGTTCTGCTAAAGCTTCTCAACCTACTGTCTCATACTCTGTGTACACTCGTTATGTTTTCCCAAGCTTTTATGATGTTAATGAGTCATAGAAAGTGACTACAACTGGAATGGATTTCTCTTCAATGTTTCAACTAAAGTCTGTAGCTCATCCAAAACTAGAACTAGAGCCCCATTCTCAATCTAAATCAGAATTTGAGTCTAAAGATAACACAAAACCGCAATCAGATCCTTCTCTTGTTTCTTCCCTACACCCATTGCTGCTTCTCCTGAGCCAACTGATTCCACCCTCGCTAGGGAAATTGTGTCCCAAGTTCATCCATATCTACTGTCTTTTTATGAGATGATTGGAAAAAAGACACACCAAAATGCTGGAACGCATGAGAGAGCTTGTGGAAAATTTTAATAAACTCATAGATGAGTACACTGGATGTCTGCAGAAAGTTTTGATACAACTCAAAGTTCTATCTGAAGATGTAAAAGCTTTCCCTACTTCGGATCAACCATTTGTTCCTCCTTTGGATGATTCTCTGCTGAGATCCATAATCAAGGAAGAACTTCAGAATGCCATTAGTGGCTTGGAACTGTCCTCTATGTCAGAAGTGGTTAAGAATAGTGATCGAGAATTGGACTTGGTTAGAATTCATTCTATGATATCCAATGAGGCTCAACAGGAGATCACTAATAAAATTTATTATTATCTCACCCGGATTTTCTCAATGAGTGATATAACAGATCACTTTAGATATCATGTTTAGAATTTGAGAATCCCTCTGGTAACTCAAGATTTTAAAGCTCAAGTTCATAAGCTTATAGAGTTCACCAGATTGTTGGACAAATTCATGGAGAATAAGGAAAATTTTGAAAAATCTATGCAATATGGTGGAGAAATCATTATTGATTTCATCAATCTTTTGAAGCCATATCTTCATGTCCATAGTACTGCTATAGTGGCTCCAGCTGCTGCACCCCTTAGACCAGGTCTACCTCCCTTAGCCTCCACTGACATGTTAGTTAGTCAAGCTCTTTCTCAGATCCGGCCAGTCATTCTTGACCAACCACATCCTAGATCTTCTACTGCTCCTAATTTGGCTCCATCCATTTTTGAAGGTCTAACCTTACACTCTCTATCTACATCATCTCTTCCTTCTTCTAAATCTGCACCAGCTCCTACTGCTGATAAAGGAAAGGAAAAGGTGGATCCTTAAAGACTCCATGGGCTGTTTTCTTTTTTGATGGGATGCCATTTGTTGTTTACTGTTTGTATTTCTATTGTATGTTATCTTCTGAACCATTTATAATGGAAAATGCAGTGTTTCATTTCATTATCTATACTTTTTGATAATACTTAAAGGGGGATAAAAACTACAAGTATTCTTACTATAATGGGGCATGTTATTATCAAAAATCATGAGGAAGTTAGTTCTGAGAAGAAAAAACTTTCTAAAGAATTAGAAAAAGTAATTTATAGGAAAAGTGTTTTCGAGCCTAGCTCTAGTTCTAAATCTAATGATTTTGAAGATAAAAAATTGATTATAAAACTGAAGTCCAAAATATTTTCCTTAAAGATGTGTTTATCAAACTTTACACATGGTAAAGAAAATTTTGATAAAATTTATTCCCAAATACGACCTTTAAGAAATAAATCCCGATTTGGTTATACCCATGCAAAACCAATTTTTGGTAACAATTATTTTGTTCCTCAATGTGCCCCATTTTTTACTAAGTGTCAATTTGGTGGTCACTGGGAAAAGAATTGTTCCTCAAACAAAACCCAATCTTTAGGATTTCATAATGCTTATTTCTCTAAGAAGATGTGAGTTCCTAAAATTTTGTTGTTTGGAATCCTCGGATCAAAACATGTTTGGATTCCGAAAGTCTAATTCTCTTCTTAATTTCAAGAAAATATAGAGAGTACCAACAACAACATATGGTACATGGATAGTGGATGTTCTCGGCACATGACTGGTAAAAAAATCAATTTTAAAAATATGATCAAAACAAAAGGAGGAAATGTAACTTTCGGAGACAATGCTAAGGGAGAAATTGTTGGTATTGGTAATATTGTTGTTCTAGGTAAAACCTTGATTTCAAATGTTCTTTTTGATAAGGGTCTTAATAAGAACCCCATCAGCATAAGTCAGTTATGTGATGAAGGATATCTTGTGAATTTTAGGAATGATAAGTTCTTAGTTCACAATTCCATGGATGAATTTATTCTCTCAACCAATAGGTAGGAGAATGTTTACACATTAAATTCAGAAGACCTTAGGAGCCAAGATTTACCTTGCCTATGTTCAATGGAAGATAATTCCTGCTTATGGCATAGAAGACTAGGTCATTGTAACCTTAGGAACTTATGCAAACTCTCTAAGAAAAAACTAGTTATGGATCTACCAGAGCTTGGATTTGATTCATCTAAAGTTTGTGATCCTTCTCAATATGGAAAAAACATAAATATAGTTTTAAATCAATCGGTGAAGTCTCAAAAACTGATGCATTACAGTTAGTGCTCATGGATATTTTTGGTCCAACACAAACTGGAAGTATTGGAGGAAAATACTATGTGTTTGTTCGAGTTGATGATTACAGTAGATTTACTTGGGTTTATTTTCTAGAAAATATGTCTGAAGCTTTTTCTTATTTCAAAAATTTTAGATCTCAAGTTAAAAATGAGAAAAACCTTCCATTTTAAACTATTCATAGTGATCATGGAGGAGAATTTCAAAATTATGATTTTGAAACTTTTTGTATTAGAAAAGGTATTACTCACAATTTTTAGCACCTAGAAATCCTCAAAAAAATGGTGTAGTTGAGATAAGAAATAGAATTCTTCAAGAGATAACTAGAACCATGTTGAGTGAATATCATATAGCCAGACATTTCTGGGATGAAGCTCTGAGTACTGCTTCTTATACTATAAATCAAGTTTTTATTAGACCTTTTCTTAATAAAACGCCTTATGAGTTATAGAAGGGTAGACAACCAAGACTATCCTACTTCAAGGTTTTTGGTTGCAATGTAATCATTTTGAATACTAATGATAACCAACATAAATTCACACCAAAATTTGATGAAGGAATTTTCATAGGTTATTCAACAACTTCTATGGCTTATAAAGTTTTTAATAAAAATAGTTGTAATGTTGAAAAACAGTGCATGTAAAATTTGATGTGTCTGATACTTTTGTTTTAAAACCATCCCAATCCTCATTCTCGGATGTGTTTTCAAAAACTGATTGTCAACCTTTGATAGAAGGACCTTCTGATAAGGATAATATTCAAGAAGATATTTTTGAAACATTTACCCCAGAAGACTTTTTACCCTATGTTGATGAACAAGATTTTCAAAACCCAAATCATGTGTTTAATAAGAATCATCCCAGTGATAGTATCATTAGTGATGTAAATCAACCTTTAAGAACTAGAAGTTTCTTATGAAATTAAGTAGAACATCTAGCATTTCTTTCCCAGTTAGAACCAAAAAGCACTGATGAAGCTTTAGGTGATGATGATTGGATCAAAGCTATGCAAGATGAACTAAATGAATTTGAAAGGAACAAAGTCTGGGTCTTGGTTGAAAGACCTAAGGAAACTTCTGTTATTAGATTTAAGTGTGTATTCAGGAACAAATGTGATGAAAATGGAGTCATAGTAAGAAATA
Source organism: Viscum album (assembly GCA_963277665.1). Classification (NCBI taxonomy): domain Eukaryota; kingdom Viridiplantae; phylum Streptophyta; class Magnoliopsida; order Santalales; family Viscaceae; genus Viscum; species Viscum album. The sequence continues at coordinate 709,929,076 of OY728156.1, forward strand.
AAGATTGACTTGTTGCTAAAGGCTATAATCAGCAAGAGGGAATAGACTATGAAGAAACATATGCTCCAGTGGCTAGACTTGAATCTATCCGTAGTCTACTTGCCTATGCATCATTCATTAATTTTAAAAATCTTCAAATGGATGTGAAATATTCTTTTCCTAACTGTTATGTCCAAGAAGAAGTTTTTGTTGAACAGCCTCTTGGATTTGAAGTTAAAAAACATCCGGATCATGTTTTCAGACTTACCAAATCTCTGTATGGTCTTATACAATCCCCTCGATCATGGTATGATAGACTCAATGGGTTTTTTCTTAAAAATATCTATGTTAAGGGAAATGTAGATCCAACTCTTTTTATAATGAAAGATAAGAAAAATGTTTTTATTGTTCAAATTTATGTTGATGACATCATATTTGGTTCAACTCAGCAGTCTTTAACTGACTCTTTTTCAAGTATATTGAAATCTTAGTTTGAAATGAGTATGATGGGTGAGTTAACGTTTTTACTTGGTTTTCAAATTTATCAAAACCCAGAAGGAACCTAAATATCTCATCAAAAGTATATTAAATATCATCTCAAAATTTATGGTTATGACAACACTAAGAGTATAAGTACTCCAATTGGTACCTCAAACTCTTTAGATCTTAATGAAGCTGGGAAACCAGTAGATCAAACATCTTTTAGAGGTATAATAGGAAGATTACTTTACTTAACAGCTAGTCGACCAGACTTAATGTTCTCAGTATTCTAATGTGCAAGATATAAATCCAATCCTAAGGAATCTCACTTAATGGCAGTAAAAATAATTTTTTGCTACCTTAAGGGAACCATGGATCTAGGATTATTTTATACTTCTGGAAATGATTTTGTTCTAAAAACCTTTTCTGATGATGACTTTGGTGGATGTAGAATGGATAGAAAAAGTACATCCGGAAATTTTCAATTCTTAGGAGATTCACTAGTTTCTTGGTCTTGCAAGAGGCAACATTCTGTAGAACTTTCCACTACTGAAGCCGAATATATAGCAGTAGGAAGTTATTGTGCTCAAGTGTTGTGGATGCAACACACAGTCACAGACTATGGCTTCAGTTTTACTAAAACTAAAATTTTGTGTGATAACACAAGTGCCATTTCCCTAAGTAAGAACCCTTCACATCACTCTCGTGCGAAACACATAGATATTAGGCATCACTTTCTTAGGGATCACACACTAAAATAAGATATTATTCTTCAGTTTATCGGAACGCAAGATCAACTTGCTGATATTTTCACAAAATATTTACCCTCCGATAGATTTGAATATATTAAACAAAAGATAGGAATGATAACTGTTAGGTAATCATTCTTCATTAAATTTCCGTTGAGAATGTCTCCTTACAGTAATAAAATTCTTTCATAGGGGGAGTACATTTGATTGCTAGAGTAACTAAATTTTTCAAAGGTAGTTTTTCAAACTTTTCAGAACTAAATTTCCGGAATGAGAATTTCCGGAACAGAAATTTTCCTGATGGATATGTTCATATAGAAGACTTCTGGAATGGAAATTTTCGTATTGAAAACTTTTTGAATGGAAAATTTCGTACCGGTATTTCCATAACGCGATTTTCGTACCGATTCTTTAACAATGATCTTTTCGTATTTAAGCTCTTGTAATGAAATTTTCATACTGAAATCCTTATAATTATTTTTCTTTGTTATTGTTATTATTTTTGTACTGAGTTTTCCGTACTGATTTTGTTTTTTGTAGTGAGTTTTGTGAACTATGTCTTTTCGTAGAATTGATTTTTCATAGTTAATATTTCTTCAAGAAGAATATTACCCATTACGAATAATCCCCCTAAGACAATCTGAATGGTATGTTTTCCTTACTCATGTTTTCGTATTCATATTTTACTAGCTGGTATTTTCTTATATTTTGTTTTTTTCGGAATATATTTTTCTCAAATCCTTGTTTTAATAAAAACCTCAAATGATCAGATTCAAGTTTTCTTGATAATTGTTTTTCAACCGTCAGATCATATCAATTATTTTTCAACCGTTAAATGGATTTGTAACACCAATGGTCAATTTCTTTGCTTATTTAATGGGGACCCCAAATGGTCGTCCCACATCGGGTTTTCAAGCTCCAACGTCCCGAAGCACTGCCTCTCTGTTTTATGGCCGTTCGTATCTTCAACAATCTCCGTTCCGAACATCTCATAAGTCTTCAGATCCAAATGTCTGTGGAAGATGCTTCTCAAGACATGTCTTCCTCTAAGACGATTTCCTAGTGGTTAGTATATAGAGAAAGTTTGGTTCATCCTGATTTTTTCAATAAATATGATTCTCTTATATCCAATAACATGATGCTTAATGGATGGGAAGATGTTGTTGTGTCTATGCCTGGGAATCAAGCTGAAGTATTTTCGGAATTTCTTTTTGAGTTCTATGAGACAGTTTCCTTATTTAATGAAAATGATAGGGAGAAATTTTCGTTTAATTCTTATGGAAAGACTTATAAGCTTTCTTATGTCAAGGCAGCTAGCTTGGTAGGGCTGACCTATGTAGGAGAGTTCGAGTTCATCTCGCATGTTTTTCCGGATTCAAAAGGACGTTTTAACAAGGAAAAGGCTTTGGAGACTCTCGGACTGTCAGATGACAAGGATCCGAAGATTGATAGTCTGTCTATGAATTTTCGGATTATAGAATTATGGGTAAAATTCTTTATCGTACCGAGAAAGGGTGAAAAAGACAGTTTGAAGAAAAGCGATATCTATATTCTAGATTTTCTGAAAAATCTAAGGAAGTTTAATCTGATGAAACACATTCTTATTACCATTGAGAATGTTAAGAAAGGGAATCTGAGAGCTCAGATCATAATGTATCCAGTAATCTTCTCAAAGTTAATAGTTTAGTGCCTTGAGTCTTTCAGGGAGGCTTGAAAGTCTAAGCCAAGAGTTTGCAAAATTATGTTTGTGAGTGATGGTACCATCAAAAGGATGGATGTTTCCTTCAACAAAAAGACTGGTAAGTTCATTGGTTTACCAGCTCAAGAAGAAGCGGTTCCGAAAGTTAGTGAACCTGAATCCTCTAAGCCAGTGAAGAAGATAAATTTGAAAGAAGTTGAATTTGAAGCAGGAAATCCAAAATCTAAGGAAGTTCATTCCGCACCTCAAAAACCGAAGAAAAAGAAAGCTTACCCTGATGAGGTAGTTGCTAAGTTGAGGGAAATCAAAGAGAAGAGAGTGCAAGGGGAGCCTCAATTCGGCTTGGACCTTGCGGAGGCTAAGTCCTTGAAGGGAAAAACTACGGATGATCTAGGAAAACAAGTGAAAGAAAAGAATCTAAAGAAGAAGATGTATGAATATGAGGTGGTTCAAACATTATTAATTTTTAATGAGATGGCCTCTGGAAACATTCCAGTTCCGAGATCATTTTCTATAGAATGTTTACCTGAAACTCCCGGAAGAAACTATGTCACTATATAAGAGACACTAGCTAAGCATGCTGAGGAAGAATTAGTTTTTGAAGGTAGTGGTGAGACCAGAAATCTATTTAATCAAGTAGACAATTATAAGGGTACACCTTCGGAACATTTTTCGCCCGGAACATCAGAAGTTGAGTCCTCTATGTTAGTCACTCCAGGTAAGGATGAGGATAAAGGAGAACAAGAAGTAGCTTATCATGCAGAGGAAGAACAACTTATACATGATATTGCTCAAATATAGAATGTAGAGGATGGTGCTCAAAAAGTTTTTCATGATGAAGACAATATTGTTCAAGTGTCTGATAGTGAACAGAAAACCCCGGAACAGAAATCCATTTCGAAAAAGGACATGGGAAAGAAAATTGTTTTCGATACCCCGATCTCAGTGGTTGTAAAGAGAAGAAAAGTTGGTGATTATTCTAAGAAGAAGAATGATCAATTTGAAGAAGAAAATTCTCCAATCAAAGTCTCGGATTCAGAGTCATCTTCATTGGGGCATGGCATTGTTGTTCAGTCATTAATGAAGTTGGTGGGTACTATTCCGACTTTCTAAAGTATTGATTCAAGATGTCGGATGCTCCAACATACATTTAATCAGAAAAAAGACTCTGTATCCATGGTTTTGGAAAAATGTGTTGAGATAGAGGCTCAGTTCAAAACTTTTTTTGTCAGCTATGAATCCCACAAATGGTCTTGAAAGAGAATGCCTAGTAGGTTGAGGAAAACTATATAAGAGATGAGGCTCTTTGATGAATTCCAAGATAATGTTAAGGATGCTTTTGAGACAGAAGACATGAAGATAAATGAATTTACATCTTCTTTTGAAGAAAAGTTGACAGCTGAGAAGAATTCTTGGATGCAAGAAGATAGAGATCTGTATGGGAAGCTAAATTCTCTTGCTCAAAACTGGAGGAATGAAAGGGATTGTCAGATTGAGATTGAAGAGAAGTTGTTGAAACCAGAACAAGTTTTAAAAGCTCAGGAAGAAAAGCTTCAAGCCCAAGAAGAAAAGATTGAAGCTCAAAGTGCAAGAATAGTTGTGTTAGAGAAGCAAGCCAAGGAAGATCATAAAGACTTGAATAAGATAAATACTATTCTCAAGGGTCTCATGGCGAAGGAAAAAGATCCAAAATAGACAAATCCGATCTTTTGTTGTATCTTAGCTTCTTTGTTTCTGAACTTTCAAACTTAATGATAATTTTTCTTGCTTGTCTCTTTTGTTGTTGTTACTAATTTTTTTCAGGCACTTTTTTATATTTTCCATTCCCTAAAATTCTTGTTGAAAATCACGAAGGGGGACAAGGAAAAAGAATCCTAATAAAGAAAGGAAAAAGAACCCTAACAAAAATAAAAAGGAAAAAGAACCTTAAAATGGGGAGTTTATCATTAAAGAAGTCATTTTTATTCTTAATGGAATACCATTATAGAAATGTAGAATATGATCCTTAGAGTTTCAAAGCCTAAGGGGGAGTTAGTCGTATTCATCAACATTCAAAAGAAAAGGGAGAGAAGGTTTAATGTTTTCATTTTTTCCTTCTTTCTACTTAGTCTTTCTTTTTCGAAAGGATGTTTGTGCTTTCCAAGAAGGGGGATATTGTTGAGTCAATAAGGTTTTCCTTATGAATTTTCCATTCCTTCTTGGTTTGATAATCACAAACACCTTATCATTATGAAAATTGATTTTATAAGGAAAATTTATTTTATAAGGAAAATTGATTTTATAAGGAAAATTGCTTTTATAACTAAAATTGATTTAATAAGGAAAATCTCTTTTATAAGGAAAATTATCCTTATCATATTTTTATTATCTATATACATATATTTCTTAAATATAAGAATTAGTTTCATTTCTATATTCTCAGAATCGTTTAAAACTTTGATATGAAGCATTCTGTTTTAGGCTCCAAATTCTGGAGACGAACTCTCATAAAGTTCTTCTCCAAATTCTGGATACGAACTCTGATAAAATTCTACTCCGAATTCTAGATATGAACTCTGATAAATTTCCACATATAATTCTGGATACAAACTCTCATAATGTTTGACATAGAAATATAATTACAAATCCTGATTACGAATTCTCATTATGTATTCTGATGATGAATTCTCATTCCGAATTCGCATTCCGAATTCACCTATTAAACAGAATCTGATCATCATTTTTTATACACTCTAATCATTCATTTTTCATACAATTTTATGATTTTTCTACTCATTGACATTTTTTTTACACTCCGAACCTTCACTCCAAACTTTTGAGTTAGACTTAAAATGATGCCATACATTCTGTTACACTTGTTTTGTTATAAAATGATGTCGTCTATTCTGTTATAAACTAACTGTTGGTAAAGTGACACGTGTACAGGTCCCTCTGATTTTTAAGGAAGTAATGACCTTTAGAAAGGAGGTCGACTGAGCCTATAAATAGGAGCTCATTTGAAAGAGCTCAACACACAATGAAGTGGGATCGATCTAGAGACCACATGCAGCTAAGGTGATTTATAGAGAGGGAAAGAATTTCATGCCTTGTGCGTACTGAATCGCTCGTTCAGTTTTTGGTCCGTTCGACTCTGAATGTTGGTGATTACATTCAAGGACTTCCGAGGATAGGAAGACAGAGGTGTCGACTACCTTGAAGTTTGAGGGCTTCATTGCTAAGGAATACATAGGATACAACTACCGTGATGTTGAGGGCTTTAAGGGATAGAAAGACAGAGATCATGATCATTGTATCGAGGGATTACCCTAGTGTGGGTAAGACAGACTTGCTTGAAAGTATAAATCATGGACCTTTATCCAAGGTTGTTGGATACCCTTCTCTTTGAGTTAAAAGACTTATATCTTGTTACTTGTAGTTTTACTAATTTTTTGTTTCCGCTGCATATTGTATTGTAAGGAAAGTATAACTTTCTTATACTTCCTTACATGTACTCTGATAAATTTATATTCTATACGCTTTAAGGTAGAATCTCGTATTGTGATCATTAGTTAAGTTTCAATTTCCGGATCCATATTTCCAAAATCTACTTTCGGAATCTCTTTCTAGTTTTAATCAAGTACATAGAACATGAAGTTGATTACTTCATTCCTTATTCCAATTTTTCATTTTGTGTTAGAGGTGTTGTGAGTTTTCTTAGTTTAACTTTGATAAACATAGATCTTTCCTTTGTTTAAGGAAATTTTTAATGTATACAATTCACCCCCCCTCTTGTATATTGAGTATCTACATCATTATTTCGATCCTACAACATAATTAATCTAAACAGATCCCCCCTTTTCAACAATATGATTCAGATAACATTAATTTTCATCATTCAGTATTTTCCCAGCATCTGAATATGTTATCAATTTTATGGTTTCATTATTGTATAAAAAATAAAACAGATTCGTAAAAACAACTTCTTTAGCTCTAAAATCAATCTTATCATGATATAAAAAAATCAATTCCATAGCCATAATGTCTATAAACCCTTATAAGGGAAACATAATATGTTTTTTAGGTAATGTATTTCCATTGACCAAAATATAAATATTCTTTTAATTCCCTTTTACAAACAAAATTCTCCCTGGAATTTTAATAATACAATATGATCTCATTTTATTTGGAGATACATCTAATTCTATAATAAAATTTCTATGAAATAATGGAATGTCTATACCCTGTATTAAAATAACATTATCAATGTTTGAGTAATCAAACAAGGTACCTGATAAAACATCATTGGATAGCTTGACATCTTCTAAAATAGTTTTAATGGATCTCACTAAACCTATATTTCAATATTTTAAATACTTTGTATAATTAATATCTCTCATTGGGTAGGAATTTTAATAATTAACCATGGGAACAAATTTAAAAAACATTACATTTTTATTATGAATATTACTCCTAAGATAATATTCATTATAATAAGAGGGGGAGTAGAAGAAATAAATTGATGAGTATTTTCATAAACATGATAACATAAAGAATATATAAGAATATATAGGATTCATAACTCTTGGATAAGGGAGAGGATAATAGAGTATAAGAAAAAAATAATTGATAAGAAATCAAATGAAAATAAACTAAGATTACTACCTCCAGATATCTTGTCCTTGAGATCCTATTAAAGGCCCTTGGTTTTGGGCTTTAGGTGAGAAAAATAGTATTTGAAATGGGGGAGGATTTTAGGAAGTGTATTTTCGTGAACATAGACAAGTCTCACAACATGAGTGGTGTGGGATGAATATGGTTTGTGAGGGCGGTATATATAGTGGTTGAGATGCAGAATTTCACATTATTTTAATTATTAATTTAATTTTTTTCTATAATATTAATAGTCTTGATTCATGTGATTAAAAATAGTAATAATTAAATGCTTGTTCAAATTAATGTACATTAACATCATTTATAACTCAATCATGAATCAAAAATTCATTTATTTATCATATTTTTTTAATTTTTTAATTTCACTATTGATGAAAAATTCATGTATTTATTAAAAATATGAAAAAATAACCCATTTCTTTAATTGCTTTTAGAATTCCAAAAATATATAATTTTTTTTGAAATTTTTATTATAAATATAATTTATTTAATTTTTTATATAAGAAATGTTTTTATTCTTGAAACATAAATTTTTAATCTGGAAATGAATTTATATCACCATGAAAAATTAATCCATATCTCATTATCTTAAAAACGTAATAAAATAAAATTAAAATGAGTTTCTATTCATAAGGATCAAATTACTATTCATTTGACTATTTATATGGGTATCTTACTATTCACCAAAAAACATGTTGCTTCCATCAATCTCCAAAAAAATACTGAACACAACCGTAGATAACTATTTTTTAAAATTAAAATATCAGAAGCTAAAAAATAATGCGTGATGCCAATTTTATAACTACCAATTTAAAAAATGTTTTCTGCATTTCAATTTATTTTTAAAACCTCGGGGTGGTACATTAGTACAAATTTTTATTAAACAATACTGATTACTAATAAATAATCATAATTACTGCTAATTAATTTTCATTATTACAAATTAATAGTAATTATTTATCCTTAATACTAGTTAATAAAATTTATTTGTAATTATTACTAATTATTAGTAATTTTTACTAATAATTTATTATTATTTTAAATTATTGCTAATTATTAATAATTAATCCTTAATATTTTTAATTATTTCAAATTGTTTATAATTGTTAATAGTTATTACTAATTATTAATAATTATTAATAATTATTCTTAAATATTACTTATTATACTTAATTATTACTTCTTAATCCTAATTATTAAAAATTAAAATTAATTATATATAATTAATCGTACTTATTATTAATTAATAATATTTTTAAAAAAATATTCTTAATTATTACAAATTAGTCCTATTTAAAACTAATTAACTCTATTTATTATCAATTAATCAAAAATTATCATAATTTTTCCAAATTAATAATAAATAATCCAATTTATTACTAATTATTTTTATTTATTACTATTTATTAATAATTATTAATATCTAATACCATTTAATACTATTTATTTTTTTTCTTACTATTTATTGCAATTTATTAATTTTTATTCAAAATTTTTGCTAATTATTACAAATTATTAATAACTAGTACTGACTATTACTAATATTTACTATTTTAGTAGTCATTATTACTAATTATTAATAATTATTCCTAATTAATAAAGATTATTACTAAATATTACCAATTAATCCATATTAATACTATTAAATCCAAAATTTTAATTATTAATCCAAATTATTTCTAATTAATCATAATTATTACTAATTAAAACAAATTATTATTAATTAATCCTAATTATTTGTAATTAAATTAAATTATTTCTTATTAATCTTACTAATTACTTATTAATCCCAATGTAGCCTAATTATTAGAATTTAATCGTCATTATTACTATTTATTACTTTTTATTTAAAATAATTATTAATAATTAGTAATTATTACTATTTATTCTTTATTATTCCTAATTACACTGAATTAATATTATTTATTATTATTTATTAGTAATTATTCATAATTATTCACAATTATTCCTAATTATTACTAATTATTCCTAATTAATAATATTTATTACTATTTATTAGTCATTATGACTAATTATTACTATCTACGTTAAATTATCATAAATTATTTATAATTTTGAGTAATTAAGACTAATTATTTTTATTATTGAATATTTATTTAAATTTACTACAAATTATGGATAATTTTACTAATTATTACTGATTATGACTAATTATTAATGATTATTAATAATTTTTTTATTTAATAACAATCACTATTTATTAGTAATAATTAATATATCTATAAATTAATACTAATTTATAAAAATCACACATATTCATACAAAAAGTTATGCAAAATAAAAAAATCACATTTTAATTTAATTTCATTTCATCTAATTACCAATAATTATAACTATTATTAAATAAAATGAATAAAAAATTGAAATAAATAAATTCATTAAAACTGAATCATTCAATGGTTTTATGCTGTGAATATTTCTCCGATTTAAATAGTTTATCTTAGTAAAATATTGAGAGAGAAAATTTAATTATAGGGGGTTAGTGGTGTAGAGAAAGGGGTGGAATAATTGGAAAAGAAGATTGAGATATATATTGGTTAGGTTTGTTGCGAAAAGATAATTTTTTACTGGATTCCCATGGAAAATACTAACATGCCAATTAATTTGGGGTGGTGGATAAAAAAGTATTTACGATGCGTCATCTCGCAAATACCAACCTTCCGATATACTATATCTGACGGGTGGTCTATCCCATCAAAAATAATAAAAAACATTGTTGGGTATTTGTGACGAGATCTTATCTCAATCAAAAATACCTTTCTCATGGTTTGGCAGGAAACTCAAACCAATAATTTGGTGATTGTCACCGTCTACATGTCACAAATGAGAGATTATATGTGACATATTTAGGGACATTTCACAAATAGTCCCTCCTGACAGACATTTTGCATGGAACCCTTCCACGTCGCAAATAATCATCTTTTTCATAATTTTTGCATGATACATTTATGCAGCTCCAAATTAGTTCAAGGTGGTAAATTACAAGATTAAATAAGAATTTTATCTAGGGTTTCTAATTTCTCTCATATAAAGAGACTTAGAACCTCATTACTATAAGATTACAATTTCATTTGATTTGATACATTTTCTTAGGCATTGGTATTATTCATATAAATTTCATAGTCATTATTTAATAATTGGATATTGATTTATTAAATAAATTACATTGATATAATTAAATATTGCAGAGGTCCATGACCAAAATCCTATTTTTGTTTCTAATAAAAATCACAATTCATACACATTGACTATTCATAATTATTAAAAAATACAAAATATAATTATTGTACATGTATCCCCAAAGACCCTATGTAATTTTTAAAATGATCATGATTGTAAATCAGAATAACAAACTAAATATAATATTTAGAAATAAATTTTACATTCTGAATTTAGTTTTTTTCTGTGCATCCAATCCACCCCATATCCATTAGTAATGTTCTTTTGTCATTTAAATCTATGTTAGTCATGGAATACATAAAGTATTAATCCCACTTATAACATATTTATATCTTACTTCATATGAATATTAAATCATATATAATTACATGACATATAATTATCTTATCAGTGTCATTCAATTTGAAAATAGTTAATTCTTTTCCATGATGTCATTAATCATCACATGGGAAGATATATTTTATCATGGTTAGTAAAATCAATCTATTTAATAAATATAATATCCAATCAACTTCTGTAAATTTTAATTAAAAAATGAATTTAGATAGGTAGCAATTGATGATACCCCAATATTAAATATAATATTTCACAACATAATTTCGAATATATATCTGTAATATTCTGTTATGTGACACTAATGAAACATATAAGAAATTACATGTGATGTATATTAAGTGTGTTAATATGAATACAATTCATCTTATTTATTTCTCATGAGTGATTAATTGTAAAAAAATATAAGTGATGCATCTATAATTTATCATAATATGTCATTATTAAAAAATATGATGTTCATCAATTAAGGAAAACAATATAATATATACAATAAATGGGTTATTATCATACCACTTACATATTGTTTATTACTGACATAAATTACTGATAATGTGGTTTTAATTTCGTTACATTACATGAATTTCAATAAGAGAGTGAATCTTGGTTGAATTATTGGTTAAAAAACTAATATTAATTTTTTATATAGAGAATAGAAATATAAAATTCTAATCAATAGAATAAAAAAATGACTATTTGGTTCTAACATTATTCAACAAAATTTTATATCATCTATGTATTTAATAATTTTAAATTGTATTCATTCTGGGTTTTTACAAATGTTGAATTGGTAAACCAACATCTATATAATTCATATTTTTTTAAATTTATATCATATAACTCATATTATTATTGTGGTTATTAGATAAAACAATATAAATCTCTAACAATATAATACACTATCGTCTCATTATAATAATGTTGAAATATGTAGAGTTTAGCATTTTATTCTACTTCCTTGAGTTGTATATTTCAGAATTTATTTTTATCTCCATTTAAAAGGACTTATATTCCTTTTGGATTGTCAAAACCATGAATAAATAGGCCGATTCTGTCATTTTGAACATCGAAAATGTCTCTTCCACATCAATTCAATATTAATGATATTTTTATATAAAAAATATATTTGAAATTTAATAAATTATTACACATATTATAGATACTATGAAAACATGAAAAAAAATTCAAGCTAGTTGTAAAAATTCTATCCCATGATATTATATTGTTAGACTACATGAATTGAAATGGTTGGCTTAGAGGGATGAAGAAAATATCTACATTAGTAGTCTTCTGATCATGTGTTAGAGAATGACCCAATGTTTTATCAATGGAATTCTCATATTATAATTAATACTTATAGTGTAATAATATTAGTAAGCACTAAATCATATCATGAGACTTTTTTATCATTAACACATATTTTTCACTTCTATGTTTTGAATTTTTAATATATGACTTACACTGTTGCGATTAGTAAGTTGTTTGAGTCCGATAGAAAAAAAAGAATTTTTTAATAATAGTAAGCTACCCAAATGAATTGAAACCTACCATAATGAATATTAATTTGACCATTATGAATAGTAAATCATCCAAAATATTAGTAACCTTACCAATGAATGATTAAATGAAATTTAGGCATATGAGAAGTGTCAATTTGACAATAAAAAAATTATTAGTATTATTGTGAGTCATAAATGATTATCTATATTTAATTACACATTTTAAATTATTTTTTTTTCAAAAATTTGTTCTTTAATTAAAAATTATCTGTCTTTTAATTTTTATATAACATTATAATACCTTATGTAATTTTATAAAGCATTATAATCTAAGTTATAATTTTTAAAAATTTATTTTCTACGAAAATAATGATTTTAATTAAAAAACTAAATATGTAATACTTACGAATTTATTTTCTAAAAATGTACTTTTTTTATACTCATTGAAAATTCATTAGGGTGACTTTTTGTGATTTTTTTAAAATACATGAATTTTTGGAGAGTAGTAAAATTCATTAATTTACCGATACAATATAATTTAAATCCACTATTTCTAACATCCCTAGTGATGTAAGAACCCAAATTATGAACTCACATTCCCTCTTTACAATGTTTTAGTCATGGAATCATCATTATATCTTATCATGGTAGAAATTAACAAACTAATGATTAAAATATTAAGTGATCCCCTCTCCCCTCCACTATAAATACCACACTTCCAACCCCCATTTCCTCGCTACTCTCAAGCTTCAAGATTTTTCTCTACTCTACTCAAACATCTTCCCTAGAACCTCCCCACGCCCAAGAGCATATGGTCTCATCAAATGACCAAGCCTAGGTTCCTTATGTAGGATCTAAAGAGGAGTATTCAAGGGGAAATTCCCCCCACTATCCCTTTTCTATTAATTTTCTTTCAATTTCATGTTCTTTTCTTATTCTCTACCAATATATCCTTATACATATGGTATGTTAACATCAATTTATCACATTGACTGGAATATTATGATACTAATGGGATAATATATCATCTAAACCTTCTTTTCCCATCATTTCATTTTATAAAAGAAAACTTTTTTTGTGAGGTGTCAATTTAATACCTTCAAGAATTACATGTTTTCATTCTCCATTACGGACATCGGATATTGTAATGAAGAAAAATTATGTTTGAACTAGATTATGTTATATTTATTATATCATTTTTAATTTTATTGAACTAACTTATGTACATAATATTAAATCATTATGAAAAACATGTTTGTTGTGGTTGAAAAATCGCTCGAATTAACCCAAATGATCATCATTAAATTATTATCTAATGATTTATTCCCATGGTATATAATAAAATTAATTATAAAATCATGTAAACTCTTGTAATATCATTAATAAAATGAAATATCAGTTCTTCATTTTTATCAATATTCTACATGAACTTCAATTCTGGAATACAAGTTATCCTTTCACGAAAACTACAGAAACATATATTCTAGAAAAAATGTATTTAAACCATATAACTAATCCAAATACCCATAAAATAACTTAATGAAACCATAATAAACCATATTCATGTACACAAGGTACTAATATTTTAATTAATGATTCTAATGTGGATATTAATTACATTAATGTGAAGAAAGTGTTCAGATACATGGTAAGGGGAAATTCTTGAACCCATCATTCCTTCATCAGGTTCTCCCTCACCCATTCCATGTTAGATATGGGTTCTCAATAAAAAGAAATTATTCATAATTATATTACCTTTTCTAGGATATACCTTTTCTTTACATAATTTTATGAAAATCCAAATGATTTCCAAAAGAACTTTTCTTTAAAATAAACACACATTTTTTACTTCTTCAATATTTATTCACTCTTCAGTCATGGTTAATGGTACTATGTCAAGAATGATTTTCAATATTTATTTATAAGACCAAATATTTATAAAGGTATTCATTATTATGTTAAACAAATTTCATTTTGTGGGTCTTATAATGATCATGTTTTAAATATTTTTAATGTGGCATGCATGATAATGTAATTATTATAAAGTTATAGGTGTGCCCAAAATTATATAATGCAATAGGAATTATAGAATGTGATGGGTACACTAGAAATCATACATAGTGCCAATAAATTTAGAACATTGATGAATATCATGATTAAATGTGAAAGGATGTGTGAAAATGATTCTAGATTTTTTCATAACTATGTTTGGTAGATGACCATTAAGACATGATGATTCATTTTCATGAATTTCAAAATTTAATTCCTTTTATTAATGTTTCCTCTCATGATTTTTATGGTAATGTTATAATTATGCTGACCCCATGATATATCGTTATTATATATCCTCTTAATAGGATTTTTATCTCACCTAATTTTGATGTATATCCTCAGGTGACTAGATTTAAGAATGATAGGTTAAGGGCCAATAAGAAGCTAGCAAATAAAGAATTAAATAATTGTTTGTGGTCGATGAGGAAAATGTTATGTTTGGTCTTAGTTTTCCATTGAATCTAATCCTCTTGATACTCATGGTGTAATACTATTATTTTTCTTATCTTTATTATGATGTAATAATACTGTATGAAAACTCATGGTCTCTATAGTTGGTATCAGAGGAAGTGTTTATTTATTTTTGGAATTTGGATTAGTGAACCATAGAGAAAACTTCTAGCATGAGACTAAGCACAAATATTCAAAAAATATGATTTGTGTAGGGATTATATATTTTTTATTTTAGTTTATAACATACAAATGAATACATTATTCATGAATTGTTGTCTTATGTTTGGTTTTAACCTTTTCCTTTTTATAAAATACTGGGAACTAGTAGAAACTAGGCCAACAAATCATTCAATGGATAATGCAACAACTACCTGAATGACATTCCCAATTATTTGTGGGGAGGAGTTCAACAATTCATGATGATTCTTACCCAAATATCACAAGTTATGAAAAATAAATAGAATAATGTGGAACGAACTCCTTCACCAAAGAGGCAGAAACTGGCAATCAAGTCATTTATCTAGCAATGACCACCGATTTATAGTTGATCATCTTATCCACTAGTTGCGAAACAGTGGATCTACTCCATATAGAAGATATTTTCTGTTCATTAATGTTATGATAATGTATACAATTAGATTATCCATTTATCATCTATATGGAGAGGTCGATCAATGGCGGCCTTTGGTTAAGAACACCAAGACAAAAGAAGAAATTTACAAGATGGAATGGGAAGACATAAACATCATTTTTCTTATCTAGTATTCGTCAAAAACTCTTTAAAAGAAGATAGATAGAGAGTACATAGAGATCAAGAAAAATTTAGTAGAATCTTTCACAACCTACAATGAAAATTTCACAAGGCATGAAACGTACGCATTGGGTTTTTTATCAACAATGATAGAAAAATCGATAGATTTTTTAGAGTATTAAACCCAAATATTTGAAAAGATCTTGAAACTGCAGAATTTGGTAGTAATGAAGAAGTTGTTCAATGGGCTCTCAATGAGGAGATGGAGTTTAGAGAATGGTCCCAAGTCTATGTTGATAAAAAAAAGATATGCAGATTCATGATGGGGGATTTAATCATAAAGGTGGTAAGAAAACTCAATGAACCACATGCCAAAAATGATGGAAGTTGCACCATGGGAACAAACTCAACGGGAAGTGGGGATGCTTCAAGTATGGAAAATAAGGCCACCATATTCAAGTGTGTTGAAAATAAATGAGAATGAAAGATAGTGTAGTGGAGGATTGGGGAGCACAAAAAATGGTTTAATGTTATAACTATAGGGAGAAAGCGCACTATGCAGTCCATTTCACTAAACATCGAGTCTGTGAGTGTAATCATAGCCATCATCCACCAATGAAAAATGAAAAACATATGGATTATGCCATCACAACTGTATAAGTGGCTCATGTAAATAAATTTATACAAGGTACAGTTTGAATTCACTCATTAATGGAGAATTCATTATTTGATTATGTTTCTACGCATTCAATAATATCATAAATGTTTGCTGGAACTATACTATTGAATCCATGAATAATTGAAGTAGTGATATTTGTAAAAACAAAAATTGGTGCAGTCATTGAAACCAAAGTGTTTGAATCTTCTACTATTGTTGTATGTTGGAAGAATCTTCCAGTGATTCTAATAATACATCCTTGGTTAGAATTCAATGCCATTTTCGGAATCGATTGGGTGTCGTTATATAGATCCCATATCAATTTTTTGGAAAAAAAATTATATTTAAATATTCTAAACCATACAATGCTCCACTACAAATGAAAAGAAGATCATGAATATCCTGATAAATATCCTTCAATGGTGTGGGTGTTGATACCCTATAAATTAGTATACCATGCCAAAATGGTTGAGTCAATTGAATATTCCAACCTTACGAAAATTCCCATCGTAAAGGAATACAATGAAATATTTTTTAAAGAGTTACCTTGACATCCCCCAGATCATGAGGATGAGTTATCTATATGACTTATTCTTAAATATATTAAAATGTCAATGTGTCCAAATAAGATGGATCCTAAAGAACTGAAGGAGTGAAAGATGCAGCTTCAAGATAATTTGGACAAAAGGTCCATACACCCTAATGCATCACCCTGGGGTGAACCCGTGCTATTAATGATGAAGAAGGATGGATTAATTCAGTTCTGTATCTATTATCTGGAACTCTACAAGATCACTGTAATGAAAAATTATCATCTTCCAATGATTGATGACTTGTTTGATCTGTTAGGAGGTGGTCAATAATTTTCAAAGGTGAATCATCATTCTGGATATCATCTACTAATCCTGAAGAAATAATGTATTCATAATAATGCCTTACGTATAATTTATGGGCTCAATTAGTTTTTAGTTATTCCTTTCATACTTACTACTTCCACTATAATATTCGTTGATTGGATGAATAGAGTCATTAGACATTACCTCAACAAATTTAGGGTATTGTTTAGTGATGATATTATCATATACATCGACTGCAAGGTAGACCATGAAGATCATATAAGACTTGTGATGGTGACATTGATAAATGATAAGTTGTATGTGAAGTTTTACAAGTGTGAATTATGGATGAATCGTGTAACATTCATTGTAAATGTGATCACAAGTGAGGGAATTTCAATGGACACGTAAAAAAAGTTGATTAAGGAATGGAACAGGTCCTCTAGTATCACAACAATCCATTGTTTTCCTGGATTAGCTGCGTACTACAGACGTTTTCTGAGAAATTTATCATGATTTTCCAGCCCTCTAAGTATGTTAACAAAGAAAGGGTTAAAGTACGTATTGACAAAAGAATGTGAGGGATGCATCAAAAAGATAAAGAGAATGCTTATCAATAAACCTATATAAAAATTATAAAAAATTGAAAAATGTTTTATGATATTATGTGGTGCTTCAAAGAACGACATGAGTTTCATAATAATAAAAAATGATAATGTGATAGACTATGCATCACTAAAGTTGATGGTCCTTGAGAAAAACAATCTGAAACATGATATAGAGGTGGCAGTGAATATTTTTTCCTGGAAAATATGTCATAACCACCTTTATGGTGAGAAGTGTGACATGTACTCTAACCACAATAGAATAAATTATATATTATCACAAAATGAGATTAACCAACATCAATGAATATAGTTAGATCTAATCAAGCATTAAGATTGATCTATTCCATAAATCCATGAAAGGAAATCGAGGTAGCTGATTCAATATGTAGAAAAGAAAAGTCTACATTATTAATACAGTTGATTGAGAAAGACGTTATCTTCATAGATATGAAAATGATGTATTTGGGAAATATAAGGGCGGGGGATACATCCAACATTTCCCAAATCATCTTAAAACCACCATTCCTTGAGATTATTAAGGTGGCGTAAATGGATGATCTAGAGTAACAAAATATGGTGATTTTAGTAAATGATAGGAAGAAAAAAGAGTTACATACCCACAATGATGGTGTGATTCAGTTTTGAATACGGATTTGTGTGCCTTCATCACCACAAATAATGATGGAACTATTATACAATTCACATAGCTCAACATTCTCTATCCATCCAGGGAGTACGAAGATATATTATGACATCTAAGAACACTTCGGGGTTGACAACCTGAAGAATCATATTGCAGAATATATATCTAGGTGCTTTATATGTCTGCACGTTAATGCATAGCGACAAAAGTCCAAAGGGATGATCCTTACATTAGACATAACCTTGTGGAAATGGGAGAATGTCATTATAGACTATGTCACGGGTCTCTAAAAGACGTCTATGGGAAATAATTTGATATGGGTTTTGGTTGACCGACTCACTAGAAAATCCCATTTAATTTATATTGGGGATGATCTCCCAGTTGAAAAAATTGAAATGATATATGTGAAAAATGTGGTGAGACATCATGGAGTTCCACTTTCAATTTTCTTTGATCATGATCCAAGGATCACATCTAAATACTGGAGGAGCCTTCAACATTCTTTGAGTACTATATTAAATTTTATCATGGCCTATCACCCCAAACCAGATGACCAATCAGAAAAATTCTATTCAGATGATTGAAGACAAGCTAAGAGTCAGATCTATATAATTCAAAGGAGGATGGGATCATCATTTCCCCTTGGTTGAGTAACCATACAACAATAGATTCCACTAGTGTATTTAAATGTCTCCATATGAATCTTTGTAGGGAATGGGATGTAGAACTCCAACCTATTAGGATGGTGTTGGAGAAACAAAGATACCTGGACCGTATCTTGTGTATGATATGACAAATAAGGTTCAAGCCATCCAAAAACTAATTATTCCTTCTTAGATTCATAAAAGGAGCTATATTGAATACTCTTGATGGGGCTTGTAGTTCTAAATTGGAGATAAAGACTTCATTTTAATATCATCATAGATGAGAGTCATGTTGTTTGGAATGAAAGGGAATTTTCACCCAAGGTACATTGGCCCCTTTGATATTCTTGGCCACCAAGGAGTTGTGTCCTTTCAGCTTTAACGTTCAATAAATATGGATCGTGTTCATGATGTGTTTCACGTATCACTTATGAGGAAGTACATACATGATCCTTAACAAGTACTGAACTCGAACGTGGTAAAGATGGACGATGATCTCTCTTGTGAGGAGCAGCCAGTGAAGATTTGAGACTGAAGAGATAATGTTCTAAACTATATTACATCCCACCATACCAATGTTGTGTGGAGTAAGCATAAATTTTTATGAAGATACATGGGAATCAGAGGAGCTGTTGAAGGATAACTACACTCACATGTTTTTTTTAAATGAAATTTCGAGGGTTAAATTTTATACGGATGGAAGAATGTAATGACCCAATGTTTAATCAGTGGAATTTAATTCTCAAATTTATTTTTTATTTTCGAAAAAAATTGGATGCAAACTGAAATTTAATTTTACAATGTGATCATTAAATATTAATTTTTTACTTTTATGTTTTAAATTGTGAAAATATGGCATACAAGGTGGCGATCAGTAAGATGTTTGGAGTCCGATTGGGAAAAAATAATTTTTGGTGAATAGTAACATACCATTATTAATTACAACCTACCCAAATGAATATAAGTAAGATATTTATTAATACAAAATCTTCCAAATTAATTGTATCCTTACCCGTGAATGATTAAAAAAAATTTAGGGATCTTAGAAGTGAAAATTTGACCATAGTATATGTATTAGTATTACTTAAGTCATAAATAATTTACTATAATTAATTGATTATTTTAAAATAAATCACAACTTCCAAAAATGTGTTAATAAATTAAAAATTAAAAGTCTTTTGGTTTTTAGATTATTATATAAGACCTTATGTAATTTTTGAAAACATTATAAAATCAGATTTATTTTTATAAACAATATTTTTAATGTTAATAATAATATTAATAGTAAAATTAAATTAATCTTATTTAGATAATTATTTTAGAAAAATGGAATTTTTTTTTGGATTTTATACATTGAAACATTGTTAGGTATAATTTTTTGTATTTTTATGAAATACATAAATTTTTGGAGAAGAGTAAAAAACATTAATTTATAATATAAATATATTATCATTATGGTGTTTTGACGAAGATACATTCACATCCCTTCATGAGGGTGTTAATCTGCACATTCACAAACGAAAATGTCATTTTTACGATATTAAGATGTTAAAAAATATAATTATATCATATATTTTAGGATAAAAAAATTAATAAATATCATAATTAGGATATTTATATCAGACATATGTATTACCATTTCTTTTATTAGCTTACTGGTAAAGAAAAAGTTATAAATGAACCACCTCAGTATGCTAGGAAGAAGTCTGTCGTACATATAAGAGATGTTATCATAGGAACAATGAAATGGGATGTTAAATATATATATATATATATATATATAATGAAATGAATCTAGAGGTTTTATTATGCTATAAATATAAAATATAATCTTTATGTAAATCAAAATATCCTATCATGATAACTGTTAAGGAGAAAACAAATTACATTGGTTTACAAGGTGACATACCTCTGTACACACGATTGATAATTTAGAAACCCATTGGATGGAAGTGGATAAATATTTTGGTTATTTAATAAATTTAATAATATAAATTTATATTAAATATACAAATTTTATTATATAATCATGTTTTATGAAATACATAATTGGTGTGGTGTAATATATTAAAAAATAGTCACGAAAAAACAATACGTATTATTCGTGAAAAATAATTTCGTTTTCACAAAAAAAAAATCATCGCTACCCTATAATACCAATATAAGTATTCTATACAGATAAAAGGGTAGTATTGAAATTATTTGGTCTGTTATTGGTAAAAAATAGTTATGTTGGAGTGAATTGTAATGTAGAGTTGGTTTCCTTTTATCATTGAGGTGAGTGACACACATTGATGTTTTAAAATGAAAATGGTGTACCCACATTTTTCACAATAAAAGATGGTCCAAAATAAAGTATTTACAATAATTAAAAATTATTATATATATATGTTCATTAACTATATTATTTTTTGTTTTTGGGACATTTTTACCATTATATTTATTTTGACACACATGTAAATATATATTCATCTTTAATATGATATAATTTTTTTAATGTTTTTAGTATTAAATTCATTCAATCATACAAACAAATTATTATATAATATCAAATATTTTAAATAAAAAAGTTAATCCATTTCACCAAATTTAATCCACTGAAAATGAAAATTTTAATTTAGAACATATCTCATAGACATGATGAAAAAAGAATTTTTTTATGAAGATTATTTTGTAAGAAATAGTTGATTTTATATTAAATGTATATATACTAATAGTAGATTTGTGAATATAAATTAAAATTTACTGATTTATAATCAAAAAAATTTATATAAAACATTTCTAAATATATATTATCCAAAAATATTTATAATTTATAAACAATGTAAATTTTAAAATAGATTTTAGAAAAATTTGGTTTTTAATCCAATATAAAAATTCTTCTAAAAACCCATATAATGATAATTATTTATTTATTAATATGATTAAATGTAAATAAAAAATACATAATATCATTCAAATAATATATAAAAAATAATAGGACATTTAAAATACCGAAATTATTGAAGATAACGATTTTTTATAAATATTTGTCTTTAGACTATTCACTGAAAAATAATTATTTTCCTAGAAAACCAACAAAAAAATTAATAAATTGTGATATTATGATTTAAAAGATTCTCATAAATTTTTTAAATTCAAATTAATAAATTCATAAATTAATATTTTTAATTGAACATTATATGAAATATGTTTAGTTAAAACTATTTAATTTTTTTAAAATAAATTATATTATATTTTTAAAATTAATATAAAAATGTAAATATAATATGTTTTAGGAACACTATTTTTTAAAAAATTAATTGCATTACACCATTCAACCCCATTTTATAAATTTTATCATCAAAATTTTATAAATTTATTATAAAAATTAGGGATATCAATCCATCATAGCATTTTGAGATTATCTTGTATCCTCATCAACTGTATGGTTTATCCATAACATCTTAACATAGTGAATAACCATATTGAGCAAAAATTTCTCTATATGGTTATTAATATAAAAATTATATTCATAATAATGAATATATTCATCCATATAAAATATTGTATGTCTCAAAACATGAAAAAAAATCTATTACAATTTTCTTAACATTGATACATTGAATACTTTTTTATCTCATATAAAATCCGAGGAAAAGGAACTATGTTGGAAACTAACACATATTTCTCTATGATTTCAAATTGTACAGTTTACTATAAACATATATTTATTATTATAACTAATTTCATAACTATATAGACCCAATATTGACATACAAGAACATTACATTTCTTCTGCGGAATACCTTATAGAAGACATAAACAGATGCCCAAATACTATATTAGTTTTGTGACGGTGGAAGTACAAAACCTAATATTCTAATCATGGTGAAATATCCTCAGCATCTACCATAAAAATTATCCCATTATGTTTTCCAACCTAAATACATTCTTTCTATCCTGGGGAAAATAAAACAAAGAATGTGTGTGCTCATATTCTCTGTAAGGGTAAACAAATAAAATATCAATCATCTATAATAGTTTAAAACATAATCTTTTATATAAGAGACCATAATATCATGTCTTGGGATAAGTTATAGAAGTGAAATTTAATTCCAATAATCTTAGATTAAGAACTAAAACTTTGTAAAATACACACAAAATTGTAAAAAATCATTAAATATTAGTCAAGAATAATTACAAAGACCATCATAGTGAAAAAAATGTCCATTACTGAGGCGATTTCACTCCTCATTCTAGCCCTTTAATACTAAACAATGTTTAAATTCCATTCCAAAAAATTCGATATCATGATATATAAATCATTACCCAATTAATTTGAGGAAGATTGGGTATCACCCATTACATTATGAAATCATTGTTATTTGTTCCCAAAAATGTAAATCAATCGTCATAACATAACACATGCAATATATTGGGATTATTAAACATAATGTCGTTATATAATAATCCATATAATATAAATGGAATTCCTGAAAAAAATTCAATCATAAACATAATCAAATTATTGAAATAATAGGGATAGAAATAGAATCCTATGTCATCATTGATAAAACACTTGTACAATATTCTTGAGGAAAATATCCTTTCTACATTAAGAATGATTTATTTTCACAAAATATATTACAATTTAAAAAGAAAATATTTTAGTTGAAAAAATAATTTTAGACATGTATGTTATGCTTCAACTAAATAAGGTGTTATGAATAGGTAAAAATACATTAATACCGTATAAGTTAAAAAAAATTATTCTAGTACTTTTACCGGAAAAGTCCAAAAGTACCTTGTATTGTAAACAAAAGAATGATTCTTTCCAAACAATGTAATAAAAGTCAGAAATGGGTAAAAATTTATTTTAACCATATATATAAGAATATTAATAATTTTATTAAACCATTTTTATAATTTATGGAGATGGATTATAAATATATCCCCAGAAAATACTTACGTATAAACAATCATTGATTAAAATTAGATTAAAAAATTATCCCTAAACATAGGTTAGATTTCTTCTATATGTGTCCAAAACTCTTGTATAGTTGGTTTAAACATATTATAAACTTTTAAAAATACCATAATAATATTTATGATATCATATATGATTCAATTATGACATTACAATATCCATTCATTTGTCAATTCCATGTTAAAGAAACGTTTGGGTAATAATCATTTCAATTAAGGTATGTGTTTGGACATTTTATTCTTTATATGATTACATAGATAATGATTTACTTACATCAGGAATATAAATCATTATTTATATATTATATATATGTAGTTTATAATTATATAAAATAGATTAATAAATGGAATGGAATACATTGTTCATGGAGATGGTAGGTCGTACGTGCGCATGAATGCTGTTTTCGTTTCCTTATTAAATTTAATGAAATAAAGTAACTGATGTATATACATAAATAGAATTGAATTAATATGTTATATTTTTCATGATTATGTATTATATATATATATATTATATTCATTCTTTAATAGATAAAATGAATAATGAATATCATCACGTCTTGGAGACTGTAAGTCGTACATAAGCATGAGCGACAATATCATTCCCTTAGCTGTTGAATGGTATTGAATTGGATGGTGTATAATATCTCATAATTAGAATCATGTTATATGAATAATATATATTATTTATTTTCACCATTATACCCATCAGTTTATGGCGGTGGTAAAAAATAGATTACACCACGACGTGGAGATAATAATTTGTACGAATTCACGGGCGGTGATTTAATTTTCAATAGGAAGGATAAAAAGTGAAATAAAGTTTCTTAAAATTTATAATAATATATTATTATATTAGTTATATTTATTATATAACATTATAATCAAAAAACTAAAGTAGAGTAATTAGAAGAAAATATAAATTTGAATGAATCAGTAGAGGAGATTACCTCTTCCTCGGCGTGCCTCGGTTAAATTTACTCTTAAGTCACTAGAGTTGGTATTTTGAGTAGACCAGAACCTCTAAAATGTAACTAGAAAAGTTAAAAAGATAAAATTATGTGGTTATACGAGATTTATGTCTCAAAAGAGAGTGAATAGTAGAGGGGGGATGTGCCCATTTATTAGATATTAGAGGGCACTACAGGGAAGTAGAAAAATATTAATTTATAATTAAATCAAACCCTACAAAGAAACCAGAAAAGTGACCCTAATTAGAACGTTTGATGATATAGTTTTGAAATATCTTTAAAAATATATTTTGAATAAATTATTTTGCAAATTTTAACCTTAACTTTTTAATTGACACATAGTTATTCTATTAAATATTAATTTTTCTAATAAATTTCTAAATGTTTATTGGTAATATATATTTACATATATGTGTTAATCGACCATATATAGGTGTTCCGTGACATTTATATCTTATATTTGTCACTTTTTATTTTTAAATTTTTTTTATTTTTAAATAATTATATAAAATGTTATTTTTTTAAAATATCAATACTGCAAATTTTGACACTATTCATTTATTGGACATTATGTTAAATCCTCACCAAATATAAATTCGAACCAAAATATGGAATACACTCATGTAATATCATAGTAACTTAAAAAATTCATGGATCACTTCAATTAATTCATATTATATTTCTATTTAAAATTTTAAAACAATTTATATGATATTTCTATTAAATGTTTTTTTTGTACCACTATTGTGTCATCATTAATGACAATTAATTAATCTTTAAAAAATTTAAATAAACTCAAATTGTGTATATTATTTAATTAAATATTTGGAGACTCTTTATGTTAAATATTTTATGACGTTTATCACATAATTAAACTTATTACAATTATTAGATATAAGAGAGTGACATGTTGCCACTTTCATTTGTTTTAATAATAAATACTAAATTTTCATTAAAAAAATCTATGAAATGAATCTATTCAAACCCTTAGGGGAAATGGGTCGATTTGGATTAATCCTATAGTATTTTCTCAATTTCTAATATTATTTTATAATATTATTTTTACACATAACTGCCTGATTTACATTTACCCATGGTATTAAAAATAATTAACAATGTTACTATTCATAATGCCCAAAAAATGAAAGTATAATATTAACATAAATTGGACCTAATTATTCCAAATATGGAATCCATATTTCATAATTAAAAACATATAATTTCCAGTAATTAATTAAAAATTAATTTGGTTTTTGAGAAAACAGGTTATAAATGTTATAACACTTCAAAAGATTGAAATGTTTTTGCTTTTGTATATAATGTAAAATTTATTGTTATGAAATTAATTATATTTAATACTGAAAATATATTATATTTATAATTTAAAACCATTAAATATTTAAATTTATCCATAATAACTATCTCAATGAAAAATGATGTTTTTAATTAAAATTTATCGTAATTCACTATTCATCTAAATATGAATGTTATCAGAAAGGTAACCAAAATTTATCCAATTTAAATTTTTATATTTTGATTATTAGAAGATTTTAATTTTTTCTAATTCAACTTATAAATGTGTCAATAACAAGATTTAATATGGGAGGCCATTAAAAAGATGGAAAACTGAATTTTATTAAAAAATTATTATTTTATCTAAAAAAATTATTTTGTTCTCATACCATGTTTCTTGAAAATGTGTATCATGAATTATAATGTTATAAAATTCAAACTATGGTTAATACTATTCACAATAGATTGTTTATATCCCATTAAATAATCATATTTTAATAATATTTCATTGTCTAGTGAATCACAATATTGCATCCAATGCAATCTATCAAGAAAGGTCGCTTTTTTATGTAACACATGCCAAGTCACTGTGGAGTGTGGTAAATTCAACCTTTGGTGGTTTTTAGAACATAATAAAAATATACTACATTTGTACATTGAAAAAAATTATTACTCAGTGTTCCATGAATTCAATTCTTTTATAATAACTTGACATTTTGTGCAACACTTTCCATGTATATTGTTTTGTATACTTCAGGCTAGTACGGTGTTCCATATAGCACAATGTAATCATGGTGTATCATACAACACAAGTAATAAATAAAATTAAAAATAAATTATCTCATAAAATATTGGGGTGTTATATTATACACCCTCTTAAAATAAATTTCTCCCTTTAAATTCCTAGGGGTTATACATTATTTCTAATAGAATGTTACTTTCATGGAACCCACATCGTTAAAAAGGATACTAAGACATCATTTTTAAAAGGAATGTTTGAAATTTTTCTCTTACATAACGTTACTCATCTTTGGGTTTTCACATTGGAGAACATATGTGTGATGTAAAAACAAGGATATGGATGAGAAATCTATACATTATGTTATGATGCATTGTTCTAGAGAATAAGGTTTAGAAAATGTTAACATCCAGAATACAAGAAATCGGCGATGATTTGATGTACCATCTGATTCATTGGATAAGTGGTTACTATGATAACATTTTTGGTCTTCAAGATCATTTCCCTAAAGTTGAAGAATTTTTGAAAAAGGTGAAATACTTGATTTCAGGGTAATATCATTATTGGTCCTTCCCTAAACAATTTCCACTACATCACTTATTTAATGAGATAATATTGTATTTTTTATGCATATCATGTTATTAGATCATATGATAGAATGATAGGTCATTCCATATGTCTCAAAAAATGGTCAGAATAGATAAAATAAGCCTATGTCTACATATAATGAGATAATACATTAATCTAAAAAACATCAACCAGAATATAAATTTTACTATCCTTAAATATATAACATTACTATCATTCAAAAAATTAAAAATAAAAAATATTAGAAGGACGTGAACTAAATCAACTTATCATTTGTCTCCTATATCATGAATGATAGTTTTTGGTTGTCACGTTCCAAAAATCTAAATACCTTAATCATTTATTCTATTAAAATATGATAATATCATAATTTACTATAGAACCATAGCAACAACAAGAGTTTTAACAACATTTACTATTTACAAACACCAAAATACCCAATATTTTATATACTCAAACCACGATATCGCTTTATCCTTTCATCAGTCATGAGATTATTAGTATTATCAAAAAAATTATTTTCTTCTTATCACTTCATTATGTTCATATCATCTACTTTACAAAAATATTTCAATAACTTTTCATGGTTACTAGTACCATATAATTATTAAAAACCATAATAGACCAATATATAGGTATTAAAATATTCCATAATACAATATATGTGATTCCACCACGTCATTTTGATATCCAATTACATAAACAATTAATCATTACACAACATTGTTTTTATACTCAACATCGCCAATAGTTATCACATTCGACTGCCCTATTACTTTTTTAAGAGGTTTTTAATGTTGATAATAATTAACACTTGGATTAGGGAATTTTTTGGCATAATTCCTCATTTCCATGAACATATAGCATTGAAGTGTGGGTTGGAAATTCTCTGTAGTCCTTTCTCTATTCACATCATTAGAAACCTTCTTCCCATTAAATCTGCACTCAAATACTTTATTACCATCTCTTTTACACTTTAAACATTTTCTAGTCCCATTAAAGCAATTTCCACAATTTTTCTTTCCACATGGTGAGTATGAATAACCATTATATTTATTTTACTGTTTTTTTTTTGAGATTTTCCATTGAACACCATATTTCATTTCTAGTCAAAAACATGAGATGTATATATAACACAAATATAATTTTATACCATGATAGCACAACACACAATATCTTGATAGCTACAGAAGTAACTTATAGAAAATTCTATATGAAAACTTAGTTTAAAGCCACTAAAGACTTGATCAACATTACATTCAGGTTGGATGAAAAATCCATGCGCATTCAATGAATTTCTTGTAAAATTAACATTATTTGTACCAACAGATTCATCATCCTTTTTCTTAAGTTCAAGTAACTCATTTTCTATCTTTGTTTGATAAATATGATGGATGTACCTATTGAAGAACATGTTCTTGAACTCATCTCATTACATGGATTTAATTTCATTTTGCAACCTTGAATTATTATTTAGAGTTAATCACTGCTCTGCTTCACCTTAAAAATGATAGATTTCTAAAATGAACTTTTTATTATTTAAACATTTTAGGATATAAAATATCATTATAATGTTACTGATCCATTTATCAGCAACATGTGGAGCAGAAGACCCACTGAAAGAAGTTTAGCTTTGCTGAGTAAATGACACGATCAAATGTTTTTCCCTTATATTGTCATTTGGGAGTCTAGAATGATTCATAACACGTGTAAGTATATCAATAAGATAGTGAATTTCAACTCCCATAACATTTGGTTGGTTAGGAGGACAATCATTACATTTCCCAGTGCATTGATCATTAACATGGTTTTTTCGGGCTCAAGCCATTGTCTAAAACCCAAAAAGAATACAGTGATAGGAAAAAAATCATACTGGTTAAACAAAATAAGATAGGGTGTTTACCTTAATTATCAAACATATGAGATATAATAATACTTTATTCATGATCATTACCATAAGTTTTGTACCATATCCTATAATTAATCTTATCATTAGGGACATACATAGACATACTATAGAGATATCTATATGGATCTCACTAATGTTTTATCATCCGAGTTTCCAATGGTTAACTAAAAATTCTATTTGATACCAACTATATTGATCAATGCTTGACATACATGGACATTACATTTCTTTTTTGGAATAATTAATACATGACACAAACAAATTCTCAAACATTATATTGGATTAGTGACTTTGAAAAATCAAAACATAATATTCTAATAATATTGATAGATCATCAACATCTCCCTAAAACATATTACCATTTTTTCCTGCCTAAAACATTTATTTATATGATTGAGAAAGTAAAACATAAAAAGGGTGATCTCAAAAGCTCTATAAGGGTAAATAAAGGAGATTTACAACATATATAACAATTGAAAATATTATCATGGATATAAGAGATCATAAAATAATATCACTGGATAAATCATATATGTGCATTGTAATCCCAATAATCATAACAAAATTCATTAATATTTGTGTCATACCCACATATAAGAATAAAATAATTTCATATTACTCGAGGCTCATTTCCAAGACCATCATAGTGGATAAATTCCTTCACTGAACTGAGTTCACTCCTCAGTCCAAACATGTATTACAGAAACTGATTTACTTTCCCTTCCAACCATGTATATCGCATGGGATATAAATTTTTTCCATGTGTATTGTGGAGAGATATAGGTTCCACCCATCTCATAATGAAATCATTCTTACTTCATCTATATAATATAAATCATTTATCATAGTATAACCCCTGAAATAAAATTTGACTCTTAGACATCATGTCATCCAAACATAATCCATATAAGATTAACGGACATCATCCAAATAATTCCATCGTATACATAATCAAATAAATGTAATAATAGTGATAGAAAAATAACTGTATATTCACTAAGATAAAACACTTGGAAAAAATTACTATCGAATACATCCTTTCCACTTAAAAAATGTTTTATTTTTTGAAAATGTTGTGATATTTTAAAAGAAATGTATTGAGTTGAAATTACACATTTAAAGTTATAGAAGATGCTTCATGGAAATATAGTGTTATGAAGATTTAGTATTTTGTTTATGATGTTTATGATAAAAAACATTCATTATGTACATTTACTAGAATTTTCATAAATTGCATCATATGGTAAAAAAAGAATGATTCCTTCCAAACCTTGTATTAAAAGAAAAAAATGGATAAAAATGATTATTTTTCATATATAGTAAAATAGTAATCATTTTATGAAAAAAAACAATTATAAAACATGGACATGGTTGATAAATATATCCCCAGAAAATACTTACATAAAAACTATCTTAAACATAAATGATATTGCAAAATTATCCATTACCTTAGATCTGATTTCATCTATATGTGTCTAAAACTTCTGTATAGTGGGTTAAAACATATTTTTAACTTTAAATAGAACCCTAATAATATTTATGATAACATATATGATTCACTTACGACATTATATTACCCCTTTATTTGTCAATTCCATGTTAAATGTACGTTTTGGGTAATAACCATTTAATTTATCTTATGGGTTTGTACATGTTATTCTTTGTATGATTACATAGATCCTGATTTAATTAATTTTATTATGTACAACCTGATTTATTTATCATATATATTCAATTTATTAATATATATATATATATAATATTGATAAATGGAATAGAATACACCATTCATGGAGACGGTAGGCCATATGTATGCATGCACGCTATTTTTATTTCCTAATTAAATTGAATAAAAGTAGATAAATGAAATGTAGAGACCCAAAGCGTTACATACATGGAAAATACATTAATTTTCTGGAATACTTAATACATAACAAAAACAGACACATAAGGATCGTAATAGTTTAGTGTCTTTGGAAACTCAGAATAAAATCTTCTAATCGTGGTGAAAGATCTTCAACATCTCACAATAAAGATCTTCCCTTTTTTTCTTACCTAAAACAATTCTTTATATCCTGGGGAAAAGAAAACATAAAAGGGGTGAGCTCAAATCCTTAGTAAGGGTAAACATATATAACATAAAACAATCCATAAACATTTGAATGCAAAAACATGAACATAAAATCTAAACATCAAAATCTTGAGCAAAGACATGAATCTTGGAACTACGTAAGGAATATATCATAAGGGAACATCAATCATGATAAAATAGAATGGGAATAAAACATTTAATTGTGGAAACTATTAAGCACATGATATGATTTCCATAGTCGCCAAGGCATTGCTTCCAAGACCATCTTAGTGGACAAAGTCCCTTTTTGAATCGTGTTCACTTCTCGTTCCGGTCTTGTATTACTGAATCGGTTTAACTTGTCGTTGCATCCATTTCTATCTCATTAGATATAAATATTTACCCAATGCATTGGAGGTAGATATAG
Source organism: Viscum album (assembly GCA_963277665.1). Taxonomy (NCBI): domain Eukaryota; kingdom Viridiplantae; phylum Streptophyta; class Magnoliopsida; order Santalales; family Viscaceae; genus Viscum; species Viscum album. Next base: position 709,961,277 of record OY728156.1, read on the forward strand.
GTCCCACCCATCTCATAATGATACCTTTCTTATGTGTGACACAAAATCATAAATCATACATCATTGCATAACCCATGTAATAAAAATGGGATTCTTAAACATCATGACATAATGAAACAATTCATATAAGATAAAGGAATTCATAAAAATAATTTCATCACAACATAATCAATTCAATGTAATAATAGGGATCGAAATAGAACCCTAAATTATCTTAGACGGAAAATAATTTTGATAAAACACTTGAACTTCATTCTTGAGGAAAATATCCTTTCTACTTCAAAAAAATTTTCCTTTCTTAACATGTCATGTAATTTTGAACTAAAAGAATTTTATTTAAAAATATCTTGAAAACTTTTAAAGGAATCTTCATGTAAATAATGTTCTAAAAATCCATTCATTCTGTATAAGTTAAAAAACATTCTTCTCGTACTTTTGTCAGAAAATTCATAAAGTACCTTGTATGAAAAACGACAAAAGATTCCTTTCAAATATTCTACTAAAAACTAAACGAAGGGTAAAATTGAATATAAACTATTGTAGAAGTATATAAATATTACATATTAAGGAAACATGTATGTGGATGATAAATATTCCCTAGTAAATTCTGAAGTATAAACAATCTCAGATAAAAATTAGATTGCGAGATTTTCCCTTACCATAGGTATGATATGCTTTGTATGTATCTGAAACTCCTATATAATGATTTAAATAATGTCAATGACTTATTACAGAGTCATATTTATTGTTATGATATCATATATGGTTCACTTATGACTTTATATTACCCGTTCTTTTGTAAATTCCATGTTGAAAAGTATTTTGGGTAAAATCATTTGATTTGTCGTATGTGTTTTGACTTGTAAATTTTCATATGATTAATTATATCATAATTACTTAATTCCAGAATATAAAACATGATTTATATATAATATATATTCAGAATATACATATATATAACAGATCTATAAATGGAAAGAAATACACCGTTCATGGAGACTGTAGGCCGTACGTACGCTTGAACGCTGTTTTTGTTTCCTTATTGAGTTGAATGGAATTAAGTAGATGACATACATATATATATATATACACATAAATCCAGTAGATTTATAATTTCATATATTTCATTATTATTTCTTATATATACTTTATAATCATTTTTAATGGTTAACATGGAAAATGAATCTAATCGCGTTGTGGAGACGGTAGTCCATACGTACGCACGAGCGATGATATCATTCCCATAATTATTGAATAGAATTGGAGTTGATGTTATAATATATCAGAATCGATATGATTTTACAATAACCATATATAGTTATTCTTTTCCCCATTATACCCATCCATGTAAGGTGTTGGTGGAAAAACAGATTACACCACGGCGTGGAGACGATATTCCATACGTACGCACGCGCGGTGATTTTGTTTTCCGTAGGATGGATAGAAGTTGAAATAGGGTTGTTTCATATTTATAATAACATATCATTATATTAGGGATACTGATTTTATTGCTTCACAATGAAAAATCTAAATAAGAGAGAGTTGAAGAAGAATGGAACTTGAATAAAACGGTAGATGGTATTACCTCTTTCTTGAAGTGCCTCCTTTAAGCTTTTCTTAGGGCACTAAAATTGGTCTTTGAAGAAAACCAGGACCTCTAGGATTTTTCGAATGAAGTGGAGAAAATAATTTCACAGTGGTTGGCTGAGCTTGATGGCTCAAAGTGGTGTGAGGAGGAGACAGAGGAGGTTCCCTTTTAAAAGGAAGGAGAGGGGCACCTTTGGAAATATAAGAAATATTAGTTTATATTAAATCCCGACCCCACTTAAAAACTTCTAAAATGACTCATATTTGAAGATTATATGAGATAGGGTTGTAATCTCGTCATCCAATAAAATTTTGGCCTGTTAGGAATTTATTATAAACATTATCAACTTGATTTATCCTTATTTATCAATTTAATTTTATTTGTGGTAATAACATTATAAATTTTAAATTATTTTAAATAATTACTTATTATTTGTGAATTGACAATAATTGGATAATTTATAACATTTTAGACCATATAAATTTAAATTTACAATTTTTAAATATTATTGTGATTTTTAAACAATTTTATAAAATGTTATATTTATAAAATAACAATAGTCTCAATTTTAACACTATTCATTTATTTGAATTTAAATAAAACATACACAGAAGATATGTAACACCCCAGGTAAATAAAGAATAAGACATTTTTATATTTATCCCTATTTTTTAATAAAATTTTAATATTAATTTGAAGGGAACGCTATGCTTGATGGCTTACCCAATATGCAACAACCGGTTTCATTGAAATCTTACATTGCACTATAATAATAAAATAATAATATCTTAAATGGTAGTTGACTCCTAGCCGTTGTAATGGAGGGAATGAACATAACTAACTAAAGAATGATTATATATGTTTGTAAAATATTTTTACTTTTTACAATAAATGTTAGAGGATTTAAAATGTGAATGAATGCAATTTTGAGCATAAACATTCTAATAAACTTTAGAAGGTCGATTAACCACCATTTGATGGCGAACCTATTTTAAATACACTTTTTGACAATTTTATGTGTTATATTTGACAAAATAAAATTCATTTTTAGAATGGAGACATCAAAATTTACTTTGTGTAATTTTTTGGTATCTTTCCTATAAAGTTCTTTTTTTATGAATAGCGAAAAATGTTGTATTTTAATTCAAAACCTATTTTTAATCTAATTTATTTATATGATTAGATTATATTTTGAATTGTTTTTTAATGTAAAATTAGAATATACTTTTACCTTTTAATCCAATAATGGTCGTTGGCATTAATTTCAATTTGAAATTGGACTTAAACAAGTGTCAATCATTTAATAAATATTGTGTCTTAAAAACACGCTATTTGTTTTAACAGTGGGAATTATTTATTAAATTAAATAATGAAACTTATATGTTTTGAATTTTGTAAAATAGAAATCATTTTTGGGTTCGGAATATCTAATATATCTTAGGATGAATTTTTGGTATTTTTCTGAAAAACATCAATTTTTGATGAATAGTGAAACCACTAAGTGGTAGTTAAAGAAACTGATTTTTCATTTAAATGAAACTTTGCCGGTACTGTGTTTCGAATTTCCAAAATCCGACATACATGGTTTTCATTAAGAAGTAAAATTTGGTTCAATGGAATTAAAATAATTGTTTGGTGAATAGTAACTTTTAAGTTTTTAATCGCGATTAGAGGTAATTAGTGTAGTTTAAGGTAAAAATAATGTTTTAATAATGTGAGATGAGCCTGACACATGTCCTACCCTTATTTTATGTGTCATGGACGACCATGAAAATCCATGGGTCATCTTGGGGACCCCATGGAGCCACTTTGGTTGGGAAATGACATAAATAACTTTTTATTGAATGTAAAAGTAAAAATGACACAAACATGAGTTGTTTTACTAAAAAAAAATTTACATGGGGTTATACAAGTCCGATTTTTGACTATAAATAGTAATTGGAAAGATAATAAGATTTCCTACACCATGATATTATTTATATAATTTTTAGACATTAAATAAAGAAAATTATTTATGACATCATAATGTTGCATCCATTACCTCATTAATAAATAATTTAAATAAAATGAAAAGATAATGTAAAATATATGACCTACAGATGTCCAAAACCTATTGGATTGGTGGATTTCAAAACCTTATCACCATATCCTAGAATTATATCAATTTTGGACCTTTTAAATCCGAATCTCATTTTCAAATAAAGTATCATTTCTTTACTTTCCAAGAGTGCCCCTCCTCTCCTCTTATAAATGTCTCCCACCTCTACCTCCTTACCCATACTTCCAAAGAATTTGGCTTGGCCAAACCCTTCCCATTTTGCCTCTACACATCCCTCTATTACTCCTAGAAGCCTAACGTTGGGGATAAGTCTTCCCAAGGAAGCCTTTGAGCTCAAATCAAAAAGAGTTACCCGATTTTAAGGTAATGTCTTCACTTGTGTTCTTTTGTTTTATTTTTCTTCTACAACCCCTAAACTCTTTTTATTCATTTCTTTTGTAACCAGTACAGTATCTTAAATATACTAGGATGGTTTTATAAGAATAATTCGAACTACACTTACACAAACCTACATCAAATGTTTAAAGAACGTACTGTTTCTATGGATGGTGAATTTCTGCCTCATGAAACGATGATTGTTCAACACTCATATAACACCTTAAAAGGTGTCCATTAAGATGTCACTATTTTTATATATGATATATAATATTTTTATATTTTAATTAAGCTTATTTGTTTTCTTTTGTGGCATACCTTTATGGTTTCCATTGTGGGTAAACACGATAATTTCATTTTAGGAAGTGCGGACTACCGCCCCCTCAAAGTGATTTGATTCGTTAATGCCATACGTGGGATGTATAAAAGAAGGAATTTAAATTTATTATATATGATTTATGTTACATATAAATGATGAATATAATTATGGAAATAAAATATAAATATCTCTCATTTAGTTTTAATTCCCTTAATATGACTTAGAATTGAAAGTAGCATTCAAGCGTACGTACGGCTTGACGTCTCCATGAACGGTGCATTTCATTTCTTACCTATAAATGATTATGTAATATTATAAATACATGTATATTATGGATATATATGATATATATGATATCTAAATCATGAATATCATTCTGGATATAATGATCCTTTGACCACACGAACAACATGTAATTGTAAGAAGTCCACTTTTGACTTAAGAACCAAATATCGACAAAACAAACATTATTAACATAAATGATTACATAATGTTTATAACATGTCAATAAGTGATATAAAAGGAATAATGAACTTGAAAAAGGCTCTTAAGAAAGTATAAATTAACTCAAGTTTATTATTCAGGACGTTAAAGAATGATCGAGTCAAGTCGGACATGAGGTAAGGTATCCTACTCCTCTCTTTCTTTTTAAGTACACTCTTTTATGTCATTCATTTTAAGATCATATTTCGTGTGATTGGGATGTTATTTTATATTTCTCTTACTATAATTTTTATGTCCATATCATGAGATACCCTATTCTCTCTCATCAATCCATTTTGGATGTTTTGAGTGGCGTCGTTAGGCTGCCGAATTTTCGTAGGATATCTAACCTCTCTCTTTCTTTTTAAGTACTCTCCTTTATGTCACTTCTTTTAAGCTCCTCTTTGTTATGATAGGGGACGTTATATTATATTACACTTTCTATATATTTTATTGTAATATGATGAGAGACCCTATTTTATCTCATCAATCCATTTTGGAAGTTTTATGTGGTCCCGTTAGGCTGCCGATTTTTCGTAAGGGATTTTTCATATCACTTTTATTCCCATGAGATTTATGCTACATCTGCCACAATTTCCATTGAGTTTTGTATTTACTAACCATTATTTTACTCATTGTGTAATATACATTCATTTATGAGTATTTACATCAATGTTGTATTGTCCTTCTTTCACGGGGTGTATGTTTCGAAAGATACCCATGTTGGTAAGGTAACCTTTCACTCTCCTCTTTTTAAAAGACTTATTTTGTTATGTCTTTTAATTCACATAACATTATGTTGGGATATGTTCTTTTATATCCTTAGTTATTTAAATTTTATGTCCAAGTGATGAGATACCCTTTTTATCTCTCATCAACTCATTTTCTGAATTTTGTAGTGACACTGTTAGGCTGTCAAATTATTGCAAGGGAACTTCTTAACCCAATTTTGATTATTTGGGATAAGCTTTTACTCCTTGAATATGATGTTCTATGAATATGTGTGAATAACCTCTGATTGTTTTACACTTAATATACACTTATATTTGGTGTATTAGTTTGTCACACATAATTATGTAATTGATTTATCCTTAATCAAAGGATACCATCTTTGTATGGGAATTCATAGAAATCTCCTTTCATTGAGGCATATTTTGTTTTATACACAACCGTCTTTTATACTATGTATAAACCCCTTTTACTTTTAGGTTTATCTGAAAGGAATAATTTTTTTTATACAATTCGTTTTACTAAACGACAAAAGGGAATGTTTTTGTCGTACGTATGCGGCGACAATGACTTCTCCACTGCCGTGACCATTATTTGAGTTTCGGCTTCCTCTACAAGCCAAAACTTTTTTTTAAAAGAAAAATAAATACCATGTTTTACTTTTCTTTTATTTTGGTATTGAAAATGGTTTTCATAATGTTTTTATAACAATGTGTTGTATTGATATCTTTGGATTGAAAAGTGAAAATGTTATGTTTACTTTATGCATGTTTTATGTGATACGATTATGTTATGGTTCTTGGGCATTATTATGAAGACGGGTGGTTTCATGATTAACTAAGGGCGGGTGAGCCCGATATAGCTTTCCAATGCATTGGGAAATGCAAGGGGGTTAAACGTTAAGGTTTCTTCGAAGAGATTTAGGGAATATACTGTGATGGGTATTCCAAACATAACCAAGAGGGTTACTCCATATGCAAGAATGTTATGAATTCCTCAAGTTACCTTTATGTATTATGATTTCTATGATTTATTCAAGATTTTATGAGGTATGTTAAAGTGCTTATGTTTTATGGGTAAAGTATGATTTCATTCTTATGTATACATGTACTCATGTTTCCTTTCCATATTTTTATATCCCTTACTGAGCTTTTTATGCTCATCCCATGTTTTTGAAATATTTTTTCACAGGTCAATGGAAGGGTACATGATATGATGATAGTTTCAAGGAACTGTCAAGAATGAATCCATGTTTTATTTAAAATATGTTTCTGTTGATGGGAATAATGAATACTATCTTTTATGTAACCACTTTGTTTAAATGTGGAATGTAATGCACGTTTTATGATCTAATTCTATAAAACTCTAAACCAGAAAATATCCTCAATTTGTAATCTTGTAATAACTCAAGATTAAGTAAGGTTTAAGGCTGGGGCCTTATAGTTGGTATCAAAGGTCGGTTTAGATAACTTTATAGGTTAGGGTATTCTCTAAGCACAAGTGACATTACGATAATGGTTATGATTTCAAAAAGAGTCCTAGTTTTAGATAAAGTGAATGAGTAAGTATATCTTATTGTTTACCTTCCTCATTAGTACATGATGGTTTTGTTGATATACTCTCAGTGTCATTTCTATTTTTAGTGAATGGATGGATCTAGTAGGCACCAAAGAGACAACAGGTTTGAAGGAAACTATGGTGGTTCTCTGATTAAGATACTACATAAAATGGGGGATTCAATGAGGAAACTCGTGGTTGTTATATACCAACTATCAAGGAGTCATGATCAACCACACGAACCTTGGTATGATCTGTAATGCACGAGATGACCAATCGATGTGGAATTTTTGGTAATAATTATAAAGGTTACCATTAGAGTTTATATGATCCTTACTTTTGAGGTAATTATGGGTTATTATATGTTATGATGGAAAATGAAAGGCATGAGATAAACATGAGGTTAAAATATGTTATGATCATTTTTGAAGATTTTATCTCGTTTTGAAGAATTTTTTAAGAATTATATAGTTTTGGAAAAGGGACAACACGCAGACCGTGTTACAACCCATCACGTCGGACAAAGCTACGAGAATCGAACCCACAACCAAATTGCGACTGGTATTTATCACCTACCACTGGACTACGTGAAGTCCCTAGTTAGTTTGACTAATTCTTATTAGTTAGATGATTTTAGGAATCAAGAGTATGTTTATTTTGGGTTATCTATGGAAATGATTAACCTATCATCGAGGATATGTGATTAGGTTAATTACTTTTCAAAATTAGCATTTAAGAGAAACTGATGTTATTTGGAGATAAAAGTTAATTTGTACCTTGGAAGACTATGTGACTTAATCCTTCAAATATTTGGGTTTCAATTTGAGTTTGGTTTAATTAGAATAATTTTATGGAGAAATTGTTTATCAAATGGTCCTCGTTGAACTTTGGGTTTTGTTGGACAAATTTTGGAGATTAAGAATAGATTTTCTTTTTATAAAGGGTTATCCTTTTCTGGATTATCTGTTCTTGTACTAACCATTTTGGTTTTGTTTTTGGTTAAAGTATAAATACATGGGAAGTATATAGTTCTCTTTTGTGGATTATGGGATTCTCTAGAAGTTGATTATAGTACTCTTAATGTGGACATGTATTCATAAATACTCGTCTTTTGGAGAAAATATGATTTTGTGTAAGAAATCTGATAAAAGATGGAAGTCAACATGATAAGTGATTATGTTTCCTTACGAATAAATTCTCCAATAAAAAGAAACTTAAAACAAAATTTTTTTCTATTAACTTTTCCTACTGGGGAATCAAATACCGTTTAACCCATCAAAAGTTTGTGATTTTCTTGTGGTTATCTTTCTCCTAGACATGTTTACTATCACTCTCCCTTAGAAAATGACCCTTTGTTTTTTTCCTCCATGTCCATATTTTCTTACATGGAATACTAGTATGGGATAACTCGGGCGTCCTCTGTACTCCTCTTTCTTTCTTTTAAAGTGATTGTTTTACCGACTCTTGTTCCGATGTGGGACTTTCAATGAAGTTTCTGAGCCCAATTTTAAAATTGCGAGGAGGCAATTCCCAAAAGGGGGGAAGGATGTAACACCCCAGGTAAATAAAGAATAAGACATTTTTAAATTTATCCCTATTTGTGAATAAAATTTTAATATTAATTTAATATGAGCGTTGTGCTTGATGGCTTACCCAATATGCAACAACGAGTTTCTTTTAAATCTTACGTTGCACTATAATAATAAAATAATGTTATCTTAAATGGTAGTTAACTCCTAGCCGTTGTAATAGAGGGAATGAAAAAAACTAACTAAAAAATGATTATATATGTTTGTCAAATATTTATTCTTTTTACAATATATGTTAGAGGATTAAAAATGTGAATGAATTCAATTTTAATAGTAAACATTTTAATAAACTATAGAAGATCGATTAACCGCCTCTTGATGGCGAACCTCTTTTAAATCCACTTTTTGACAAATTTATGTGTTATATTTGACATAATAAAATTATTCTTTAGAATCGAGACAATAAAATTTACTTTGTGTAAATTTTTTGGTATCTTTCTGATAAAGTTCTTTTTTATGAATAGTGAAAAATGTTGTATTTTAATTCAAAACCTCTTTTTAATATAATTTATTTATATGATTAGATTATCTATTGAATTGTTTTTAAAGTAAAATTATAATATATTTTTACCATTTAATACAATAATGGTCATTGGAATTAATTTCAATTTGAAATCTAACTTAAACTAGTGTCAATCTTTTAATAGATATTGTTTCTTAAAAACACGCTATTTGTTTTGACAGCGGGAATTAATTATTAAATTAATTAATGCAACTTATATGTTTTAAATATTGTAATATACACATCATTTTTTTAGTTCGGAATATCAAATATAGCTTAGGGTGAATTTTTGATATTTTTCTGAAAAACATCAATTTTTGATGAATAGTGAAACCACTAAGTGGTAGTTAAAGAAACTGATTTTTCATTTAAATAAAAAATTTCCAGCTCTGTATTTTGAATTTAAAAAATCTGACATACATGGGTGTCATTAAGAAGTAATTTGTGGTTCAATGGAATTAAAATAATTTTTTATTGAATAGTAACTTTTAAGTTTTTAATCGTGATTAGAGGTAATTAGTGTAGTTTAAAGTAAAAATAATATTTTAATAATTTGAGATGAGCTTGACACATGTACTACCCTTATTGGACGTGTCATGTCCGACCAAGAGAATCCATGGGTCAACTTGGGGACCCCATGGAGCCACGTTGGTTGGAAAATGACATAAATAACTTTTTGTTTAATGTAAAAGTAAAAATGACACAAACATGAGTTGTTTTACTAAAACACTTTTTACATGGGGTTATAAAAGTCAGATTTTTGACTATAAATAGTAATTGGAAATCTAAAAAGATTTCCTACATCATGATATTTTTTCTATAATTTTTAGACATTATATAAATAAAATTATTTAGGACATCATAATGATGTAGTGATTACCTCATTAATAAAGGATTTAAATAAAATGAAAAGATCATGTAAAATCTATGACCTAAACATGTCCAAAACCTATTGGATTGGTGGATTTAGAAACGTTATCACCTTATACTCTATTTATATCAATGTGGTACCTTTTAAATCCGAAACCCATTTTCAAATAAAGTAACATTTCATTACTTTTCAAGAGTGCCCCTCCTCTCCTCTTATAAAAGGCCCCCACCTCTACCTCCTTACCCACACTTCCAAAGAATTTGGCTCAGACAAAACCTACTCCTTTTGCCTCTCCACATCCCTCTATTAATCCTAGATTCCTCAATTTGGGCAGAAGTCATCCCATGGATGCCTTTGATCTCAAATCAGAAAGAGTTACCCGATTTTAAGGTAATGTCTTCACTTGTGTTCTTTTGTTTTATTTTGCTTCTCCAACCCCCTAAACTCTTTTTATTCATTTCTTTTGCAACAAATCCAGTATCATCAATATACTATAATTTTTTTATAATAATGATTAGATATAAACATACACACATCTACATAAAATGGTTAAAGAACATATTGTTTCTGTGGATGGCGAATTTCTGCCTCACGAAATGATGATTGTTCAACACTCATATAACACCTTAAAAGGTGGCCATTAAGATGTCACTATATTCATATATGATATATAATATGTTTATAATTTACTTAAGCTTCTGTATTTTTCTTTTTTGGCATACCTTTATGGTTTTCATTGTGGGTAAACACGATAATTTCATTTTATGAAGTGCGCACTACCACCCCCTCAAAGTGATTTGATTCGTTAATACCATATGTGGGATGTATAAAAGATGTATTTAAAGTTATTAAATATGAAGTATGTTACATATAAATTATGAATATAATTATGGAATTAAAATATACATACCTATAATTTAGTTTTAATTCCATTAATATGACATAGAAATGAAAGTAGCGTTCATGCGTACGTACGGCTTACCGTCTCCATGAACGGTGCATTTCATTTCTTACCTGTAAATGATTATCTAATATTATAAATACATGTATATTCTAGATATATATGATATATATGATATCAAAATCATGAATATCATTCTGGATATAATGAACCTTTGACCACACGAACAACATGTAATTGTGAGAAGTCCACATTCAACATAAGAACCAAATATCGACAAAACAAACATTATTAACTTAAATGATTACATAATGTTTATAACAAGGAAATAAGTGATATAAAAGTAATAATTAACTTGAAAAAGGTTCTTAAGAAATTACAAATTAACTCATGTTTATTATTCAGGATGTTAAAGAACGATCGAGTCAAGTCGGACCCGAGGTAAGGGATCCTACTACTCTTTTTCTTATTAAGTACACTATTTTATGTAATTCCTTTTAAGCTCATATTTCTTGGGATTGGGATGTACTTTTATATTAATCTTACTGTAATTTTTATGTTCATATTATGAGAGACCCTATTCTCTCCCATCAATCCATTTTTGAAGTTTTTAGTGGCGTCGTTAGGCTGCCGAATTTTCGTAAGAGATCTAACCTCTCTCTTTTCTTTTTAAGTACTCTCCTTTATGTCACTTATTTTAAGCTGTTATTTGTTATGAAGGGGGATTTTATTTTGTATTACTCTTTCTGTACATTTTATTGTAATATGATTATATACCCTATTTTATCTCATAAATCCATTTTTGGAAGTTTTAAGTGTCGCTGTTATGCTGCCGAGTTTTTGTAAGGGATTTTTCACCTCAATTTTATTCCTGTGAGATTTATGTTACATTTGCCACAATTTCCATTGAGTTGTGTATGTACTTACCAATATTTTACAAATTTTTAATATACTTTCATTTATGAGTATTTATATCAATGTTGTATTGTCCTTCTTTCAAGGGGTGTATGTTTCGAAAGATACACATGTCGGTAAGGGAACCGTTCACCCTCCTCTTTTTAAAAGACTTCTTTTGTTATGTATTTTAATTCACATAACATTATGTTGGGATATGTTATTCTATATCCTTAGTGATTTATATTTTATTTCCAAGTGATAATATACCATTTTTGTCTCTCATAAACTCATTTTCTAAATTTTGTAGTGACGCCGTTAGGCTGTCAAATTTTTTCAAGGGAACTTCTTAACCTAATTTTGATTCTTTGGGATAAGCTTGTACACCTTGAATATGTCATTCTATGAATATGTGTTAATAACCTCTGATTGTTTAACACTTAATACCCTCTTATATTTGTTGTATTAGTTTTTCACACATAATTGTGTAATTGATTTATCCTGAATCCAAGGATACCGTCTGTGTATGGGACTTCATCTCAATATCCTTTCATTGAGGCATATTTTGTTTTATACACAACCTTCTTTTATACAGTGTATAAACCCCTTTGACTTTTATGTTTATCCGAAAGGAATATTTTTTATAGAAATTGTTTTACTAAACAACAAAAGGGAATGTTTTTGTCATACATATGCGGCGACAATGACTACTCCACTACCATGACCATTATTTGAGTTTTGGCATCCTCTACAAGCCATACCTTTTTTTAAAAGAAAAATAAATACCATGTTTTACTTTTCTTTTATTTTGGTATTGAAAATGGTTTTTATAATGTTTTTATATCAATGTGTTGTAATGATATATTTTTATTGAAAAGTGAAAATGTTATGTTTCCTTTATGCATGTTTTATGTGATACGATTATGTTATGGTTCTTGGGCATTATTATGAGGACGGGTGGTTCCATGATATAATTAGGGCGGGTGAGCTCGATATAGCTCTCCAATTCATTGGTTAACATGAAGGGGTTAAATGTTAAGGTTTATCCGAAGAGATTTAGGGAATATACTATGATGGGTATTCCCAACGTAACCAAGAGGGTTAATCCCTACGTAAGAATGTTCTGAATTCATCATGTTACCTTTATGTCTTATGATTTCTATGATTTATTCCTGATTTTATGAGGTATTTTAAAGTTCTTATGTTTTATGGGTAAAGTATGATTTCATTATTATGTATACATGTACTCATGTTTCATTTCCATATTTTTAGATCCCTTATTGAGCTATTTATGCTCATCCAATGTTTTTGAAATGTTTTTCACAGGTCAAGGGAAGGGTACATGATATGATGATAGTGTCAAGGAAGTGTCAAGAAAGAATCCATGTTTTATTTTAAATATGTTTATTTTGATGGAAAAAATGAATACTATCTTTTATGTAACCACTTTGTTTAAATGTGGAATGTAATGCAAGTTTTATGATCTAATTCTCTAAAACTCTAAACATGAAAAGATCCTCAATGTGTAATCTTGTAATAACTCAAGATTAAGTAAGGTTTAAGGATGGGGCCTTATAAGATATGTTCGAACTAAAAGATTTAATATATTCATAACATTTTATACTTATCTATTAAATTAGTGGAGAATATTAAATAGTTCATATAATATTTATTTTAATATTTTTCAAACCATTTATTTGATATTTCTCTTAATTAAATAATTACTACAACATTTTTGTATAATATATAATATACTTATTTTTTGCATAAAAATAAAAAATAAAATCATATGATGAAGATATATCTATTAGATTTCACAATAATAATTTTACTCGAACTTTTAATCTTAAATTCAGAATATTTAAATTGTTATATTTATTAAATTATGAGGGTGACATCTTTGGAATCATTTGAAATAAAATAATATAAGTGTCATAATAGATTTTATAAGGCTCCAAATGGTCGAATATTCGACCATTGGATGATTATGGTTTAACGTTACATGAAAAATACGTTTTGGTCAGGGTTTTGTGCCTTTTATGGTCACTATTAGTTTAATAAAAACTATATTCTTGATTTCTTACTAGATAAACAATTTCTGCATCACTATTGTGTCACAAATAATGGTAATTATTTAATCCCTAAAAATTCTAAATAAATTCATATGATGTATATATTGGTATTATATTCCAGGAGACTATTCATGTTTGAGGTTTCATTAAGTTTATTACTAAATTAAAATTGTTATACTTACAAGATTTGAGAAAGTTACATGTTGTCACATTCTTTGGTTTTAATAATAATTAAATTATTTTCATGCACAAAAGTCCATTAAATGAATCTAATCCTACCCTTAGGTGATATGGGTCTACTTTTAGTCATCTAATTGTATATTGGTAGGTGTTAGGATAATTTTATAATCTTATATTTACCCTTAATTACCCAATTTACCTTTAACTATGTTAAATAAAATTTATCGTAGTTACTATTCGTGATGCCCAAAAATAAAAAGTATCCTATTAATATAATTTGGACCCACTGATTCAAAATATGGAATCCATTTTTCCAAATTCAATACATAGAAGTTGCAGAAATGAAATTAAAATTAATCCCGTTGTCGAAAGCAAACATGTTTTTGTTTAAAACATTACAAAAGATTGAATTTATTTAACCTACAAATTCAATGTAAAATCAAGGCTAATGACATAGAGTATATTAAATGGTAAAAATTTATTCTGTTTATAATTTAAAACTATTCAATATTATAATTTTACCACATAACTTATTACGATGAAAAAGTTTTTTTAATTAAAATATAGCATGTTTTTATTATTCATTAAAATACGAAAGTTATCAGAATAATATGAAAAATTTATCCAAGGTAAAATTTTATATCCTGATTCCAAATAATAATCTTATTTTTTAAAATTGAACTTATAAACATGTCAAAAACTATATTTAAAGCGGTTGATCCATAAAAAGGCGGCAAAACTGCATTTTTTGAAAAATACTTATTTTACCCGAAAAATTTATTTTGTTCTTATGCCATGTTCTAGAAAATGTGTAAGACGAATAATAATTTTATAAAATTAAAAATTTAGTTAATACTATTCATAACGGCTAGTTCATAATAATACTATAATAAAATATGGTTGTTTAGTAAAACACGGTATTGCGTACAACAGATGCTATCGAGGAAGGTCGTGATTGCATGTACTGCAAGACAAGTCAGGGTTGCATGTTGTGCAAGAATACTTTATTATTTCGTATAACAAAATCCAACCATATTTTATTTATACATTGAATATATATATATATACACTCAATGTTGCGTTGAATGACTATTATAAAATGAACATGAAATTGTGTGTAACACAATCTATGAATAGTGTTGCGTATACTTCAAGCTAATACAATGTGGCTTATAGAACAAGATAATCTTGTTGTAACATAAAACACATGAAATCAAATAAATTTAAAGGAATAATTATCATAAAATAACGGGTTGTTACATTCTACCCCCCTTAAAATGAATTTCTCCCTCGAAATTTGTCGGGCATATACATGGTTTTCTACTTGAAAGTTTCATTATTTGCAACAAACATCGTTAAATGAAATACCAAAACATAACTTTAAAAACTAAAGTATGAAATGTAACGGTTTCCCAAATTAACTAATAAATAGGTTTACACATAGGAAAATATAGGTGAAAATATGGATATGGAAGAAAAATCTAACCATCATGTTCTGATGGAGAGTGGTAGAGGACATGGCTATAAAAAATCCAACAATCACAAAGCCATAAATTTGTGATGATCTAAGGTACCATCTGATTCATCGGATATAAGAGCACTAGGACAAAATTTTTGGTTTTCAATATCATTTCCCTAAAGTTGAAAATTTTGAATTAGAAGAAATAATTTCTTGATTTTGGTACAATCTCACTGTTGTTCATGCTTTGAACAATTTTCCACTTCATCTCTTAAAGAAATGAAGTTGAATTTTTTATTTGTGAAGTGTTAATAGATCATGTGATAGAATGATGGGTCATTCCATCTGTTTCAAACAAAAGGTTAGAAAAAGTTATCAAATATGGATAAGTCCATCTATGGTGAGGTTAATCATATATGATTCCAAAAATGAACTTATACTTCATATATCATACTGATTAATAAAGTAAAACTAGTTTCTACTAACCAGCGACTTCCTGTAGGCCAGTGGTAGGCGATAAAGGCATGTTGCACTTTAGTTTTTGGTTCGATTCCCACATCCTTTTCTGACGCGATGGTTTTTTTCCCATCCAACAGGTTGTCCTTTTTCTAGAACTACATTCCTATAACATCCCATCAATTATATCGAAAAAAGTTCTATCCTTAAACAATACAAACTTATGTACAACATAATCCATTCCAATCTTTAGGCTTATCCAAAATATATATGTCCAATCTCATAGTATAAAGAAAATGATTACTTGAAATGTCATCAACTAAGAATTTGAATAGCATCATTTATCCCCCATATATCTTGTTGGTCATATTCCAATCATGTGAATACCTTAATCATGTATTCTCTTGGAATATGAATACCCATTAAACCTTTGTGAAAACATGAATGCTGTCAAAAGTTAACTCTTTCCACATACCAAAATCCAAAGATTCTATATACTGAAACCATGATATGACCTTACCCTTATTTTAGTCATGAGATCATAAATACTATCAGTCATTTAATTTTCTCCTTATCCCTTCATTATGCGCATTTCAACAACTTTCAAAAAATATCTTAATAACCTTTCATGGTCACTAGAACCATTCATCATATACTTTCAAAACATAAGGAAAGCCAACAGTGTAACAATCCTTAGATATCTCTTTATTCCATATTACCATGAGATTAATTATACAACATTACACTTGTTAAACATGTAATCATTCCACTACCTTCTGAAACCATTGAACGAGCTTCAACAATTCTTTCATCTCACATATCATTTGTAGTCTCTTCATCATCATCAACATAAATACTACCCATAAAACCATACTAATTCTCTTCATGAGACATTCCTTTAGGACATTGGTTTTCATAACGACCGTACATTCAACATTTACAACATTTAACCATTGTTGATGTCGTAGCAATACCATTATCCTCATCCATTGTGTTAACTAAACCTTTTCCTTTGAACTTACTGTCTGTGTGTCCTTCTTTTCCACACCCAAAGAATCTTCCAGTTCCATTGAAAAATTCTCCCTGATTCCTCTACCCACATGATTTTCATGAGGGAAATTGAACTTTCTTTCCTCTATGATCATCATGAACATCCATCTTTCTCTTATTAGCTGAGTCAGGAAACTTACCAATTTTGAGATTATTGATCATATTTTGAGATTTCTGGTTAGTCATAACAACGATGGTTGGACTTCCAAATCCCGTTTCAATTTATTTATCATGAAGAATATCATTCCATTGTCCATCATATCCTCCATTATCGTGAATCTTCCTATTTCCAAGCATTTTCTAAATCCCAAAAAGAATAGTGTGAGAGGAAAAAATCATTCTAGGGAAAAAACATAGTAAAGAGGGAGTACCCTCAATATCTATCATCTTAGGATAAATTCTAAAGTCATTACCATAGTTTTAGGACTATATCCTATACGTATACTAATCCCTAGGGACATCCCTATACATACCTTAGAAATATCTCTAGGTATCTCACTAACGTTTTCGCATCCTAGATTCTAAAGGTTAACTAAATCTTTCCTCGGATACCAAATGTAGAGACCCAAATATTGACGTACATGGACAATACATTACTTTTTCGGAATACTTAATACATAACAAAAACAGACACACAAGGATCGTAATAGTTTAATGTCCTTGGAAACTCGGAATAAAATCTTCTAATCGTGGTGAAAGATTTTCAATATCTCTGTATAATGATCTTCCCTTTTTTTCATACCTAAAACCATTATTTATATCTTGGGGAAAAGAAAACATAAAATGGGTGAGCTCAAATGCCCAGTAAGGGTAATCATAGAGAACATAAAACATTCCATAATCATTTGAATGCAAAAACTTGAACATAAAATCACAACATCAAAATCTTGAGCAAAGACATGAATCTTGGAAGTACGTAAGGCATATATCATAAAGGAACATCAATCATGATAAAATATTATGGGAATAAAACATTTAATTGTGACAACCATTAAGAACATGATATGATTTCCATAGTAGCCAAGGCATTGCTGCCAAGACCATGTTAGTGGACAAAGTCCCTTTCGGAATCGAGTTCACTCCTTGTTCCAGTCTTGTATTACTGAACTGGTTTAACTTGCCGTGTCAGCCATGACTATCTCATGTGATATAAATCTTTACCCAACGCATTGGAGGGAGATATAGGTCCCACTCATCTCATAATGATACCATTATTATGTGTTCCACAAAATCATAAATCATACATCATTGCATAACCCATGTAATAAAAAAGGGATTCTTAAACATCTTGAAATCATGAAAAAATTCATATAAGATAAAGGAATTCATAAAAATAATTCTATCACAAAATAATAAATTCAATCTAATAATATGGATAGAAACATAACCCTATATTATCTTATATGGAAAATAATTTTGATAAAACACTTGAACTTCATTCTTGAGGAAAATTTCCTTTCCACTTCATAAACATTTTCCTTTCTTAACATGTCATATAATTTTGAACTAAAATAATCTGATTAAAAATAAACATGAAAACTTGTAAAGGAAGCTTCATGTAAATATTGTTCTAAAAATCCATTCATGTCGTATAAGTTAACAAAAACATTCTTGTCGTACTATTTCCAGAAAAGTCAAATAGTATCTCGTATGAAAAATGACAAAAGATTCCTTTCATATCATTTACTAAAAACTCACTGAAGGGTAAAATTGGATATAAACTATTGTAGATGGATTTAAAAATTACTTATTTAGGAAACATGGATGTGGATGATAAATATTCCCCAGTAAATTCTGGAGTATAAACAATCTCGGATAAAAATGAGATTGCGAGATTTTCCCTTACCTTAGGTCCGATATGCTTCGTATGAATCCGAACCTCCGGTATAATGATTTAAATAATGTCATTTACTTATTTCATAATAATATTCATTGTTATGATATCATATATGGTTCACTTATGACTTTATATTACCCGTTCTTTTGTAAATTCCATGTTGAAGAGCGTTTTGGGTAAAATCATTAGATTTGTCGTCCGTGTTTTGACTTGTAATTAATCATATGATTAATTAGATCATTATTACTTAATACCAGAATATAAAACATTATTTATATATAATATATATTCAGAATATACATATATATAATAGATCAAAAAATGGAAAGAAATACACCGTTCAGGGAGACGGTAGGTCGTACGTACGCATGAACGTTGTTTTCATTTCCTTATTGAGTTGAATGGAATTAAGTAGATGAAATACATATATATATATATATATATATATAAATCCAGTAGCTTTATAATGTCATATATTTCATTATTATTGCTTATATATACTTTATGATCATTTTTTAATGGTTAACATGGAAAATGAATCTCATTGCGTCGTGGAGACGGTAGTCCGTACGTACGCATGACTGATGATATCTTTCCCATAATTATTGAATAGAATTTGAGTGGATGGTATAATATATAATAATAAGTATGATGTTATAATAACCATATATATTTATTCATTACACCATTATACTCATCCATGTAATGTGTTGGTGGAAAAACCGATTACACCACGGCGTGGAGACGGTATTCCGTACGTACGCACGCGCAGTGATTTTGTTTTCTGTAGGATGGATAGAAGGTGAAATAGGGTTGCTTCATATTTCTAATAAAATATAATTATATTAGGGATACTGATTTAATACTTCATAATGAAACAAATAATTAAGAGAGAGTATAAGAAGAATGGAACTTGAAGAAAACGGTAGATGGTATTACCTCTTTCTTAAATTTCCTCCTTTAAACTTTCTCTTAGTGCACTAAAATTGGTCTTTGAAGAAGACCAGTACCTCTAGAATGTTTCTAGGGAATTGTAAAAATAATTTTTCATGGTTTGGCCGAGATTTAATGCTCAAAGTGGTGTGAGGAGGAGAGGGAGGTGGTTCCCTTTTATAAGGGAGGAGAGGGGAAACTTTGGAAATATAAGAAATATTAGTTTATATTAAATCCCAACCCCACTTAAAAACTTCCAAAATGACTTATATACGACGATTAGATGATATATTGTTGTAATAACATCAACCAAAAGAATTTATATATGTTATTAATTTATTTTCCCTAGTATCACCTTCATTTATCCTTATTTATCAATTTAATTTTATTTATGGTAATAAAATTATAAATTTTAAATTATTATAAATAATTACTTATTTGTTGTGAATTTTCAACAATTGGATAATTTCTATCATTTTATACCATAAAAATTTAAATTTTTAATTTTTAAATATTTTTGTGATTTTTAAACTATTTTAAAATATGTTATATTTATAAAATAACAATAGTGTAAATTTTGACACTGTTCATTTATTTGAATTTAAATAAACCATATAAAGAAGAAATGTTCAAAATAAAAGATTTAATAGATTAATAACATGTCATATTTATCTAGAAAGCTAGTGTAGCACATTAAATAGTTCATATAATTTTTTTTAATATTTTTTAAACCATTTATTTGATATTTGTCTTAATAAAATAATTACTACAAAATTTTTGTATAATTATTTAATATACTTATTTGTTTCATAAAAATTAAAAATAAAATCCTATGATGAAGATAAATCCATTACCTTTAACAATAATACTTTTATACTACTTTTTCAACTTAAAATCACAATATTTAAATTGTTATATATATTTAATTATGAGGGTGAAAACTTTGGAATAGTATAAAATAAAATAATATAAGTGTCATAATCGCTTTTATATGGCTAAAAATGGTAAAATATTATACCATTGTATGATTATGGTTTATATTAACATGACCAATATGTTTTGGTCAGGGTTTTGTGCCTTTTATGATCACTATTAGTTTAATAAAAACTATATTCTAGATTTTTTACTAGATAAACAATTTATGCAT
Organism: Viscum album; assembly: GCA_963277665.1. NCBI lineage: Eukaryota > Viridiplantae > Streptophyta > Magnoliopsida > Santalales > Viscaceae > Viscum > Viscum album. The sequence goes on from OY728156.1 coordinate 709,982,278, forward strand.
CACTATTGTGTCACAACTAATGATAATTATTTAATCCCTAAAAATTCTAAATAAATTTATATGATGTATATAATGGTATTAGATTTCTGGAGACTATTCATGTTTGAAGTTTCATTATGATTATCACTAAATTAAAATTATTATACTTACAAGATTTAAGAAAGTGACATGTTGTCACATTCTTTGGTTTTAATAATAATTAAATTATTTTAATGGAAGAAATTCATTTAAATGAATCTAATCCGACCCTTAGGTGATATGGGTCGACCTTTAGTCATCCAATAAGATTTTGGCAGGTGTTAGGGTAATTTTATAATCTTATATTTACCCTTAATTACCCGATTTACATTTAAATATGGTAAATAAAATTTACCGTAGTTAATATTTGTAATGCCCAAAAATAAAAATTAGCCTATTAATATAATTCACACCAACTGATTCCAAATATGGAATCACTTTTCAAAATTCAATACATAGAAGTATCAGAAATTAAATTAAAATTAATCCTGTTGTTGAATAAAAATGGGTTGTTGTTTAAAACATTGCAAAAGATTGAATTCATTTAACCTACGAATTCAATGTAAAATCAAGGGTAATGTATTAAATTATATTAAATGGAAAAAAATATATTCTATTTATACTTTAATACCATTCAATATTATAATTTAACGACATAAGTTATTACGATGAAAAAAGATGTTTTTAATTAAAATATAGCGTGTTTTTAATATTCATTAAAATATGAAAGTTATTAGAATAATATGAAAAATTTATCCAAGGTAAAATTTTATATCATGATTACAAATAATAATCTTATTTTTAAAATTGAGCTTATAAACATGTCAAAAAGTAGATTTAAAGCTGGTGCGCCATCAAAATGCAGCAAAACTGCATTTTTTTAAAAATACTTATTTTACCCGAAAAATTTATTTTGTTCTTATACCATGTTTTAGAAAATGTGTAAGATGAATAATAATGTTATAAAATGAAAAATTTAGTTAATACTATTCATAAAGCCTATTTAATAATAATATTATAAAAATATATGGTTGTTTAGTAAAACCTGGTATTGCGTACAACACACGCTATCAGGGAAGGTCGCGAATGTGTGTAATGCAAGACAAGTAAAGGTTGCGTGTTGTGAAAGAATCATTTATTATTTTGTATAACATAATCCAAACATATTTTATTTATAATTGAATATATATATATACACTCAATTTTGCGTAGAATGACTATTATATAATGAACATGAAATTGTGTGCAACACAATCTAATTATAGTGTTGCGTATACCTCAAACTAATACATTGTGGCATATAGCACAAGATAATCTTGTTGTAGCATAAAACACATGACATAAAATAAATTAAAAGGAATACATATCATAAAATATCTTGTTGTTACATGAAATATATAAAAAAATATAGTATAATTAATATTTCATATATTTCTGATTATTTATTATCTATACATCATAACCATTCTTGAATGGTTAACATGGAGAATGAATATCATCGCGTTGTGGATAAGGTAAGTCGTACGTTTTCACGAGCGAATATATCATTCCAATAGTTGTTGAACAGTATTGATGTGGATAGTGTATAATATCTCAGAATTGGTGTCATTATATATATATAATATATAGTTTTAATTTCGACCATTATACTCATCAATTTAAGGTGGTGGTGAAAAATAGTTTTCATCACGTTTTGGATATGATAATCTGTACAAACGCATGTGCAGTGAATGCATTTTTCATAAGATGGATAAAAGGGAAAAAAATTATATAACATTTATAGTAACATATTATTATATAAGTGATACTATTTTTATTAAATAATAATTAAACAACTAAATAATAGGAAGTCGGTGAATTAAAAAATTTGAAAGAACCAGTAGAAGAGATTACCTCTTCCTCGATTTTCCTCCATTAAAAAACATCATAAAGCACTGTAGTTGGTATTTTGAGAAGAACATAACCTATATAATGTTACTAGGTAAGTAAATAATAGAATATGGAAGGGTTTTCCAAGATTTAAATCTCAAAATGGAGTAACATGGAGAGGGAAGAGGTTCCCTATTATAAGAAAGGAGATGGGCACTTTTTAAAACCTCAAATATATTTATTTATAATAAAATAAAACCCTACAAAAAAACCACCAATGTGTCCCAAATATGAATATATGTTTATATAGGTGTTAAATCTAATCATGTAATAAAATTTGGATAACTTATTTTGTCAATTTTAACTATATATTTTTAATTTATACTTAATTACTCTATGAAATTTTAATTTTGGTAATGACATTCTAAATGTTTAATGGTTATAAATATTTACATATATGGTGGTATTCTAAAATAAATTGGTATATTATTAATTTTTATATATTTTAATTATGAAATTGTAATTTTAAATATTTATTTATTATATTTGAATAATTTAATATTATGTTATTTTTAAAAAAATATTAATAGTGTCAATTTTGAAAAAAATCATTTTTTAGACATTAAATAAAAACCTTTCAAAAAATAAATTCGAAAAAAATATTCATTACACTCTTAAAATTTAATAGTAACTTAGAAAATTATTTTAGCACTACAATATGTTTTTTTATATTTATTTTAATATTGTTAAATCAATTTATTTTATTTTTCTATCATTAAGATATTTTTTACATCAAAATTGTGTCCACATTAATAATAACTAATTAATATCTAAAAATTCTAAATAAAATTACATGATGTAGATAATTTAATTATATTTATATTTAGCCATTACTTTATATTTTTTATATAGTTTATTACTAAATTATAATTATTAAACTTATAGGATTTAGGAGAGTGACATGCTGTCACGTTCTTTTCTTTTAATAATATATATATCATTTTCATGGAAAAAGTACATTAAATGAATCTATTCCTACCCATATATTATACTGTTAAGTTTATTTTCATTCAATATAAAATTGGAAGTTGTTATAATAATTTTATTATATTATTTTTACCCTTAATTACATAATTTACCTTTAACTATGGTAATAAAAATATTTAACAAAGTTACAATTCATAATTCCTGAAAAATAAAATTGTACTATTAACAAAATTTGGAACTAATAATTTTAAATATTGAATAAATTTGTTCAAATTTAAAACATAGATGTTCTAGTAATTAATTTAATATTAATCCGATTGTTAAGAAAATGAGTTTTAAAAGTTAAAACATTGCTAAACATTGAACTGTTTTTACATATGAAACTAATGTAAAAATAATGATAATGACATAAATTATATGAAATGGTAAAATATATTCTATTTATTATTTAAACCCATTAAATATTATAACTTATCAATATAAATTATGTCAATGAAAAAAGTTATTTTTAATTAAAATTTATCGTATTTTTACTGTTCATCAAAATATGAATGTTATTATAAGAATTTCACAAAATAATCAAAAATAAATTTATAAATCCTAATTACTAAGAAGCAATTTATTTTGTATAGTTGAACATATAAATGTGTTGAAAAATAAATTTAATATTGGTCCCCTAGCAAAAGGTAGCAAACCTATATTTTTTTAAAATACTATTTTTATCCGGAAAATTGATTTTGGTCTCATAAAATGTTTTTTGAAAATGTGTCAGAAGAATTTTAATGTAATAAAATTAAAAATGTTGTTAATAATATTCTTAATGTCTAGTTTAAATCCTATTAAATAATCATATTTTAATAATAAATCATTGTTTTGTGAAACTCGATATTGAATACAACGCAAGCTATCAGTGAAGGTCTCGCTTGTGTGTAACAAAATCCAAGTCAGTGTTTCGTGTAGAGAGAGCTTCTATCGGTGTTTTGTATAACATTATAAAAAATTACTTCTTTTACACATTGAACAAAATCTATACACTGTGTTTCCTGAAATCAATTCTATCAGAAGAATTTAAAATTCTATGCAACATATGCCTAGTATACTATTGTGTATACTGCAAGCTAATATGTTGTTGTGTATAGCACAATATTATAATGTTTTAGCATAAAACCCAAGAAATAAATGAAATTTAAATAACCTATCTCATTAAATCTTGGGGTGTTACAATAACAATTTTCCAGGGACAAACGTTATGAAAAAAAATTATCGTAATCATTCAATGAAATATATTTCCTCCTTTTATCCACATGATCTTTTTTCCATCTCTATATTGTTTTGACATAATGATGAATCATGTACGCCTTAGTATCCATTTTCTATAAAAACTATTTTTCTATCAAAATCATTTCTATAAATTCATCCCAAAAAAATATAGCATCAAACACCACATTCCATACAAATATTAAAATGGTTCTATTAATATACATGGTCGAGAACTATTGTTAATATTAAACTCAACCAATAAAATTTGTTGATCCTAACATATAGGGTAGTCATTTGAATAAAAATTATTCACATCATCATGTTCCTCAGGTCTATGGAAAATCGATCTAATATAATTAAGAGGAATAGTTTTACTACAATTTAATTCATATCCCAATGACTTTAACGACCATTCCAAAAATTATATGTAAACATGACAGCATTATCTCATAAAAATTAATAAGAAGACTCCATAAAGCATTAACCTCTTATTTTGATTCAGTTAACATATTTGATACGAATAAATTTTATATCTAATGAGAAGTAGATGTACAGATTAAGTTAACCCATCAATGATAAATTAAGTCCAAATTTTACCTCAATATGTATTTTGAAATCCTACCACCAAATCTATTTAATGATTTTCACATTACCACACTAACACTTGAAAATGACGAAGCATTACCATGAGTAACATTCATTCTATAATTAGTTGTTAAAAAGATAAAAATTTCATGGAAAATTCAGAAATATAACTATTCCTTCAAGCTCCATAGTAATACTCTCGAATGACTATATATCATAGTGACACACATATGAATATAGAAATGGGAACTATTAAATTCACTCAATTACTAATTCATCATCATGGTAGGAAATATATTACATATTTAATTTCCAAATAATAATACACCTTATTCATCAATATTATAATATGGAAACATACACTTCATAATGGATTATTCCTTTTCATGTACAGATTGGTCTGCCTTTTTTGATTTATTAATTCATTCTAAAAAAATCTATTGTGCTGGAACCTGAATAAATAAAAAGTACTATACAACATAAAAAACATATAGGCTAATATTTATCTAATCTGTAACTAATTTTTCACGTTCTGAAATTAACATTTTTAATGTAAAATTGTTATTTTACATAATGTATTTGCTATATTTTTTACTTTTATTGAATGGTAATGAATCATGAATTGATAATCCTAAATCAATTCCATCCATCCTATATATAAATATAATTATTAATTCCTTTTTAGTGAATATATAATTAAATATTTTTTACCAATATACATTAAACACATTAAAACATCAAGATGATTCCACCAAATGTTTCATAAAAATACCAAAAAATGATTTCCAGATCATGTGTAGGGTAATTTAACTGATGATGTTTCAGCTGGCTTGAATAATAAGATATTTTATAATCATTATATATATCTATACAACCATTTCCATTCAATTAATAATGACTATATATGAAAATTTCTCCATAGTAGTATTACTTGGGAAAAACTAGAGAATTCACCAAACCTAATTTTCTATTACTAATGAAAATAATGAAATTCATTTCTCTAGATAAATTTAACACTTTTTCAAGGTGACATAAATATAATGCTAGAAAATTGAACGACTTTTTTAGAAAACCATTGGTAGTAACCCACTAATCCAAATAAACATCTAATATTAATGATATATTTGGGAAAATTCCATTTATAAACATCATTTATTTTACCTGGGTCAATAGTTATTCCATTATTAAAAATAATATGACCAGGTAAATTAACTTATTTAGAAAAAATTAAAAGAATGTAAATTTTCAATTTTTTCATTATTTTAATGGTTTCAAATAAAATAATTTATGTGTCATTTGTGATACTCTTATCACCACGAATATTAAAATATTTCATCAACCTACACAACCCCAATATTATCCATGATCTCATGAAAAATACATCTGATAAGGTCAATAAATATAAGAAAAACATTGAAAAAACCAAATGAAATAACTAAAAACTCATAGATCAGATATCTAACCTGAAATGCATTCATCAAAATTTCATCCAGCTTTACATTCACTTGAGGGTACCCATACCTCAATTCAACAATCCAAAAACAAAATTCTGAAAGTAGATGATCAACAAAATTCTCGATATCTAGAAATGGAAACTTTTTCATAACATTGATTTCATTAAAATATATATATTCAATGAAAATCATCATTGAATCATCTATATTTTTAATAAAAAAAATTAGAGCACCACTTGGTAATGTGTTAGTTCGAATAAATTATTCATATAATAATTTAGGCAATTGATTTATCAACTATAAATTCATTATGTAATCCATTAAATAAGGAGGATTAAAAATATGGGTACAAAAATAATCATGTTCAATAGTAAAATCCACCTCTCAATAATGAAAGACACTATAAAGTTCATATTGAAAACAATAAATATATTTATTCACTACTAGAACACCACTAATTTTCTTGAATTCTTTATTTAAAAAAATATGATCTACGTACCAATCATTTCGATCTCGAATAATCTTCTCAATATATTGGTGGTTTCCAAGGGAAGAAATTAATGAAGGAATTATTCCTTGTTCTATAATATTTTTGTATAATAAATTATTATTATATTCATTCCCAAAATGACATAAAACACTATTATGTCTAGTTCAACATGATTTTTATGAAACACCATACCATGTAGAAAAACATGAATATTCCTATAAATATTCTTCTTATTTAATAGATCCTCCTAAATTTTTCACTAGATATTTTATCTTCTATTCACGAGTTAATATTCTAAATTTAATTGATTTTTTTAGAAATTAATGAATGTGTAGAGTTAGAAAAAATATGTTTTTCTAATAATTATAATATAAGATTTTCATTAATTTCTCCACTACATTTTATTAACCCAAATTAATAGTATTAGTACAAAAGGATTTTTATACACCATTTTCCTACAAATATTAATGATTTCTAGAAGATTATACTAGCTTCAAGAACACAATATCATGATAAACCAACTCCTTATAAATATACAAACACATAGTAGGTCGTCTATTGTTTACCAAAATATTGTATTAATTAGTATTCTTATCCTTTCAATCATAGTCCATATGGAAAAACATTCCTCATTGTCAACACTTCTCTTATTTCTTAATACTTTCTCTAAGGGTCAATTTAATACACTTACCACAAGATGGTAACATAATATTCATAAAAATTGTTGTTTTGTATATTTACCATCTCTTTCTGTATTTACCTCTTCTTATGTTCATTATAATGAGGAATAGATGAGTCAAAAACTTCATCTCAGCTTTTACAACATAATGGATTGCATTCTAATATATTTTAAATTATAAAGTGATAAAAGCTATTCATGTACTTATATTTAATCCTATATAAAATATTTCAATTTTACACATTATTTCCTAAAAATATTCTGGTCCATATATGGATGCATTTTCTAAGTCATTTCTATATATGGAAACTGAATCATTAAATGTTTCCCCAATTCTGGAAGATTATTCTAATTAGATATGAAAAACTATAGGAAAATACTTTTCCAGAAAATAAAAATTAAACTTGTCCATTTTCATTGAATCAAGAACCTAATTCTTTTGGATATTATTATCCAAATACCAACAATGATTATACACACACACAAAATGATACACAACAAGAATTTAATATTGATGATACGAACCTCCAATAACATAAAATATCATTACAAGAGGATTGATCTATCAATCAGCTACCACAGGATCAGAATATCTTCAAAATAATGGAGAATATTTACTCATGAAATACTCCAAAACATTACTTTTAATCATGTTAGATCATGTTTCCCTATAGCATAGATAAAAACATAATTTATAGCTTACATCAAATGATTGATAACTGTAAAAAGAGATTCTATTCCAATTCCAAATATCATGGGATGCAGATTTTGTAAAATATATTCTTCTAGGTTCCTTCACAAAATATATTCCTTGATTACTCCATGGAAAACCATTAATAACAAAAATTGTTTAGATGAAAAAACAAACTAATCATAAAATTCAATAACTTTTCAGATTCCTCATTATTTATTATATTTCATTGGATTCATATTACCATTATCATAACACCCAATGTTAGTAATCTATCATATAATACCAATAATGTGTACCCAACAATAATCATTAAAAAATCTTGAGATTTATGTGTATAAGTGCTTAAACTACATTTAACTATATTTTCAGTTTTACAGATTTAGTCTATTAGTTCTTACCTCTTATATAAATAACCCTAGAATGCAAAGTAGAAAATTCACTTTATTGAAATGTCTTACCACTATATATATCTTCTAATAAATTTTTTAATGAATGATCCTCAAAATAGTAAACATAACATCTTATTTTCCACTATCCATCATTAATTACTTATTAGAACAATTTTATAAGTGTGTTATCAGAATAAATTTATTAGTAAGGGAAATAAAAATTAAAAATAGTTGGTCCACTAAAAAAATAAGAACCCATTAAAAATGATCATCAGAACGTAAAACTTTAACTTGAAAATAATTTATAATTCATTTAAATGATTATTTATATTTCAATGTAAAATATTTATTTCCATTAAAATTCATTACTATCAATACAAATTTTAGGTAGTTAACTTGGGAAATCATCTCATTTGACCGCTAAATAACCCTTATTGAACACTTAAAAATTGAGGTAACCATGATTCCAACATCTAATATAATTTAAATGATTACATAATCATTACCCAATGAATAATAGAGCTACTTGGTTTCACCCATAATAAGAGGTATAAAATTATAATCCCATTATATATGAGTTTAACATTCTTAAAAATTATCCAAGAATACAAATTGAATAAAACATTTTATGATTTCACATTTTCATTCAAAAAAAATTCACAAAATTTGGATCTCATCTGTAATTAAATTTTATATATCAAAATACAATGTTCATTAAAACACCCATATTCAATACCAAAATATCCAAAAAATATAATTATGTGTATTCCTTGAATTAATCATGAATCATTGAAATTGAATCCAAAAGACAATAATGGTCAAAATGGTGTAAATATTCATTGTCACTATGTACATTTGAAATAGATGATTACTTTTTTTCATAACATTCATAAAAAATACCTAAAAATATTACTTTTTAAAATTATAGAAAATAATGTAAAAAAAAGTTACATGAAATGTATGTTATAAATTATTTACATATACATAATATCTTTAGTAAAATAATTTCAAAAACTATTCAATGGAAAAAAGGATGGGTTGGATTGAAAACATTAAAACATTTTTTGATAAGGAAATATCCCTTGTGAATTTGAAAATATTTAAATCATCATACCTATGAATGAATAACCTAATATATATATATATATATTGATAATATTTAAATTCGTGATATAAATGTTAAAGGGGATTTATATACATCTCATAAATAAATATTGTTTCAAAACATCAATATACAAGTCATTGATTGGAAATTAATATGAATTCCATTACCTTTAGTCTGAATGATCACAGACCTTCTTTATCATACTTAATAATAAAATAATATTAACAATTTACATTTTTTTAAAAAAAATCACGGTTATTATTCATTTTATTTAACATATTACAAATTTATATATGATTAAAATGTAAATTTATTTGATAACTAACATTATAATGATATTTGAATATGTCTCGAAAAAAAATTTGGATGGTGTAAATTGTTCAAATTAGTAATTATTTAAATACCTCAAGAATAATAAGGAAATAATTATAATATTTATAAAAAAATTATTCATTTATTTATAATAAGGATTGATACTTTGATAAATGATGTATGTTACAATTGTGGAAATAGTAGGTCATACATAGTCAAGAATAAAGATTTCATTATTAATCGATCATTATAGAATTGAGATAAGTGGTCATTTATCATTAAATAATGATAAAAATATCATATATAACATATTATTTAATCAAATAAACCAGTTTATATAATTTATGTGGTGTGGTGATGAATAGAGAGTCATATCGCATTATAAAGGATGTATTCCACAAATTCATGAATGGCATTATCTTACTTCAATATTTGATATGTTAAGAAGTAAAAAACATTTATCATTTCATAATGAATTATATTTCATTAATAATATAATTATTTAATTTAAATCACACATATTAATTATATTTGATCTTCTACCTTACATGTAAAGCAATAATGAGATAATAACATTGTTTTTCAAAGAGGCCATCCGCCGTAAACATGACCATCATTCTCATTTCAACTATAGAATGGCTAGAAAAACAAGATTATTAGATATAATAATTTAATATGTCTAATTATTATTTAAATATAGTATATATACATTATATCTATCATGATAACCAAACATGAGATGTTATAATTTAAAAACTAATGACATTTGTTCAAGAAATGGTTGTCCACCATACACATGAATAACAGTTTCACACCTCATTTGATGGAATATGATAAAGATTAGGGTTATTAAATTAACATAATATCCATTAATTATATGTAATTTACTTACTTTTATTTATTTTCATTTATTATGAATAATTTAATGTGATCGTGGAACAAAAAAAACATCATCGATAAATAGTGCCTCTTCTTGTAGTAACTTTTTTGGGGTGCACCAAATGTCTTAATAGGTTGGATTTATTTCCAAATAAAGGATTATAGGATGGGAGAATGATATTAGAGATTTTTCATAGGCAATTAATATCCAATCCAAATATAATTTAATGTGTTAATATGTGAAGAGAGGGGTGTCCTTTTATATGTTATGTTGGTAGAAAACTCATAATTTTTTTAAAAAAAAACTGGTGTACAGATTATTTTTAAAAGAAAAATGAGAGAAAATAACATCTAAAATAGAATTAGAAATTATTGGGTCTAAATATGGACATAATATATATTTTATAATTGTTTTATGTTATTTTAACTCTTATATTGTTTGTTTATCCATTGGTAGATCTATTTTTACCATAATATATGTAAATAATTTTTTTACTAGATTCACTATTCATATTGTCAAAAAAATATGATCAAATAATTATATAATATAAATTAATTTATTATTAAATATATGGAATCCATTTTACCAGACATGATTCAATTATTTCATTAAATTATATTTTAATTAAAACTCATAAACATGTTGAATTGGAGGGTTTTCAAGAAGTGAAAATTTCTAGAAAATGTTTATTTTATATAACCCCCAGGAATAATATTAGTTAGTGTATTAATCAGAATTTATATTAATTGATATATAGTCAATAATTTCTATTATTAAATTTTTGTTGGAAATAAAATACATTCCTTGGGAGTAGTCAATGATCCCACAAACCATTTTGAAGTGATTCCATCCTAAAATAGTCCCAAAAAACCTTAGAAGTGTATGCCTCATGAAGTCCTTTTGTGGCTATGCCTTCCCACCAAGAACATGTGAGTCTATGATGTAACTCTTTACAACACTGATGGAGCACAATCTACACAATAAAAGTTTATATAAGGATTCACTAGTCTAATAGATCCATACACGTTAATGATGCCCATAATTTCTTCATAGAGTGCATACTGGTATCCTGAGACCATGTTACCTATAAATAACTGGGAGATTATTCCATAAAGGGATCTCTGCCCTTACCATTGTACATCCAATCTACCAATTCCTAAAGCACATGAGCAATTTCAACCCTTTGAAATATGAATCATTCATGGTACTAGAGCATTGTGAGACACCCGATCCATTTTTCCTAACTACCTCAACCTATGGTGGGAATGGCATTGGTGAAGTACAACTCCCTTCAAAGACAAATAAGTACATTTAGGTTAATTAAGGATTCATAGAGCATTAAACTAGTGTGAATCTATCATTTACAAATTATTGGCATCATTACATCCTATGGTTACAATGTTTTGTTAAGATAATTCCCTCTCAAAGCCCCAAAACTACACAAAAATCTTGAGCTTCATGAAGAACGTATCAGTGATTCCACTGCTTAATAAAACCCATCTCATGTTCTTGTTAATGTTTTCTACATATTTCTAACACCTCCTCAAGAATGTTTTGTGCCCAATATCATCATACACATCCATTGTTGGTTCATATACACTTCATGTTATTATGTGACATATTTTTTCCATTCTTCTGGCCAATATACAGCTGGGGTGTCATAATAATCAAGTATACCTCTTAATTTTCAGTATTGGTTTGCTAATTACTCTGACATTCCAGAATTGACATGACAAAATAGACGTCATGAGTGATAATTCCCCCACACCATTAACACCTATAATTTAAAAAATCTACCCCCCTCTCAATGGTGAATGATCCATTTTTTAATAGAAATGGGTGAGAAAATTATTCCCCATATTCAAGTTGTATGATGTAAAACATCCTCATACTAACAACTTCAACTAATGATGTGAGAATATGATATTACCATATATTTTAGATGCATGATGTCTCCACGTATAATGAACACGAATTAGATAATTCTCAAATGGAATTTTTTTCTTATACACAATATAAGAGAAGGGATAGAAATATGGAACATTATAACATATAGTGCTCTCAATCACTAATCCATCACCCATTGTGTTTTTACCCATGCCTACCTCAGACAGATTCAATCAACAATAGCCACAAAACTTAAATAATATTATTTTCATATGGATGACATGGAATGATATCATACTCATATGGATCAATTAAATCTTTATAAATAACTATTTCCAGGTTTGGAAACTACCATGTTCCCCCACCCTCACTAATCAGGGTATAATTCATGGCAGGAGTTTCAAGTAAATTTCTTCCTTTGTTTCTCACTCTGAACATCACCCACATGAGATTAGTGGCAAGAAACAACCATGGAATTCAACTTCCATATGGTCCTATCCAATTATTATTCCCAAGAACATCAAACAGGTTACCCTCCTTGTGTAATATCCTTCATCCCCCTTCCATACAGGTCACTTCCATGCATATTCCTCAACCATATGATCCAATATCGTAGACCTCCTCTATAAGTTAATGACCCAATTCAATTATTTGAACTACATTTGTTTTGATCCCTGCCTCCTCAGTAGGTTTAATAGGAATACTCAATGAATTCCAAACCACATAACATCATACACGTCATTATTTCCTTCTATTCCATCCAAACACTTCGTCAATACCCATACATATTTAACCTCAGAATCCACAACTCGGTGAGATCATGGCACCCATCTAGACCATTCGTTCGTGTAAGGACAGTCAATTTTATCACTGATCCAATCAATACATTTTCAAATATCACACATAATACTCTCACAATCCACTAATCTATGTGGATTTTGATCCCTGTTTCCTAAATAGGGTATGTTTGACAACTCCTTGTGTTTCAATCAATACCAATTATAAACCTTAATATCCCCTCCTAGGGGTTCACCTCCATTATCCACCTCTAATATATTCATGATCATCTTTCACAATGTGATATATTACCTTTATGGGAGACACCTACCATGTATCGCTTCCACTGATGTTATAATCCACCTATTTGGTAAACATTCTTGGTTTTCCACCCTAGGGATCTACCTATTAAATCTCCCACCATGGTGCCTTTTGAGCAGTTTCACTTTATCTCTAGAAGACAATAAAATGATGACCTATCACATTTTTACCTCAGGTTAATCATGGGATTATTATTGAAAACCTTGGAAGATATCCCTTTTGAATTAGATACCCCATTATCGATATGTGATTCCTCAAGTAATGTGCCCCTGATAGCTCTATGTGATGTCATCATAAGAGGAACAACAAAGGTGACCAATATTCTAGTATATAGACATGCTAGAAATTCCCAATGTGACTACCCTGTGAATCATTGTTTTTCTCCCTATGAAGACCCCCAAAAAATCTTCAAATTGAAGAAATGTAATTAACTATTGTCCAGAATGACATGAAATCAGGAAAGAGTTTCAAGAAATCAAATTAATCGCTGATATATACTCAAAATATATGATGAGAAATAAGGATAAATCCATGGAAGGATGAATAAACATATGATCATCCCTTTTTGAATGTGGATAACACATCTTTCACATACATAACTTATTTTAAAGTTATTTTTTTAATTTATTTTCCATTCATGCTTTGTTTTTGGGGTTTCCAAAGGTTTTACGGAGAATATGTGAGTTTTCAAGAATTGGGCCAAACCGTGAGCCCAAATCCAGATTTAAAAATAAATTTTTGTTTCTTTTATAACTTTTTCATTTTTTAATATTTTTCAGTAATTACAACTACTAAATGTCCTCCCCTGATATATTAACACCACATTTAAATTTGGAGCCTTTATAAATCCATAATCATGGGGGAGTTGGGTTTTTACTTGAGAATTGGGCCAACCCGAAAGCCCATTTTCCAGTTTTAAATTGTTTTTTTAATTTTTTAATATCATATTCATTATAATTAATTTTTCGGTTATTCCACCTCCCACTAGACCCTAAGGAGCCCCGCCGCGCTCCCATTCATTATCCCCCTCTTTGGAGCTCGTTTGCATCGTGATGGAGTGCTGATATTCATAGGGTTTCAAAAATCGGGCAGATTTGAGGAGGTAAGTTATTTACATCATAACTCTCTCAATTCTTACTATTTTCCCCCATTCCAGTTCCTATATGATCTCATAATCGCTATTCGAACATCCCATGAATTTTTGGATGTTTTCAAATTCAGATTCTGGTGGATTTTGAGTCGTTTTCGTCAAGATTATTTCGGGTATGTGTTTCTCTCTTCAATTCCTTCATTCTCTTTAGGGTTTCCTCCAACTTTCATAAATTTATAGAGTGTCCAGATATTAGGGTTCATACCTAGGGTTTGATTTGGGGTAGTTTTGGTGAAATATTAGGGTTTGGGGTTTGTTTTCACATCCTTGTGGTGCGGCGGAGGTGCGGTTGAGGTTTCTCACCAAGATTCAAGGGTTTTGACTCAAAAGGTAGGTGGTTCCATGTGTAAACAATTAGTGATGAGTTAGCTTGCTGTATTTAACCATTTTTCATATTCCTCATATGTTGGGTTGGGTGCGAAAACTGTTTATGATTGATTTGGTTGTGTGTTAAATTTTATTGTCTCTTTTTAACATGAAATTGGGTGTTTTCATGTGTAACTCATGGGGTTTTATTTGGGTGTGGTTTATAACTTATGAAATTGGTTCATTAAATCTTGTTTGGCCTGCCAATTCATGTTTGATAATTTAATAGTGTCATGTGGTTATAAAAAGAAGTGTTTTGAATAGGTTTGATGTGTAAAACATTGTTATACTTCTTGAGGTTATTTTAGGAAAATGTGTGTTTTCATTTGTATCTTTTGTGGTATTATTCAAAGTTATTTTATAACACTTGAATGTGTTTTTATAAATGTATCTAGGACTGCCAATTCTAATTTTGATAGGAATTGGTATGGTTTTGGTCTTAAATGGGGGTTTTTAAATGGGTTTTGTGTGCAAGACATAGTTACACCCCTTGAGTTGTTTTTTTGAAAATTGTGAATATTTTGTTTGGTTAAACAAAGTGGATAAAAGAGTGTATATGTACTGTTTGGGGGGTGTGATCACCTAATATTAGTTTTTGAAAGGTATGGTGCTTATTTAAGATTTCAAATATTTTTATTAGAATGTTTTATAAAGTGCAGAAATGATTTAGAAAATGGGAAGAGAGCTGCAAAACATGGTTGTGGGCTGTTTTGTGTGAATGTGTTGTGAAAATTGAATTTTTTTTGATGAAAGTGGTATTATATGTTATTTGAGTGGGCTGTTATGTGAGTTATAATATCTTGGTATGGTTTATAAAAATGGTTTAATGGATTTGTGGAAGTGTCCATGCAATGTGAAGAGTGTTGTGGGCTATTTTTGTATGAGTTGGATTTTAAAATCAATTTGAATGAAAAGTGTACATTTGTGACTTGTGTGGTATACATGTGGGCTGTTTGGTGAATTTTTGATATGGAAATGATATTTTCATGTGCAAAGTATATATCTTGACTTGTTGAACTTGTTTGAGCACAAAGGGAAAACCTGGGTATCTATGTGGGTGGACGTGTACTAGTATGCTAGTGAATCTGTGAGGTTTGGCCTCAGTTTCACTCAGCAAGATTGACGCTTACAACTCTAACTAAACTATGATGATGATTATTGGGGACCACTAGGTTATGGGTATGTTCCCTACTAGTGGCCCGTGCACGAGAATGGATATTTGTGATGGTTACTCTCACCGAGATACGAGGTACCTGGGACCCACAGCTAGCTAGTGCCTAGGGGTTATTTCCCATTGCTTGTGCTCACTGGATACTTTGTTATTACCGTCGGTATACGGTATGAGAGGCTGGAAAATTCAGTAGCTATGGTATTTATTTTAAATGTTTTTATTATTTAAATTAGCCCACCAAAAAAACTATTTTTATTTAATGTTGCATCTTTTATAAATTTTAACTAACATCTCATGTCTTTGAAAACATGCATGCTTTTCGCCATTAAATGTTTATCACATGGAATCTATTAGTGGTGGTATCCTATTGGGCTTTGGCTCACACCCTACTTACACCATTGGGTGTAAGTAGACTTGGTTATTTTTTGTTGTCGCAGGTTGGGTACAGTTTTTTTTGTTCCAGTGGTTCGGGGCGGAATGTTTTCAAGGTGGGGAGAATTGTCACATACATAACGTATTTTAAAGTTATTTTTTTAATTTATTTTCCATTCATGCTTTGTTTTTGGGGTTTCCAAAGGTTTTACGGAGAATATGTGAGTTTTCAAGAATTGGGCCAAACCGTGAGCCCAAATCCAGATTTAAAAATAAATTTTTGTTTCTTTTATAACATTTGCATTTTTTAATAATTTTCAGTAATTCCAACTAATAAATGTCCTCCCCTGATATATTAACACCACATTTAAATTTGGAGCCTTTATAAATCCATAATCATGGGGGATTTGGGTTTTTATTTGAGAATTGGGCCAACCCGAAAACCCATTTTCCAGTTTTAAATTGTTTTTTTAATTTTTTAATATCTTATTCATTATAATGATTTTTTCGGTGATTCCACCTCCCACTAGACCCTAAGGAGCCCAGCCGCGCTCCCATGCATTATACCCCTCTTTGGAGCTCGTTGGCATCGCGATGGAGTGCTGATATTCATTGGGTTTCAAAAATCGGGCATAGTTGAGGAGGTAAGTTATTTACATCATAACTCTCTAAATTCTTACTATTTTTCCCCCATTCCAGTTCCTATATGATCTCATAATCCCTATTCGAACATCCCATGAATTTTTGGATGTTTTAAAATTCAGATTCTGGTGGATTTTGAGTCGTTTTCGTCAAGATTATTTCGGGTATGTGTTTCTCTCTTCAATTCCTTCATTCTCTTTAGGGTTTCCTCCCACTTTCATAAATTTATAGAGTGTCCAGATATTAGGGTTCATACCTAAGGTTTTATTTGGGGTATTTTTGGTGAAATATTAGGGTTTAGGGTTTGTTTTCACATCCTTGTGGTGCGGCGGAGGTGCGGTTGAGGTTTCTCACCAAGATTCAAGGGTTTTGACTCAAAAGGTAGGTGGTTCCATGTGTAAAAAATTAGTGATGAGTTAGCTTGCTGTATTTAACCATTTTTCATATTCCTCATATGTTGGGTTGGGTGCGAAAACTATTTATGATTGATTTTGTTGTGTGTTAAATTTTATAGTCTCTTTTTGACATGAAATTGGGTGTTTTCATGTGTAACTCATGGGGTTTTATTTGGGTGTGGTTTATAACTTATGAAATTGGTTCATTAAATCTTGTTTGGCCTGCAAATTCATGTTTGTTAATTTAATAGTGTCATGTGGTTATAAAAAGATGGGTTTTGAATAGGTTTGATGTGTAAAACATTGTTATACTTCTTGAGGTTATTTTAGGAAAATGTGTGTTTTCATTTGTATCTTTTGTGGTATTATTCAAGGTTATTTTATAACACTTGAATGTGTTTTTATAAATGTATCTAGGACTTCCAATTCTACTTTTGATAGTAATTGGTATGGTTTTGGTCTTAAATGGGGGTTTTTAAATGGGTTTTGTGTGCAAGACATAGTTACACCCCTTGAGTTGTTTTTTTGAAAATTGTGAATATTTTGTTTGGTTAAACAAAGTGGATAAAAGAGTGTATATGTACTGTTTGGGGGGTGTGATCACCTAATATTAGTTTTTGAAAGGTATGGTGGTTATTTAAGAATTCAAATATTTTTATTAGAATGTTTTATAAAGTGCAGAAATGATTTAGAAAATGGGAAGAGAGCTGCAAAACATGGTTGTGGGCTGTTTTGTGTGAATGTGTTGTGAAAATTGAATTTTGTTGATGAAAGTGGTATTATATGTTATTTGAGTGGGCTGTTATGTGAGTTATAATATCTTGGTATGGTTTATAAAAATTGTTTAATGGATTTGTGGAAGTGTCCATGTAATGTGAAGAGTGTTGTGGGCTATTTTTGTATGAGTTGGATTTTAAAATCAATTTGAATGAAAAGTGTACATTTGTGACTTGTGTGGTATACATGTGGGATGTTTGGTGAATTTTTGATATGGAAATGATATTTTCATGTGCAAAGTATATATCTTGACTTGTTGAACTTGTTTGAGCACAAAGGGAAAACCTGGGTATCTATGTGGGTGGACGTGTACTAGTATGCTAGTGAATCTGTGTGGTTTGGCCTCAGTTTCACTCAGCAAGATTGACGATTACAACTCTAACTAAACTATGATGATGATTATTGGGGACCACTAGATTATGGGTATGTTCCCTACTAGTGTCTCGTGCACGAGAATGGATATTTGTGATGGTTACTCTCACCGAGATACGAGGTACCTGGGACCCACAGCTAGCTAGTGCCTAGGGGTTATTTCCCATTGCTTGTGCTCACTGGATACTTTGTTATTACCGTCGGTATACGGTATGAGAGGCTGGAAAATTCAGTAGCTATGGTATTTATTTTAAAGGTTTTTATTATTTAAATTAGCCCACCAAAAAACTGTTTTTATTTAATGTTGCATCTTTTATAAATTTTAACTAACATCTCATGTCTTTGAAAACATGCATGCTTTTCGCCATTAAATGTTTATCACATGGAATCTATTAGTGGTGGTATCCTATTGGGCTTTGGCTCACACCCTACTACACCATTGGGTGTAAGTAGACTTGGTTATTTTTTGTTGTCGCAGGATGGGTACAGTTTTTTTGTTCCAGTGGTTCGGGTTTCTAGCAGATCCTTGGTAGTGATGTCTTGTGGAGATAGCATAAGGGTGGTGCCCCTTGACAAAAGGGTTATTGGGCTGTCCTTATTTGTTTTTTTACCTTTGTAATGGTCTTTAAATGTAGTTTTAACTTATGTAATTCAGTTCTGAAATTTTGTAAAAGATGGTTTTAGTTGAAAAATCCAGATTTGTTTTTTGAGTTTTTTTGTTGTTTAATGTTTATAAAATCGGGTAAATTGTTCCCAATTATCATTATATGATACTCAGGCACTTGTGCCAGCCCGTGGGGATCGGGAACGCCCTTCGGGCCTTGTCACGGGCTGGGTTTGGTGTCGATTTTGGCGGTGACCAGATTTGGTTCGTGACAAAATGGTATCAAAGGAGGTTCGCTCCATTTGAGTCATGTTATTTGGGAAATAGTCAGGATAGTCTAGAGTTATGATTGTGGGGACATTGAATTCTGGTTATGGGTAGTGTGCTTGATCACCACACCTCATTTCAGGATTCAAGTCGCCAGGGGAAGTTGGGATTTGCCTATGTCTTTGGGTTTTCTTGGTTTGATGATGATTAGGGGAAATGAAAAGAGAGTTGGGTTAATGGTCTCAATGAGCTCGCAGGGTCTGGCAAGCCATGTGAAGCTGGAGATATTCCCTAGAACACTCTCTGTGAAAGTGAAGTGATTGGAATATGGCTTCCAACCATATTTCCAAGTCACCCACTGAAACTAGTTTCCTCTCGCATTGTCTTGTGTTCTTTAGTTTTGAAATCTTGGCATTTTGGTTTTAAGGTGACTTGGTTTTAAGAAGCGTAATGTTTTTCTGAAATGATTTTCAAATAAAGAGGGAATGGTTGTGTTTATGAAATGGCAGAACTGAATTTTCAGAATTGTTTTGAAATATAAAATGGTGTGCTTACACCTCTTTGAAATCAGGAACTATATTGAAGTTGGTTTTGAAAAGTGTTTCCAATAGAGTTTTCTAAACAATCAGAGTGTGTTTTAATGGGATGAGATGTTTTGAAATTGATGTGAATATCTTGAAAGTGAGTTATTTTCTAAATGGTTGTGACTTTCTGAATTTTTTTTAAGATGTGAGTTGGGATTTTGATCTTGTGGTTAGTGGTTTTGAGGAAAAAGGATGTGTTGGTTGACCGTTTTGGTTTTGAAAAGTGGAACAAATTTTTGTTTTAACCTTTGGTATTTTCGTGAGCAACCACATGCATGGGGTTATATGGGAAGATGGATGGTTGATGACATGACTCAATGAGTGTCGATATGGATATAAGGAGGGTGCCCGGTGTGGCACTGAAACATGCATGTGTAAGGCCCATGGGGTACCATTTGTGGATGCACTAACCGCTGAACCATTTGTTTTCAAAGAAATGTTTTTAAAGAGAAACATGAAGACTTGATGAATTGTTTGGAATGGTTTAAATTATGTATTTTTGGAAAATGATGATGTTGTGGGATGTTTTGAGTCCAAGTACCCCTCATGTTTGAACTGTGTTTTGGGTTTGAGTTTGGTCAGTAAGTTGTGTTATAGGGACAGTTAGTGGTCTCTTTTGAAAAATGTTTTGGGATGCATTTATGATGGTTCCCTTCATGTGTCTAGATCTGGTTTGTGGTATATCTTGACTAATGGACCATCTTGGTTGGGTCCTTGGGTTCAATCGTTGGATAAGGTACGCCCCCATTAAAGGTTAGTGCACAACTGAAGTGCAACCATGATTGTTTCGCCATTTGAAGACCCTCTAATTGATCAATATAAGGAATTTTTTTTTTAGATTTTTATATTGAGTCTACACCCATTCCTTTCTTTGATTTTTATATCCTCTTGTAATGGTAGAGTGCTTGTGGATGGGTGAAAGAGACCATAGTTTCTTATGTTTCCTAATTCGTCGAAGGTGGATGTGGTCTAGGGTTGTTATTTTGGATGAGTGTCTTGATGGTGTCTAAGAGGTCCTTTGGGGTTCTTCAAAGTTTCTTTGAAGAATGAGTTCATGTTAAACCACCAGTGTGAGAAATATGGTCACGATAGGATATTGTGGCCACTTTCTAGAATTGTGTGTTGTTTGGGGATGTTGTATAAGGTCCCTCTCCATGCATTGTTTATATCAGTCACAATGGCCATGTTCGGTGATTCCTTATGATGTCATGTGCTCGATTGACCATATAGGTGAAAGTCGTGAAATCCTCCGAGAGTCCCTGTTGTGTTGGATGAATGTCTCCCTTGTAAAAAACATCAAAATATTCCATTTTAGAGGAAGTTGAGTGTAGGTGTTCTTTACTTCTGTTGTTTCTCACCTGAAGAAACAAGGTATGATGTGTGTGCATCTTCTTAGCCCTTGTTTCAGTGAAATATTGGGATAGGGTAAAGTGAGTATGGAATTTGTTATGTCTGGAAAACATATCTTGGGTTGTGGTGTAGTTGTTGGTGGCACTGAAAGAATAATTCTCATTTAGTGGGTTTCCTAAGACTAACTGTGAGGCCAAAGATGCTTCAATAATTTGAGCTCCAACCATAGGTCTCTGAGAGAAGCTGGCTCGCAGTCAGGGGAAATAAAAGGGTCATTTAAAACCTTGTAAAATTTCATATCCTCGGTGTGAAAGATAGGAAGTTTTTAAACCTATGGTGTCATCATATTCCCTCTGTTGTTCTCGTTCGGTGGAAATAGGCGGTGGGCCTTGTACCCATGCCATCGCCTAATGTCATTCCCTTCCCCTTTGGTTTCCATTGAGTCTTTGGAGAATGGTTGGAAATTTGGATAGACATGCTGAGCACATGGTTTGTGAACGATTAAGAGAGACTGTGTGCCTAGAAGCCATGCAGGAAGATTGATCAGCACAGTTAGTTCACGGTTTCAAAAACTGTGCAGACTAACCGTGCGACCTTCCCAACTCTTGAAATTTTAGGGTCTTTCTGTGCCGACATGTGCTAGTCGATTAAGATGGTTGGTTCATATGGTGGGGAGAACCACTATGATTATCATGTATGTTCCTTAGGAAATTTCGAATGGAAGTATACCCTTGGTACCAGGGAGTCCATTCAGGCCTCCCTCTATTAGTGTCCTGATTCTGTCTCGAAAAAAATATTGGTTGTCTATTATAGGGGGGAGCATATTAGTGTCCCCCCATACCAGTAACATAGATTTTTATATGGTTTTGGCTTGGTGTAGATAGTCTCGTTCGGATATATCTAGCTACCAACATCTTCTTTGACTAAACGTTGGGACTAGAGAGTGGCCAATGGTTTAGTTAAAGTAAGGTAAGTGTAACCTTGTTCAAAGTTGTTGTTCGTTTGGGTGAATTTCTTGAGTCTTGTTCATATAGTGTTTGAAGAGTTTTATTTTGGGATAAAGTATGAATGTTATTTATACTTTTAGGAAATTAGTGTAAGTTATGGTTGTGAGATTAATCTTTCCTTAATTGATCACTGGAGGTGTTTTGGCCTTTGCGGGTGAAACCTTGCAAGAGAGTACCTATTGGTTTCTCAGTGGGGTTTGATTGTTGCTTTAACCTTGCTGTGACTTTCCGGGGCGGAAAGTTTTCAAGGTGGGGAGAATTGTAACATAAATAACTTATTTTAAAGTTATTTTTTCAATTTATTTTCCATTCATGCTTTGTTTTTGGGGTTTCCAAAGGTTTTACGGAGAATATGTGAGTTTTCAAGAATTGGGCCAAACCGTGAGCCCAAATCCAGATTTAAAAATAAATTTTTGTTTCTTTTATAACATTTTCATTTTTTAATATTTTTCAGTAATTCCAACTACTAAATGTCCTCCCCTGATATATTAACACCACATTTATATTTGGAGCCTTTATAAATCCATAATCATGGGGGATTTGGGTTTTTATTTGAGAATTGGGCCAACCCGAAAGCCCATTTTCCAATTTAAATTGTTTTTTTAATTTTTTAATAGCTTATTCATTATAATGATTTTTTCGGTGATTCCACCTCCCACTCGACCCTAAGGAGCCCAACCGCGCTCCCATTCATTATCCCCATCTTTGGAGCTCGTTTGCATCGCGATGGAGTGCTGATATTCATAGGGTTTCAAAAATCGGGCAGATTTAAGGAGGTAAGTTATTTACTTCATAACTCTCTCAATTCTTACTATTTTTCCCCCATTCCAGTTCCTATATGATCTCATAATCCCTATTCGAACATCCCATGAATTTTTGGATGTTTTCAAATTCAGATTCTGGTGGATTTTGAGTCATTTTCGTCAAGATTATTTCAGGTATGTGTTTCTCTCTTCAATTCCTTCCTTCTCTTTAGGGTTTCCTCCCACATTCATAAATTTATAGAGTGTCCAGATATTAGGGTTCATACCTAGGGTTTGATTTGGGGTAGTTTTGGGGAAATATTAGGGTTTAGGGTTTGTTTTCACATCCTTGTGGTGCGGCGGAGGTGCGGTTGAGGTTTCTCACCAAGATTCAAGGGTTTTGACTCAAAAGGTAGGTGGTTCCATGTGTAAACAATTAGTGATGAGTTAGCTTGCTGTGTTTAACCATTTTTCATATTCCTCATATGTTGGGTTGGGTGAGAAAACTGTTTATGATTGATTTGGTTGTGTGTTAAATTTTATAGTCTCTTTTTAACATGAAATTGGGTGTTTTCATGTGTAACTCATGGGGTTTTATTTGGGTGTGGTTTATAACTTATGAAATTGGTTCATTAAATCTTGTTTGGCCTGCCAATTCATGTTTGGTAATTTAATAGTGTCATGTGGTTATAAAAAGAAGGGTTTTGAATAGGTTTGATGTGTAAAACATTGTTATACTTCTTGAGGTTATTTTAGGAAAATGTGTGTTTTCATTTGTATCTTTTGTGGTATTATTCAAGGTTATTTTATAACACTTGAATGTGTTTTTATAAATGTATCTAGGACTGCCAATTCTACTTTTGATAGGAATTGGTATGGTTTTGGTCTTAAATGGGGGTTTTTAAATGGGTTTTGTGTGCAAGACATAGTTACACCCCTTGAGTTGTTTTTTTGAAAATTGTGAATATTTTGTTTGGTTAAACAAAGTGGATAAAAGAGTGTATATGTACTGTTTGGGGGGTGTGATCACCTAATATTAGTTTTTGAAAGGTATGGTGGTTATTTAAGATTTCAAATATTTTTATTAGAATGTTTTATAATGTGCAGAAATTATTTAGAAAATGGGAAGAGAGCTGCAAAACATGGTTGTGGGCTGTTTTGTGTGGATGTGTTGTGAAAATTGAATTTTTTTGATGAAAGTGGTATTATATGTTATTTGAGTGGGCTGTTATGTGAGTTATAATATCTTGGTATGGTTTATAAAAATGGTTTAATGGATTTGTGGAAGTGTCCATGTAATGTGAAGAGTGTTGTGGGCTATTTTTGTATGAGTTGGATTTTAAAATCAATTTGAATGAAAAGTGTACATTTGTGACTTGTGTGGTATACATGTGGGCTGTTTGGTGAATTTTTGATATGGAAATGATATTTTCATGTGTAAAGTATATATCTTGACTTGTTGAACCTGTTTGAGCACAAAGGGAAAACCCGAGTATCTAGGTGGGTGGACGTGTACTAGTATGCTAGTGAATCTGTGAGGTTTGGCCTCAGTTTCACTCAGCAAGATTGACGCTTACAACTCTAACTAAACTATGATGATGATTATTGGGGACCACTAGGTTATGGGTATGTTCCCTACTAGTGGCTCGTGCACGAGAATGGATATTTGTGATGGTTACTCTCACCGAGATACGAGGTACCTGGGACCCACAGCTAGCTAGTGCCTAGGGGTTATTTCCCATTGCTTGTGCTCACTGGATACTTTGTTATTACCGTCGGTATACGGTATGAGAGGCTGTAAAATTCAGTAGCTATGGTATTTATTTTAAATGATTTTATTATTTAAATTAGCCCACAAAAAAAACTGTTTTTATTTAATGTTGCATCTTTTATAAATTTTAACTAACATCTCATGTCTTTGAAAACATGCATGTTTTTCTCCATTAAATGTTTATCACATGGAATCTATTAGTGGTGGTATCCTATTGGGCTTTGCCTCACACCCTACTTACACCATTGTGTGTAAGTAGACTTGGTTATTTTTTGTTGTCGCAGGTTGGGTACAGTTTTTTTCTTCCAGTGGTTCGGGTTTCTAGCAGATCCTTGGTAGTGAAGTCTTGTGGTGATAGCATAAGGGTGGTGCCTGTAAAGACCCGTAAATTTCAAGGAAATTTTTTTCTTAATTTTCTTTGTAATTTTACAAGAACGCAGTTTCAGACGGCACTTGATTCCGAGGCCCGGAGTGCCCGGAATTAATTTCCGAAGTTTGGCTCGGGTACGTTCAGTGAACGAACGAGCGGGAATTTCTAACTTTTGATCCGGTGCTCGGAATTGAAATCCGAGGGCACCGATGAACTCGCAGCGCCGATATTCGCTTAGAAACGCCTCTTCCGGAGTTGCGTTTGCTCGGGTGTGGTTTTTAATTTTCGGGCTTAAAGTTAAGAAATAAAATAATTTTTGCGACAACTTTATTTTATTTCGCTTAAGCCACTTGGAAGCCACTTGAAGCCACTTAAAGGCGGCTTGAACTGAGTTGAACTGGATAGGATGCTATCCAGAAATATCCTACCCCTTGGTAGGATATTTGTGAGGTGGGGCCCGCACGAGCCCCGCCGTTTCTTTCGCTAAGTAACGCACCCGCGAAAACCCGTCAAAGTAACTGAAAAGTCAACCGACGCGTTTTCTTTAATTCTTAACAGACCATTTAATTGGGCGGTTTATTTCGTGAATTAAATGGACTGTTTCTTTCGTGAATTTAATGGGTCGTTTCTTTCGAATTGATGGATCGTTTCTTAACCGGTTTCGTGTGTTGGCATGTTTATAAAATAAGACCAACCTAAAAATCCTTTGAAAGGATTTGAGAGGATCTTGTTTCTTCATCTCCCCGCGAAGAACGCGAAGAACGCGAAGAACGCCGGCGACCGAAATTCGACGACGCACACCGAGATCTGCGACGTCGACGAGCTTTACCCGCGACATTCTTCGGCGACGCCTCTTCTTCCGCAGCCGATCCTCGTTCGGCAGCTAAGGTGAGAAACGAATCGTTTGAAATTCTTTTGTGTTATGTGTTAATAAAATAAGAGGTAGTCTTATTTTATTTTGAGTTCTTTGTTTGTCTTTTGGAGAGCTTCCTCTTCATCTTCAAGCTCTGACGAAGAACGAAGAACGCCCAAACTCCGACGAAGAACGACGCCTCTCTTCTTCGTCCTCGGTGTCAACAAGAGGGAACGCTGCACCCTCCTGGGACCTTCTTCGTCGGCAAACGAAGATCCGCCAGCGACGTGTCTCTTCGGGCATAACTCTTCGTCAACGGATTTGACGAACGACGACCGCGACACCCGACCTCCGCGACGCCGTCTTCCGCGGAGCGTAGCCGAATCTTCAAATCTTAAACCCGAGGTAGGGGTTGTTGATTCTTTATTATTCCTTTTCTTGATCGTGAATAGCAAGTATAACGTGTGGCTTAATTTATTTAAGTTGCGTTATTAATTTAACGTGAGGGGGGCCGGACCGCACGAACACGGCCGAATCCCCCCTCCATCGTTCTTGTTTTATTCATGCGGGTGGAAGCAAGTGGCGTGGTGCCGTCGCACCACGCGGATGATCGTGCTTTTATTTTACGCAATGCCGTCGCACGCACCATGGAAGAAACATCAAGAACGCGACGCCGTCGCGCCGCGTTGAAAGAAATTAAAGTGCGGCGAAGGGGCGCGGTGCCGTCGCACCGCGCCGGATGACGAACGCCGCGGCCGGTTCCGGGCCGCGGCGGGACGAGGAGACCGCGGCCGGTTCCGGGCCACGGCGGAAGGGAAGACCGGCGGCCGGGCCGCCGGCGTCGGAAGCCGAAGGGGGACCGGAAATTCCGGTCCCGTTAGAGAAAACCGGCCGGCCAGCTGGCCGGCCGGATACCATTAAAACCGGGGAATTTAATTCCCCGGCCACTTAAATAAAACCCCCTCTTTAAGAGAGGGGGGGGGGGGCGGTTCATCCATGACAAGGGGGGGCAACAGCCCCCCGGTTTTCCAAGAAGCGGGCCCCCTGGAGGGGGGCCATTTGTCAAAACGGCGCGGCATAGCCGCGCCGCCCTTGAAGAAGCGGGGGCTTAGCCCCCGCGTGCCGACCGTGCCGCCACCTCGCGGCACCCCGCCGCCACCGCGGCCCGCCGCCGCCGCCGCCACCGCGGCCCGCCGCCGCCGCCGCCACCGCGGCCCGCCGCCGCCGCGCCGCCGCCGCCGCGCCGCCTCCGGGGGGGGGGGGGGGGGGTCGGGCCGGGTCGGCCCGGACCCGGACCCCCCGTTTCGAACCAGATTTGGTTTTCGGCTCATAACTTGAGCCTCGGACCTCCGAACGACGAACCGTCTGCGGAAACACGATCCTTGGATCGAGACGGTCGTTTCGGTATATCGCACTCAAGGTTTCGGGTTACTTTGAGTTCGGCCGGGTTGGTTCGTTCACGAAACCAACCGGGCCTTCGGAGCGGAAACGCTCATATCTTGAGCCGCGAACGTCCGATTGACGCGCCGTCAGTCGCGTTGCGTTCCTCTTAATGAGGCGGATCTTTTGGCATACTCCGCCCGAGGTTTGGACGCAGGTGGAGTACGGTCGGGTTGGTTTTGCCTTAAAAACCAACCGGGCCCCGGAGACGAAAAAGCCAATAACTCACAGACCGGGCGTCCGATTGACGCGCCGTCTGTTTCGTTGACTTCCTCTTGATGAGACGGAACTTTTGACATACTCCGCCCGAGTTTTGGATACAGTCGGAGTATGGCCGGGTTGGATTGTACCCGAAATCCAACCGGGCCCCTGGAACGGAAAAGCTGATATCTTACAGACAGGACGTCCGCTTGACGAGCCGTCAGCGGCGTTGGTGGTTACGTTGAGTAACGGTCCCTTTGAGTATACCCTATGGGAGTTCGGGGTACAGTTGTGATACGGCCGGGATTGGTTTCGCTCACGAAACCAACCGGGCCCCTGGGACGAAAAGGCTAATAACTCACAGACCGGGCGTCCGATCAACGCGCCGTCTGTTGCGTTGAGACCCCTGTGACGAGACGGACCTTTGAGACACTTCTTCGTGGGAATTTGTGATACTTGGAGTCTCGACCAGTAGCTCGTGGAGCGGACCCTCCCGGAGACGAGCGTGCAGAGTACGGAGACCGTGTAGCCGGCTGAGACCTGACGACTGCTTGACCGACTCGACTTGGAGTGAGTCGACTAGCCCAGTGGACGGAGCGCCCGGTACTTGGCGGCAGACCCACGGCGGACGGAGCGCCTGGTAGTTGGCAGCAGACCCGCGGTACTCGACAGGAGGAGTACCTCAGTAGGCTATCTGGGTAGCGCCCGGTATTTGGCGACAGACCCTCAGCGGACGGAGCGCTAGATAGTTGGCCGCAAACCCGCAGTACTCGACAGGAGGAGTACTTCAGCAGTCCTAGGTTAGTGAGCGGCAGCCTCGGAGTCGTGACAGGACCACTGTACACTCTAGAGACGGAGCTCTTCAGCAGTTACGTTTTCGATAATGAAAATCCTGGTTTGAGCTGAGACTTTTGACCTTGTGTTTACTTCATGATTGAGATGGGTCACTTGCTAACTTTGGTATATGTATGGGCATATACCCGGGTAGTGGTTATCCGTCGATTTCACAATCCTTGTGTTTCCTCATGATTGAGATGGGTTACTTGATAACTTAGGTATATGTATGGGCATATACCTAAGTAAAGTTTATCTGTTGAGATCTTCTTGTGTTTATCCTTGTTGGTTTTAGTGAGACCTTGAGGGTCTCGGGGTCCCTACTGAGTATCGTTATACTCACCCCTGCACGGGCTATGCCCGCACCTCGTTGTGTTGGTTGCAGACGACGGACAGTGCTGACAGAAGCCGAAGGTTCGAGGACTGGACGGTACCTGGAGGTGGACTATACGACGAGGCGGTACCCAGAGGCAGACCACTGGGCGGGACATACTTGGAGCAGACGGCGGGACCCGAGGAGCAGAGGAGCTATCTGTACCCACCCTTCAGGTGGGATTTCCAGTGGACATCTCAGCGTAGCAGCTTTACTTTTCAGTCGCTGTTTTCCCTTTCGAGTTGTACTTTACAGTTGGGCTTGTATTTCCGGCCCCTTTTTACTTTTCAGCTCTTCTTTTTGTACTTAGTGTTTTACTTCCGCTTGTGCTCTGTGGTGCTTGTTTTCTTTATAAAGGCAATGCCTTCCCAGTTATCGGGATTTTACGCCTTTGGTGCTAGTCGCCAGCCCCTGGCCTATGGAAGGCGGGCTTGGGGTAGTCACGGCACGGGCCCCGAGGACGGGTCGTGACAAATTGGTATCAAAGGAGTTCGGTTCTACCGCAGAACTTATAACTCTGATCTTTCTTTCTGTGAAGCAATAGTGTTAAGGGTACCGAGTGTGGTTTTCAGTTCAGGGAGTCCAGTGTTGGTGCAGGCGGCCGACGTATCCATACACCAGGACCCTGACAACTGATTTCCGACTTTGTGCACGAAAACACTGGTTGCGTGTGTGTTTACAAAAGTTTTTCCCCTTAAAACAGCTCAAACCAGGTCAGCTCACCAGGTATAATCGTTTGATCGTGTTACGTTGTTTCTTTCAGGATGTCTTTTCTCAGATGACCAGCGAGAGCCCGGAGGGATGAGCGTGCTGACAGTCTGTCGAGCGACGAGGCTTCGGTACAGGGCCCTCTTGCAGTTGAGGCACCAGCGGAGGCACCAGCGGTACTACCATACGTTGGGCCACCGATGCCACCAGCCCCAACAGTAGGCGATGCGCGACGCTTGAGCGCGCTGCACGAGTTCCAGCGCCAGAGGCCACCCAGGTTCCGGGGAGAGACGGACCCGCAGGCGGATGAGTTTTGGCTGGAGGCTGTGGTGAGAGTCTTCAGGCTAGTGGGGACGCCGGCAGACTTCATGGTGATCTTTGCTACCAGCCTCCTTCAGGCAGCAGCAGGTAGGTGGTGGAGCCACTTGTTTCAGTTTTGCGATGAGATGAACTTCGCATGGGAAGACTTCGAGACCTTCTTCAGGGTGGAGTTTGTGCCAGTATCTCTACACCCCGAGCGTCTACAGGAGATTCTGCCTTTGCCGCGTGTTTTTCGAACAGAAGCCGAGTCATCTGTGGGCAGTAGACAGATGATGCAGAGGTCCAGGAGGACCAGACCAGCAGTTGGGCGATCTCGGGTTTTAGGACCGGTGGTGCGGGGCACCCGAGGTGGGGTCAGAGCCAGGCGTGCCAGAAACGGACAATGTTACTCCTGTGGCGGAAAGGGTCACCTAGCACGTGACTGTCCGACTCCTCGATCCGCAGGCTTGGAGGGAGCCACCGAGGCTGAGGCAGCGACAAATGCTGGAGCTCTGGGAGCAGGTGGATAGGAGCGGAACTAGTGGATACGTCTCTTGTACTTCTAGTTCCATGTTGATGTTGCTTTTGTGTAGCGTCTTGTAATATGAGCTGCAATAATAAAAGACGCATCCTTTGCGATGTTTTCATTCCTGTCTTCTTTTGTGATGTTACTAAGAGGTTCCAGTTGACTGTTGACTTGACCCTCACTTGTGAGACATCTACTGGAGGAGACCAGTTACCACACACGGATGCCGACAGTGTGACTCAACCCTTGGAGGCGAGAGTAACGGTTGGATCTCTTAGTAGTAGCGTCGAGGCCTTACGACGTCATCCTTGGTATGGATTAGTATCATCCATGTTAGGATTGACTGTTTTAGGCAAAGAATGTGGTTCATCCAGGGGATGAGACCAGGTTTCTCTTATCGGCAAAGAAGAAATCTCGCAGCTCTTATGGGACCAGAGATGGTCCAGGCCACGTCAGAAGAGGTCCATGTCATCCAGGAGCGGATGAGGGCAACACAGAGCCGGCAGAAGTCATACGCTGACAGGAGGCGGAGGCCACTAGAGTTCGAGGATGGTGACCACGTCTTCTTGCGGGTCACACCTCGACGTGGTATTCGGAGATTTGGCCGAGGCGGCAAGTTGTCTCCCCGCTTCATCGGGCCTTTCCAGGTCCTCAGCAGGGTTGGCGAGGTGGCTTATCGCCTGGCTCTGCCACCTCAGTTGCACCGGGTGCACGACGTCTTCCACGTATCCCAGCTGAGGAGATACGTGCTCGACCCCCCTTTGCATATCATCGACCATGAGGAGCTAGACGGTGGCGATGAGTGTCTTATACGGAGGTTCCTGTGGGGATCGAGGATCGACAGGAACGGATCCTAGGAGGATGGTCGATTCCTCTTGTGCACTTTCTTTGGCAGCGCGGGAACCTCCATGTGAGCACATGGGAGCGGAAGGCTCAGATGCGTGCTCAGTACCGCCTTGTTTCCCTAAGTTTGTGGTGAAGCTTTACGGGGACGTAAAGCCCTGTGGTGGGAGTAATGTAAAGACCTGTAAATTTCAAGGAAATTTTTTTCTTAATTTTCTTTGGAATTTTACAAGAACGCAGTTTCAGACGGCACTTGATTCCGAGGCCCGGAGTGCCCGGAATTAATTTCCGAAGTTTGGCTCGGGTACGTTCAGTGAACGAACGAGCGGGAATTTCTAACTTTTGATCCGGTGCTCGGAATTGAAATCCGAGGGCACCGATGAACTCGCAGCGCCGATATTCGCTTAGAAACGCCTCTTCCGGAGTTGCGTTTGCTCGGGTGTGGTTTTTAATTTTCGGGCTTAAAGTTAAGAAATAAAATAATTTTTGCGACAACTTTATTTTATTTCGCTTAAGCCACTTGGAAGCCACTTGAAGCCACTTAAAGGCGGCTTGAACTGAGTTGAACTGGATAGGATGCTATCCAGAAATATCCTACCCCTTGGTAGGATATTTGTGAGGTGGGGCCCGCACGAGCCCCGCCGTTTCTTTCGCTAAGTAACGCACCCGCGAAAACCCGTCAAAGTAACTGAAAAGTCAACCGACGCGTTTTCTTTAATTCTTAACAGACCATTTAATTGGGCGGTTTATTTCGTGAATTAAATGGACTGTTTCTTTCGTGAATTTAATGGGCCGTTTCTTTCGAATTGATGGATCGTTTCTTAACCGGTTTCGTGTGTTGGCATGTTTATAAAATAAGACCAACCTAAAAATCCTTTGAAAGGATTTGAGAGGATCTTGTTTCTTCATCTCCCCGCGAAGAACGCGAAGAACGCGAAGAACGCCGGCGACCGAAATTCGACGACGCACACCGAGATCTGCGACGTCGACGAGCTTTACCCGTGACGTTCTTCGGCGACGCCTCTTCTTCCGCAGCCGATCCTCGTTCGGCAGCTATGGTGAGAAACGAATCGTTTGAAATTCTTTTGTGTTATGTGTTAATAAAATAAGAGGTAGTCTTATTTTATTTTGAGTTCTTTGTTTGTCTTTTGGAGAGCTTCCTCTTCATCTTCAAGCTCTGACGAAGAACGAAGAACGCCCAAACTCCGACGAAGAACGACGCCTCTCTTCTTCGTCCTCGGTGTCAACAAGAGGGAACGCTGCACCCTCCTGGGACCTTCTTCGTCGGCAAACGAAGATCCGCCAACGACGTGTCTCTTCGGGCATAACTCTTCGTCAACGGATTTGACGAACGACGACCGCGACACCCGACCTCCGCCACGCCGTCTTCCGCGGAGCGTAGCCGAATCTTCAAATCTTAAACCCGAGGTAGGGGTTGTTGATTCTTTATTATTCCTTTTCTTGATCGTGAATAGCAAGTATAACGTGTGGCTTAATTTATTTAAGTTGCGTTATTAATTTAATGTGAGGGGGGCCGGACCGCACGAACACGGCCGAATCCCCCCTCCATCGTTCTTGTTTTATTCATGCGGGTGGAAGCAAGTGGCGTGGTGCCGTCGCACCACGCGGATGATCGTGCTTTTATTTTACGCAATGCCGTCGCACGCACCATGGAAGAAACATCAAGAACGCGACGCCGTCACGCCGCGTTGAAAGAAATTAAAGTGCGGCGAAGGGGCGCGGTGCCGTCGCACCGCGCCGGATGACGAACGCCGCGGCCGGTTCCGGGCCGCGGCGGAAGGGAAGACCGGCGGCCGGGCCGCCGGCGTCGGAAGCCGAAGGGGGACCGGAAATTCCGGTCCCGTTAGAGAAAACCGGCCGGCCAGCTGGCCGGCCGGATACCATTAAAACCGGGGAATTTAATTCCCCGGCCACTTAAATAAAACCCCCTCTTTAAGAGAGGGGGGGGGGGGGCGGTTCATCCATGACAAGGGGGGGGCAACATCCCCCCGGTTTTCCAAGAAGCGGGCCCCCTGGAGGGGGGCCATTTGTCAAAACGGCGCGGCATAGCCGCGCCGCCCTTGAAGAAGCGGGGGCTTAGCCCCCGCGTGCCGACCGTGCCGCCACCTCGCGGCACCCCGCCGCCACCGCGGCCCGCCGCCGCCGCCGCCACCGCGGCCCGCCGCCGCCGCCGCCACCGCGGCCAGCCGCCGCCGCGCCGCCGCCGCCGCGCCGCCTCCGGGGGGGGGGGGGGGGGTCGGGCCGGGTCGGCCCGGACCCGGACCCCCCGTTTCGAACCAGATTTGGTTTTCGGCTCATAACTTGAGCCTCGGACCTCTGAACGACGAACCGTCTGCGGCAACACGATCCTTGGATCGAGACGGTCGTTTCGGTATATCGCACTCAAGGTTTCGGGTTACTTTGAGTTCGGCCGGGTTGGTTCGTTCACGAAACCAACCGGGCCTTCGGAGCGGAAACGCTCATATCTTGAGCCGCGAACGTCCGATTGACGCGCCGTCAGTCGCGTTGCGTTCCTCTTAATGAGGCGGATCTTTTGGCATACTCCGCCCGAGGTTTGGACGCAGGTGGAGTACGGTCGGGTTGGTTTTGCCTTAAAAACCAACCGGGCCCCGGAGACGAAAAAGCCAATAACTCACAGACCGGGCGTCCGATTGACGCGCCGTCTGTTTCGTTGACTTCCTCTTGATGAGACGGAACTTTTGACATACTCCGCCCGAGTTTTGGATACAGTCGGAGTATGGCCGGGTTGGATTGTACCCGAAATCCAACCGGGCCCCTGGAACGGAAAAGCTGATATCTTACAGACAGGACGTCCGCTTGACGAGCCGTCAGCGGCGTTGGTGGTTACGTTGAGTAACTGTCCCTTTGAGTATACCCTATGGGAGTTCGGGGTACAGTTGTGATACGGCCGGGATTGGTTTCGCTCACGAAACCAACCGGGCCCCTGGGACGAAAAGGCTAATAACTCACAGACCGGGCGTCCGATCGACGCGCCGTCTGTTGCGTTGAGACCCCTGTGACGAGACGGACCTTTGAGACACTTCTTCGTGGGACTTTGTGATACTTGGAGTATCGACCAGTAGCTCGTGGAGCGGACCCTCCCGGAGACGAGCGTGCAGAGTACGGAGACCGTGTAGCCGGCTGAGACCTGACGACTGCTTGACCGACTCGACTTGGAGTGAGTCGACTAGCCCAGTGGACGGAGCGCCCGGTACTTGGCGGCAGACCCACGGCGGACGGAGCGCCTGGTAGTTGGCAGCAGACCCGCGGTACTCGACAGGAGGAGTACCTCAGTAGGCTATCTGGGTAGCGCCCGGTATTTGGCGACAGACCCTCAGCGGACGGAGCGCCAGGTAGTTGGCCGCAAACCCGCAGTACTCGACAGGAGGAGTACTTCAGCAGTCCTAGGTTAGTGAGCGGCAGCCTCAGAGTCGTGACAGGACCACTGTACACTCTAGAGACGGAGCTCTTCAGCAGTTACGGTTTCGATAATGAAAATCCTGGTTTGAGCTGAGACTTTTGACCTTGTGTTTACTTCATGATTGAGATGGGTCACTTGCTAACTTTGGTATATGTATGGGCATATAACCGGGTAGTGGTTATCCGTCGATTTCACAATCCTTGTGTTTCCTCATGATTGAGATGGGTTACTTGATAACTTAGGTATATGTATGGGCATATACCTAAGTAAAGTTTATCTGTTGAGATCTTCTTGTGTTTATCCTTGTTGGTTTTAGTGAGACCTTGAGGGTCTCGGGGTCCCTACTGAGTATCGTTATACTCACCCCTGCACGGGCTATGCCCGCACCTCGTTGTGTTGGTTGCAGACGACGGACAGTGCTGACAGAAGCCGAAGGTTCGAGGACTGGACGGTACCTGGAGGTGGACTATACGACGAGGCGGTACCCAGAGGCAGACCACTGGGCGGGACATACTTGGAGCAGACGGCGGGACCCGAGGAGCAGAGGAGCTATCTGTACCCACCCTTCAGGTGGGATTTCCAGTGGACATCTCAGCGTAGCAGCTTTACTTTTCAGTCGCTGTTTTCCCTTTCGAGTTGTACTTTACAGTTGGGCTTGTATTTCCAGCCCCTTTTTACTTTTCAGCTCTTCTTTTTGTACTTAGTGTTTTACTTCCGCTTGTGCTCTGTGGTGCTTGTTTTCTTTATAAAGGCAATGCCTTCCCAGTTATCGGGATTTTATGCCTTTGGTGCTAGTCGCCAGCCCCTGGCCTATGGAAGGCGGGCTTGGGGTAGTCACGGCACGGGCCCCGAGGACGGGTCGTGACAGTGCCCCTTGACAAAAGGGTTCTTGGGATGTCCTTATTTGTTTTTTTACCTTTGTAATGGTCTTTAAATGTAGTTTTAACTTGTGTAATTCAGTTCTGAAATTTTGTAAAAGATGGTTTTAGTTGAAAATCCAGATTTTTTTATTGAGTTTTTTTGTTGTTTAATGTTTATAAAATCGGGTAAATCGTTCCCAATTATCATTATATGATACTCGGGCACTTGTGCCAGCCCGTGGGGATCGGGAACGCCCTTCAGGCCTTGTCACGGGCTGGGTTTGGTGTCGATTTTGGCGGTGACCAGATTTGGTTCGTGACAAAATGGTATCAAAGGAGGTTCGCTCCATTTGAGTCATGTTATTTGGGAAATAGTCAGGATAGTCTAGAGTTATGATTGTGGGGACATTGAATTCTGGTTATGGGTAGTGTGCTTGATCACCACACCTCATTTCAGGATTCAAGTCGTCAGGGGAAGTTGGGATTTCTCTATGTCTTTGGGTTTTCTTGGTTTGATGATGATTAGGGGAAATGAAAAGAGAGTTGGGTTAATGGTCTCAATGAGCTCGCAGGGTCTGGCAAACCATGTGGAGCTGGAGATATTCCCTAGAACACTCTCTGTGAAAGTGAAGTGATTGGAATATGGCTGCCAACCATATTTCCAAGTCACCCACTGAAACTAGTTTCCTCTCGCATTGTCTTGTGTTCTTTAGTTTTAAAATCTTGGCATTTTGGTTTTAAGGTGACTTGGTTTTAAGAAGCGTAATGTTATTATGAAATGATTTTCAAATAAAGAGGGAATGGTTGGGTTTATGAAATGGCAGAACTGAATTTTCAGAATTGTTTTGAAATATAAAATGGTGTGCTTACACCTCTTTGAAAGCAGGAACTATATTGAAGTTGGTTTTGAAAAGTGTTTCCAATAGAGTTTTCTAAACAATCAGAGTGTGTTTTAATGGGATGAGATGTTTTGAAATTGATGTGAATATATTGAAAGTGAGTTATTTTCTAAATGGTTGTGACTTTCTGAATTTTTTTTAAGATGTGAGTTGGGATTTTGATCTCGTGGTTAGTGGTTTTGAGAAAAAAGGATGTGTTGGTTGACCGTTTTGGTTTTGAAAAGTGGAACAAATTTTTGTTTTAACCTTTGGTATTTTCGTGAGCAACCACATGCATGGGGTTATATGGGAAGATGGATGGTTGATGACATGACTCAATGAGTGTCGATATGGATATGAGGAGGGTGCCTGGTGTGGCACTGAAATATGCATGTGTAAGGCCCATGGGGTACCATTGGTGGATGCGCTAACCGCTGAACCATTTGTTTTCAAAGAAATGTTTTTAAAGAGAAACATGAAGACTTTATGAATTGTTTGGAATGGTTTATATTATGTATTTTTGGAAAATGTTGATGTTGTGGGATGTTTTGAGTCCAAGTACCCCTCATGTTTGAACTGTGTTTTGGGTTTGAGTTTGGTCAGTAAGTTTTGTTATAGGGACAGTTAGTGGTCTCTTTTGAAAAATGTTTTGGGATGCATTTATGATGGTTCCCTTCATTTGTCTAGATCTGGTTTGTGGTATATCTTTACTAATGGACCATCTTGGTTGGGTCCTTGGGTTCAATCGTTGGATAAGGTACACCCCCATTAAAGGTTAGTGCACAACTGAAGTGCAACCATGATTGTTTCGCCATTTGAAGACCCTCCAATTGATCAATATAAGGAATATTTTTTTTTGAGATTTTTATATTGAGTCTACACCCATTCCTTTCTTTGATTTTTAGATCCTCTTGTAATGGGAGAGTGCTTGTGGATGGGTGAAAGAGACCATAGTTTCTTATGTTTCCTAATTCGTCGATGGTGGATGTGGTCTAGGGTTGTTATTTTGGATGAGTGTCTTGATGGTGTCTAAGAGGGCCTTTGGGGTTCTTCAAAGTTTCTTTGAAGAATGAGTTCATGTTAAACCACCAGTGTGAGAAATATGGTCACGATAGGATATTGTGGCCACTTTCTAGAATTGTGTGTTGTTTGGGGATGTTGTATAAGGTCCCTCTCCATGCATTGTTTATATCAGTCACAATGGCCATGTTCGGTGATTCCTTATGACGTCATGTGCTCGATTGACCATATAGGTGAAAGTCGTGAAATCCTCCGAGAGTCCCTGTTGTGTTGGGTGAATGTCTCCATTGTAGAAAACATCAAAATCTTCCATTTTAGAGGATGTTTAGTGTAGGTGTTCTTTACTTCTGTTGTTTCTCACCTGAAGAAACAAGGTGTGATGTGTGTGCATCTTCTTAGCCCTTTTTTCAGTGAAATATTGGGATAGGGTAAAGTGAGTATGGAATTTGTTATGTCTGGAAAACATATCTTGGGTTGTGGTGTAGTTGTTGGTGGCACTGAAAGAATAATTCTCATTTAGTGGGTTTCCGAAGACTAACTGTGAGGCCGAAGATGCTTCAATAATTTGAGCTCCAACCATAGGTCTCGGAGAGAAGCTGGCTCGCCGTCAGGGGAAATCAAAGGGTCATTTAAAACCTTGTAAAATTTCATATCCTCGGTGTGAAAGATAGGAAGTTTTTAAACCTATGGTGTCATCATATTCCCTCTGTTGTTCTCGTTCGGTGGAAATAGGCGGTGGGCCTTGTACCCATGCCATCGCCTAATGTCATTCCCTTCCCCTTTGGTTTCCATTGAGTCTTTGGAGAATGGTAGGAAATTTGGATAGACATGCTGAGCACATGGTTTGTGAACGATTAAGAGAGAATGTGTGCCTAGAAGCCATGCAGGAAGATTGATCAGCACAGTTAGTTCACGGTTTCAAAAACTGTGCAGACTAACCGTGCGACCTTCCCAACTCTTGAAATTTTAGGGTCTTTCTGTGCCGACATGTGCTAGTCGATTAAGATGGTTGGTTCATATGGTGGGGAGAACCACTATGATTATCATGTATGTTCCTTAGGAAATTTCGAATGGAAGTATACCCTTGGTACCAGGGAGTCCGTTCAGGCCTCCCCCTATTAGTGTCCTGATTCTGTCTCGAAAAAAATATTGGTTGTCTATTATAGGGGGGAGCATATTAGTGTCCCCCCATACTAGTAACATAGATTTTTATATGGTTTTGGCTTGGTGTAGATAGTCTCATTCGGATATATCTAGCTACCAACATCTTCCTTGACTAAATTTTGGGACTAGAGAGTGCCCAATGGTTTAGTTAAAGTAAGGTAAGTGTAACCTTGTTCAAAGTTGTTGTTCGTTTGGGTGAATTGTTTGAGTCTTGTTCATATAGTGTTTGAAGAGTTTTATTTTGGGATAAAGTATGAATGTTATTGATCCTTTCAGGAAATTAGTGTAAGTTATGGTTGTGAGATTAATCATTCCTTAATTGATCACTGGAGGTGTTTTGGCCTTTGGGGGTGAAACCTTGCAAGAGAGTACCTATTGGTTTCTCAGTGGGGTTTGATTGTTGCTTTAACCTTGCTGTGACTTTCCGGGGCGGAAAGTTTTCAAGGTGGGGAGAATTGTCACATACATAACTTATTTTAAAGTTATTTTTTTAATTTATTTTCCATTCATGCTTTGTTTTTGGGGTTTCCAAAGGTTTTACGGAGAATATGTGAGTTTTCAAGAATTGGGCCAAACCGTGAGCCCAAATCCAGATTTAAAAATAAATTTTTGTTTCTTTTTTAACTTTTTCATTTTTTACTATTTTTCAGTAATTCCAACTAGTAAATGTCCTCCCCTTATATATTAACACCACATTTAAATTTGGAGCCTTTATAAATCCATAATCATGGGGGATTTGGGTTTTTATTTGAGAATTGGGCCAACCCGAAATCCCATTTTTCAGTTTTAAATTGTTTTTTTAATTTTTTAATATTTTATTCATTATAATGATTTTTTCTGTGATTCCACCTCCCACTCGACCCTAAGGAGCCCAGACGCTCTCCTATTCATTATCCACCTCTTTGGAGCTCTTTTGCATCACGATGGAGTGCTGATATTCATAGGGTTTCAAAAATCGGGCAGATTTGAGGAGGTAAGTTATTTACATCATAACTCTCTCAATTCTTACTATTTTTCCCCCATTCCAGTTCCTATATGATCTCATAATCCCTATTCGAACATCCCATGAATTTTTGGATGTTTTAAAATTCAGATTCTAGTGGATTTTGAGTCGTTTTCGTCAATATTATTTCGGGTATGTGTTTCTCTCTTCAATTCCTTCCTTCTCTTTAGGGTTTCCTCCCACTTTCATAAATTTATAGAGTGTCCAGATATTAGGGTTCATTCCTAGGGTTTTATTTGGGGTAGTTTTGGTGAAATATTAGGGTTTAGGGTTTGTTTTCACATCCTTGTGGTGCGGCGGAGGTGCGGTTGAGGTTTCTCACCAAGATTCAAGGGTTTTGACTCAAAAGGTAGGTGGTTCCATGTGTAAACAATTAGTGATGAGTTAGCTTTCTGTATTTAACCATTTTTCATATTCCTCATATGTTGGGTTGGGTGCGAAAACTGTTTATGATTGATTTGGTTGTGTGTTAAATTTTATAGTCTCTTTTTAACATGAAATTGGGTGTTTTCATGTGTAACTCATGGGGTTTTATTTGGGTGTGGTTTATAACTTATGAAATTGGTTCATTAAATCTTGTTTGGCCTGCCAATTCATGTTTGGTAATTTAATAGTGTCATGTGGTTATAAAAAGAAGGGTTTTGAATAGGTTTGATGTGTAAAACATTGTTATACTTCTTGAGGTTATTTTAGGAAAATGTGTGTTTTCATTTGTATCTTTTGTGGTATTATTCAAGGTTATTTTATAACACTTGAATGTGTTTTTATAAATGTATCTAGGACTTCCAATTCTACTTTTGATAGGAATTGGTATGGTTTTGGTCTTAAATGGTGGTTTTTAAATGGGTTTTGTGTGCAAGATATAGTTACACCCCTTGAGTTGTTTTTTTGAAAATTGTGAATATTTTGTTTGGTTAAACAAAGTGGATAAAAGAGTGTATATGTACTGTTTGGGGGGTGTGATCACCTAATATTAGTTTTTGAAAGGTATGGTGGTTATTTAAGATTTCAAATATTTTTATTAGAATGTTTTATAAAGTGCAGAAATGATTTAGAAAATGGGAATAGAGCTGCAAAACATGGTTGTGGGCTGTTTTGTGTGAATGTGTTGTGAAAAATGAATTTTGTTGATGAAAGTTGTATTATATATTATTTGAGTGGGCTGTTATGTGAGTTATAATATCTTGGTATGGTTTATAAAAATGGTTTAATGGATTTGTGGAAGTGTCCATGTAATGTGAAGAGTGTTGTGGGCTATTTTTGTATGAGTTGGATTTTAAAATCAATTTGAATGAAAAGTGTACATTTGTGACTTGTGTGGTATACATGTGGGCTGTTTGGTGAATTTTTGATATGGAAATGATATTTTCATGTGCAAAGTATATATCTTGACTTGTTGAACTTGTTTGAGCACAAAGGGAAAACCCGGGTATCTAGGTGGGTGGACGTGTACTAGTATGCTAGTGAATCTGTGAGGTTTGGCCTCAGTTTCACTCAGCAAGATTGATGCTTACAACTCTAACTAAACTATGATGATGATTATTGGGGACCACTAGGTTATGGGTATGTTCCCTACTAGTGGCCCGTGCACGAGAATGGATATTTGTGATGGTTACTCTCACCGAGATACAAGGTACCTGGGACCCACAACTAGCTAGTGCCTAGGGGTTATTTCCCATTGCTTGTGCTCACTGGATACTTTGTTATTACCGTCGGTATACGGTATGAGAGGCTGGAAAATTCAGTAGCTATGGTATTTATTTTAAATGTTTTTATTATTTAAATTAGCCCACCAAAAAAACTATTTTTATTTAATGTTGCATCTTTTATAAATTTTAACTAACATCTCATGTCTTTGAAAACATGCATGCTTTTTGCCATTAAATGTTTATCACATGGAATCTATTAGTGGTGGTATCCTATTGGGCTTTGTCTCACACCCTACTTACACCATTGGATGTAAGTAGACTTGGTTATTTTTTGTTGTCGCAGGTTGGGTACAGTTTTTTTTGTTCCAGTGGTTCGGGTTTCTAGCAGATCCTTGGTATTGAAGTCTTGTGGAGATAGCATAAGGGTGGTGCCCCTTGACAAAAGGGTTCTTGGGCTGTCCTTATTTGTTTTTTTACCTTTTTAATGGTCTTTAAATGTAGTTTTAACTTATGTAATTCAGTTCTGAAATTTTGTAAAAGATGTTTTTAGTTGAAAAATCCAGATTTGTTTTATTGAGTTTTTTTGTTGTTTAATGTTTATAAAATCGGGTAAATCGTTCCCAATTATCATTATATGATACTCGGGCACTTGTCCCAGCCCGTGGGGATCGGGAACGCCCTTCGGGGCTTGTCACGGGCTGGGTTTGGTGTCGATTTTGGCGGTGACCAGATTTGGTTCGTGACAACATCTCTGAGAATGTGATAAAAGATTCCTTCCTTTGACGAGTGCTAATGTAGGTATATAATTTATTCCCAAAGAAAATAAAATGTAGGTTGATTCCCCCTGACGAAAGTGTCACAAAAGGAAAAAACGAACCTGATGTGGAACAATTCTCCACAATATTGGGTATAAAATAATATGATACATTTATAGAAAACCCTGATTCTTGATACATTTATCTGGCTCCATGACCAACTTAGATAACAAATTTCTGAAAGTATAACTCACCAATAATTGTGAGAGTTAATCATTGGGAATTAAAGTATACAACATCATTAGTATTGATATATATCCCTATATATGATAAATTGGATTAACATTGAGAATTAGGAATTTCATAATTTATTTATATACTGATAGAAGAATATTCTATCTTTGTAGGACCCATGATATTTGAAACTAATTACCCCTTACCAGGGAAGTTGGATCAGAATAAATATCAATGTAGAAGTCCCATGCTACTTTATCACTACCACTACATTTCATATAACCATGGATACAAGGTACCCACACCCCACCACACTCATAGAAATCATTTAAATGATGGTGAAGGACACACTCCTACAACAATACAATTTGGTAGAGGTCATCCCCCCAAGGAATATGGAACATTAGGAATAGGTGTATTTGATGCCACTCAGATACCATCACCCCAAGGTATATGTTGGGAGTCACTTCCCCCCTCTATGAAAAGAAATTGTTTGGTAGCCTCTCCATAGAGTGATCATATGAATCACTTACATTCATCTAGGACGCAAGGGATACTAGATCCACCCCGGCTACCACCTCCTCACAAGATCCACCAAGGAGGAAAACCACCATGCTATATGAATGATATCAACAATTGGTCTATCAGGATGAAAAATAGGTGAAATAGACGCATACTATGATGTCCTTAGTCAAGAAGACCCAATGACAATATTAGGCCTATGATCATTAGTATTCCCATCCAAGGGAATCATCATCCATATCTATAGTGACTCCATCCATTGTCATTGTTGTCTCAAAGATCCATTCTACTGTAGAGTAGGGACACTTCAATGGCTAATCAGAATAGTGATTCAGTTTCCACATCGGTAGTCCAATTAACACTTTCGATCACTGGAAACACCAACACATGTCACGTTCCAATATGTGTTGATGAGATTCTGTATGGTGGTTTGCCCAATAATATCACCATTTAGATTCCAGGTCCTTTCCACTCTATCATTCAAGATATAGGCCATTCCCATATTCCCAGTATTAGTCAAAGAGGTGGTCCCCACCATTTCATTGATATCCTCCATGAAGTTCTTCCCCATGCCTAGGGTTCTCGATATGGAGGCCCTACCCATGTTAGTTATCATTAACACGATGTTCATCCTCATTCATTCTATGATCTCATAGAGATCGTCCCAATAATAACGTAAATTGTAGTTGGGTTTCTCTTTACATCATCAAAAAAATTATGGAGGTCATCCCCTTACAACAACTGGCCAACATAGCGGTCATCTAGGTGTAGTCTCCCTTATGTATTGAGTCCCTCCCCATGTTTCAACCAACTCATGTTGTGGTCCTCCCCACCTAGTACATTTAAATGAGGAGGTCCACCCAAATATAAGACAATTCAATGATGAGGTCCTCCCAACACCATCACTACTCACCATGGAGGTTCAAAAAATGTTCACAACCATAAAAGAAAAAGGCCCACCCATCTTCTTATTAAACTATAGTGTCCCCCCACTCCTATAACATTCTATGAGGATGTCCTCCTGGATAAGTCATAAACTAATACAAGGGTCCTCCCTATATCCCAGCCTGCTCTAGTGGTGTTCTGCCCCACTCTAGTGCCAATATGTAATGAAGTCCTCCTTATGTCAAAGATTCATTATTCAACGATAGATATACTTTGATATAAGGGAGAATCGCCAATATAGATGTGAATACTCCTAGTTGCTCAAATTCATCCCTTATCTATTTATCTTAAAAAATTATGAACTAGACTATGATTTAATGATTGATCCTTTACATAATTTATCTACATTAAAATATATGGATGAAGAATGATAGATAAAATTCATCAACGCGAAATGTGAGATGCACTAGATCCCCAAATCTATTTGTATTTTCTTGTAGGAGAGGGAAGATTTTTCTCTCTTCTATGGTTTTGTGGTGTAGTAAACTCAGTCATTACTGGTTTCATTATCAGCCTCAACTCGAGACCATAGTGATTTATTATGATATTTTAAAGGAAATGAGCCCCATATAGACCCATTGATTACATACACATCCCACACTCATGAGGTAG
The DNA here is from genome assembly GCA_963277665.1 of Viscum album. NCBI lineage: Eukaryota > Viridiplantae > Streptophyta > Magnoliopsida > Santalales > Viscaceae > Viscum > Viscum album. Next base: position 710,027,088 of record OY728156.1, read on the forward strand.
TTTTAGGGTCCATTTCCTATAATGATGTGATGATGCAGTCACCATTGATTCCAAAAGACAACCCAACGTCTAGTGATCAGTCACTTCAAGTAGCAGTTTTTCCACATGATAGAGCACTGATACAATAATATGCATATATTTCATTGAAAACATCATAGTTATTTTCGATCAAATCATGGTTTATCCAGGATCCTGAACCTACTTTAAAATAAGGAAAATTGTGTGGAACTCTGGATGCTGATCATATTTAGTCTTCTTCTGGCCCAATGCAGAACCCAAATACATTGTTTTGGACTACCGTGCTTAATATGATGACACGATTCTTTTGTAAACAATCTGGTCAACACATTTTTACCTCTATTTCTATTAATTGTTCTACCCGAAGAGATATTAAATCTTTGATGACATCATCCAGAAATGAATCATGGTTTTGTCTGCAGCACTCATAGTGGCACAACATCATATGACACCTAGTTACCTACAGACCCTTGACCAGGGATGTGTTCATTTGTTCACATTACCCTAAAAAATCATTGAAGAAGTGTACCCACACATGTAGGTTCGTGGTTGGGGATAGTACACCTATCTCCACTTTAGAGCTATCAAGAAGCAGCTCCATTTCTATTGATATGTTGAATAAACACCCATGGGAAATGTCACAGTGAATTAGGTTGACATTACAATTCCCAATGATGGTTTCAACAATATTATATCTTAAAAAAATTTAAGATTATTAATATACTATGGTAGCACAATATTAAGTTGACCATCACACATGTGTCCCAAATAAACTATAATGAATGGTCTCAAACATGGGGAACCCCTACATCACTGCATGTTAACCATAATCTCAACAGGGGAATGGGACAAATCTAGCTCTCAGATCTACCTGATATCATAAATATGATAGAGAATGACCCTAATTTGGCTTCTATATGGTAGAATATTACAAATAATTACCAATTCATTAATGATATCCTATTTGAGTCACACCCTGATTACAGTGCCCCTATATTTTATAATCCTCCTCCCCAACCAAAGTAATAGGGGTAGAGGCTTTGATACCTCATATCCTAATAGTCTATAGACCATACTATATTTGAATTTACGCCTATATTTGTCACCAAATCTTCAATAAATGAATGATAATATCCCATAGGAAATAGATCTGGCCACTCACAATGAAACTCAATAGGTCTCTTAGTGATCCACTAATCCTACCTATCATGTTGATGAGTTGATATATTACATATTGGTAAAGAATATTAGAAAAGATAGTAGTCCCTACATGGAATATTTATTTGTATCTCTCACATAATTTTTCAAAGCTGAAGAAACATTATAGGTGGAAATCACACCTGAAAAAAATTTGTATCCAACAAGTGTGGATGACTTACGAGAACCCCCATATTTCTGGAATAAAAAAATATCCCCATTTAATGGTATGTGAGACATATTTAGACATCTCAACCATATCATTCATAGGTGTATACCCATTTATAGAACCCCAAGGTAGCTGGATGAAGAAACCCTCTAATGTTTCATTTAAAAATTAGACGGTTCTGCATTCTTCTTGTATAACCAGCAACCCATTGGTATCATCACTATATTGGAAGCCATCTGAAGTAATTTTCCTTACAATTTTTGTTCTACTAAATTTTTGAAAAGTATTCTCATCGTCTTAAATTTAAATAAAATACTATATTAGCACATCATAGACATAATAGGCATGTAAAAGTGCCTCACATACTCAATCATCATGCCATTGGAATAATATTACCTACTAATGATGATTGTGGGGAATGTTAATGATGAAATGGTTCCCACCATTACAACTCTTAAATTCAATGGTGGATAACAATATTTTCCAGTGAAGGTTCAATACCTCAGTAATCAATTATTGAATCCTATGATGGTGCATCCTATGCCTCTCCCATCTCGTGAACGTAGAACCACCAAGTCATACAATACAACCATATTATAGGTAGGGGTATCTAATTCACTAAATCTATTTCTTACAGTTCCTTGCAGAAAATATCCATAGCTGTGAAAAATCATCATAAGGATCCCCCTCACCTTGCTAGGAATCTATAGAAACCTCCATAGTATGAACCAACACATAGAGAAGAGAATGTATCCTCTGTCATCCATTTTTTATAAGATCATTTATATCCATTTCTATGTTGGTGAAACTCAACCTACTCCTTTCAAGAGGCAAGGAGTGCCAATTATTTCTATAGAGCTTTCGAACATGGGATTCTGATGTTTTTAGTTTGTAAAAATCTCCCTTTGGCGAAGGTCACTGATCATCCAAACCACTTACCTTAGCATAGGCTCCTTGGAAATACCATCACAAATTTCTAAGTGTTATTGAATTGACATTAAGACCTTGTGGAAAATGAAATGCTCAAATTTTTCAATGTTTTGATGTTTGTGGCACACATATTTGATGATCCATATATTGTAAATAAGGGTTTTAGTGTGTGGAAACTAGTTTCTTACCACAAGACTCAGTAATATAATATATGATTGGACTGTTGGGAATTTCCACATGCCCCTGAAATCATCCATTCACATTAATGAAATACTCAACCTCATTAAGAAAAAATTCATTCTATAGATGCCACATATACATCCAAATATATATCATCAACATCTCATAAGAGTGGGAACGGATGACACAATGAAAAGAAATGCTCCCTACTAGAAAAAAGTCTTCTTATACTCTCAACAATGTCATTTATTTGGATATGGGGATCACACCCACAGAACAACAAGTCGTAAAAGTTTCATAGGACAATGACCTATATTATGCATGTATAAAGACCCTTGAGTGGGTGTACCTCTAAATTATTCATGATGATGACGAATATCAGAAAATACCTCATAATTACCCAGGATGAAGCAATTGAATATGGAGTCGAGAAAATAAAAACAATCGAAAGGCTCAATCTAATATATCAATTCTGGTTGTGCATGCCACCGATAACAGAAAGAATGTGTTTCTCAGAGCCTGAAAACTATTATCCTTAAATTCCACTACACAAAATATATTCCATAATTTACCATACTAATTGACTTGGATGAAGATCCATAGTGGTATCTTGTTTGACCACATCCATAAAATCCATAGTCATTACATAGTAATCATGTTGTAGTTATCATCAGTTTTTTGAAGAGTATTTGGATGTTTCTAGATCTAGAAAAAATCCATAGGTTCTACCATAATCATTTTTCATTTAACCCCTCATAGAAAGACCTCCAACTTTCAGAAATGTGTTTCTTGAGTATATATATGATGTGTTAATGAAATATGTCATCATTAATTCGATGAATTTTATCATTGAGTCCCTCCATCTATTAGAGGAGATAGATGAATCCGTCATAGAAGACATGAGAACTCTTGTCCAGTTCATATCATAGTGGTGATAGTTCAGGAAATATATGTTGAGGGGTTCAATCAGTAATAATGTAAATCCATCATCTATTTCTTGGGATAATATGAGCACCCCTCATGTTGTGGCACATATACCTGATGTACATCCCCATCCAGTTTAATGGATTGGAGTTCTTTCACTATCAACCTGACATAGGTTTCATGAAAAATTTCATCCCTTACAAGATGCTCTACAGGATGGGGCATACTAAAGAAAACATGTGGCCCTCTAACTTAGGATTTAGTTTTACGATAGTACCAAAGAAAGACAATGCGGTTTGATTCATTTGAATAACTATATTGGTGGTTTTATTGGATGTAAATAATTCATGGTTTTCACATTGGACACCACATTCAATGAGTTTTTGGTTAGTCCATCACATCATCTGGAAGAAATAGTTCCCTCATCTTATCACAAATTCCCCAATTTCTCTGTTAATGATCGAGCACCCATAGTACAAGGTGTTTTATTTACCCTATACTAGTATGAGTCAAGATATTCATAGGCTTATTATTACTGGATAAATGATAATAAATTAATAACCAATAATTTTTCTCACAACTCTATCGTATCTAGCTAATGTATGGATTTTATTGACACATTGGTCCTCTCAATTAACATGTTAGAGGTTACAACGCCAGAATATATTAATTTCCCTATCGTTTCTAAGAGGAAATGGATCCACATCCATATTTACAAAAGGAATTGGATGATTACCTCATAATCTTATATAGTCTATGATTAGGTAATACTTGAACCCATACTCATGTCTTTTATTGAGTTGTTCACCCCATTTCTAAAACCATATGTACATCTCCCTTGTTTCGTAATGGTGGGTTTAAATGGAACAAAAGAAATCATTACAATTACATTGATTTCAGGCATGGACCCCATGGTAGAAGGCCTAATTGAAATCACATGAAAACCTCCATAATCATGGTTTTAGAAAAAGAGTATCTTAAATATGATTCCATCACCACCAAAACAAGCACTAGTGTTCCCCTGGAATCACTCAATTAGGACGTCCGGTCGCCACCAAATAAACCCTACTTTTGATGAAGCTGAGAAACTATGAGACGATCCTCCTTTATTTTATTTTTGATTCTCTTCCACCACTAATGAGATGGATTAGTTGAACCATGTTATAGAAGTGTATTTTTGTCCAACAATAATCAGTGTGGATATTCCTACAATTGAAAAGAAGTCATACAAATCCTTCTTAATGATAGATTGTGATGTGTTTTCAAAGGTATATGAAAAAATTCCATGACTTTACCATCATATTGATGTAGACCTTCTGAGTCTTCAAGTGAATCATCATAGGTTCATGAAGCCTCAAGAATAAATGTATCCTTCCCATAGTTCCACTGTCATGACCAATGTTGATAAGCTAAAAAAATCCTTATTTGGAAAGGACGTTAAGTTACCTAGATGGCTAGACAAGATCATCCTAGTTAGGAGAAATAAATATTATATTGAAGCTTGTATCGACATTCGATATCTCAAAATCCCCTATCTGAGTGTTGATTTCTCATTCTCCTGAGAGAGTTATATATTAAAAACAAAACTGTGTTCTAGGCTCTATCCTTTATATATGGATACAAAGGACACAATAAGATCCAGATGGTCCAGGAAGATGAAGATTATACAATATTCAGAGGAACATCATGTACTTTCTACATTCAGGTTATTACCTTATGATTGAAGAATGCTGGGGCTACATATTAATGATCTATACACTGCATATTCAACCCAATCCTTGGGAGGCTAGTATAATTCTTGAAGGATGATTTGGTGGTCATATCTTTCCAACATTAGGACTATCTCAATGATCATCATATGGTGTTCAGATTCATATATTCCCAACATCTGAAGTGGAACCCATTGTAGTGTCTCCTTAGTGTTAACTATAGACTATTTTTCAACATCATCATCATAAATAGAGGTATTGGGATTTAACTATAGATTGTCAAGGCCATCTTTTATATCTATCCTTCAATAAAAATCTAGCATCTCTGAGACCCTCATGTCTACATATCCTACATACACTAATTTTTCAAAAATATATCCAACATGTGTATTCCCTTATAGATGCATAGGAAGAAAGGTAATGACATCCATTCGGATGAAGAGTGTTAGACCATGTTAGAGGAAATAATTATGTACCAACTGTAACCACCAGTTCAGAATCCAGATGATTTAGTGAGGCCTCTTTTTGTTTATGTGACCCCCATGGGATTTATCCCTCCATTGACAACTAACCATAAAGAAAATTAAGGGTTAGAAAACAATTTATACAATATTTGTTTCATACTTATCAACACATAGTCTAAAAAACATTCAGTTTAGAATAGATGTCCACATTGGATTTTATATTATAGAGGTTGTGCACTACCTACATCATCAGGAGATACTACCAGTGACCCATGTGAATTCATGGAATTATATTCTAATATTACCCATTTTGATAGGAAGTCTATCATGAGGAGTTTGGATCCTTCAGTTATTCGACATCTAGTTCATTGTGTAAAAATAGGTCATGGGAAATGTGTTGGAAGACATCCTAGATTCCCACATGACCCACGTAGTATAGTCCCTAGACCATGGATTCACATATGATTATATCCTTCAAGTGGTCCCATGCTTACCATGTTAGAAGAATAATTTGGAGGGGGTGTTTTTCTTGTCCAACAAGTAGAATGATCAATAGCTACAGATTCAATACAGTAGGCATGGGGATCTTCTTTATCACACCTACATAAGATGTATTGTGTATTAATCCATTCAATCAGAAGGTTTAACAAAAAATGAGGAGGAGTGTCATGATCTCTTTAATAGTCTCGAGATTTCACTTGAGATTGATATTACCTGCATGTACATAAATGTAGAATCCATGTTTTTGATTAATTTGATCAATTATGACTACGTAATTACAAATAAAAATCTCATGCCCTTGTAGAAGGGAATCCTCTAGCCGATGGGCCAATTTCCTTCTAATCAATTGCGGCCTCATGTTCCCCAGTCATATAATGTTCAATCAGATTCCCCAACTATAATAGCCTCTTATCATGGACATCTTTAAGGAGCTGATCAATTCATTTATGTAGAACATCAAAGAGTCATCGCTCCTATAATTTCAAATGAAAATAATAGTCATAAGGTAAACCACCTTAAAATTTGTGCATCTACATTGGGAACATTGAATCCCCATGTAGCTAAATAGGCATTTTAATTTAAATCTCCATTAATCATGTATATTCAACATGGATATATCCAACCTCATAGTGAATAACATGAGTGAATCCTCTTACCAGCATTCTATTTCACCATCCAGAGCACTCTCAACCAAGAGAAGACTCTCTAAAGATATGGGATAAATTTAATTCACCTCTACCACATTAAAGTAGATGCGATTCCCAAAGTTTATGATGTTAGTTCATAACAGATCATTTAGTTCTCACAATGAAAATTTGAATCTCTACCATCCGATTTGAGGAATGGCCTACTTATGGACCACTTTTTTTAATATCAATATCGAGTTAGTCACAAAGTATCACATGAGTTCGATCCATTTCAAATTCATGTGTTGGCCACTAGAGTCCCTCCATAGTACAAACTATTCATGTCCCTTTTCAATCTCGTGACTCGATGGATTGGGATGGTATCAACTAGAAATACCTCACTAGTATCAGTTTATTTTGACCATGACCGATTTCATTTCCAAATTGGTAGAAAAGATTCCTCTAAGGGATTTAAATGATGGACCAGTCATTGAATTTTATAATCCAATATAATCAATTTTTTCGTAATCCGTCATGATATTCTCACCAAAATATGAACCAACATACATTCTACGGATCTAAATAATATTACCCCCTGTACAACATACAGTCTAACTAGGCTTCCTACTATCATGTCTGAGTAAATGGATTGATTTATGCATTTTGAAAAACCCTCTCAAAACGTTTGTAGAGGATGTTGGGGAAGAAAGATAATATTTTACTAAACAAGCTCCCCAACTCCCTTTGGGATTATCTGAAAACAAATCATAATTCTATCCATGGGACTCCAGATTCACTATTATAAAAAATATAAGTAGTCATGCCAATTTATATTTAGTTACCATCACTCCAAGGATCGTTATATGATTAGAAATATTCATACGTGATAGTTTAGGTGAATTCCGCTGAACTGGAAGCCATTGAAGACTGAGTTCTCTTAACATTACCAATCCAAGACAGGCATATGAATTATATTTAAAAATCATTCAAAAAAATGGTTTTCCTCTTCAAATTCATATATAATGATATAGAATTTATTTTATGGACACCAATGATACCCAGTTTGAATCCACCAATTTTGGAACCCATTTTATAAGGGCAATACATCAATCACAAGTTCAACTTTAATAGTTTATAATATATGGTAACAATGAATTAAGATCACATCACCCATCTCACCAATTCCGTGTTAATCATGTTGTACATCACATATGTAGTTCAATGTTCATTGAACATGATGTTAAACTGGATTCCTGAGTCCAAAAATGACGTTAAATTGGGTATTGTTTTTTAAATAGAAATTTTTCATGCAGCACAAGAATCCTTCTATCAACATTCACAAAGGGTTTTTCCTGCTACACAACCCATACCCCCTTTGTCTCAGATGCCCCATCAATTATTGTACGATATTATGACATTAAACTACATAGCCCTAGTTTAAACATCAGGAATTAATGTTTTGTGTGAGTTTTTGTTTGGAATGTGTTATGTGGTGTTCGTCCTCCTTGGGTCATTCCCCTCATGTTTTTAGAAAAACACATTACATTTTTCTTCTTTATAATTGTAATACCATGGTCAAAACTATATATCATCAAAATAAGATCTCATACATTCAATGATGCAAGAATTTAAAATACGAAACATCTAAGGTCATTATTTCAAAATGATAAACTATGTAACTATCATCATCTTGAATATATAATGTAAAACTACACAACACCATAATGTTCTCACCCAAGAGTTCATTTACTATGACATCGACCATTTACCATGCCATCTCTAATAACTACATATGGATTAATTTATGTCAATAAAGAAAAAATAGGGACACTTGGAACCTATATATTGTTTTATCCACTAAAAACATAATTACCTTCACTGTGTATGGATCATGCCTATATGGGGGGATTTCATAACAACAACTATATGTTTCTTGAATCCCATTCTTATGAGATACGTTTCAAAAACTGAACAATCATTTTTCATCCCCATCTATATATTCTTCATACATTCTCCCCCTTCACATTAATATATTCCACCTTAATCAAATTTAAACTATATATGGGATGTTCATTTGAATTATTTATTTAGTATTGACCCTCCATGTCCTTATTTAAAATAGGTTTTTATTAATAATTGTACACCACCCATATCCATTTGAGACATTATTAATCATAGTCTAATGTATACACCTATAAACCATAAGTTAATGTCTATAAATATTGAAATTAAACAATGTATAGTTATTATTTATGAGCATATGGAATGACACAGGCCTACGTGGTCCATTTTCATAATGGATTTATTATTCCTCTATGCAACATGTACATGCTCTGGGGAGCCTCCTCACCTAGGACCAAACTACCGGAACTTAATCAAAGAGGTTGTAGTCCAACCATCATGACCTCAAAATGTGTGAAAGTCTCTTCTCAAATGTATCATGTCGTGTTGGGACTCCTTGGTTTCATTTAAAATGGGTTAGTCACACCAACGCTCATTAAATTTCCACCTGGGATACTCTCCTTGATGGTTCAAAATCTATGACCTAAAAATAAGAGCCAATTTACTCAATTAAACATGGTAAAATGAAACCATTCCCTGAACAATTTCTGGATCCCTCATGATAATTTTGTGACTCATCAGCTGTTTTTTGAAATTTTATTTTTTCTACTACTCCTAGAAAGCATCCAATATATGTTCATAGACTACATGTGTCATGATTTAGAATTTAGAAAGTTATGTACTAACAGATAAATCATAAATCATTGGTACACGCATGATATTTCCTTAATTTTTATCAGTTCATCATCATTAAATCAACAAGAAAATAATATACATGGTATTTATAGAACTACATGTGGCTCAATTCCCATCCTCATGGGATATAGTGGGATTCCTGAACCTTTCATCTTTTTTCCAAGCCACAAGATCATTCAATCCTTCATCACCTCATCCATGTATAGGATCTATTCACTATAACCCTAAATTTTATGTAGTTCATCATAAGGTATATACATGAAACATAGGCCCTATTTCCCCTAATTAAAATTGATTAATATTTCCTATTTTCAATAAATATACCATTAGAATAAATGATTCTCATATAGTACAAGCCTCATGACATAAAAATGTATGCATGCATGGTCTGAGTTATATGACATTAAATGTAGAGCTTAAAGTCAATGAATAATAACATGAATATATATATATGGGTATAAAATGAGTTATATGTTCTTAAATAGAGATTATAGAGTCTAGAAAAAACTACTCTAAACATTCTATCATGGTCCACATGATACTACCTTCAACTATCTGTAACTCAACAATTGCATTCCCACTCCATGATATACCCATTCCTCACATACAGACATCCCAACCTCATATTTACACCATTTTCACATCATATGTGCCCCTGAAGGTGAGGATATCATTCATTTTCTGTCTCACCTCCCATTATGGGAAAATGAAATTATAGATTTTCAGTATCAAATAGTAGATCATTTGTTTTGGATTCAGTCAATGTATTAGTATTTAAATTTCATTCCTCGCTCTTAACTTCTGTAGTTATGGTACTCATGCATAAAACATGTTGAATGGTTGAACCTTATTCTCAAATTACTCCATTATCCAGTCCATTAGATTCTTGAATTATGATCTTTCTAAACTCTTGTATCATAGAGGGATTTCAATCCTAGTGTTAAACCTAATGTACATTCTCATAACTCATGTATACCCACTACACTATTATTTTTTTCACATATCACATGTCATTCACACATGCTTAGTTGTTCTTGTGGTTTGGGTATCGATGTGGTCAAGCTTTCTATTGTATATTTCATGGTGAAAAATCATTGTCCTAAAACTAAAAGCATATATGTGAAATATGTTCTGGAAGTAGGCCTTCCTCAGCCTCATTAATCTTACTTTTTTCACATTCCACATCACATTTTCCACTTGCTGATCATTTCCCTAATATTTTAATGGTGTGAATTCATCCTTCAGATCATTATTTTTAGTTTTCTTCATTCCAATAACAGCAAATATTATTGGAATATGAATTTCCCATAGACATTGAATACTGAATTTTAAAAATTGGAAATGGACTATCAATTATTCCCTTAAACTATGTGAAATGTCGTAGTGACATGTAATTAAAATTAATGATGCATATTGATCATATTATATTAAACAATATCATTAATTCCCATCACTACATATAACTAAAATATATGTTCATCATCCTCATTACACAATAGAAAATTACATATCATCCTTGACCCATTCGTGAGAAGTTATCTCCCTCGATGCTGGTTGTCTACCGCAATATTTGCATCTTTAGCTATGGATTAGAACTCAAAAGTATACTCCCTTGAATGATAGGAATCTTCTTTGTCCATATTAATAACCTTACACAAATTTTCTATAATCCATTATGTCTTAATTCCATAATTTTTTCAATTTATCTAAGCATCCCGTCAATCTATTTTATGCTTTGTGTACCAATGATTTCGATCTTCAACAACATTAATTTCTGATGGGACCCCAAAAGGTCCTAGTTCCTTGCAATATTTGGTGCTCCTACTAAACTGGTCCAATGTTATCGAATACATTGCCTGAAATTTGTATATATCATATGTTCTTAAAACAATTTTCCCCATTTCTAGCTTGTAGTACAGATACATTATTTTGAACATGGGAAATAGTCATGTTATGTTGCCATGAAATCCTCTTCATTTTTTGAATTTTGGGATGCATGATTATAAATCTTAAATCCCACTAATTTCAATCAATTCTTTTACCTTAGTTTTATCCCACTAGTTCAACTGAATATTTTTGGAATGAATGACAGCTACCCCAAGATCCCTATTCTCTTATCATAGATTCCCTCAATATGATTGATCATAATGGCATAATAACAATATCACACCCTGGGTGTTCGATTGATATCCAACACTATCATAAAATTTGAAAATTTATACCGTCATAATTTGTTTCTCACATAGGGAACCACCCACATGGTCTCTGGGACTGTTCAATAGTTTCCTCACAAGTATGATTATGGTGTGAAAATTAAGGAAGGTAAAATATTATTCCCATTAATAAAAACAATTATGAAAAATTATCTAACAAACAATGGATGCACCAGAAGAAATCTATATACTGGGACATCTTATGAGTGTTGAAAAAAAAATCCATGTATATCTACCACTGAAATTCAATGATTTAGTCCAACTATAAATTCAGGGAAATTATAGAACAACCTAGAGTCTAAGGCCCATTGTTCTGTGAATATAGAACTCTATATCAAGTAATGATTATATGTCCATATTTACATTGGTTTTACCAACCCCGCAATTATAATGGTCTAAATTGTGATGTATATACCTCATACTTTAGATTTACTCCATAGATGTTCTGGGGTGGTTATAGAGAGAGGCATCCAAGATGGGTGAGAGGTTGTTCTAGATGTGGTTGTTAGTATCCTCTAGATACTGGTTCTTCCTTGGTAAGCGAATGAACTAGTTGGCAGGATCATTCCAACATTCTAATGGAATGAAGATATTATCTATCTAGAAAAATCAATAAAACATAAGAATCTATATTAGGGGTACTATTTTTAAACATCCAACAACATATGGGGTAGATAATCATGGTCATAGGGGTTTCAAGTGTACTCCCCAATAATAATATTTTTCTCAATTTCATTCATTTTGGAAGAATCTTAATGTTTTTTCTGAGTATCCTCTTAATAGGCAACCAAATTTAATCCTTGATGTTATTTTGTGCCAATACCATGATGTACATTCTTGGAGAAAGCATCCATATTGACTTGTTACCAAAATACGTGTTCATGGTGAGCACTCCAAGATGTAGTGAGCTTCAGTAAAACTGATCACATGATTGGATTCACAGAAAGGCTTGGGACTGTTTGAATAACCCCAACACAACTTATTGACACTCATATTCATAGGAATATTTTCATCCACATAAATCATGATCCAAAATATAAAGGATTATTAATAGATAAATGATATTTTATCATTTTTTTGGTGATTGAACCCTATATTCTAACCTTATTTCTCTTGATGGCACCCATTCTAAGGGGGAATCTGTTGGTTCTAATATATGTGATGTGGTACTAGTAAAGTATGCCAGAAATATAAGTAAGTGAATAAATGCTAAAATACCAAATAAACTAACAAGGGTCAACTGCATGAATCAATTTCATGGAGATCCCTTCCACACCATGAATATATGAGGCTATGACAGATCTCCCCATGACTATGAAAGATATTCTCACACACAATGAATGTTTATGGACAACTTCACGAGCCCTATAGAGCCACTTATATTAATGGATCCCACATTTTCTTCCTACTGAAACTTATTGAATTATAAACCACCTTTAATAAAAAAACATTGCTCATTCCACCATATTGATTTTTCAACCCTGACCATTCAACTTCTGATATCCCAATTCAAGAAGCTATTGAGCACTAAAAACCAACATAAAAATGAATAATTTAAGGCAATAGATCACATTGAAACCATCATTACAATATTCCTAAATAACTCCACCTAATGTGGGGATTCCATTCATGAAGGTCTACACCAAACATATATAGAATGTCCTTTTGGGTACCTATGGATTCTCGTATAAATAAGGTATCGTGAATATGACCTGCACTAAATAATGGATTCATGATAATGTAGGGTATTCTTGTTTCACCAATGAAATTACTTTGAGAAATACCTAACCATTATGAAGAACATCTCAGTGAGGCCCCATGCTCTGCAATATCCTTCTCATGGTCACTCTAAATTTGGACACTTCAACTGAAACCTCTCCATTAAGGTTGAGTTCCCATGTTCTCTATACACATACATATTTTATTTAGTAGAACTTCAAGTCCTTGTATAACCAATGATAACCATTTTTATGGCCCTCTGTACTTCAAATATGTCCTAAGATTCCTATTTAATTATTTTATTTCACAAAAGTTAATATAATTATTCTTTCTTTTCAGCGTATGAATGATATTATGGACCTTGTGTGTGATAATTCCTCAACTCCATTAACAAATAAAATTATTTAATCCATACCACAAAAAATTGAGAATGATATGATGTTATATATGTACCGGGGGTGATAAAATAGCCCCACACATCCATGATACATGACATTAAATGGTCGGGCACTAATATCCTCAAAACTTAAATCTAATATGCAATCAAACTTTGTGAAGAAGATGTAGGATGTCTTAAAGTATGAGTGGCCTTAAATGAGATATTAATTACATGTAATCATTTCCTCTACATAGGATTAGAGAAATCATGGGAACATGAAACCAATACAGTCCTGGTTCTCTCAATCACCCAACTGCTCCTTTGGGCTTTGTCGTCATTCACGCCTAGGGCAGATTCCTCAAGGATTCCCCTCACACATTTAATAGGATTATCTGTTTTTGAATAATATTGAATCTAATATTCCTCGAATGGATTGAGACCCTCCACATATAGAATGACTTCCACCTTGGGATGTTTCCATGTGAATATCCCACAACATCTCTCATTAGTGCATGTTTCACAACATCACTGTCTAGGCATGTTATTCCCCTTGTTTATCAGACCTAGCCCAACTCTAGTAGGAATATAAATTAGAAATGTCTTTGAAATTCAACCTCCATTATGTATGATCTCAAGGTTAATCCCTTTAATGTCTTATTAGAATCTCTTACGGTGTAACCACTATCATAACAACCTCCATATGAACCACTTCTATGATTAAGCCCAAACCATATTCTCCAATTCTACAAGCCTCCCCTTCTTGTGTAATCCATAATTCACCTATGAAAACTACATTGTACATGATCCTTCCCCCATGGTCGGGTACGTAGGTACAATCATTGAGGTCAAAACCCAACACCCAAAAAAACAACATTCGTTTCATATATTCCTCCCAAAACAACATCCATACCCTATATTGTTTCCGACCCACCACATCCTATTAAAATCATGCCATCCATCAAGGACATTCCTAAATGTAATCCCTATATATTTAATCACACCCCCTAGTAGTACCTTGTATTCCCTTATGTGTATGACTCAGTCCACCTATCAAGCTACATTTGATTTGACCATTGATTCATAAACAGTGTTTATAGGATTCCTCTATGAGGTTATATTATAACAAAAATAGTAAAAATGGGTACCCTCTCCTGGCGGTGAACATCCACGATCCACATATAGTGGTTTCTAGATCATCTTTTAGAATGTGAAACCTTCCCTTTATGTGAAACACCTCCACAGGGACATCCCCATAGGCTTTATGACCCACAAATTTTGTAAACCATCATGGTTATCCCTCCTACGGATGTACCTATACGAACATCCTACATGGAGAGTTCTGATCATTTTCAATTCATCTCCAAATTATGTTAATCTAATGACCTCTCAAACCGCTACCTCATGTATTTCATGGTTTCCTAAGGATAACCTCATAATATATTCATTTTAAATACCACACCTAAGATGAAACCATCATATCCCCTACTACTAGGAAGAATACATGTTACAAATTTTCATGCATCAAGAAATTATGACGATTTCTAACATGACTACTACCCTAACAAATGGTTTCATCCCAGTAAAGACCCTGTGAAATGATCAAACAAATGTTGTGTCATTAACAAGAACCC
This sequence comes from Viscum album, assembly GCA_963277665.1. Taxonomy (NCBI): domain Eukaryota; kingdom Viridiplantae; phylum Streptophyta; class Magnoliopsida; order Santalales; family Viscaceae; genus Viscum; species Viscum album. Next base: position 710,042,505 of record OY728156.1, read on the forward strand.
ATAATGAGAAGACACTCTGAGTATGTTTCACGAACACATCATTATTTAAGAGGGATAATTCAATTATGCAGAAAGGTCAAAGGAGAAATCAATTGAAGGAGGAATTTACATCATATCACCCCATTTGTATCAAATAGTAGACATCATCATGAAGTGACGAAAGTCACCTACCATTGGAAAGCGTGAATTGAGGTTAATAACACGCCCCAGTAGATGATAACACTTATGGTGATGCACCCCATAGATATCATATGACACAATTTATCATTCATAATTGTCATAATTAATTAAAATTTATTAAAAATATTCATTTTAGACTAGTTTTATGAAAAATACCATTTTATACCCAAAAATAATACAATACTTACAACCAATAAAAAAAATTGTAAAAATATCCAAATAGTAATTATTTTGTTGAAATAAAATTTAAAATATAATAATAATTCTAATATGATTAAATTTTGTAAATGATTGACATTTTTTAAAAAATTTTGGTGTTTTTCACTACTAAAAAATCATCATTTTTTATTCAATCCAAAAAATATTGCATATTTTATTTAAATTCTATTTTTCAAAAATCTATTTAATTTTTATAATAAAAATAAAAAAATGTATTAAATAGTCACACAAATAAAAAATTATAACTATGGGTTTTAGTTAAAACTATTTCATTTTTGATTTAGAAATTATGAAATATATTTATAATGAATATATATGACTGGATCATATAAATAAATATGATAATGACTTATTAATTCATTATATTTAAATTATAATATAATTAGAAATATAAATTTTGGTTATATGAATCATTGAGTCACTAATGTTAATGGTAGATTAATGTTAAATTAATCATGAAAGAGATTATGAAAATGTCCATTTTATTTTGTGTTTAGAACTCTGTAAGAGTAATTCTAAAAAATTTTATTTTTAATTATTTATCAAATGATAGATGTGTGATAACATATGTCCTTTTTTGGGCTTTCTGTTTATTTTCATATATAATCTTTAGAAGGTTTTTCTGATTTGTGAATAATCTTACCTTGTAATAATAATTATTATTTCACTTAATGACTATAAACAAGATGTACAACTTGTTATCTTTTGGAGGAAACATATTACCTAGATTAAGATGATAATTTTTCATCCAAAAACAAAATTCATGTTTATCATGCTTTTTTATGGATGATATTCTGGTGAAAAGTGAATATACTATGAAATTATACTTATAAGGATGTTTATTTCCTTATTTTTTAGTCATGATAGTAATGTAATTTTTCAAATTATTGAATAGGATAAAGAAACAAATTTTTTTCCTAAAAACATCATATTCAATGAAAAGATTGTATTTTCAAAACATGTTGGTTAATGGATATTTTTTCATCGATATTCCCATCATTATTAACATTCCAGTGAGAAGAGATCTTTATCACAATCCATAATTATTTATGACTTTAAATTTTTATCGTTTTCTATATTTTCACTTCCCATAAATGTTATCCAATTAAAAAGATAGTTATATATTATTCAGTGTGATCATCATACATTATTTTCCAACATTTAATGGGGATGTTTTCATAACCCTTAATATGATGTAGGATTTCAGAAATGGTAATTTAAAATGTCAAACCCTTCATTGCTGAGTTAATGTTCATATTGAAATGACATGATTTATTTATGTAGTGGGGGGGGGGGATAATATAATACAACAATATTTTAAAAAATAACATTATTCCCAATATTATATAGTACATAGAACAAAAAAGTTAAAAGTCAACAAAATTTTATTACAGAAATATGATTGTTATATCATAGTTATATAATTGGATGGTATGAATCGAATTAAACAAATGATTAAATATATATATTATTATTAAAAAAATATACATATTTATTAAATATTAATAAATATGATTTAAATTTTTTGATATTTCATTTGATTCATTAGAAATAAAATTTCATCACAATTGATATGTATTGAGAAAATGTTAAAAGTAATTTATTAAAAATTTAGAAATATTATTCGATAAGAATGATATAATTTTTCAAATAATCATATTAACAAAAATTATGGATACATATTGATATATTTATAAATTTATAATATTTTAATTGGTACTGAAAAATACTAATTTTAAATAATAACATAATTATATTTTTGAATATTTTAAAAATAAAATAGTTTGTTTTTTATTTTTTAAAAAATTTATTTGTTTTAATTTAATAAATATAATATAATTTTATTATTTGGGATGAACTATTGACATGAATATAATTTTCATAGAATTTACACAGATAATGTTTTTTATAAAAACCATTTTTCATTATGTAACACCTGTACAAAGTTATATTAAATATTAAATATTATCTTAATTAATTTTAGGAAAATATATTACACATTTGTAATTTGGATATTTTAAAATATTCATATTTAATTTTTACTCACTGTGAATAATAATCTTTATGAATTTTGATACCCCAAAAAAGATACAATTAGTGGATTAGAGGTAAATATAATGTGATAAAGGGTAAACCATAACCCCAGAACATTGATTAATTTTATTAAATGATCATATTTCATCCATATCTATATAAACATATAATATATTACATTTTATCACCACATGAACATGTATATGAACTTTATAATATGTTTTGTAATGAAAAATAATAAATTCCATTTTATTTATTATATTATCATTATTCATTTTAGAAAGGGATCAAAGATTGTATGTTCGATCCAAAATGGTTTTTTACATATAAATTATATTTTTTTGATAATTTTAAAAAAAATCAGTGATAAAAAATTATATGAAATTCTAACGCAACGTTAAGACCATATTTATGCAATTAATTTAAAAAAATAAATAAATTATTCTAAATGTATTAAATGTATTAAAATTTGACTGAGTTATTGTGTACAGTGAATTATTTATATAACTATAGCATATTTGGGTTGATTGAAAGATATATAATTTAAATATATTTTTTAACGATGTTATTAAAGTCAAAATAAATGAATAGTTACAAAATAGAGATTATTGATATTTTATATCATAAAATGTTTCATTAAATGATATATATTACCTTAATATCTCATAATCCGTCAATATTTTCTGATATGATTAAAAATAGAATCCAAGGATCATTTATAGGACAATATAATTTTTTTGTAGTTACTATTTTGACTCAAATAATTATTAAAACACTTATTATGCGGTAATTGAAAAAAATAGTTAACACTCATTATAAAATGATAATGATGAATAAATGACCTATAAATACCCAATTATTAGTTTATTATACTATGAAAATCCATAATTATCATTGATTAAAATTAAATAAATTTGGTACCATTTGAACAGTAAAACATTGTTATATTAATTTTATACATTCGAAAATTCCAAGAGTGTCGCTCCCCACACATATAAAAGAGAAAATTCTATTATCATTTATTGTAACTTAAAAAAATTTTGAGATCGTGAAATACCAATCCCAACCCCTACCTTACATCTCTTATCACATCATAGTGAAATATGATTGAACAAAAAACCCAAACATCATAGGGTTTGAGGTAAAACATAAGAAGTTTTCCATTGAACTAGTGTAGTTCTAAATAAATCACTTTTATCATATTTATTCTTATTACCCATAAAAATATTCCTCAATTATGATTAAATAATAATAACATTACATTACATATATTGAGATTTTTTATATTAATATCATAACATGTATTTGTTACAAAACAACCCAGTGAATCCCCTGCTACGGCTCCCCAAGCCTGCCTCCAATAAGGCATTTCATGGAAACTTACCCTGAGATGGCATATCAATGACATGGTAGGACATATCCTATGTATCATTATGCATGCACACAACTATAATAACATATATTTTATGATATATAATTAAAACTAAACAACAATTTTTTCAAACATTTAAATCCCACAACCAAAGAATGACATGATGTAACGGAAGGTAAACAAATCCAAATAAAATCCCACCAAAATGAGTATGAATACATAAGTCAAATCTGAATATAATTAATAGGGTGAATATCAAAATCCTCTAGAACCCTCCTTCGTCTATATGATCTCATAATTCACTATTTAGTCCTAGTGGATTTTTGATTCTATCAAATATTCAATTACCTACAGAAGAACAGAACATTGGATAAATCCCATGAAGGGGTGAGTATAATAATACCCAGTATGATGCCCCAAAAAACTGAAAAGAAGAAAAAATATCCTATACATAGCTATATGTCTAAAATACATTTAATTGTAGTATCCATATATACTATTAAATTCAAAAAATGTTATAATGAAAGTCACAACCATAGTATTCTCTCATACAATTCAAACTCAAAGATTCTATAGAGCAATGATCCTGGAGAACACAATACTATGTTTGATTGAATTGATGACATCCATCCACATGGTCGTTCTCATCGGGTCTCATAATTTTATGTTCACAGCAATGTTATAAATATAAATGATTCATGTTTTTTTATCACTACCGGGGACATGTGGTGATACCAAAGAATCAATCTTTACATACCCACTATGTATAGGATCAGAGACCATGTAGGATTTGTGGTGAAGATACCAAGAACTACTCCTAGGGAACAAAGATGAGAAAAGCATCTCACTTTGGTCCTCATTATGGAATTCTGATGTCTCAGTCTAAGATGTCTAGCTAAACAAATCAATATTCATAGTGTAGAATACAATTGAATAATAGCCTTCAAGTAAATGATAAGGGAAACATAAAAGGTTAAATCATCTCCCAGATAATTATGACAAGGAATCCAAGATAGGTATATAATTTTACACGGTGTATAGTAGGGGTTAAATTATATATACCTAATCCATGAGTCATTCACATTTAAATAGGTCATGTCATCAATTAGTGTCTGTGTATAAATACACACTGTGATATATGCCAGTGTACACATCCCCTGTTCCCATACTTGGCTCATCCCGTCTATTATAGTAAGTTTGTGTGTTTTTAGGTGAATACACATAATTCTCTAAATTGTGTGCTGTAACATGTTTTTATGTACATTCTGTGTTATGTGATGAGTCACATTAGAGAGAGCCCACAACATGTGTTTTTCGTCAAATGCTATGTGATACAAAAATTTCAATCGAAACTGTAGCCACCACAATTGGTGCCCCTCATGCCATATAATCCATGATTAGATGCCTTATGGTTCACGGTATATAGAATAATAGTTTACTACATCTATCACATTATCTGATGACCCATCCTCCAATCTACCATTGTAAATCAATGAAACACCTCTTCTAAGCCATTCCATCGACAAAATCATGTTTCTCCAGAAAAATCTTATCATAAAAATGACTTGTGTGTCTTTTATCATTTTTCACAAAATGTAACATAAAAAAAATAATTGGATATAAAAAATTCTCTCAATCATCATTGATTTCAAAACTACACAAAAAAATGTCATTGAAATCTCAGTTCTATGGTATCAGAACATTGCACCATGAGACGGGTAATCAATAAACGATTGATAAGGATATGTTGAACCAATGTCAATATGATTAAAACCCATGGTGAATGTGAAATTGGGGAAGAATATCAAAAGAATAGATGTTAGTAATTATCCCTGATCAATTATCATGTCGATATATAACCATTTATTTGAGAATAACATTGAATAAATCATTTTATCAAAGTTATAATCCAATACTTACATCAAAATAAACATATCTCATAAATAATCATGATCCACTAATCTATCCATTAGATTAAGAAACATTAATCATAGAAATAATGAATGGGAAGGTTATGAAATCAAGAAACCACCCTTCCTCAATTTCGATAGATAAATGATGAGGAAAAAAGATTCCTTGTTATCATTCATTTCATCCCTTTACTTTTGTGTCTATTGATCATAGAACTATGATCCCAGTATTTTTTCGTGATAGGAAACCTCCAAATATCTCTCCAACATCTCTCTAGTGGATCCATAGTTATGTAGTTAACCATATTATTTTTCCCATAATATTATATTTAACATATAATTAATCAATTAATCATGATAAAAATAAAATCATTTATTTGATAATTTTATTCATTTTTGTGCCCATGTTTACTGTTCTTCAAACAACATTCTCAATCCAATGACATATGACACATATGGTAGTACCCTTATTCTAAACACAATGGTGACCATAGATTTTGAATTCAATTAACCTTTTAGAATATTTTACATTTTTTATTGAAATTTTTTAATCCAAACTAATTTATATATTTTCTATATTTTAAATATTTAATTTCGGAGCATTGGTTCTCCGAATCACATGTTGTATCATCACGTGTTCTAAAAATAATCCAAAAAATATCGAAAAATAATACATTGAAAATAGAGGGAATTAAATTTTCTCCACCGTGTGGCAATAAGTACATGGAAAGGCAAAACAAGGGATACCTAAAGAGATGCATGTATTGAGAAAGAATATGACCCCCTTAGTCCGATGTGCTATCCTAATGATTCCCACGATTCCAGCAAACACACACTAATGGAAATTATCTCCCAAGATGAAAAATATATTTCCAATCTTTGGTTTCTAAAAGGTAATTAGAAATTGTCTCCCCATACTTGATGTCTATCTCACCCCATTCAAAAATGTGGAATGGGTCTTGCATGTACATCTTCATATGCGACACATGGAAGACATCATGCACCCAGTCTGACTAAAGAGCTAGAGATAAGTTCCATAGAAAAACTCAAACTCTACAATGTATCTGAAAAGGTTCGATGTGTCTTATAGATAGATTGAGGCCCTGACATAATATCTATAAAAAACATCTTAGTGGTACACCTAGGTAAACATTGTCTCATTTCTAGAACTAACACAACATCCACCATCTATCATCAAAATAATTATGATTAATAGATTATATGTACCCTCTTGATTGTTTTGTACCCTCTCTGGGCAAGTGAGTGAAAACACTCCAAGGTATGCCCATAAAAGTGGTGACCTATAGGGTTTCTTGTAAAATTCCATGAATGGTTCCTTATCGATGGTTGAATGGTATCTTTTATAGTACTCAAACTCTACTAGTGGTAGATGATCCTCTAATTTATGTCCAATGTCCTACATGAAATCTCAAAACAAGTCATTCAGATCTTGAATTGTCCACTTAGTCTATAAATATTTTTTGGGGTTAAAATATTTACTCAAGTGTAAAAAAATAGATAATGAGAGATGAAATATTTTCCATAATTAGGGTGGGAAATGTACATCTGAGTCAAATACAATTGTCAATGTAATCCCATGTATTTAGTCTATCTTCTTCCCGTAGAGTCATATGATGATCTCCATGGAAATCTATAATAGGATAGCTATGAAGTGGGTCAACATTTTCTTTTGGTCTATGATCATACATATGGAATCATTTCCTCACGATGTTTGTTGAAATAAAATGACAATGTCCCTAGATATACCATCCAACTTCTACACTTGATCATTATGTGGATTAGAAAAACCCATTGGGTCTTGGTGACTAGACTCCTCATGATGAAATGTAAGGACTTGAGAGAAGAACAGTGCAACTACAATCATCATCCCAAAAAACCAAAACTGACATTAGAGGTCCTGGAACACGTTTGATGCACCTTGATGTATTGTGAAAGGATAAATATGAAAATCATCAGAGCCTCCACCCACAACGTCATTGGTACCATCATGCATCATATGAAATAAATGGAATTTTCCCCAAATATAGAAATCCAATATGATTATTCTATATGGATATATTATTACATATGTACTCTCCTGTAGTATCCCATAGTTGTGCCTCCATGGTCACCACATGTCACGAACCGTCCCCCAGGGCCCGTGTCGTGACTACCCCAAGCCCACCTTCTATATGCCAAGGGCATGCGGCTAGCACATGAAAGAGTATTACGTATAACTATGAATTTATTTCCTTTATATCATATAAACACACTGAACCATGAAAACATCATGATATGAAAACAAGAAAAGTATATAAAAAAAGTGCGCTGAATGTAATAGGGGCCGTAAATTCAATTTCAACTGTAAAGATACAAGTATAAGTGAAATACAACTAAAAGAAAAAGGAAAATAGCTATTCGGTCATCCTCCACGGTCCCAACATGAAGTGTATGTATAGATCGCCTCCTCATCACACTAAGTCTATTCTTATCCTCTAAATACCGTCACGTCATATGGTCCATCACCGAGCACCGTCCAGTCCTGGTATCCTTTGCCTTGATCAACGTTGTCTATCATCTGCACCAAACAAAACAAGGTGCAGGCTTTTCCCATGCCAGGGTGAGTATAGCAATACCATGTAGGGATCAGAAGACCCTCATGGTCTCAAAAAATCCAGAAAGGATAAATCTCAAATAATTAAGTCCACTATCAACCCTATTTAGATATATTCCCATACATATACCTATTTTATCATGTATACCCATCTCAATCATGAATAAACATTGGTTCCAACACAAATGCCAAAAGCTCTACTATTCCACAGAGGAAGTAAAACCACCAAGGGAAGTACCACAGAGGTATGCCAAACAGAATATCCACCAATGTATTTTCACGTAGGAATGTACCACACAGGTACAAACTCAGATCACAACAGGTATAACTTATGTACAGTTGTAGAGATGATTAGACGTAACATCTGAATCATCTTACTCTGTTAAAAGGTCGACCCACACATGATATCCAGGTGATGGACCACAAAAGATTGCAACATGTTGACGCACACATGATTGCTAGGTGGTGACCCCCATAGGATCTCAAGGTGCTAACCCGGACATGATCGTTAGGTGCTGGACCACATAGGATCGCAAAGTGTGGACCCATACAAGATCTCTAGGTGCTGACCCAAATGGGATCCCTCTAATTGTTAACCCACATAGGATAACTATAAGTGCTGACAGAAACAGGATCTCTCAGTACTGACCCACATTAGATCACTCTAGGTGATTACCGACACAAGATCGCTCTAGGTGCTAACCCACACAGGATCGGTCGGTGCTAACCCACATAGGATTGCTTTAGGTACTGATTCACACAAGATCACTCAACATTTTCCTCGTCAGAGCAAGCTACTGGGTTCTCATACTATGCTCTCTCATCTCTTGAAAGATCCAATCCACATGATACTAATCTATACTATAACTACCTTTAATCCCCATAAAAAATAATCTCAAAGGACCTCTACGTCATAAGGATTTCAAAGAAATAGACGGCGCGTCATTCGGACGCCCGGTCTGTGAGTTATTAGCCTTTTTCCCCGAGGGCCCAGTTGGATTTGTGCTCAATACAACCCGACCATTCCCATACATTATCCATAAATCCATTGGGGTATACAAAATAGAATGTCTCGCTCCATGGTTTCGGACGCCACTGACAGTTTGTCAAACGGACATCTGGATCCAATGTAATGGCCCAAGTAAAGTATAAGGTTATATTTGGTCCGGGTCCGGTTTGACTCGGTCAGACCAACCCAGCCCCACATGGCCCCCTAGGCGGCCCAACCGGCTGCAACAGTCGCGAGGTTGTGAGGGTGTTGTAGGGGTGCAGGGCCACTTGGGCATAGTGGTTCCATGGGGGCATGGGGAGACTCAGTCGTGGGGGTGTCGCGTGGGTGCGGGGTGGCTCGACCGTGGGGGTGTCATGCGTGCGTGGGGAGGCTCAGCCGCAGGGGGTGCCGCGAGTGCGTGAGGTCATGGGGCGGCTCAGTTGGAGCGTGTCAGCTGGGAGGGAGGAGGTCGTGGGATGGCTCGACTGGGGTGGCTTGGTTGGGAAGGAGGAGCCCACGAGAGTCCCGGGACGGCACGACAAGGTCGTGGGGCGGAACGATGAGGCCATGGGGTGGTGCGGCGAGGCTGTGTGGCAGCTCAGATGGGATGGCATGGTGAGGTCATGGAGCGAAGATGGCCATGGATGGAGGAGCGCCACAGGGGGGCGGAGGCCATTGGGTGGTGGGGTGCCATGCCTTCATCTGTGGTTCTCGAGTTCAACCGGTGCCAATTGCGGACACCGGTCACTATGACCAATGTCTCCTTCATTCTTCATGAAGAATACACAATTTAAAAAGAATGATAGATGGGTCGGGAAATGTTTGTTTGGCCCACACCCTCTTTATTATAGTAGTAGCATGCAGCTGAACAAGAACAAATATATCAAGAATGAGTAATGGAAAATAATTCAAACACCCTCCCTACCTCATTCATTTGATTCCTTGATGAATGTCTGTGGGGAAGGAGAGGATTCCATTGGTAATAGACAGACGTTCTTAACGTCGGCGTTTCCTCGATCATAGGTTTGTTGATGCTGAAGACATTCCTTGTCAAATAATGTCTCATAGAAGAAGTCTGATTTTATGTCAGCATTCTTCATTGGCATTCATCATTGGAGAGCTTTCTCCCGAGGCTCCTTCCTCCAAATTCCACCAAAAATGCCATGTAGCCAACATAATAGATTATGATGCCTATTTAGTTCATTGCCATAAATTCATAATATCATAATTAATTAACTGAGATTTCATAATAAATGTTGGAGGAGTTGATGAGGCTCCCCCACATTTAATAGGATTTTTGAGGGTTTCTCCCATAAAATGAGAGTTCTATGGGGGGGATTCTACATGGGTGGTCCCCACAACCATAAACTCTCTAGGGATGTTTAGTTCAGGTGGTCCCCACCTGTGAAACATCCAAATGGGAGTTTCAAAAAAAATAAAAATAAAATCTTACACTAATTTATTTTATTTTTATTCTTTCACAAATAAGTGAAAAACTATCTACCACCCTTGACCGACTATAGTCGAGGTGATGCTCTCCATAAGGAAATATCATCGCTGCAAGTTCAACAATGTCCTTGGATTCCAATTCCGAGCACTGGTTCAAATGTTAGAAAAACCTTCTCACATGTTTATTAAACATACCTAAAAAATTGTTATGAAATTCATTTCGGGCACTACGGACCTTGGAATCCCACACCATCAATTTTCGTGGACTCGTAAAATTCCAAATTAAATAAAAAAATTACATGGAAATTTCAGGTCATTAAATTCTCCCCACTTGATTGATTTACATCCTAGTAATCCACAACTCAAATTAAGGGTGAATGTGGGGGTACTGAGCATGCATCTGAGCCTCCCACTACAATGTGATTTTCGAGAGGTTCTTGTGCTTCCAGTGAATGCACAATAGAGGTATTGACCATCTATGAAGGACCTACTCCTTTAGATACCCAATATCTATTGGAATCTCTTTAAATGTCTCCCTATCATCGATTTCCAGCTCACCATGGTCGATTATATGAGAAGGGTTGTGTACATATCTCCTCGGCTGGGTTACGTGGAACACATCATGAACCCGGTGCATCAGGGATAGAAGTGCTAAGCAGTAAGCCTCCTCACCAACTCTATTGAGGAACTGAAAAGTTCCGAAGAACCTCAGATATAACATACCAAATCTGCCAAATCCCCGGAATCCTCGTCGAGGTTAGACCCATAGAATGGAGTGGTCACCATCCTCGTACTCTAGAGGTATTCATCTCCTATCGGTATAATACTTTTGCATACTATGTGAATTATTCATCAGATCCTGGGTGATCAACACTTTTCTGTGGTAGCACTTATCATCTCTGGTCCCACTAGTGCTGACTCTCCTGGGTCAGTCAAGCACAAAGTTGATCTGGAAGGTCCCCTGTAAAAACCCTCAAAAGGAGCCATCCCAATGATGGAGTGATAGATATTGTTGTATGAAAACTCCACCAAAGGAAATTGATCCTCACATTAGCAAACGTAGTAGATGACATAAGTAAGAAACATGTCCTTGAGGGTCTAAATGGTCCACTCAGTCTGGCCATCCGAATGAGGATGGAAGGCGGTGCTCAAACAGAGTTGTGTCCCGAAGGCCTCTTTCAACCCCTTCAATAGCCAGGATGAAAAACATGCATCAAGATCAGAGAAAATCATCATGGTTAATACCTGTATCCACACAATCTTCTACACATAGTGGAGTCCCAAGATCTCTACTGAACCCTACTATCTAATAAGTAGGATGTGGGCCGACTTTTTTTTAGGTCGACGATCAGACAAATTGAGTCATGTCCCCTGGACGAACGTGGAAGTCATGTCACGAAGTCCATGGACATCAGATCAAACACTCACTCTAGGACCTCCAAAGGCTGAACCATACCTGATGGTACCCGAGGATCCACCTATACTTGTTGTCAAGTGAGGCACTGAGAGACAAACTCTGCAAATGCATTCTTCATTCCCATCCACCAGTGATATCATCAGAGATCCCGGTACATTTTCTCCACTCTTGGATGTACCTCTAGTGGGGATTTGTGGAACTCCCAGAACACAACCTCCTAAAGTGACACCAGTAGAATTTTACGTCCTATAAATTGGATGACATTCTCCCCACCATCAGAAAATCCATCAGGTGCATGCCCTGTGGATATCTAAGCACTTCGTGTCTCGCAGTCAGTTTCCCCATGATACGCCTCCCCTAATCGCTGAAGAAGTGGGGGAGTGACGGTAAGAGATTTAAGGAAAACATCACTGTCACATTCGATGAAGTATATCTGTAAAGTGGCCAACTGATCCATCACCTCACCTAGAAACTGTATACCATATCTATGGTTGAGTGAATCTGCTACAATTTTCTCATTCCCCGGTGTATATACTATCTCGAAGTCATATCCCCAGAAGAACTCAAACCAACATCACTTTCCTAGGTTTATGTCCTTCTAATAAATAATATTCCTGAGACTCTTGTGATCAGAGTACACTATAAAGTGTTTACCCATCATGTAATGTCACTATATCATCAAGGCGAAGACCACTACTGCAAACTCCAGGTCATAGGTGCCATAGTTCTACTCATGTTTATTTAGAAATCAAGATTAATTAGTGATCACTAATCAGTCCTACATCAAGACACATCTGATTCTCATCCTTGATGCATCACAATAGACTATGTACACTACACCCTCCTCTGGAGGCATCAAGATGGGGGCACTAGTCATCCTACCTTAGCTGCAGAAAACTATGATGGAATCTCTCTGACCACACATAGGGTTTCCCATTCTTGGTCATGGATATTAGTGGTTTTTCCACTCAAAAGTACTGCAGAACAATATACTGGTAGTAACCAGCCAATCCCAAGAAACATCGTACATCCATCACACTCCTGGGTGGCTCCCAAGAAAGTAGCACCTCAATCTTCGCTGGATAATCTACAACTCCAGCCTCTGATATGACATGTCCCTAAAAATGAACCTCTTGGATCCATAACTGGCACCTTGAGAGATATCTATAAATATGGTGCACTCAGAGAGTGTCCAGAACTTTCTGGAAATGATAGGCATGCTCCTCCTCAGTATTATAGTAGACCAGAAATTCATTTATGGAGAATACTAGAATGCGATCAAGGTATGGATAGAATATCCTATTCATGATTCCCATGAATACTGTTGGAAGGTTGGTTACACCGAATGGAATATTTAATAACTCTTAATGATCGTACTGGAATATGAAAGTCATCTACTGCACAACCTTGTCTCATACTCTGAGCTGGTGATAGCCTGATCTGAGTTCTACCATGGAGAACCATTGTGCTCCCATCATCTGATCAAAGAGTTCATCATCCTCGAGAGAGGGTACTTGTTTTTCACAGTCACCTGGTTCAGGAACCGATTGTCAACAAATTGTCCGATGCTCTGATCCACCTTCTTGGTGAAAAATATTGGGGCTGCCCAAGGAGATACACTGAGCTGAATGAATCCCTTCCTCTGCAAGTCCTCTAGATGTTCCTGTAACTCATGAACTTCCGCGGTTTCCATATGATATGAAGGAGTAGATATCAGGGTTGTCCCGGGGTACATGTCATTGTAAAATTCCACCTCTCTATGAGGAGGTAGAACTAGAACATCATCAAGAAGACATCTGAATACTGGTCCACCACTATAGGATAACTCGGATTATTCACATCAACTACTCCGAGTGTAAGGCTAGCTAACTAATGAGTGATCAGTTTCACTCTCCTCTGGGTAAGTCCGTCCTATGCTTCAAAGGCTCCCTTCTCTCCAGTGAAGGTAACCATGGTTCCATCAGTGCGGAGACACCAAACATTGCACCTAATAAATTTAATATGAGCATTGAAAGTAGATAAGCTATCCATACCCACGATAACGTCATAAGGCCTCGACGCCACTACTATGAGATCCCATCAGAAGCTCTCACCTCTTAGAGTAAGCTCACACTGCCAGAACCAGTGCATAATCATCGAATCTTCTTTCGTTGGAGTCTCTCATCATAAGGATTGAGCTAACGGCTTCGTTATAATCTTTGAGCTTTGAATGAGGGCAGTGGAAATAAAATAATGGCTTGCACATGTGTCTATTAGTAATTTAGCTAAGGTGGAGTAGACACAGATCGTACCTAAAATTTCTTAAGGATAATAGTGATCATAGGACTCAGCTTCCTAGAGCTAAGCTCGACCATATCCTCCAACTACCTATGGTCGGGGTGGACCACCTGGTGGTGGTGGCACTAATATCTTGAATATTCACCCACCTTCAGTTGCATGACCAGATCCTCTTCCACGTCTGCCTGCACCCTGCAGACCTCCCCGGTCAAATCTTTGTCTTTGCCTGGGAAATCCTTCGACCGTCTGCAGATCATCCATACGGCGGGACAAATAGTCAAGAGCCATGTGACCCTACCCTTCACATGTTTAACATTTCCCTCTACTATCATGACCGGTTCTTCCTTAGGTACCCCACACAATGGACTCTGAATCATTCCGTCTTCCACCTGCAGATATGGACCTCTTGAACCTCTATGTCATCTGTTTGCTACCAGCTTCCTAGGACTCTTCTACATGATGACATGTAGTGGTTCTCTCTACTAGTGACTTCTAAACATTGAAACAATCATTTAAAAGGGATCGCTCTGACACCCCCTATGCCAGGATGCTAAGTGAGATCATCGAAGAACTGATATCCCGCCTGAGTCCCTGATTGATGGTTCGGGCCCTAAAAAATGCATCTGGCACCATATCTGTGGAGTAGAATTTGAGTTTAGTGAGCCTCTCTGAGTACTATGAAATATTCATTCAACCATCTGACAGATGAAGTATCTCCTATGTGAGCCCTACACGAAGAGTCGCTGGGACAAACTCTACTCGACAGAGGCTCTAGAATTCTACCCAGAGAAGCGTCACCTCATTGTGAACTTGGAGAATATAGCACCACCATTTTCTTGCTGATACATGTAGAAGGAAGGAGGAAAGGATCACTATTAGATCAGTTGGTCTTCCTACCAGTCGGAAGACTCTCACTATAACTTCCAACCAATCCTCGGCTACCTGTGTGTTCGTCTTTCCCATTAACATGGGTGGCCTCTGGCGCTGGAACTCATTCAACATGCTCATGCAGCGTGTACTCTCTACTATTGGGGCTGGTGGCATCGGTGGCTCAACGGGTAATGTTGCCGATGGTTCCTCCGCTGGTGCCTCTACTGGAAGTGGGTTCGGCACTAAGGCCTCGTCGGTCGGTGGTCTATCAGTGCATACAACTCTCATAACCCTAGCTAGTTGTATTCGAGGAGGAATCATGAGAAGAAATAGGTTCACCATAGTCAAAATGTTATACAATGTGAGCTAACTCAAAGAGATTACAAAGAAAAATCTTCAAAACACTCACGCAATAAGTTTTTTCATGCATTGAGTTTGAAACTAGAATTCAGGGTCCGGGTGTATTGATATGTTGGCCGCTGCAGCAACACCAGATTCCCTATACTGATAACCAGAATCACTACACATATCATAAATTTTGTTAAAAATAAATATTATATTCTTATGTTCTATGGTATAACTGACTCCTCTAATACAAATTTGTCACATACCATCCCATGAGGAATTTTTCATGACTACCCCAATCCTGCCTTCCATAGGCTAGGGTCTGATGACAAACACTGAAAGGAGTATTACCTATAACAGGGAAGGCATTGCCTTTATATCTTATAAACACACTAAACCGTGTACACAACAAGATATGAAATCATGTAAACTATATAGAAAAAAGACTGTTGAATATAAAAGGGGCTGGAAATACTGGCCCAACTGTAAAGACACAAGTACAACTGTAATAAAACTAGAAGAAAAAGGAAAAAAACTATTGGGTCGTCCTCCGAGGTTCTTACATGAGAGGAACGTAAAGATCGCCTCCTCAGCACTCCATGTCCATCTGTCTCCTCTAAATATCATCAAGTCATATAGTCCATCACTGGGCACTATCCAGTCCTGATATCCTCAGCCTAAATCAACGCTTTTTGTTGTCTGAACCAAACACAACAAGGTGCGGGCATATCCCATGCAGGGGTGTGAATAACGATACTCTGTAGGGACGTTGAGTCCCTAAAGGTCACAAAAAACCTACAAAGGGTAAATCTCAATGAATGAAGTCAATTTTTAACCCTACGTAAGTATTTTCCCACACATATACCGATGTTATCATGTACACCCATCTCAATAATGAGGAACCACAGGGTCCAACCCAAAATCTCAAGGCTCAATTGTTCCACAAAGGAAGGAAAACCACAAAGGTTAGTACCACAATGTTACATGAAATAGATGAATACCACCAAGGTATTATCACTTAGGAAAGTACCACACAGGTACGAACTCATCTTACACTAGGTATAACATAAGTAGAGTATTAGAGATGATTAGATGTAACTACTGAATCATATTACTCTGTTAAGAGACACACCCACAAAGTATCTCCAAGTGTGTACCCACACAGGATCACAAGGTTCTGACCCACACAAGATCTTTAAGTGTTGACTCAAACAAGATCGCAAGGTGCTGACCCACATTAGTTCGCTAAATGCTGACCGACGTAGGATCACAAGGTGCTGACCCTCAAATGGTTTCTAGGTACTAACCCACAGAGGATCGATAAGTCCTGACCCACATAGGATGCCTCTCTATGTTGACCCTCATAAGATCTCTCTAGGTGATAACCCACACAGGAACACTCTACATTCTTCATGTCATAGCTAGTTATTGGGTTCCTGTACAATGCTCGCTCGTTGTCGAGAGGATCCACATCAAAAGCACTGGTAGATACTCCAACGACAAATGAGTTGCACAGAGAAGTATCTTAATGGCCTGCCACGTCATAAGGGTCTCAATGCAACAAACGGTGTGTCATTCGGATGCCCCATCTGTGAGTTATTAGCATTTTTTTCCCGAGGGCCTGGTTGGATTCATGTTCAATCCATTCTGAATATTCTCCAACATTATCAAAATTTATAGAGGGGTATACTAATGGGACCGACTTGCGCCATGGTTTTTGGTGCCACTAACGGTTCATCAAACAGACGTCTGATGCCAATGTTTTGGACCATGTAATTTATAGGGTCATATCTGGACGGGGTTCCGTCGGACTCGGTATGAAAGACTCGACCCGACCCGGCATGGGTCAACATGGTTCGGGTCGACCGATGGGTCCAAGCAGGTTTGATGGGTGGGATGGCCTATACGGCCTTCCCCGACCTGATGGTCCCAGCCTGGGAGGCCGCTAGGGCCACGAGGCCGCGGTTGTGTCGCAGCGGCATGGGGAAGCTCAATAGTGGGGGTTCCACACAAGCATGGGGCAGTTCGTCTATGGTGGTCCAGTGAGGGCGCGGGGCGGCTCTGCCGCATGGGTGAAGCGAGGGAACGAGGTGTCTTGACCGCAGGGTAAGTCGCAAGGGCGGGAGGCCGCGGGGCTGCTCGGACGAAGCGGCTCAATCGAGAGGGTGGAGGCCCGGGGCGGCTCAACTGTGAGGGAGGAGGCCACGAGTGCTGCAGGGCGGCTCAGCCAGGGCTGCGGGGAGGTGCGGCCGGGGTGGCTGGGACGACTTGATCGAGACGGAAGAGGAAGCGAGTGCTGTAGGGAGGCATGATCAATTCGATGCGGCAATGCCGGGGGTGGAAATAACCATGGACTATGGAGCGCAATGGGGTGCAGAGGTCGCGAGGTGGATGGGTTTCATGCCTTTGTCAGCGGTTCTCGAGTTCTAATGGTGCCAATCGCCGGCACTGGTCGCTGTCACCAAATTTTCCTTCTTACATCATGAAGGATACACCTTTTAAGAAGAACGTTGGAGGGGCTGGGCCATGTTTGATTGGGCCACACCCTCCATGTTAGAGCAGTAGAAAGTATCTCAACAAGAACAAGAATATCAAAAACTAGTAATTAAAAATAATTCAAACACTCTATCTACCTCATTCGTTTGATTTTTTTAAGATTGTTTTTGGGGATGAAGACGATGTAGTTGAGAATATACGGATGTTGCTGACATCGGCGTTTCCTCGATCGTCAGTTCGTTGAAGTTGAAGACGTTCATCTTCAATCAATGTCCCATTGAATAAGTCGGAGTCGAAGTCAGCATTCTTCGTTGTTATTCTTCTTTGGAGACATTTCTCTGAAGGCTCCTTGCTCCCAATTCCACCAAAAATTCTGAGTAGCAAACATAATAGATTATGTTTTCTATTTAGTTCATTGGAATAAATTAAAATAGTCTTAATTAATTAACTGATTATGTATAATAAATGGTGGAGGAGTTGAATAGGATCCCCCACATTTAATTGGAATCTTAAGGGTTTCTCATAATAATGTGGACTTAAAGGGGGGTTAATACTCAGGTGGTCCCCACCACTATAAAAATTCAAGGGAGGTTTATTTCAGGTGATCCCCAACTAGGAAAAATTCACATGGGAGTTTAAAAATAAAATAAAAATAAAATGTTACATATTTTTGTTTATTCATTCACAAATAAGTGAAAAACTAACTTCCACCCTCGACCTACAACAGTCGAGGTGAAGGTCTCCTTAAAAGAATATGGGCACTGTGAGTTCTATGGTGCCCTCAGATATTAATTCCAAGCACCAGTTCAAATGTTAGAAATAACATCTCACACGTTTACTGAACGTACCCGAAAAAAAGTTCAGAAATTTATTTCAGGCACTCTGGGCCTCGGAATCACCAGCCATCAATTTTTGCGAACTCATAAAATACCCATTTAAATAAAAATATATATGGAAATTCCAAGAATTTACAGTACATGACAGGAGTGGTTATAACCATCAACTAATGTTAATATTCTCTATATCTATCCACAATGGGTTCTTGTAATGTGGAAAACATCACTAAGGGCTTTATCAACATCTATGAACCAAATATTATACCAAGAGAATCTGTTACCACATCCCCCTTCCATGGAGAATATAAAATTTTTAAGTTAATATACTGGGGGAAAATTATCCATCAAATATATATCATGTTAAGATCCATATGAAGAACTATATACTTGAAAACCATGTGATCAAAATATGCTATTAACTGCTAGCTCATCCAGTAGTGTTGCAAAATCATCAGTGTGAAGAATAATGATATTATCCTAAGATCATGGGTCATATAGTTCTATTCCTGTGGTCCTATCAAAAAAGAACTATAGAAAATCCCTTCATAAATCTACCAAAAAACTACTAAGAATGGTTCATGATTCATGGAATATAACTACATACTTGGAAACATCGTTTTTTAATCTCATGATGGGGAACTCATCAAGACCCCCTTAACTATCCAAATTCCTTCAAGAACCTCTCTATCCACATGAAATGATATTTTTTTCAATTAAAAATTATAATGGGAGATAATACCTTGGATAAATTATTTATGAATCTAGAGTAAAATCCTTCCAGCCAGAGGATTCACTGCACCAACGTCATTATATTGGTTAGTTACAAAACTAACACTACCATTAACATGGATATGTACACTGTCACTCCATATATAGAGATAACGTTTCCCATATAGTGGAACACCAATATCCAAAACATTCACATAGATATCATTCTATATATATGGTTCAATCTATGTTTTTCCAAAACTATCCTAATGTGTTCATGATAATCCTCCTGAGATTTTGACTATATAATGTTATCACCAATGAATTCTACCATAAAGAAGTCTAAGTAGGGCTAGATGGTCTAATTCATGACTCCAATGAGCATACATGTTCTATTCATCCTTCCAAAGTGAATCACCATTTACTCATAGTGACTATAGTGACCTTAAAATGAAAACCTCAATATATCCTCATCATGTACTCTCATTGGGTGATAAAATGACATGATGTTTATCTTTGTGAACCATTGTGCCAATATCAACTGATCAAATAGGTCATTTATTCCCGTAAGTGGATACATGTTCTTCACACCACTTGGTCCAAGTACTGGTAGTCAAAAAAAAAATTCTTAAGATCCAATCATCCATACTGTCAATAAAAACTAGGGCTGCCTGCAGTGAAAAATTGTTTCTTACCAAGTACATCCTAGGACTATCTTCCAATATATCCTTATGTTCCCAATGATCTACGGTAGATATCTTATATTCCATAACATATATCAGTTTCATCCAGAATATCAAAAAACTTAATTAGAGTATATATTGTTATAGATGAAATCATAGAGAATCCTTAAGGAAGATGTCCTCATACTAAACACCAATTATAAGAATCTAGGAACTCATAACATCCCTTGAATGAAGAGTCATGTGAGATAACTGAATAGTGATTGGATGCACCCTTCTATGCAAGAGTCTATCATGTGCTTCATGGGTTTTCTTTTCACTAACATAAGAAAACCATGTTCTTTCAAGGTGGACACACAACCCCCTTTTACTAAAAAAATTCAATATTGGAGTGATCTATAGATAACCATTTCATAACATCAATAAAATCATAATTTGTTGAAGATAATACTAAGAGATTCATAAAAAAATCAAATTTCTATGTGTCAGGGCACACTATAGGAGTAAGTGTGTGATCAATGAGTATTCTCTAGTAGGAACCACCAAGTGAAACAGTTGAACCAATGTCTCAATTAGAATATATATGAGTCACAAAAGGTAATTATAAATAATGTAATGATTAGAACATGTTTCTAGCAGTAATGTAGCTATGTAATAATAGACACATATCATATCTCTAATCATTGCAGGAGCCTTTGGGTCATTTGATTTGATCACCAAGTGATAACCCCACCCCTGTCATCAGGTTCCACAATCCTAGAATAGACCACCTATGGGGGTATTGGTTGTGATATGTGAATACATTGACCACCACCTACTGATCTCCCACCTCCAATACAACATCCACCACACTATGAAAATGTCTACACCTACCCAAACATTTTCCATCATGGAATGTATATGTTCTATCTTTCATTAGTACGAATTTCGAACAATATATTATTGGATATCGCCTACCATCACGTGAACAAAACCACATATTTCTATGGTTATTAACCAACCCTATGATCCCTAAACAATAAAACCTATATAATGGTACCTCCTACTAAAATGCCTCATAATTTTAGGTCCCCAAGAATGTGGTCAGTACCAGGATACCGAGGACACAATTCATAATTCCAATGTTCAATAAACAACTTCATGTATCATATAATATAAGGAAATATCTACCACCAATTCTTCCTCTATCACCCCAACATATGTAGGACTTCATACATGGATAACGGTATGATTAATGTCACCATAATGAACTTAGTTGATTGTATGAGACATGAAGAACTAATTAAGAACCATATCCATCAAGTACCTAGAGTGTTTGGTAATCCAATATGTACACACCTATACGGTTATGATTTCCATGTAGAGATGGAGGTTGTCTATGATATTTATAGACCTTAGAACTTCCAGGGATGAAATCTTATCTGAATAGGTTCTCTATCTCTAACCACATAGGAGTTTTCTCGTTAAAATTCTAGGTTAATAAACCCCCAAACCACATTGTTAATCAAAAAAGAAGGATCAATTATAGCACTAGTATCTGATATACTAGTTTTCAAACTAGATGGAAAGAAATAGTCACCACTCCAAGCTAGTAATTAGCCACCTTTTGGTTGAGCACATCTCGGAACCTAAGGGGTCTCTACTGCAGAATCTTGGGAAGTGATATCCGTCGATACACATCATCTAATGGTATTATGGGTGATATATTATTCTCTCAAGTTTTTCGTATAGATTAAATACCATCTATAGGTAAAACATTGGTAATGGGTCCTGATATCTACACTGAATCCTTGAGGGGATCATCCTTGTGATCATGCTACTAAATCTCATCATGAATTCATCACAAAGTCATCCTAAATTAGACATGATGTACCATTGTAAATAAGTTCATTTGGATATATTACTCAATAAGAACATGGAAACCAAAAACCATTGATTTATGATGCATGTACCATAGTTATCCCTGGAACCAATGTTATCAGGAACCAAGTTGAAATGTAGGTGATCAGAGTCATAATGTATTGATACATCGACCTCCACAGAAAGAGTAGAGTCCCTACTCTAAAATATGAAATGAAAAATGAAAAAAATGTTTCCCCAATCAAATCCCACAAACTCTATTTCCTAATATGGAAAATACTGCTATGAAACCACTATCTCAAAACCTGTCCTAGTGGGTCCCATGATACGAGTCACCAAGCCCAACTAAAATAGTCCAAGGGATGGCTACAAGAACATAGAATGTATATATCAATCATGGGAGGACTTATCACATATTCCTATACGCACACACACTTCTCCACAAAAATAAAAATATTGAAATATATAAACAATTGAACAACCATGCAAGAATACATCTTAATATCACAAATAGAGTACGAATAGAAATAAAATAATGTAAAAAAAGATAAATAGAATCCCAAAAAAGAGTCTAAAAAAGGATGTCCAGCATGTATGTATATACTTGGAATAATATGAAAAACCATAGGAACATACATCTTTCTGTTGGATCTCACAAAGCACCATCAGGTACTGATCCATATAGAACTTCATCAAATGGTACATCATTTTTACAAGACACAAAATGTGTGTGAAAAGACCCTATAGGGATGAGTATAATAATACTAATACTCCATAGGATTCCCCAAAACAATAAAACCAAAAAAACCAAGGAAATGTTGTAATATCTACAATGGTATATGTATACAACACATTTAACCAAAATATCTCAATATACTCTACACACACACACATTCTATTGATAAAGTCACAATCCTAGTATACCTTCCTAATATACTGGCTCGATGATCCATAAATCAATCGTCTCTAAGAATACAGTCCCATGTCTGATAAAACTGATGATGTCATTCCATGATATATTTCTCATTGGGTCTCCTCGTGATAAGTGCATGCTAAAGGTTTGAATAGATGTGACACACACATGAAGATCACTACTACGGATATGGGGTGATACCAACACCTAAAAATTGATTATCACGCTATGTATATGATTAGTGAACACATTGTGTTGGTTGTGATGATAAAAAGAACCCATATTTAGAAGTGATGATGAATATAGGATCTCACATTAGGCCTCACAGAGGGTATCCAACGACACATTCCAACAAGTCCTACAGAAGAGATCAATATGCTATGTGTAAGATGAAAATACATGATAACCATTAGAAAAAATATTATTGAATCACATCCAAATGAAACATTTCCATGATTCACATGACAAAAAATCCATTCCATGTTTGAAAGAGTACAATACATGTAGTATGGTTCACATGTCATATCCCTTTTCCACAGGTCTTGACCATTAATGCTCGGCATGTGATTAGGCCTTGTCTGTGTATAAGTTCACGAATTTTATTCATCAAGTGTAATAACGATGTGTTCTAGTAAATTTTCATTCTAGTAAACTTAGGTTCGTGACCATGTATGTGTGGGGGTGTATATGGCCTTCTACAACCCATGCTATCAATCCCTGTTTCTGTACCCTTTGAGGTACATGTCAAGTCACATGGGAGAGACCATGATCCATGTGATAGGGGCGAAAAAATGTGATACATAATATGCTCCAACGAACATATCAATAAAAAGGCTCCCCACACAACGTGTAAACCTAGATTATATGGCATGTTGTTCAAAATTTTTCATATTCATAGATTCTTCATGCACACACCTTGTTTACAGCTCCAGCCTCCGATCCAACCATAGTTTTCTAATGATCTCGTTGAAACGCCTTGCATGTTCTATTCAAACAATTAATATAATGCATCACCCATAAAATCCACTCAAAAAACAAATCAGCGGGTCGTTATTAATTACACAATGTAGAATGAGAAATAACATGAAATTAAGAATCCAAAATTTATTGACTCATCACCACATCCATTTTCACAACACCATCATGTCTTCCCATTAATAGATCTATGACATTAGATTGTTTTAGTATGTAATGGGTGTGTAACGATCGATTCATTTAGATAAGTCGAATTGTGGGGAAAGAGAAGAACTCCCACAATGAATGGAGAATCGCAGGAGAAAACCACATGAATAAAATAGAGAAATGATCCTCAATGGATGTTATTATGGATCTAAATCAGTAATAATGACTATATTAATGAATAAATCATCAAATTAAGTTAACTCACCGAAAATAACCCTAAAATAAACCCATCATGCAGATACACATGATTTCCATATCAATCCTTTGTCCAATTAATTTTTTGTCTTCATAGGAATCTAGAACAGGGAAATAAATCCAATAAATATACATTCCTCTCTCAATATGGATTAATTAAAAATTTCAAATAGATATGTCCCAAACAACTATGGAGTTATATTTTTATTTTTATTTCTATTTTGATCATCGATCTAACTTTTAGTTTTCCTTCACCTAAGAGGAATCCTCCAACTATCTCTCCAATAGATCTCAAATGGATATAGGGTTATGTGGGTAACCCTATGATTTGTCTATAATTGAAAATTTATAAACATGAATATCATTATGTAAATAAATTGATATAAAATAAAATAATTTTTATTTTACTCATCTCCACAAACACATTGAATTTTCTAGAAATGCCTCTCACCAACCAATGTTATGACATCCCTTGGGTAAATCTCACATTCTAAACTCAACACTACATTTATATTTCTGATATAGGAAACCATTTATATGTTATTCCACTTTTTTAGGATAACTATTTTATTGTTCTATTTAATATATTTAATATATTTAATATATTTAAAAATTTCATTCTGGGCACACTAGGCTTCAGAATCGCACAACGACATAGAATATGATCTCCAAAATAATCCACAATATATTCTAAAATAATATATTGGATATAAAATGAATTAAAGTATGCATCTCTTTCTCATTCAAATCGGACAGAAAAGTGTCATTAATGTTTATGGAGGACAACTACCTATCCAGTTGATGAAATTTGTTATCTATCACCTAAATATATGTGTTGTTTTAATAGTGGATTTCATATATATTTAATTATATATATTTTATCTGATATATTTAATATTTTTAAAAGATAATATATCATTTACATTATTATCATTATTATCAATGGAAAATGATAATTTTGTTCATTTGTACATGAATTCTACCATCTCCACAAAGAGTTGAAATTGGTTCTTCTTCCCCATATGGAATGGATGGATTATATACGTTTATTTAAAAATATAACATTGTATTTATTATATTATGATGTTTATGTAAAAATATAATAATACTTACATTCCTTGCATAATGATTTTTGAAAAATAGTATTGATATTCTTGAATATGTACGACCTACAGTCTCAATGATTGAAACGTATATTCTTTTTCCTAACAGACATTCATGATGGGTTTTAAAAGTATTATTTATCTATAATTTTTGTTAACATTTCTCAATTATTATTATCGAGATGATAGAATAATTTCCTCTTTTACAAAAATAAACTTACCAAATCCATTTTGGACAAATGAGTCGAATATCATCAAAACATTCGACAAGAAATTAAACAATAAATTATTTGAATATAAAATTGTAACCAATAAAATAAAAATGAATAATAATCATGAAAATGTTCTTAATCATGCATTTTATTTTTATTTTTGTTATTATATAGAATTATAAATAACATATTTAATACATAAGATTATAGATAAAATAAATTTTATAAAAAATATATGTTTTAATGTTGCACATCCAAAATGTTTCCTTAAATTCTTATGGTCATCAAAATATATCAATACAATTATTTAAACTTAAACTGATAATACATGTAAATTTTTACGATATTTTGAAAAAATTAAAAAGTTTTTTTAATTTAATATTTATATATTATTATAGAAACTACATATTAAAAACCCTTATTTAATGTATTAATCATTTTTTTTCTAAATCATTATTTTCCATGTACATATTAATTAATTTAATTAATATATGTATTTATATGGAGATTGATGAATTAAATTAATTATATTATTTTATTTTTACTTTTATTCAATGGATTTTTATGGGAATATATTTAAATTTGTTTTACAGAATATTATGAAATTAATTATAAAAGACTAAATATAAGACC
This sequence comes from Viscum album, assembly GCA_963277665.1. Lineage (NCBI taxonomy): Eukaryota > Viridiplantae > Streptophyta > Magnoliopsida > Santalales > Viscaceae > Viscum > Viscum album. The sequence goes on from OY728156.1 coordinate 710,069,004, forward strand.
TGATTAAAGAAAAATGATCAGAAAAACACTTATTGTCACCATAATATTTGATTTATTTCTGGGTTCTATTATATGATATCATTTTTTATTAAAATAAAAATCTTATATCAAATTTTACCCAGTTTTTTTGTGAAAATTGGTTCTTAATGAGAAATGGTATTTCAATATCTAAAAGTGCTTTTATTACTTTGAGAAAAGACTGATTTAATGTATTATATGATCAAAATAATTAAGAAGAAGTTATTATATATATGATATGTATATCTTGAATTATATATTAGAAAGAGTTTATCCTAGTAAATATTATATGATGTGTTAAGCCCCATCACATCTCATGATGACAGGTGATCCTCATATAGATTAAACAACGAGTTAGCCTATTAACTAAATTTTAATGCATTACGATGTGTTCCTTATCTTATTTAGTGTCCATTTATTTCATATATGGGTATTAAATAGGTGCTCAATATAATGTTAAATGTCACATTATAATATATCTAATTTATTAATATGAAAAAATATTATCTTCGAGAAAAATGATTGTATTAGTTGGAAATAATTAATTCGATACTATCATAGATCAATGTGATAAAGGAAAATAATTTTGGGGTGTTAATTTCTTTTATGGAATAAAAAAATTATTCTTTTATTGTCCTTTATTGATATTTATTCCCATCCTATGATTTAAAATTCCTTTCATACTGTTAAAGGATTTTTAAGAAAATGAGATTTATTGATGATAGTAATTATGAATTTTTATGAACAAATACGTTTCCATTAATGGTGATATTTTGTGATAATAATGTATACATTTTTAATGTGTCAACATGTAATGTATGGGTATACAATAAATTACTTATGACCCAATTCCCATAATACCTAAACCAGTATGACCCTAGAGAATATATGAAAATAAATTCATGAAAAATAACATAGGATTATACTATTTCTATGGATCTATCTATATATTTTATGTCATGTCCAGTGAGGATATTAATATATTTGGAGTTATAGGGTGGTGAAAATGTGCTATATATAGTTTAAAATCAAAAAAAAAATTAGATTTTTGTTTGGGGAATTATTTTCCCTTAATAACCATCAAATATTTTTAGATTTTGGTTTTAGTAATAATTGATTCAAGTCACCATGTGTTACCCTAAATGAATATCTATATTAATAATGTTATCATTGTTTTATAAAAGTTCTATTGTGATACTGATCAATGAATAATTATCATCTGATTTGATATATATATATAAATGATGAATACTCTTTTAAGGAGTAATTGGTGGAAATTAAGATCAAAATGGGATGATCCATATAGGGATAGAAATTACATTTTTGTTCATTCTATGAGATCATGAAAATTTCCCTAAGAGATTATTTGAAAACCTGATTCAAATGGAAGATACGTACTCTTATCTGTTAGAATGAGTTTATCTTTTCAGTATAAATATTATTTTAGGAGATGAGGATTTCGTGACCCTATGCATTGTAATAAATTAAAAAGAATTTTTTTTTAAATATTATAATTTCATTCATTAATCAAGATTTTTATGTGTGGCATGGGTCTATTGAAAATATTTAATATATAATATATAAATTAATTTTTTGTAAAAAAAATTAATAATATTTAATAGCATCTAAATAAAATCCTTATTTTAAATTATTATACCATGATGGTTCATGAAACATGTGACTTTTTATATTAATGGTATAATATTTATATTTTGGATTCACTACACAAACTGGGAATATTCTGGTTTTCAATTAAAATGTTAGTTATTTCAACCCAAATACTAAACCATTATTGTCAATATAATTAAATATCTTTCTCATAGGGTTTACCATTTTTAATGAGAAAACCCCCCAATAAAATTCAAGTCAGTTTTCATTCATGAAAGCACTATTCAATATTGTGGAATCTATAATATTTTTGAATCAATGTGTTCTTATTAAATATATGGTGATTCACTATTATATTATGATATCATGTCTTTCACATTGACATTTATTTACATATAATATAATTATTCATCCTAATAATAATCATTATAAAATAATATATATTGATAAATAATCAAAATTGATAAAAAATTAATTATATATATATATTTGATTATATTTTTAGCTAGGATTATTCTCACAATATTTTTTTAAAAGGAAAATTTCCATTTTATTAGAATTTCAAAAAGATAAAGTACAATAGGATAGGAAAAAAGACATATACAAGGAAACATTACTTCATCAAGGTCAATCACATTCAATGTTGTTTTCTAATTTTATCTATAATCATGCGTTCATCTTATCTCATGGCATTCCAATCTATGCCCCATCCACATCCTTATCCTTGGCCCCTAGTGTAATGTTCTTTGACTCTTTCTTTTTGTTAAAGTGGACATTCAATGTTAGAGCCATCAGATCCATCTGTTGGACAAGTTTCCCCCTTTTTGAAATCCCATTCAGCATGACCACGACTTCTCCCCCAATTTTTAGGGTGCCTTCCTCGATTCCAGGACATGGTTTTCTACCTAGTCTCTTCCAGATCATGCACCTCCATTTTTGAATTTTCATTTTTCATTGAGGTTAGCTATACTTGATTCTCTTACAATGTAGTTGGACAAGATGTCATCATCTTCTGGTGACGTTCTTTGGATGATATTGAGTCTCTAACTTCTGATTCAATTATTTGCTGTTGTTGAAATTCTCCATCACTATTTGAAACCATCATTTCAAAGTGGTCTGATGTTATCATTGAATTCTACTACTTCTTATTAGAATTGGAACATGTATTTCGGTAAGGAACCCTTTGGAAACCATCCTCATACTTTAGGACTCCTGAAGAAGTGATGTATTTGGTGTCAGCTTCTAGTCCCAGAGTAGAAGACTCTTTAACAGCTAGAATAGAGTCTTGAACCTGGTTTGCAGAAATAACATTTCCATCCAAGTAAATGGAATATTAATCATTGGCAACATCATTAAAATGGATAGTCCTCATAGGCTATTTAGGATCAGAAATGGAAGTAGGTAATGCTTTCCTAATATTGAAATCCACATTAGATTCATAATATAATTTATGTTTACCTTTTATAAATTTGAAAATATTATGCTCCTACAATATTTTTATTTTAACCACTTCTAGGAAAACATCTTCCATGTTTTACATCTCATCACTAAATTTTATGTTCCACATCTTGAGTATTAAAAACCTCCTTTAGATGAAGGGATAAACCATCCACAACTCTCCCAATTGTGTCCAAAGCATTGATATAATCATCCATGTATGATGATTCTTCCACAAAAACTATTTCATCCCATCATGTCTTCCTAGAGATAGTGTAAGTCACTACATTACCACCAGTTGAAGACTCTGTAGTGTTGAAAATAGAGTAAAAAAGACCCTTAGCTTCCGGAGATTTGATGGATAAAGAAACCCCTGGAATCAGAGGCGTTTAATCCTCAATAGAAGAAGCAGACCCATTGTTCTTATCGCCATGTGGGTTATCATAATCATTTTCAGGGATTGATGTAGGTCTCTATGATTTAAAAAATTTCAGTTTTTGAGACATTGGTTTTCCACATGTCCATTGCCACCACTGAAGTGCAAAAAACCTATATATTGCAACTCAAAATGTCATGACCAATAATTTTACAGTTCTGGCAGAATTGAGGGGGTTTTCATACTCAATTTTTAGCTCTAATTCATCATCCTTAGTTTCTAACATTACTTTGTCAACTAAGGTGGTGTTCAGGTCAACATCAATCATTTGATGATCAAATTGACCAAATTTGTGATAATCTGTTTCCACATCCATCATAATTGGAACAATTATTGCTAGGGAAATGTCATAGAGAATATGAGGGTGCCATAAAATCCAGTTCAAGGCATAAATATTTACCCATGTTTGAGCAGATGAGCGACATACCTAAAATGGTTTGAATATGAAATCACATGTTATTAATATTTATGGATTTATTTTTATATTTTGATTAATGAATGTTAAACAATTTATATTTTTGTTAGTATCTTGTAAAATTATTTTATGTTATTAATATTCCGGAAGCATACTCATAGTCCTATTTTTTTTTAATTTATTGTTCAATATATAATATTAAGCTTTAATCAATTTAATATTTTAATTTTTAGTTATTAATAAAATAATATTCAATTATTAATATATATCTGTTTTATCAATATTTCTGATAGTCATTTATTTATCCATCATTAATCATCTGCCCCATACATTTAATTTTTTGATGTACGTCAATTATGAACAGGAACCCATTTTGGGTGGATTAACTCCCCACTAACTGTTTTCCTTATGTTATTTCATTCCCATTAGTCACACATGGTTTGTTAAAGGTTATGAAATAATAATTATGGTTAATTCAATGGTATCACAAAGTGAAATAGTTCCATAGTTTGGGATTTTGGCGATTTTATAGGCTAGCATTCTACTAAAGGGAGAAAAAATAATAAAATATATTACATTATATTGAAAATTATATATTTATAGATATGGGAAACACTACATTTTTGTGTATAAATGGAATTGTTTTCTCTTTCAATGTGGCGGATGAGATTATGATTTTTCAAAAAGATCGATGTAATAATCTTGTTCATGATCCATGTTGGCCTTTCAATGTAGAACTCACATTTTGGAAATGTTATATGTATAACTATAGGTTCAAACCGAGGATGAACATCATTTATCACTATGCCATGTGGTTTTTTTATACATGAGTACATTCTAGATTAGTGTACAAGTTAAACACTATATACGGGATTTTGTAATTCCATTTAATTTATTATACAGAAAGTGATCCGTACACTATATACCAAATGGAATAGTTCATATAATATTATTTTTTTAGTTCTTTCAATTAAGTATCAATGGAGTTTATGAGTAGGACAGGTTAGAAGAATATTATTTTTGATTATCCACATAATACATAGTTCTAAATCCAATTTTTTCATCAGGAGTTCTTTTTGAAGAATTATATTTTGAAGAGATTGTTAACATCATATATATGATAGTGAATGCTGAAAAAGACAATCCCTATAAAAATATTGTTGGTGCACATTTATCTCATGAGATGTGGGTCTCCCAGATTTTTGGATGAGTTAGTGCCCCCATTATATTAGTAGTAAATTAACTATTGAAAATTTCAAAAATCTAACAGTCACTACTCTTATATACATGATTATCGGTAGTTCCTCTAGAAGGGTTAGTACTGTACTGGCTATTATATGCTCCTATAAGAGGTATGGGTCCCCAATATTATCCTAATGAAGTTTCATTGTATTTTCATGATATAGATTGTATGATTGTTTCATTCATGAAACATTCATGATTTTTAGGTAGCCTTTACTATTCACCATCTATAAAGATAAGTTGTAATGACTCGGTTTCCCACATATCCTAGGATATCATTATTCCATTGATCTTAATATATTTTCATAAATTTATTGAATGAATTACTATTTTGTTTCCCCATTATGTTTTCATAGTTCCCAACTACTTATAATTGTATAGCCCTATTTATAGGATTAATTCCCATAATTGTTATGTATTTATAGATGATTAATAATTTTGTAAAGACTTTGATGCATGTGGTTATAATGGTGTTGGTGTTTAGAGAAACAGGGTGGGGATTATGGTCTGTGTTGTTCAAGACATATTGGATAAATGTGTATTCCAAATCTTCAATTTTATAATGATTTTTATTAATATTGAATTTTAGTCACTATGTGTATCCCATGTTTATTATACAATTTATTATTAAACACTTTTGGTATTTAGCATGGTGAACTCATGATATTATTCATTTAGATATATATATATATATATTTTATTTGTTGCATTTATTAATATAGATATATGTAAAAATATGAATTCTATATAAGCATAGTCCTCCAATATTTGTGTTATTCTATATCGATATTCTAAAATTCACTTGAGTTGAAGGAGTCGAGATTGGGATGTCACACTTTGCTCACTTCAATCCTATCTGATTGTTTTCCATATCGGTTCATGTCAATAACTAAGGAATATTTATTCAATAACTACATAACTATATTATTATTTAAAATATTTTTCAATTTATAAATAATTTACTTATGAATATTATAATATACATTAATGTTATATTACATATATAACATGTATTATATAGAGATAATTTTCCTATTGTATTAACAAATTATGAAATCTAGGAATATTACATTACTTTCATTACTTATATATAATAGTTCAATGATAGACTACTAGTGGAAGGTATTTTTATCTAATCCTAAATTAGTGTTTCCTTAATATTTTTATAATAATGAAATATAGGGAAACATTTTGGTCTATATCATAAGGACTCAACTCAAACACACATATTTTCTAATTTTTATAGGAAATAATAATATTTTACTAGTAAATTAACTCAAAAAATTGGTATTTTAAAAATATATTTGATATAAATTTATATATTTATGTGATATAAAATAGTAATAAATGCAATAAGATATATCTTACTAAAAAGAAATATTAATTAGTATCCCCTTAAATTCATAGTTAATATATAATATTTATAAAAATATTCATAGTATTATATTAAATTTAGTGATCAATAATTTTCAAAATTAAGATTCTAATGAAATATTTTAGTACCCCACCAGGAGACATCTTCAAGTGGTATAATCTTATAACTAAAATCGTTTTCAAAATATGTTAACTAACCAACGTAACATAATAAAAAATACATAAAATTAATGACATAGAATTTTATGGGAATTAATAAATGTGAATAAGTTCTAATAATCAATTTATTAGTCAAAAACGAGTGAATCCTCAGTAAAATTTATTTAACCAATATTATTATTTTAATTATAAAATAAACCCACATAGAATTGAAATGAAATCAATGAAAAACACCAATACCCCATTTGGAAAACATTTCATGTGTATTCTACATTTTATCTATATGATATTCATTGTGGGAGAAAATATAATATAAAATTATATATAATAATAAGATAAATAGAGAAAAATACAATATATGAAAAATAATAATACTATTAATATAAAAATACATCCCCAGGTAGGGAAAATGAAACACTCATTGAAATGATGTCGGTGTAAAATTTTATTATGAATATTTGTGACATAGTTTCCCATAATATATATACTCTAAAATATTACATATGATATTATCAATTAATGGAATTGCTTTTATTTTTTTTGGAATTTTTTCAACTTTTTCTTCTATTTTCGATAACATAATTTCATATTATTTATACTCTTGTTCTCAATAATATGAATAAATTATTTGGTAACTATTTTAATTCAATTCATACTGATTCAATTCTAAATCTCATGTGTCTCATCCATATAAGGACACAAAAATTATTGAATCAATAAAATATATAGTTTAATAAATGTCCCTTCTCAAATTTATATGATTATGTAACATTTTGGTTACTTTAGATTCATACAATTGTTCTACTGAATCATCATTTAAATTCATCAATATTTAACTTATATTCAAATTGAGAAATTTTATTATTCATTTGGCCCATCTATTATTAGATTGAACTTTTGTTTTTTTAATTAAACATAGAAAACATAAAAAATAATCCTAAAAAAATAAATTTTCATTTTAGATAAGTGTAGAATTATTTATATCTAAAAATAAAAAATGATATATAAATTTAAAAAAATTTATATTCATAATAATGTGAAAATTATTTCTAAAAAAAATATTTCAATTCCCAATATATATAAAACTGGAATGACTAAAAAAGTTAATTTTTGCATAAAATTATTGAAAATATGAGCTTCACTATCCTCTCTAAAATGGAAATTTGTTTTTCATATTAATTACAATATGATATACTATGTATTCCACTCATTTTTGTGATGAATTCCTCATCAATTAAATATCATATTTGATTCAATATTTATCTAAAAATTTATCAAACAAAGTAAAATCTAGGATATTATTTGATAAAATTGTTTTCATATTCTATCCAATTTTAATTTTAATGAGTCTTTGATAATTATTATTTTATTCTATTTTATAATTTATTGAGTAGATGATCATAATATAATATATATTATTATTCCAAAAAAAATATAGTATTCCCTTATCCATATTTAGATTAATGGGAATATATGAATGGGTGCTCCAAAATACATGTATATATAAATGTCTCTTCTATTTTGGGTTGTAGGAATGTTGGAAAAAAATTTATAATTACATTGAAAAAATGTATTTTTTCATTACCCCATAAAAATTGTGATGAAAATATATTTTTTATAATATTATCATTTTTTATGTGTGTTATTCTATTATGTTAATGAAAATACTATTTTACTCTATTAAATGTAATAAAATTACAATTTTTATCAATGCAAATGATAAATATATCTTTTTGTGTTTCAAACTATGATATAGAATACAAGTATATTTCATAGATGAATAAAAAATTAGTGTTGATTAAGATTTCATACTTATAGAAATATATATAACGTGAGCCACAGTGTCTGTGAAAAAGGTTATCCATAATGTGAAAAATTATTTTTCATAACATTATATGGATATATTTATCTATAGACATCGTTAACTATTTAAATAATTGTTATTTCAATATTAATTCATCCATTTATTATTATTTTTTAAAATTAAAAAGATTAAATTTCTAAAAAATTAAATGGAAATAATTTATAAGGATAAATATTATATAGTAAAAAGGATTTATTGGAAAATAAAACAAGTTATCATTTTCATTCATCATCATGTTTTAACTGAAATACCTTAAATATTTATGATGCATTTTGACCCCACTCTTTTTTCATTACATGTTCAATAATTTCTTCATCGTATTAAATAATAAATAAGTTTTCCTTAATTGAGTAAAATTCATGGACATTAAATTAATATTTCTGTTCATTTTAAATGTATTTTTTCAACATCCATTTTCATGAAATGAATTCCATTTTTACATTTTTTAAATTTGAAAATGAAATGAAAAATAATTATTTTCCCTTTGTTATATAAGTTATGTTTTTGTTCTTTTATTATTTCACCCTGGTTATTCCCCTTGAAGAAAACTCCATGAATCATTATATTATTACATTAAATGAAAAATGTTGTTAAAAATTGAATCTCCTTAGTATAAAATTAATTTCTATCCAATTATGAAATAAATAATTATATATTACTATTTCGTAGAATACTCTAAAAAGTAATGATTGATAATGAAACTAAATATATTATTTTCCATAAATTGATGAATCTTTTATAATATGTTTTACTATCTAAGACATGGAAGATTCATTGTTATATAAAAGATCCATATATACTAAATAATAGAATTTTCTTATTCTCAAGTATTCATAATGATTTCTTGAGTATCCATTAGATGTCACATAGGATAATTTACCATTATATTTAAAAAATATATACTTCTTCTCAATATTTTCAGATTAAAATTCATGTTTAAATTTATTTATCAATATTAACAAATATTATTCAAGGTATTTGATCATATTTACTACATTTTCATTATTAGACCATAGAAAATAATAATCGTAATATAAACGTTAATATTTATCTTAATGTTAACAATTTTTGTGAATATTGTTTTGTAGAATAATAATTTATAACACTTATCTCATAAGAGTGGTTTGGTTTTATGTTCTTAAAAAAATTAACAACAATCAGTACTATTATATAATCAAAAAAAATTGTAAGAAATTTTGATAAAATAGTGAATCATAGGAACTTAGCTCCTCTTCATGTGGTGTAATCTAGTAGGGATCAATGATATACAAAGGGACTAAACTAATACATCAATATATTATTTAGAAATTATTTCAAGAATCACATCTATTTTATTAAAACTATTTTTTATAAAATAATGTATTAAAAAGAAATTTTTTTAGTTTTAGTAATTAATAATTAAAATCATACTATCATTACCCAATCAGCATTATTTACAAATTTATTCTTTATCTTAAAAGAAATTCTTGATTATTTATTCTTTATCTGGCAAGAATTTACAAATATATCTTCTTTAACTAATTTATAGAAAAATAACTTGTTATATCATATCAGAAAAACAATCAACACAAAATATAGTTTAATAAGATGAAAACAATTGTCATATTATAAACACATATAATTAATAAAATGGAAGAAATCAATTTTTAATCCAGTTTTATATTATTTAATTTTAATTCCACATTTTTTCACAAACATAAAAAATGATAACATTTTGATATCAATGAAAAAATGAGCTAATAAATCCTCTTAAAATATTTATATGTTTAGTGTTCACTATGAGTGAATGGAATATTGAGGATCCAACAAAAATAGATTAAATGCAACCATGAAGAAGGAATGTTTTTTAGAATTTTTTAAGCGAAACAAACCTTTAAACAAAACTCAAATATCATTACAAAGGATAATGACAATTCATAAAAAATAGAAAAATAAGAATGAGTGGATGAAAAATAATAAAGAACATATATTAAACAATGAGATCTCATTTATTAATCACCCGTGTGTTAGAACCCATGATTATTCATTTATAGTTCAATGCGGGTGGTTAACTATATCTTATCTATCAACAACATCATTCAATGGAGAATGAATTTGAGAGAAATAACTAAACATAAAATATATTCATCCAGATCATATGGAATTTGAATGTATTCAAGTGGATTTTTACAGGATAGAAAATATTGGGGAATCATAGAGTTTAATCTAAATTAAATAAATAATATTAATGATACATGTGTTGTCCCTTGAAAACAATGAGATAAATTCTTTAATGGAGATGGGTATGAATATTTTGAATCCTTTATGACTATCCCTATGACACCATCCATGGGATCCACAATGTTTTTGTGGTTCATTGGCATAAAACCCCAAAAAATAATCCTCAAGGGTGTGTTTCTAAGAGACATTTATTTTCCCTCACCAATATTAAGGCCATGAGATTGTCGAAATCATTTTACATATTATGTGTAGGTTGTCCTCCAAGTCACCATATATATTATCAATCACTTACTAGGAATTTCTATGATAGAAATTTTATATATGAGGTAACTAAGGTAAAAAAGTATAAGAAATTAAATTTTAATTTTTTTATGGATGTGTTTTACCAATAACCACAAAATAGTTTTAATATGGATTTTATATTCCCTCAAATCTAATACAACCATCAAAACCACAACCACCATGCTGTGTTGGCTACAAAAAATGGCCAAGACCACTAACCTCACCAACATAATTCAACTAAACATGCCGTCAGAAACACCAATCCACGGGTAAATATATTTAATTGATAACTAAGGATTATACCATAAAATTATATACCTATCAAACAAACATCTTCAACAACAATTTAAAAAATCCCATAGAGAAAAAAATAGAGGAGGTCATCTGAAACCCACCCCATGTGATACATATCATGAATCTCACGATCAAAATAGAAATAAAAGTTACTATTATAAAAAGTTTCAAAACCGATAACAATTTAAAAACACTCAACAAAATAAACAATTTGAAAAGATACCTCTGTAACAATATAATGGAAAAAAATAATCGATTTAAGAATAGATAATGATCTTATAAACCTGAGAGAGGTACACAAGTATAAATCACCAATAAAAGGATGATGTTAAAATACAAAACAAAAGATAGTGAGCTTGTATATAAATAAAATTATCCCATGTTCTCTCTTACACATAATAATGTCACCAGAGGACACAAACCAATGAAATAACATTCTAAAACAATATACTTCCTTGGTATTGTTTTATCAATATAGGTTTTTCCTAGATGGTGGCAGCATCATCAATATCGTTTTCTCCATTAAAAATACAATGGTTACCAGAATGAGGAATTTGATAAAGATTAAATAAATAAAATTAATAATGAATAAATATTACTTATGGGTGTAGTGTTATCTGATTCATAGTGGTCCCTATATGTGCTAACACCTTGAAAGGACCAAAAAACTAGGGTGAGGTATTAATAATATAACCAAAAAATTACATCCCACGAAGTTAAGTCACCTTAAATAAAAATATATCATTATTATTTAACTACATAGTTCTCATCGTATGGTTGGAATATGATTTTAATGTATCCCACATTACTTCCATTCTATCAGGTATCACCTGAAATATCCCTACTGTTCATTGTAGAAGATATGAAATGATAAATATTGTCTCTTTTAAAAGAATACAAAAATGATTTTTTTTTGGTACATTAAAGTTCGCAAAAGGTTCATTACATGTACTTTAGTTACTTCCAATTTAAGAGAACCATACCAATGATAGGATCCTCTCCCATGAACATGATAAATTTGGGACATATGTGTGGATCATGTCTTCAAATATATATTACAATATATTTGACTATTTATATTTATATGATAATTAATTACAAGACACATCTGATTACCAAAACCATGATAGTGACATTTTAAAATAGTATAGGTAATACTATGATCACAAAAATATATGAATACACATGGATCTCGATAGATCCATTCCACATCCTTCAAATACGATCATGAAAAATATTTCATTGAATTCATCTTTTTTATCATTATAAAATTAGATGTTTTATTCAATAATTCCACTAACATGCATTTAATATCAAAGAATAAATGATATTGAGTTTATACTCTAATGAATTCAATCAATATTTCCTTCAATTTATACTGATGAACATAAAAATGATACAGAAACCCACCAATATCCTTTTTTTCTGTCATCACAAACTAGTACAAAAATCATCAAGAAATGAACAGTACAACAAATTACACCATCCCAATCCACAAAAAAAATGATTTCTACAATATTGTTACATATTTACTACTTAATTATATAGTTATATGTTAGGGATGGGTAATTCTTATAGGACCGCATCATTGATCTCCTGGTGAACTATAATGCTTCCTAATAATAAAACTAATTTTTAATAATATTTTCATCAACTTTCAATGAAATCCTCATCACCAAATTATTTTATACTAGACATCTATAAGAAAATATCTCATGGACTAGACCAACAACTACCCCAAATAAGACATCAATTTTATTTCAAAAGGCTATATACTGAATCCATCCTCTCAAATTTTAATATATATCAAATATATCACATCCAATACTCTCTGAGAATATCTATATTCAAGAAAAACCTCAATATGTGACACAATTATTAATGTATCACCTAAAACAAAACACATTCATATGGTATATGAGATATCAAAATCAAAATATTTTTTATAAATTAATTTAATATCATTTCCACATATTCCGGTGATGTTGGGACATGACACATGCAATGCTCTTCTAATATGTGAAAATCTTAAAACTTTTATAGAACCTTGAGTTTAATTGAAATATAAATACAAACACTACCACCACAAAACAACATAATTGGTAGAATAGTAACATTCATGGTGTTATATCATGTATGACCCCTAATAATCAACCTATATGTGATTATTTGCGAATATTTCCAAGATATGACATGATATATCATATAAATCCATATAAATAATATCCTCATTAAAAAAAAAATTGCGGATGTAACTAAATACTTATTTGTTTACATCTATAACACATTCATTTGATTAGTACATATCAAAAAAAATAATACTTTTAGGTTTTAGAAGTCACATGAGTCATAATCTGAGTGAACTGGGTTGTTGACATCGATTAATTATCTGTATGAATAAGGAAAATATTCAACTATGTAAAATTCATTGGTTCTCCAAAAAACTTACTCAATTAGAAAATGATCCACTGAAGCTATACCGTACAATAAAACATTTCACGTGAAATGGAATTTATTATCATATAACAATAAATTCAAAAAAATACTAAAAACATGCTGAGAATGATGATTGCCCAAAACACACCATATCTTTCATTTGATCTCTTCCATATAAATAGTGTATAAGATGTTATCATCAATGAAAAGAAAACATGAACCAATCTATAAAAACATTGATTTTAAATTCACTAATAAAATAAACACTTATAAAGAATCTATCCAAATAATGAACGTTTAAAATAACTCATAATTCCAATAACAACATTAGAAAGATGTTTTGAGCATATCCTCAACCATTACCCACATTTGATGATATTCTAGTCACTATTCTATCTTCATAAACCAATATGATCCTTTTATATAATCTATTAAAACATTATTCCATAGAATGGGATACCAAATAGAAAACTTCATCGGATTCAAGCTATGATAATCGATACATATTCACATAATTCCATCTGAATTTATTTTGACTAGAACTATTGCATTCCAATTTTCCAATGGTTGGAAAAAAAACATGATATCATATTTTATTATTCTAATTCAAAATATCTCATAACCTAGAAGAAAATAATCCAACACTAAGACAACAAGATTTTTGTGGCTCAAGAATGTAGCTCAATATCGTACATGATCTCCCAAAAATGGGGTCAACACGATTGAGTCCTCATGAAATAATTCAATAAAATACTCCAAAACCTAAAAAAATGACAATAACTGAATCTCAAATTATTTCATCATCAACTTAGATATCATGAAGGATATGGGTTGATCGTTTCTCTAACCCATTTGAGAGTTACACTCACCAAAAAACATGGAAGTTTCTCCATAAACATCAATAGTCATGATATTGATCCCAATGTAATCCCATAAATCATGTATCAATTTAAATTTATCCTTGATAAGGATTATTTCATGTGGCTAATTTCATAAACATAATATTTCTCCTAATGAGTAGCGATACCCAAACTCATTCCCACTAAATTTTCATACATCATAAAGATAAGCTCGACGTCAATTTATTGTAGTGAACATGAATACCACTATATGTTTATCCAACATAATTCCCAAAGAACATACTATGGATTGTGATATGAAACATTTAATGGTTTTGATGCAATAGTCGATTGAAAACATGTGGAAAACATAAAAATGTAACCATAAAATATTTATTGATAGCCTAGTACTAGAATATCTATATCAAGAAACATGTAATGACTGAACCCATGACATTTATGATATTTATTAAGAACATATCCAAATAAAAAATATACTTTCAATGGATGAGGAGAATCATATGGATGTACACTAAATAACCTAAATCCCCTATGTTGATCCATATTTTTAAACCATTATTCTATTTCATTGGATGAAAATATTGTAATGAAATAACCTAAAATAGAAAACATTCTACATGACATGTTTACATATATTTCATGAACTATCACCACTAAATATCAAACCATCGATAATTAAAGACATTTTTGATCACTTATAGTGGGCCTCAGAAACCAAAAAATCAGAAAAATGTGATGATGGTGTATAAGAACAATACCAACCTATTGAAAACAATTATATATAAAAAAACCATACTATATATTTGTTACAACGGGAATCCAAATGACTCACATATCATGACATTATAGAACTATTTAGTGTACTCTAATTGACATTTTTCTCTCTGAATCCCCAATTTATATTGGGAACGTTAATATTTTAACTGGGATAAAGTACCCTGGATGTATGACCACCTTAAATTTTCCTTTCTCTGGACTCATCCTCTAGAAGTGTTTCTAATGGATATCATAGAGGATTATTGAAATGAATACCAATCTCCCACATGTTTGAACTGAACTTGAGAAGTAATAGACGATCCTTGTGTACTTAAACCTTAATGATAAATTTATAAATATATGATTCAATTTTATAGGAAAAAACTCTTATGAGGAAGGATACTCATATTTAACCCCAAATAAAACTGTGTACCACTAATTTGTTACAAAACACAACATCATCACCATCAGTGAATAATGTACATTTTTCTGAAATTATATTTCTAATGAATATCTATAAATAATAAAAAATTACATTTTATATGTGTTTTAAATTGACCCTCATATATTTAAAGACACATTTGATGAAACTCTAATAGATTCATCATTATTTTCTGTTCATCATCCACCCGAACTGTGAGGTGATCAATTGGATAATACATATAAATATACTTTACGTGAACCTGAATATGATATATACCTAAATACATATATTTTTTTAGGGATTAAAAAATCCAAAGAATGAATTATTAGTGATAATTTATTTAATGAAGCTTTATCCTTTTCCCATGGTCTCTGCATTTCAATCACAGTCACAATGAAGAATGAAATATGATCCATTATTGGTATCTACCATGGAAAAGCTTAACATCCATTAGTATAGGGAATAAATAAATTGTTCCTCACATGAAAAGAAATGGGACCAAAATACACTTTTCTATTTCATTCACCATTTTTTCATCCCATATTACATACCCCTTATCCTGTTATCATACCAAATCAAGCAACTCTCAGATATTCCTACCATCAAACTCCATCTTATCCGCAAAAATCCATCTCATACCCATATTCTGTGACCATCACCAAAAAAGAAACCCTATGAGGTGATAAATTATCGATGGTATATAGTGTCAACTAAATACCACATCCAATATTCCATGAGGTTGAGATTAATATTGAGCATATATAATAATCTCAAATAGTAGGAACTAACCTATAAGTGAGGATGAGTTACAAGAGATTATATGAAACCACTAAAAATCAAATTCCCATAATAAAATAATAGTTCTCAAATAAACTATTTTTGTTCCAAAAAAATAAAAACTCCATAAGAAACTACAAGTACTAAATATAAAAATCTCAATAGCAGGCTTGAATATAAAAAAACTACATAACAACACCATGGGATAGATATGTCTCACCCGAACAACAACCATCTGAGGATGAAATGAAAAAATAGAATATACATACATAGGGGAATTAAAATAGTTATATTGTGTAGGATTCTACTTAGATCCTCTTGTGTAGAATATAATTAAGGTATACTAAATACAAAGGGATAAACATGTGATGAAAACTTACTAACAAATCATAAATACTGTGTTCCCATCCTGAAAATGGATCTACTATTATATATCATAATATAAAACATAAAACAAAAATAATGTTTCCCTCTACCACTTACCCTATTAGGATGCCATTATTCCACTATATTTCATGTTAGATCCATCTCTGTCCAAAATATTTGACTCACCAAAGACACACGGAAAATCGTAACATATTATGCACTCCATGATTCAAATTGACCCATCATAGATATCCACAAATGAAGATGGTAATAGTTTATTTTTCCATTAGACCCACAACAGCTCTTATATCTGTTATTATAACACATATCGTCAAAACCCCTACCCATAATATTGATAATAATCCTTATGATACCATATTCATAGATAAATTTTTGTAAAATAGCCATAATATATTAACACCCTATAAAAACAAAAGTGTAAAATAATACCACCATGAAAACCATCACTTATAATTACCTAGAATATAGAGAGGGAAAATAGAGTGTTTTCAACAATCCATTCTTCACCATCCTTCATATTAGTGAAAACACTATTTAGATTTCTGTAGTTTTGGTCACACAACCTACATGAATAGGGTAGAATATAAAAATACAATAACATATTAATATATATATTTATATATATGTGACTTTAATCTAAACAATGGTAAACTACATATTCATGACCTCAACTAAACCTATTATCTCTCAATAACCCATATTAAAATGCCAACTACTACATATCCAATTGGAACACAAGAATTGAAATAATTTTTTTAATCCCTCATTTTTATAATTTCATAGTAACATTTCCTACCATGAATATTCCTTTCCTTAAATTCATGATCCAACTAACATCCCTACAATGAAAGAATACAATAAATGACTACATTCTTCCTAAATAATTATCATCATTTAGTATTCCATTCATGAATAGACCATTTGGTTTCATTGATTGATCAATAGTTATCATAAAATATTTATAGTTACTAGATGAATCAGTATAAGACACCACAAGATCAATTTTAAACCATGAAAAATGATTTGCATCTAGAAGTAGAGAATTGTATGTAGAAACATGATACATGGACATCTATCCATTAGGTAAATCAATTATGAATCCATTATCCCATCCTTCAAAATAATGAACAATGGAAAAGGCTATCATTAGTCCAGTTTGATTATTTTTATGCCATACCAGACACCACCAAAGATATTATCATGATTCCTAACATAGGGAATGTAAACTAAATCCCAACATTCACCTCATAACGAAAATATTTTTAAAATATAAGATATAAAAATATAAGATCATTTCATAATTTAATTATCATCAAACATAGATTCCAAAAAAGTAATGTATAATACATTAATTTTCAACATGGATTCATTGTCATAAATCCACTGCATCTAAACAACATTATAAAACATAGTTCCTCATTCTCAAAAAATTAATCTCATTATAAAACCAATTATATTTTGTCATGAATTAATTAATTAAATTATAACATGTTATATTAATATGAATCCTATGACACACACTATCAATATCGATAAATTAATTAATAAATACTTCTTGAATCAAATTCCTAATTCATAAAATTACATTGAAGAAAAGAGTAGTGAAATCTACCAATTAGTAACGTTTAATAAAAATAAATAATCATTGTACATTTTTTAGGCAATTATAGTTACAATATTCATTGGTCTTTAGTTCGTAAGCATTATTAGCTTCATTGTTATTTATCTACTAATCATTATCAACTTCTTCATTTATAAGAGAACAGTCATTACGATCTTCATTATTCTTTAGAAAAATTATTACCAATATAATGTTATTTATCAAATTTATATTAAGAAAAATTATTGATATACAATAGTATATACATCGATAACAAAAAATATAGAAAAATAGGTGGAAAATAATTATCATGGTAGAAAATTATATGATCTCTAAAAAAACCATTGTTCATTATATAATCTTATTTATTCTTTATAGGGATAATTTCACCATTTCCAAAATATATAAATCCTCATTAATTGACTATTACATATAAAATTAAAATAAATGAATCCACTACTATGATATAGATAATACATTTTCTCAATACAAGAATATTTGATACAGGATCAGCTAACTCCTAATGATACACCATCAAATCGATTAACGATTTATTGGAATATGTAATTATAAAGTTATTTACTAAACTTGATCGTGTAATATCCTAATAAATAAAACAATACCTAAGATACTCACATGAAAAAAATTAATGATTGATAATAGATTAGGGAAGGGAATACATTGAGAAGAGAGTTATCATGCCTCCATTATATAAGGAATAAAACCCTTACAAAATCGATTTGATGGTGCCATGACTGCAAAACTATCACCGTACAAATGAGAAAATTTTTACTAAGGCCTCATGTGAGGGGACAAATAAAACATTAATTAGCTTCTTCTAGTTCATCTTGAATTATATGGATTTTAAGATGAGAATCACTTATACGTTAATACAATTGAATAATCATGTTAATACCATATTTTTTGAAACCTCATTTATGATACACAAGTTACCCACATAAATCCTATGATATTTATGTTGATTAATAATGATTTATACCATTTGAAACAAATATACCCACTTCCACCTCTTCTATTATGTCCTCCAAAATGGATATGGCTCTCTTCAATGCATCAACGAGAAACTAGTTTTTCTAGATCATGTTTCCCATAATCATGATTATTTTCCTCAACTAAAACATGGATGTAGAAATGTGACTTCATATTCACTATTATAGAAATGAGGTACACCATGGTTCCAAAACTATTTCCCTAATAAATTTGGGTGTTTAAATAATTACACAAGAAATTTTCTCTAGTTTTGTTACATCAAGAACCACACCAACCTTTAAAAATAAAATTTACATGCCCTCAGATATAGAAATACAATAACCCCACACACCCCCATTTTTTTGTGATTCCTAAGTTATTGAGACCAATAATGTAGCCTTTTTAACACCTCAGAAAAAATTCATCACAAAAAACCCTATAAAACAAGATTGAATGAATTCAATGTTTTGAGTAATTTTATAAAATAATTTTTTTTTCTTATTAAGAAATTAAATTTTTTTCATTTTGTTAATGAATTATAAAGACATCATAGATTTTTTTTCATAGTTATATATAGTATTTGATTGTCAATTAGGTTTAAAAAATTCATATTTATGATATTATGGATGTTTTTCTAGGAAAAAACAATATTTATCATTATGTTTAAAAGTACATTTCCTATTGATGGATTTAATTTTTATAAGGCATTACATATTGAAACAAAATTTTTAGTCATGTTTGAAGATATGAAACAAATGAAAAATATCAAATTATAGATATAATTAATCTTATAGTGTGAATAATTTTAAAAAATGGGAAAATATATAATTTAATTAATTTTATCTTAATAGAAAATAAGTATAATAAGGATTATTCAGATGTAAAGGATGTTTAAAATATTATTAATGATATAAAGTATTATCCTATTAAAAAATTGATAAATAATTAAATAATTATTCTAATAAATATAAAAGCAATTTTTTTAGTGTTCAACCATAAAGACCAACATTGATTGTGTATTACACAGGATTCAGAACTAATTTAGATAATTATTATTGTGATAATAATTCCATTATGAGAAAAAACTCAAATTATTAAAAATAAATTAATTAAAGGTTCATGTGAATGAATAAGATTATTTATATACTAATATTGTAAATAAATCTATTTTTAATCTCAATTTGAAATTTGTGATGTATTAATGAAATCATTGATGATCCAAAAGGTTTTTTTATATTCAAAATCATTCGTAATATAATAATTGAGTGTTGTGCTAATGTCTACTAAATAAGATTTTTATACTATTTTAATGACTCTATATGTTAGGATACTTCTCAAGAATCTGATTGTTAATAGTGAGAAAACTACATCTATGTCATTTGAATGTTTTAAGATGCTAAATTACTATAGTAACAATCATGGGTCATATGGTGAATGATATAATCGATTTAGATATATCATACATGTTTTTTAAATAGTGAATCACATTACCTATGCTAATACACTATAGAAAAAAATGTTTTTATCATGAAAATACCACAAGAAAATGTTAATACATACTTCAAAAAAAGGTTTCATTAATGTTTATTTTACTTGACTATATTTAATAACATTATGAATGACGGAAATAATAAGATTAAATTTATGGTAAATATATATTCTTGAACAAATACAATTAAAAAATTTCATGGATAATTTAATCTTGGAGGGAGATTAATTTTATAGATTTTTTCTATCCATGGTGATATTGGATACCGATTTTAAAAATAAATTCAATAAAAATTATTTATTTAATATATGAACATTTTATTGATTTTTAATGTAGTAAAATTGTTAATTTGCTAGAAAAAATTGATGAAAAATTATTTATATACAAAATATGGAGGACCACTAAATATCACTTGATATACATAGCAGGTTGTAATGAGGTGAAATATGGGATGAATAATGAAAAACCTCACAATATTGTTGTATTTATAATATAATGTAATTATATGTGGGATGATAACTATAATTTTTATATATTACATTAAATTAGATAGAAATGATTCTTTATAGAATTTAAATATTTAAAAAAAATTATATATTTGTTACCAAATACAGCAATATAATAAATTCAATTATTATGAAGTTGTCTTGAAAATATGATATGATAATCTTGTAATATAAAAATGTAATTTATATAAAATAAAATAAGGGAATCCTAAATTATTATTGGAAATATATAGATAATGAAGAATTGAGTATGGTGTGGTGAGGATTCTATAATTCAGTAATAACTATGTGAAAACAAATATTCAAAATTGATTATTGAGGATCTATTACATGATAAAGAAGTCATTGCTTTGCAGATTCTATGAAATAAGATACATATGTAATAAATATTTATGTAATAATATAAATAAATTATAAGATATAATAATGTTATAATGATGAAATTATATAAAAAATAAACTATTATTGCACTGTAATTTTGATGTGATGTTACTAAATTCAGACCATTATTGTAAATTAGATGGAATTTTGGAGTTATTTGTGAAGGTATGTGGATATATAAATATTAAAGTTGAAAAAAACAACACAATAAATAATGTGATCTAAATTTATTTTGAAAATGATAAAAAGAATTATTATTGAGCACCAATAGGATGAGTCTTTTATATACACTTATTAATGTGTAATGATTTACAATACCATTGGATTTTTATAATAGTATATATTTAAAATTATCTCAATTCATAGGGATAACTTTGAAACTTTTTAGTTACAAAATGGATATGAGAAGTCTATAAAATATTAGTGGAGTTAATTAATAGAGGTTTTTCATTAATGCAATTTATCAAATTCTCTAGAGTAAACAATTATTTTACTATTCTCTTATTATGTCTTCCATATAATATGATATATATTCTTTATTGGTCTTTAATTGGTTGTCATTTATGAGTGAGTAATATATTTATGTATGATAAATTAAAATTATTAATTAATTATATATTAAACAGCCATGTTTTCTTGTTGATGAGTTCTTTTTGTTTAGTGTTATATTGCAATAGATATTTTTATTTTTATATCCAAATTATTCTTTGAGGAATTTTGTTTTAGAATAATTAATAAAACATGATAAATAAGGATTTTTTTTTGATAATATACTTAATTTATTCTTTATCATTTAGAATTATATTTCAGTTCATCTAAGTGTTACTACATTATTTTGGACGTAAAAAATTAAATATGGTAATATATTGTTGTCTATTGTTTTTGTAGTAGATTATATATTCCGTAAAAATCAATAAAATAATTAAAATAAAAGTTATATAAGAGTGAAGATAATTTATTTGAGAAAAAGAATTATGTTATTTTAAAAACTATTCTTTTTCAATAAATTTAGAATTTGGATGTTTAGTTTTGTTTATAATTGATATTTGTTTCTATAATTTTGGGGATAAAAATCAATATATTAGTTTATTCTACTCATTTTAGAAAATTTATTTTCAAAGTGCATTTAATTTAAAAAAATATATTGTAAAAAAATATTTAATTTTATTGACAGTGGAAGAAACATAAATTTCTAAACATTGAAAATATCTATTAAAATTGATAAAATCGTCGGACTGGTGAGAATTTATAAATATGTATTGTGAATATTATGAAACCATATAAGTTTGAGATTAATTTTTCCTAATTACTGATTTAAATATTTAGTTATAATTTCTCAATTTCTATTTTAATCCACTTTATAGGAATGATATATTATATTTTATTTCTCATAATAAGTCATATAATTTTTAGGAAGAACCTAGTTTAGTTAAATAATAATATTGATTTTCAAAATATAGTGATTTTGTTAAATGGATAATGATGTCAACAAATGATGTGAAAATATAAACTACTGAATAGAAGTGTATATTGATTAATCCATTAGATTCGTGACAAATAATTTATTAATTATCATAAAATTATTCTCTAGTAAATATATTTTTGAACTCAATCATGTATACATTTTTTAATTTTCAAATATCAACCTCAATGAGTGGAACCGATATAGATGGGGCCTAGACATTGAATGACTAGTCTTAAGAAATCATAAATAATCCAATAACCAACCCTTAGTCTATTGTTCTGATCACATTATATGACTCTAGAATCAAATAAATATATCTGAAAACAAAATAATAACCTCCATCCAGCTAGGTATTAGAAAACATTATAAATATATGAACGCAAGGTATGAAGGCATTGACCTTCCTCAACCCTAGTAAAAGTGTCGAATTTTTTTAAAAAACTTTTCTCTACTACAATGAACAATTTGAAAACCATAGGTACAAGAATAAATCCACCAGATCCATAAAATACAACTGAACTCCTCTAATAATAATCACATATATAGTATTATTGAGAAATAAAAATCGATGTTCTTGAAAAATATCAAATTTAATATAAATTCCAAAAGAGAAACATCTGAAACACAGTCAACAATAAGAACCCAAAATCCACTGTGAAGTACATCAATGATAAAACAATGGTTTTCTAGATTAATATATCCAACTAATGGACATCCATTATTTCTCTCCAACCAAAAAATTTCTTTGAATATCATTACCTACACTAGAAGACATCAATATTATTATAAAATCATCAACTCTTTTAGAAGAAAAAGTGCCCGATACCCATGTTACACTAAACCTTTAAATTAAAAAATAAAACCAAAATATCATTAAAAACGCATCAATGAGTTAGGTACCCAAGAAAACTATAGTACCTCCCATAATTATTTTATAGAATCATATAGACCCACTATGATTAGAAACTCACCTAACTGTTTTAGTGTCTAAATCAACTCAAACAATTCACACATTGACCATTTCAAAACACCTCTCATCCTTATTAAATTTAAATAAGTTCACCATTTACATCTATTAATATATTCATCATCAAATAGATTTATAAATCTAATATAGTATCCTGCAACAACTAACTACGTATTAGGACTCTATGAATAACCCATATGTTGACCAAGTCAAAATTAATTTTCCAATCATCATCTATCTTAATAAAACAATGAGAATGTTGATATAACAAAGATATCCAATTTGATAATGCAAGATCCAAAAAATGAGAAGGGAAATGAAATGAAATATCTCATGTACACACTCTAAATCCAATATTAAATTTTGGAGGAAAGCCTTACAGGCAACATTTTTATAATAGATAAATGGAATACACAACCAAGAACTATTTTTCTTATTCTATTTCACATATAAAAAATATAACTCACATTCCAAGAAATGTGATTAGTCTAGGGACATGTCAATATATTTAGGATATGTTTTCAACCTTTAGTATTAAATACATTAAATGATAGACTCATGGTTATATATGAATCAAATGATTTAATTGAATTTATTATGATTCACATAATTATGAATACACAATTTCCAATATTTAATTTTAATTCATGGATTATGATTTACTTTTAAAATATTATAACCCTAAATACTAGAATCGAGTTGTATATGAGTTTTAATGTGAATATATAGTTACTTTTTTATCATCTTGATTTATAAAAAACCTGCTTGTCTCTCTTAGATGATAATTGAAATTAATAAGAAATCATTTTTTCAAAACCCAAAAATTAAACATGTATTAGTTATTTATTAAATCTTTGTATCTAAATTAATTGACCAATATGTTTAAGTTTTTCTACATAGTGTTCATTTTTTTGAAATACGTATGTTTAGTTATGTTAAAAATATATATATTATTGAACACATTGAAAAATAAATTATTATATATTGACAAATGATTTCTGAATCATAGAACAATATATCAAATTATTAGAGTTATTTTATGATGTTTGAATAGTTTCTTTAACGCATTTATAGTATTTTATTATCGATATATGTGATATATGGATATTATATATTTACATATTATTAAATTAGATCAATGTAATATAAGATTTATTTTTGATATGATGAAATATTATTAAAGTAGCTTCTAGTTGGATAAATAAATTTAAACTGATATTTCATGTTTCCATAATGATACATTTTATGTTCATGATAGATTAATAAGTACTAATTTTTTATTAAATATTTGATTTATAGTTCATATGTAATATTAAATATGTATTTAGGTGTAACACATGATTTTTTTGATATATTGAAAATTATTCCTTATTTATTAATTTGATGATTACATTTATTTGAACACTGTATTTGTATGGAAAAAATAAAACAGAATGAAATTTGAGAAGATATATGAATGATAATCGATCTGATATTAATGATATGATTTTATATATAATTGTATATAATTTGTGGAGAAATTTTTTTGGAAATTTTTTCTCCATTAGTGAATGATGATTATTACATAAAGATTCATTGGAATTATAATATTCAAAAATTGATATGAGGCCATGATATTTTTATTGTGGATATCATAGAGGTTCTGTGTCGAAAAAAAACTTATAGATAATATATTTAATAATTTAAATGATAACTATTCCTAAAAATGATAGCATATATGTTCATGAAAAAATAACAAATATTTATTTTATAAATTTGAATAAATGATTAAGAAAGAATATGATTTGATTTTTCATGATTCATCACATAATAAATTTAATTATTGATGAAATAATTTACTATAATTTTTCATCCTGATACTTTATAAAATTTAATGATTAAGGATTTTTTTCATGGAATATTTATGTATATAGGGTAAATTCTATAACAATAATTACATCAATAATAAATATATTATTTGTTATTTTAACATCATGAAAATAGGGAAGAAAATATTAAAGGGAGTATGATGAACTAGTTGGTTAAAGATTATAATATCCCCAAAATTATTGAAAAATAGATGGAAAAAAGATATACATATTCATGGATAATCTTTTTAGGGACACAGGCTATTGTTCAACAGTCCATGGATGATACATTCCAAAATATGATGACTGTATTATATTAATGGATATATAGGATTTAGGTTTGATATAACCTAATAATGAAATACTCATCTACGTTAGGAGTGAACCTTTTGATAATATAATATATTTTCTCTTATATCATGTAATGAACATGGCTTCGTTAGGTTATGTAATAAAATCCATATCCATTTTTATTAATAGATTTAAAGGAAAGATAAAATTAATTAGATGAAAACAATTCATATCGATATACCTAAACATATCATTGTAGATGTACTAATTAAATAGGATATAAAAATTTAATTTATATGTTGACTTATATGTATTTATTTTCAAGGTATTTTAAAATATTTTTTATAATTATTATACATAATGATGATTCTGAATTACCTCAGATAGAAAATGTAAATGATACCCCTGTTGATGAAAATATTGAAATTATTTTTCAATAAAAATTACCCAACAAGATAATAAATGAAAAAATTAAATTAAATATTATTTTACCCATGTTAAAAGAAATAGATTACTAAACACCTAATAAATGTAATCCAATTAGATATTTTAGTAACATTTTTTATGGTTATTATTTAACATAATTTAGTTTAGTATTTTCTGAGTTTTTATCAAGGGAATAAAAGAGATATTTTTAATCTAGAATAGTTAAGGTCATGAAAATGATCCCTAATAAGTTTATTACATTAACATTTTCAATCATCATCTATAGAATGGGAGGAACATTGATGGATATATATACTCATCAACTAGATAATTAATTTGTGGAGAATAATATAATGTGAATTGATCAGAATAAATAAGTTACTATATAGGATGAAATTACCCTATAAAATAAATTAACAAATAAAAATTCTTATGAATTACTTTGAAATTAAATATTTACGTAATTTCAAACTATAAAAAAATCTTCAGTAAAAAACACTAAATTAAAAAAAAATATCAACCATTTATGACAAGAATGGTTTTTTATATATTTAATCAACTAAAATTAATGACCATAAGACATATTTAGTTGAAAAGTGTTATTGTAATGATGATCATGAATGAAATATTTAAATATTTTTAAATTAGTTTTATTATTGTGTAAAATTAGTTTATTTTTAGATTTATACACATAAACAAATATTTCTTGATTATAATTTAAATCTACAAACACAGAATATTTTTAAACTGTGTTGTTATATGAACCTGAAAAAATAAGCAAGTTCATCATAAAATATGATGATAGTCATTATTATGAAATACCAATTATATGGTAAATAATGAACTGAAATTAGTACAAGATATACATGTTTTTAAGTAAAATAAATGAATGGTTTTTTAGAAAAAATATTATAAAAAAATTATGATAAAATATAAGGTTGTCAAATTAAGAATGAAAAAATATTACTTGAATAAAGTGAGGAAAATACCCTCATTTAATCTAATCGAAGATGTGATCAATAAAAATAATGGTCAATGAAATATACTCCATTTATATTTTTTTTGATTTAGAGACAACAATGGGAATATAATTTCTAGAATTTTATTCGAATAAAAAACATTGTTCATTGGATATTGTGAGGGTTGTTATATGTTTAAGCATGAAATAATAAATTTAATTTATAATTATTCAGTAATATATATATATATATATATATTATCATTGTGGTACATTTTTGAATCCTGAGGTAATTATTATAAAAAATCTATTTCATATCGTATTTTTTTCACGATTAAATTTTATAGAATAATATTCAAAATAAGAATTATATGTACTTTTTCATTGTAAATAGTAATAGTTCTTAACCAAATTGTATTCCATGTATTTTATGATTTTATACAAAATTAATATTTTAATATTTTAAAATAATATACGGTTTAATGGAAATAAAATTTGATATCACAATATCAAAATTTTTATAGTGTTAATTTTTATGATTTTTCATAAATTGTTATTTTTATTTGAATTGGGAAATTGTAAATTATAAAAATACAATAAAATTAATGATATAAGAAAGATAAAATATTATATTAATTGTTTATGATTCAACATTTCAATAAATCAATATATTTAATTACTAATATAAGTCATTAAAAAAGAAATAATTATAATAATAAAATAATTTAATAATAACAAATTTTGGATATTCTATTTTAATTATGTAATAAAAGTAATAATTTCGTTTTTTACGAGTTAAAATATCAAATAATTATCCATTTAATTAACCTACTAAATTTAAATCCTTGGTAATCATTATTATATATGATTATGGTGTAAAAAAAATTACAAATAAAAAGTGAATTTATTTAAAAATTTGTATTAATGAATTTTTATGATTTATATTAAATTTCATTATTAAATTTTATTAGATTGAATCATATAAAATGGATTATATGATTTTAGTTAGAATGTATATTTTTGTATATGAGGTGAATTTCATTTTTATTGAATTTAAATTGTAACCATTAAAAAAAAATTTCACCACGATAAAAGATCAAAGGGTTAATGATAAGCATTCAACAATATATACAAATATTTACTAATTTTTTTATCAGCAGATATAAACAGTAAAATATATTATCCCAAAAATGGTACTAATATATTGTAGTAAGAAAATTGATAGTTATTTATTATATTTCAATGTTGTTAATACATTCATGGGGTTATACTCCTTATAATAATAAAATGGAAACTACTCTCCTCACTTGTCAACACTCATTGAGCACTATTACTTTGTTAATATAAATAATGTTTATCGATATCCATCATACTAAAGTCATTGTTCTCTTGGTATGTCAAAAATTCCAATCCTAGAAGGATTGATTTATATTCTAATGGAAGACATCCATTGAGATTGTATATGTAATAAAAAATATTTTTATGTGTATTTCATTTTATATCACCATAAAATCTATTATACAAATCATAGTGTAATATTATAAATATATATATTATAATTAATATTCAATATTTTTTTTGTAATATCTATTTATAGATGAAATTAATCATATATGAAATTAAAATGTAAATCATGTGCATTGGAATAATACCACCTTAATAAAGTGATGTGTTTTATTTTTCATCTCCACATTACATGAATTGTTATAAATTCAGATTGAATTAAAATATATATGATATTAATGAACCAATTCTTATTTTATAATGTTTATATACTGTCTACAATGATACCCTCCATTATGTTAATAAATTATGATGTCCCCAATGCATATACGAGGGCCAGCACCCATATAAAAAGATGAAATTAATTTTTCATTTATTACTTATATGGTTATACATAACTATAAATCAAATGAATAAATATTGTACTTATATTTTAATTATAATTTCATAAATTTATAAAATTATCTATTTTATATAAATATAATCAAATATAAAAAATGAAACGACCCACATATGACATGCAAACTACCTTATCCTTGAGAAGATGAATTTAATTTCTCCTGAAATACATATATAGATAGTTTTAAAATTATACGTAAATATAATTTTTTTAATTATAATATTCTTAATATTTTTTATAATTTGTAACAATTACACATTTTACTAGTTTATACCCATTGAAATAGTTTAAGACCACACATCATCAAATTGTCTGAAATAAACATAACAGTTTTTGTATCTAAAAAATAAAAATTTAACTAAAATAACAACTTTTAATATTAAAAAAAGGATTTATGTAATATTTAAAATTAATAATAAAATTATATTATGTATATTAAAATAAATACATGATTATTTCAAACATAAGTTACTCGAATCTATTTAAACATATTTTTAATGTTATACTTTTTGAAAAATTTACCTACATTAGATTATTCAATAAAAAGATTCATTTATGTTAATTTCTATTGAAAACATGTTTCTAATTTTCATTTTAAAATTAATTTAAACATTTTTATAAATACATTATAAATGACCCTTTTCAATGTTTTCCATAAAGGATAATTTTTTAATTTCGTTATAATGATGAAAAATTAGATTGATTTGTTAATCATTACTACAAGACGACTTATTATCAAAATAATAGAGGCTACTCATAATCAAGATTCATCTACAATCATTAAATTTGTTTTATATTAAGGTCATATTTATATTGTTGTAGATATGTTTAACTTCATAGTATTTCAATTTAAAAAACATGTTTTCTCATTTTTTTATATATTTGAATGTTTTTTTCTTTTGGATTTAATGAAAAAATTTGGGTGTTTTAATATATACAAGTAAAATATTATTCATTTTATATATTATATGGTATGATTATATTTTATACAATGAATACCAATTCTGAAACATTTCTCCAATTCATTGGGTAATGATACTTTCTAAAAAAGATAAAAATAATGTTCAATATGATTTTTATTCATTTTAAATTGATCATGTAATGGTTATTGTATGATTTATTGTATAATTAATAATACATATGACTATATATAATTTTATCTATTTTTATGTGTTTCAAGGGATATTTTTTTATTTCATGTGGTATGTAAATGGTTATAATGGTTTTGACCTTTAAAAGGTGAATGATTTGTTATTAACGATAAATTTTTTCTAGTGTTTATATATTTTCTAATGAATTAATCATGGTTAAGAATATCATTTATGCTTGATGAAAAAATTAAATATTAAAAAAATAAATAATAACTATTTTTTGATCTATAAGTAATTTTTTTCTTGATCTCTATGTATATTTTTTTAAATTGAAAATGTTCTTTATGATTTTTAGGTTTTCGAAAAGGAAAAATATTTTCCATTTATTATATATCCATAACTAAGAATTAAATTTCTCATAACTCATTTAAAAATGTGTTTATAAAAAATAATTAGGTTTGGGATTATATAAATTTCAATGGGGACATTTTATAAATGAAGAAAAATTAATAATATTGAAATAAATGTTTTAACCTAATAACATGTTTTGGGGATAAAATGTATACTGTATTAAAATTTCCAATTGCTAGGAAATTTTTTATCATATTTTTCTAAATATATTCATATAAGAAATTATAAATTTTATAAATTTAATCAATTGTAAAAATGATGTGATTATTATTTTTATGATATTGGGTATTATTATCGATTTTAGAGTGTAATGTCCTCGATTGGTCCACAACCAGTACGTGGTTACCAAACTAGTGATATTATCACTAGGAAATTTTGTAATCCTCTACACACCCCATTAGAATACAAGGGATTATGATATATACATTAAGAGACTCCCCCACAATGATAGTGAATAATAGAGGAAAAAAAATAAACAAATCAGTATCCAAATTTGTAAATAAACATTGTATGAATAAACAAAAATCTTATCATCCAAAAATTAAAAAAATGTAATTCATATGAATGAAATCATAAATAAACACATGAAAACCATCATAAAACTCATAAAACAAACAATGTGATCACAAATTAGTATATATAATGGAAATAAATAAATTTATTATCCAATTCCATACGTGAGCCACAAAGAATTCAATTTTTTATCTCATATAAGATATCTTAAGAAGGAATATTCTGGCCTCTAACCAACATATTCTTATGATTATTGAATTCTTCTATGGTACCAAATTTTGATGGACACCCGACAGGGGTGTGAATATAACACCATAGGTTAAAAATAATTTTATCACATAAGTAAGTTGTAAATGAAATTTTTAAATGTCATATAATCAAATTGTTATATAATTTTAATAAATAATCAACATGAAAAAACACCATTTATCACTGGGTCAAAAAATAACACATTGTATTTAATATACCTATATAATCCAAAGTTGGTGTGGCATTCATAACACCACATGACTATTCATAACAATACTAGACCAAATATCCACATCATATGAGGTATAAACCCCAACTCATTAGAGGTATCCAAAAAATACCAATAGAATACGAATCCAATTCAATACCTAGATGGTTATACAGGGTGAAAAAGAGTTGTTATGAATATTTAAGATCCAAAATATTTCATCCATGGATATTTGATATTAATATGACATTCATAAAATTCATTCCGAATTACCCTAGGATATATAATTGAATCATGATCCAAATCCAAATTTTTGACAAATAACTCACGAAAATCCAATAGAATTAGGCTTTCTTTATGATTCCTAATGGGGTAGTTAATGGAAATCATTTAATCAAATATTTTATTGAACTATGGGATGTTATATTATGAATTTTGTATTTATCAGGACCAAAGATTATACCTCATATAAATCATATGAAATCAATCATCAATATACATCATCTATGACTCTTAAGGGGGTCATGCTAGGAAATCCTCAATATCATGCATAATTTTCAGATCCAGGAGTGTGATAATGAATTCAATATGTATCATAATAATTCATGATCATATCTAAATATTATCATACACACCTTCTCCATTATGGTAAATATCTCCCCGGTATGTGAAACAAGATCCTCTAGTTATTGTTATTCCATGTCAATCATTATAGGTTTTTTTCTCTTAAATACATATCAGTTGTCAACAGACATTAAAATAGGTTATTACGTCCCTTTTCATTTTCATGACCATCATTCAACCTCTTTATCAACATAAGGTATCATGCTTTTTTATTGAACTTGTGATATAGAAAAAGGACCATCTACATTTACAAGTCATACCATGGTCGCTCCACTAACAAAACCAATCTATTTATCTCTATATAATCTACCGAGATAGGTAATCATAATATCCTTGTTGCAGGAACACTCATACAACAAATAAAATTATTATCATAATGGATTTTATGAATTTAATGGTTTTCCACAGGCCAATCCATAGGCCATCTACATATATTCCACACCCTCTATTCCTAGATTCTTATAATGGAACATAAGAATAGAGTGAATGTGTATCATTTGTTTTTAACAAATTAATTTACACCACTCAAGTTATATAAATCATATGGTAAAAATAAATAAACATGCATTCAAAAAATGAAAATTGATTCAATTAAGATAATACATAAGGGTCCATCGTTACTCCTGGAACATTGTTTAACTATTGCTTGACCACTCAATAATTAGAAAAACACTTCTATAATTAAATTAGTCAATATATATTGGTGGTGAGACCAAAAATGATTCATGTATATATATAAAATTAATAATATTATAGGGGATTATACGAGGAACAAACTACATAATTAATTATCCTTTTACCTATAGAAATCACATATGACATTACTCTTAGAGACCCATCTATTCATGTATCGATATATTTAGTACTTGTAATCATCAAATAACAAAAAATGTGTTAAAAATTGTGTTTCCATATCCCAAAAATACACATATAAAATCACCAAAATAGTTTTAAATGAAATGAAGATATAAACATGGGATGTTATATCTCTAATACATAAGAATTCCACAACAATATCTCCCAATTCCACCATGTTATGGTCGAATCAGTTTCCAAACCATGAAACTGTAGTAAAATTTAACCAATAACCAACCATATACAAATGATATCAAAATTGTGAATTGGTATTTTATTGAAATGATTTCCTATTACTTAATCTTATTTTAATAAAAATATCAAAAAAAATCTGTAATTTTTTATTCTTCCAGGTTATTAAAATACTACCATTTGTCTTATTCAGGTCTTGAAAAGATGGTCCATTCTCTTAAACACCCATGTAGATAAAAAAACCCCATACATGAATTAAAAACTATGTGAAAATAATATTAATGATTACACCAAACAAGGATCCCCAACAAAAAATTAATTTTTCACCATCACAACATCAATTTCATATATATGGTTTGAATTCCTTACGTATTTTTCCTATATGATATTAAATTTCATTAAATATGTGAATGACTCCTTCATGAAATTAATGGAATAAAAAAACCCATTGGAAAATAACATGACCCTTCACCGACACTCACCTGAGAGAAACTACAATAATATTTGTCTCAAACCATGTCAAAATACATCTACTTGATATATATCAACAACCAAAATTCCAATTTGGATCTTGTTTCTCCGTAAAACAATCTAAAAAACACCAAATTAATTTTGTAATTTTTACCTTGATATGTTATGGTATATTAATTCCCACCTAAGATAACATTTCACAACCCCATATATTCTTAATGGCCATATAACTATTAATCTTGAACCACATAATTCACTCATTCAGGAAAAAATTGTCGATTAATATTATAGAACAATAAAAGTTATTACCCTATCCAACTCACAATGTGATGTTAACTGTTTACCAATAATCATTCTACCATGTTTCATCATAAAAAAACTCCATGATTATTCCTACTAATTCCTACATAACTCAATACAACATTGATACGTTTATTAATTTTGTGATTAACTTATGATGATCCACTATAAAATTATCACTACGTAATGGGTGATTCCTTGTCCATATTTTTCCATGTCATTGGAATAAAATATATAAACATATTATCCTTAGACCAATGACATGATTAGTTATTCTTTAAACTAAAAATTATCAATCACAAGATATAATACTCGTTAAAAAAAGTTATAACCCCACATTTCTAATTTCACAGCAATGTCTAATGTGTATCCACCATTCAACAAACAAGGCCATGATACAAAATAATTTCCTTGAAAATCCTTATATAATTAAAATGAATTATATAATACAAAAAAGATATATTAGATGAAGTTTACATCCCTATACATTGAATTTCAAGAAAAGTACTGGTCGAGCCACCTCTAGACAACGACATTTGAAAACACCTGGTCATCCGTCAATTCTATATTACGTTAACCTATTCACTTGATATAAATCCTAGAAGGTATCCCAAGAACATGAAAAACAAAAATGATGTTAAATAGTTTTCCATGGTGATGTTCTACATTTGTTTCCTCAATAAATGTAAATCACTTTCATGCTTATAGCAAAGCTTCATCACTCCACAAAT
The DNA here is from genome assembly GCA_963277665.1 of Viscum album. NCBI lineage: Eukaryota > Viridiplantae > Streptophyta > Magnoliopsida > Santalales > Viscaceae > Viscum > Viscum album. The sequence goes on from OY728156.1 coordinate 710,104,461, forward strand.
CCAATTCACGATCAAATAATTTAAATTTAAACCCAATACCAGTTAGAATGGATTTACACTATAAAATACCATATATAAATCACATAGAAAATATTATATATAGAAGTAGGTTAATAAGATTTAACAACTCCCCATTATAAAAATTTCACATCAACCATATAATAAACAATCACATTACACCATGATCCTACCAACATGTTCATGTATATCGAAAGCCTACACTACATACATTACCAAACATAATGACAAGAAATTAATGACCCATTACTATATGAGGTCTAACTAGTAAAATTAAACACTTCACATCTTGGATTATGATAACATAAATCTCATTAATCCATTGAAATTTTATATAATACATGGGACACAACCTCAAATGTCTAGTTTTTCAATTCCCACTTTATTGAATTTCTTTTAACACACTTTATGAAAGAAAAATGATTTACTTTACAATTACAAGAATTTTTCTTTTATTTGTCCTCTATCATTCCATATATCATTAATGAAACCATAAATTGTTGGACTCACCATCATCATACATGATATAAAAATAATTATCATTAAAACCCTAAGCCTCTATTATCAAATATATCTTATCAAAACCATCAGTAATCATATAAAAAATAACCACTCATTAATTTATAATTTAAATTTATTTATGTTTAATAAGTGGATACATTATATATATCAACCAAAACCAACAGTGAATACAATTTTACCTTCATATGACAGAAAATAAATCATGATATCCTATGTCAAACACCACTAAACACATTATCATTTACCAAAAAATGATCATGATCCCCTATCATGAAAATCTAATTTCTTTAAAGGATGTTCCATACTCCCCATAAAAAGGGATTTCACAAATTCTATGGTCAATCACATGATTTTTATCCTACATGGGAATACTTCAAAAATAAATAATAATTTATCCTTAATATAATGATCATAAATATGATTATCCATGATTTTAATCACTATTTCATATATTACAATTTCCAGAAAGACCTTGATAAGGTATCCTATTAATATCACCATCAAAACAATGCTTATTTCGAAAATAATCTCATTATCATTTTATTATTATATCAAATGAATCTCAAATAGTAACCCATATATCTATCCCAACCTACTATAAACCAATATTAATGAAATTAATATACTAGTGCCTTGTATATTCACAATATCAAAGGAATAATCATGCCATAATGTGATATTCTATATGAAAATAGTTAAATAAATATTAAACATGATGAATCTACTTATTGTTTCCATCTAAAAAAAACTCACAACAATAGGATAACATCACTATATCATATTATACTAGTATACATCCAAACCCATATCATCTTTAGTATCTAAATCTAAAAAATTGAGCCACATTCCATGAAAAATTATATAAAAAATACCATCCAATAGTTTGTACTCAAATCCAGAAGCTGTGTTTACCACTATGGCTAATATATGGAGGCATAAGGTGCATAAAAATTCATATTTCCAAAGATTATGTGGAACTTTTAATTGAATATATTAAGTTTTATCTTTTTTAAAATCTTTCAGTTCAATCCTTACCATTTTTATATAATAATATATGTATATCTCACAGTGAATAGAATTATTATTATTATCTATGAACCAAAATTATTATCCCTTACATCCTCTATATAATGATAACGTTCCTCATATATATGTGTGAATTAACACGTCCTTGATTTGATTTTTTTAATTTTAAATAAATTCCTCACATAATAGAAAAATATGATGGATTTAATTAATATATATTATATTCAGAATATAATTTTTATTATGAAAAGGAAATATATTAAATAAATTCTTACCCAATCATCCATGGGAAATTTATAACATCATTTTGGAATTAGTGTTTACGCCCACCACATTGAAAAATTAGACATGTTAATATTATTTAACATTCATAAAGGATTAAAATTTTATTTTTCATAAATTAACATTATAATAATTTAATTGTTTATATTTTGATGATTTCTAAACCATAGAAAATATTCTGGTAATGAAATTATAGAATCATAACATGTGTGAATAAAATAATAGTCAACAAAAGAGATAAGGTTGGTTATAAATAATTACTAATAACTAGGTGATAAAATGTTATTAGTGAATTATATATATATTAAAAAATTATAATATTATTAATTTATAGATATTTAGTAAATATAAATTTATAATAATGGATTTTTTTATAACATGCAAAGAAAGTTAGACCTGAGTTATGGGAAATATTTTTTTATCATTTTTACATTAATGATAATTCCATTACATTATATATATATATACATTATTTTTTATGGTGTATATACAACCCCATTTAATCATTATATGGAAAATAAATCAATAGTCTAGAAATTCAATATTTTTTATTAATTTTATATATTTGTGGTCTTTTATTCAAATGTTACCAAATTTGTGTGGGGATTCTGTTCAAATATCATTTTATATGAAGACTAATTTTGATAAAATTATGACTTGGAGATTTTGAATATCATAATATCAAAAAATAAATTTAATCATATACTACACTAGTTATTTTATTGGGTAATATGTTTATATTTCATTTCATTTCATACTATATTATGAATTAACAACTATGTAACTTGTATGAGAATTTCATTCTGAAATTTTGTGTAAAATATTTTCCTTCAAACATTATTTCTTAGATAACAAGGATTTATTGAATGATATATTATTTTTATAAATCGTTATTCAAATGTTGTAAATATAATTTTTGAGTATTATTTACATTCAATAATTTTTTTATGAAGAATATTTTAAAATGTTTTTTTCAATTTTGTATAAAAATCACGAAAGGAATCAATTTTCTAATGATTATTGAATGTATAAATTTTTGTTCCATGAATAAAATAAATTGTTTTCTAAGTTACAATTTTTATTTTCAATGAAAAACATTTAATCAACACTAAGGAAACTATGTGGAAAAAAATTATCTAAATGGGATTTTTATTATTTTGTAGAAATGATTATATTTTCTAACATTTTATATAAATTCAATCACACACAAGGGAATAAGGGTGTTGTTTTAAATGTTTCACTTAAGTTTTCATTTATAAAATTATATGAAAAAATACAAAAAAAAATTATTTTGATAAATTAATTTTATTCTTACATCCATTATTAAAATCTATTTTATTATAGTTATGTATCTCAAGATCACATCCCATATAAATCTCTATATTTTGATTAGAAATTATTTTCTTCTATATGTCTATATTTTTATTATCATGGATTTATATGGAATTTTTTCCACCACCAAGAGTTAGTATTTATTGTATTCCATTCCACAATATGGTATCTATTGATGTGTGATTAATAATAATGTTAATTAAATGAGTATTGACATATTTATTATTCCTGATTCAATAAAAATTTATATTGATTTGTAAGGTATTTTTTAGAATAAGATGTATTGATTATATAATATATGAGGAACAAGTAAGATGAGAATGTTGATGGTGGGTCTTGATAATATATTTTCCCTTGTAAATCAATAGGAATTATGAGAACAAACAATATAAATGTTTTTCATATGATTTTTATATACAAACCCATTCATTAAATGTGTCTTGAACATGAACAAGATGTATTATTCATTATTATTTGGATGATTATTTGATAATAAGATCATCAGGGTATGACATTATATTTTTTCATCAGTTATAATACTATTATAGTTATTCATTCGATTCCTAAGATAACATTATCCATATGCCTATATATGTATAATTTTATTCAATATATGGAATATATTCTAATTATCCAGTCCTACATATTTACTATGTTTTATATATGCTTGATTATTCTATTATAACAAACCCTTAATAAGAATCTTATATCACCAATTATTTTATATTTTACCCATGAAATAATTATGGAATAATTTAATCAACACCATGAATGGGAAATGATATTCATGATTTGTGTTGTTTTTTCAATATAATATTGAAATCATCTATATATATTATTTATGAATATATAAATATAGATTTATCCTTATTAGTGTGACCACTGGTACCATGTATGTAATATGTAATATCCGCTCTTAGATAAAACAACAAGGGTATTATATAATGTCAATGGGATAGTAATTGAGGGACCATAGGTCCCACTATGGAAAGATGATATTCATTTTTTCCCATAAAAAATAAAATTCTTTAAAAATGTAAATTTAACTAAATTATAAAACACCCATTATCAATATAATGAACATTAGAATACCTCACATGTTATATAATGAAAGCATCATGGAATTATTTTCAAAAGATGAAAAAAATTCTATTCTACATTCAAAATAAGTCCATAGGTTTCTCCAATAAGCCAACCTATCATCTATATCTATAGGGTTTACCTGAGGTAATCACAATATAAGTGGGTGAGGAACACTCAACCCATAGTTATATATTTATATTAATGGATTTAAGGAATATTAGGGTTCTTTTATTTACAAAAAGTATTCCAACCACTTAAATTTATCACAACCACTATATGAAGTTTAATAAGGGAACCAACCAGTAGGGTGTTGTATCTCACTCAATTCCATTCACTTAATTTTTAATCCTCAATATCTTTATATAGCATGGAACATAAGAATTATGATGTCAATATAATCACAGGTTATGGAAATAAATATCATTGGCATGGATATTTCATTACCCAATTATATTCATTCAAATCATTCATGTAAATTTATGTTTAATTAAAATGAAATATAATTTATTATGTTAATCACCATTATTGTCGAGAATAATAAATCACATCAATATTAATAAAATTTGTAATACAAACATAGAGTACCACATGTCTCATTTGGGTTTAAATTACATTTTGAATTCATTCCAAACCATCTATTCAAATAGAATTACAATCTCAAAAGAACTTCCCTCGTACTGGGAATTATATGCTTCTCAAACTATAAGAATCATGGTTTCGTACACTTGTAAAACTACCACATAACATTATCAATTTTTTTATGGTGTGTAGAAATAATCAAATGATTAACCAATGAATTTTATTATGAAATATCTGTTAATATTACCTGATACATCAATTATCTAGTTGAATAAGTTCTTATACCCAATCATTTCAACAATATTTCATCTATAATCACCACTAACCAATGGGGATCATGTCATGGGAAATAATGGTAATTAAGAATAAATAATAGAATCTATTTAACAACAAATGCTTAAAAACCATAATAAGAAACGTTGAAATCTCCATTACAAAATTACAGTCATCACACTTTTATGATTTCAATATTTCCTTCACTTACTAAAATAATTCAATGTAAGGGTATCACCTTAGTTAAACCATTCATATGGAATGATAAATATATTATTCAATGAATTATTCACAAAAAGGGTCACAATAACTGAATGTTTGGGTCGAAATAGTTATGTTCAATGATTATTTATAGAATATTTCCTTATGTGTTGGTCTTTACGATATAAAAAATGAATTTTTGAAATGATTTTATACATCAGTGTGAATGGTTAATAGCTAAAAATTTCCCCCCTACCTGACCACTAGAATCATCATCAACATTCACAAAAGCACTTAATAAAACAAAATGGATCTAAAATGAAAACCAAAAACAACAAATTATCACCTAAAATCACCATAATTAAAATAGTAATATAGTATCTCAAAATAATCTTCTCTTCATGTGAAATTAACATATCCATTTAATAATTAATATGAATACACTTCAAAATGTTACATATTAATTTGTGAATTATTACATTAAATTAAAAATAATTCAATTCATAAGATTATGAATTATAGTTTATTTTGGAATTAGATATATTAAATTACAACATAAACTAGTGATTACATCATCATTCATGAAAACATCCATAACGTAATCATATTATTGATATGTACATAAAACTTCATGGAATAATCTAGGGTCATACAGATGAAATGGGAGAGCTACATATCATATTAAGGGGGGAAAATTAATAAAATGATGAAATTAATATGTGTAAGAAAATATTCATATATATGATACATAAGTGGTATCAGAATTCTAAACATGAACAGTGATTCCAGATATTTTTTGATAACATAATGGCAGCCTGGGAAATGTGGAAGCAACATAAAATAATGCATCATAAACATAAGTCAATGTTAACTTCCAGTGAATAATAATGGACAATGTCCCATGATGGATTAGGTACACTCTCTAATATCATGAATCAAATATAATTATAATCAATCATTTACCAATTAGTTGGAGTGGTATATAGTCTGGATAACACATGTAACATTAATTTCATTCTCATGCATAAGTGTTCCATATTGATAATGAAAAATGAAATCATTTGTCATTATATTTTATTCCATGAACAAGAATTTTAGTATAAATACATATAAATTTATAATAAAACTACTCTATGTTCATAATGTTTAAAATCATTGATATTAATTTTTTATGGGTATTCACAATTCATTTGTTTATAATGGAAAATCATGGGGAAATTTTGGTAGCATAATGGGGGCATATGAATATGGATAGGAGGGAATGATGAGAGTGAATGGGCTCCCTCATCATTAAAAAATAATATAGATCATATAATGGATTGATAATAACATATAAATAAAAAATTAAATGATGTTAAAATAAACTAGATAAAGGAGATACTTGAATGAAGAGTAGAAGACGATGATCTCTTACTAAATTTTGGTATGTTAATGGGTGTACATTATGGTTCATGGGAGGTAATATTATGAATAAATGGGGTCTATAATCATTTATAAATATAATATAAATAATGTACGATATGTATGAACTTATAAATATATGAACAACTGGAATTTAAGATGAATAACATAGAAGTAGTGATTCAAAAAAAAATTGTGTAGAAGATACCGTAAAAAATATAGGCATAGTAATGACATTTTTAAGGGTAAATATGGGTGAGCCTAAAGGTCCACTCATTAAAATATAATAAATAATATAGTAATAGAATGTTTATAAATTAAATAAAATATATTAAATTGAAATTAAATAATATCTTTCATGTAAGGTTCATGAAATAAAATGAGAAGGGAAAGGTCCCATAACAGGTTAGAGTGATTAAAAATTCTTGGGAGGATGTTCTTGATATATTTGTGGCAGATAGAGAGGACTCTAGAGATGGGTGGTTAGTGTAGGGACATGGCTAATGATTTTCTAGTCAATGTAAGTTGGATATATTGTGAAATAAAACAGGAAATGAGTGAAGAATTCTTTATTATTCCTCAATTATAGGTTTCAGACACTACATAAGAAATTAATCAAAACTGTCACCATTCCCATTTTTGTACACATTTTTTCTAATATTGAAGAGTGTTTTTAATTTTATTATTAGAAAAAGAAAAAAATTATTAATATATTAGCCTTGCTGATGTGGATGCAGACACAAACTAAATGAAATGATTTCAAAACCTTAAAATACAATATGGTTTTTGGAGGATACATTATGACTTTTTAAAATTTAGCAAACAAACCTAAAATAACATCGTTTTAAAGGGTAAACATATATTTTTTCTTTTATAGCATTTATTGAATTTATAACATCAATTTTGGATCATTATTATTTTGTAATTCAAACTATATTTTTATAACGTATTTAATTTTTACCCAAAAATTTGATTATCACTATAAATTATAATGAAAAGACCACTAGATAATTTATAATGTTGATTCCAAAAAATAATTTTTGTAACGTCCTGATTCCGAAAGCCACCCAGTGGAACCCCGTACACGATTGGTCTCATGGCCTCAAGCACATTTCCATGAATGTTGGAGGCTTCCGACAAGTAGCGAGGGCCTTGGGTGTAATGGTGGAGAAACGATAACCTAATTTGTAGTGTAGCATAGCGAATATAAAAAAAATAGTAGTAGAGAAAGTAGGAATAATCCCTACAATGTAAAAAATGTAAGACTGGAGATAATAAACTGGAGCACACAGACACATATATATGTGAATGATGCATGATACAAATGTCTAAGAAAGTAGCCAAACAAATCAAAATGCTGGAATAAAACAATACTGAACCCAAGTAAAAAAGAAAGATTGTAAAAAAAACACTTTACCATTGCATGCCATATCTTGGTCCCATGCTCTCTAGCTCCTCAACAAATCAAGTACTGGAAGAAGTCGGGTGCTTTCCCTTAACTATACCTACAACAATATTCTCTCTTTGGGCCTAAAAGCATTTCTCAAACAGGGTGTGAGACTAAATCTTAGTTGGAATCCACCACAATATATATGCCTAATAGTCAGTATGTATATGGTCGAGAAAGAATAGAAAGTAGTAAACAAGGAATTACACAGTAGTAAATATCTATAGTTTCAAATATCAACTAATAGTTAATCAAATCAGGTAATCACAAATAGGTAATCACAAATAGGTAACCCTCGTGAATGTACTTGCATTCTATCCCCTATGGTCCTATCTAGCAGCAGAAGAAATCATCTAAACAAAAATGGCAACCCTTAGGGAATTACTCACCTCATATCCCCTCTAGAGCTACCTAGAAACACAAGAAAACCTCTGGGATGTACACTCAATCTAACTCCTTTGATTTATCGTAAGCATAGATTCTATGGGGAAGCACTCATAGTCAATTCCCCCTATAGTCTCATTTCAGTAACTAAAGGTGCTCTAGACAAGCACTTACATCACATTCCTTCTGTGACACACGTCGAGGAACTAAAAAAACTCTAAGGAATCACTTACGTCAATCCCCCCTATGGTCTTGCATCGTATGTAAAACATACACTCTAGATAAGCCCTTACGTCCATTATCCATATGGTTTACTACACTAGTTTCTCACGGTCCGGGGTAAGTCAAGATAGTATAGAAATTAATACAGGCCAATGTAAACCTCAATAAATACTTGGCTAGAAGTCTTCATCATATCAGCATATTAGAACAATCACACCATCATACAACTAGGCTTGGGAATGTAAACAACATCCTAACAGGAAAACTAGACCCAATGGTCAAAACAAGAAATCCTACATGTGCCAAAACATACAAAGCATACCATTGTAACCTTATTCACATTCAATTACACCTCCACTCAAGCATACCAGCATAGCAGGAAAACAATAGGGATAAAACCGTAAAGGCGCAATACCCTGTTCATGGGTATTGGACAAAATTTTACATACAAATCAAAGACATTCAACGGAAAGGAAAAAACCACATACCTCGGCATTGGGAGATCAATATACTTGAGTCTCATGGCATGAATCACCATAGATCACTGATGATCTACAAAAATGTCTAAAACGTTCAATAATAGATAACTTGAGAAAGAAGAGGAATCATAAAATGATGCACAAGAATAAGGAAGATCTCACTGAGGTGATCCCAACCTAATTTACGATGTTCTAATAAGAAATTAGATGCTCAGTTGGGTACTCGGAGTAACATCATGGTCATACGAGATCTCTCGGACGATCCATACCTCGATGAAGCCCATTCTGTCTGTCAGACACGACCCTGGTACATTTAATAAAAAAAATAAAATACACGCCATGTAATTTGGAATAACACATATTTCTATTTTCAAACCCCACATAAGGCACCCTCTAGGTACCCCCCCCCAAATGGTTGTGTGCATTTCTGCAACACAACTAGCACACAGCTACCCACGGTAACCGAGTACATGACATGTACTCAAAAAGTACACGATGTGTACTTCGAAAATTTATAGAAATTTTTTTTTCATAAAAAACGACCATAAAAGGAAAAAATACATGAAAATGAATATCTGGGTTCTTAAAAACTTCACATTAATGAAATTCATCCCCAAATTTCCCTATCAAGACTTCATATTTGATTAATACCCAAATAGCTTAGGCCAATATGCTCGTACATCAGCCTCTCTCTCCCAAATTTTATCATGTAATCACTTGTGCATCCATAATAGTCGTACTAGAGGGACATAACAGCTATGGAGAACCATTGTACATCAATCAAAAATCTGTATAGGATGCTCCTCAAAAGATGCATTAAATTCAAAATCAACCTCCTCTGGTTGGAAGACTGAGACGGGTCTGAAAAGTAACGTAGAATTTGAGAATCATTAAAAACATCATGCATAGAATAATACCTAATAGGAAACTACAACTGATTCAAAACTATAAATACTCTCTCCAACACCTCAAACAAACTGACATACCACAGAAAAATCTTACCCTCTCTACTAATCCTCTTGTGTCCCAACCTCGGTCAGACACATAAGAAAACCTGGTCCCCAAAATAAGACTCCAGAGGTCATCTCCACTGATTAGCATAATACTTCTGTCGAGACTATGAAGTAGTCATCCTCTTCATAATCAACTCTATCTGCTCCGAGGTATCCTGAAAAAGATGCGGTCCCAACAAAGCTGCCTCTCCTGCCTCCATCCAATAAAAGGTTGATTGGAATGGCCTACCGTACAAAGCCTCATTAGGTGCCACATGAATAGTATCATGAAAACTATAGTTGTAGAAAAACTCCTCAAGATGTAAGTACATTTACCAATAACCTTGAAAATCAAGGATACTTGTTCGAAGGATGTCCTCAAGCACCTGAATCATACAATCGGACTGGCCATCAGTCTGGGGATGTTAAGATGTACTCAAAAGCACATGTGTACCCAAAGCCTCTTGAATCCCCTACAAGACCTGAGAACAAGAACTTGCATCTCTGTCTAAAACAATGGAGTTAGGAACTCCATGTATGAAAAAGATCTCTATGATGTACAACCATAACTACTCATCCACATTTAAGGTCTCTATGATCGTCAATAAGTGAGCTACATTCATGAGTTTGTCAATGACAACCCAAACTGCATCATTCCCTTGAGGTGACCTCAATAAACCTTTCACAAAATCCATCACGACAACATTTGACTTCCTCTTGGGAATGGGTAACTATTATAAATGCCCTATGGGTTGCTGATGCTCTGCCTTCACATTCTATTGTGTGGAACTCCTCATGATGAAACTAGTAACTTCTCTCTTCATTCGTGGCCATCATTACTGATGGTGTAGGTCACGATACATCTTGTTGACACCAGGTTGAACTAGCCAAACTGAGGAATGAATGTATAGAATCAGTTCCGGGTGTATGTTTTTTTCCACCGATACGTGACTTGAAAACACAATATCTCATCCATGCCCATCGTCCATCCAGGAATATGGTCCTCTCATGACACACACTCCCATAGGACTAGGAATTATGAATCTGATAGATGCCTCATTCGCACTCGATCAAGTAGAGTAGAGGTAACAACTACAGAATAAATAAATTTCTTCCCATTTCTGTCGTGAACCTCCAAATTCATCTCATAGAACAGATCCATAATCATCCACTCTCTACTGGCTCTCTGAACTACTTGTTTTTGAGTCCTCTTTCCCAACGCATCAGCCACTATGTTTCCATTCCCATGCGTATAGTCAATATCAAAGTCAATAAAACATTAGGTACTCATCCCACATTGGTTGTCTCAAATTCAGATCACACTGAGTAAAGATGTACATGAGAATCTTGTGGTTTGTGAAAACCAAAAAATGCCCTTCTAGAAGTTATTGTATTCAACAATCTATGGCATAAACCACATCATCCTACTCAAGATCATATATTAGATAATTATTTTCACGTGGCCTCAACTATAGAGACCTGTACACAATGACTCCTTCCCTTTGCATAATAAATGATCCAAGAATAATACCTAATGCATCACAGTACATAGTATAGCTCTTTCCCCGATCTTGAAATACTAGTATTGGTGCTGAATTCAACCTCCCTTTTAGCTCTTGAAAGGATGACTCATAAGAATCTGACCAAAAGAAAATTATACCATTATTAGTCAGACTCATCAGTGGTGATACTAAGCATAAAAATCCTTGAATGAGACATTTGTAGTTTCCAGATAGCCCTAGAAAACTCCTTAACTCAAATAAGTTCTTCAGCTACTCCTAGGAAACTACTTCTCTCACTTTCTCTAGGTCCACTGATACAGTTGTATCTGAGAATACGTGACCAATGAACATAATATGATCCATCCAAAAGTTGAATTTTGACATCTTAACATATAAATGACTCTCTATAAGTATACTCAGAATAATCATAAGATGGTTAGCGTGGTCGTTTTAGATGTGATAGTACACCATGATATCGTCCACGAAGAACACCATGAAACAATCCATATATGGATGGAACACCTGTTTCATCAGTCCCATAAAGACTACAGGCACGTTCGTGAGACCGAATGACCTAACCATGTACTCGTATTGACCATACCTGCTTTGGAAGGATGTGAGAGGTATATTAGATTCTCTGAAGCACCACTGATGGAAACCAGATCACAATTCAATCTTCGAGAACACCACGGATTCTCAATTCTAATCAAATAGATCATCAATACTCGATAAAGGATATCAGTTTTTGATAGTAAACTGATTCAACATTTGATAGTCCACACAAATCATGAGGATACCATCTGAATTATTTGCAAAAAGGACAGGCGAACCCCATGGAAAAGTCCTACGTTAGAGAAATCCAATTGCATGCAACTCCTCCAACTACTTCTTCAGCTTCTGTAACTCTAGTGTTTCCATCCTATTAGGAGTAATGGATAGAGGTGTGGCTCCTGGAAAATGCTCAATAGAAAAGTTTACCACATTCTCTAGAGGAAAACCTGAATATTCTATTGGAAAGACATCACAGAAATGATCTACCACTGGAGGAATTCCCATCTATGAAATCCACTTTTCATCTGGATATAGACTAGAAAACTGGGTTGTAACTCCTCCAAACCCATGATGGTCGGGTCCCACTCTGATCGCATAGACATCCCATTCACCCTTATGAAGAAATGATCAACCCTAAGGTGATATGAAACTCACCCTGTGGTGATAATAGTCGATGAATTCTTGGAGGGAAACTAGCCAAATTCATTCCATGAATAACATCATATCCTCTCATCTCTAGGACATAGAGGTTCCATAAAAAGTGAAACCCACCAAACTCTAGTGGGAACTCCTTGATCAATTATACAATCACCATTTTAGGACCTAATGAAGTGTCTAGTGTCAATATATCAGCATAAGAAAATATTCAAGGCCCATGTCTCTCCAAAACTGCAATAGATATAAAGCTATGTGAAGCCTCTGTATCAAAAAGAGTAGAATGTAAAATTTAGGCTACTAAGTTCATACCTAGAACTATAGAGGGTCTAAGACCCTACTCTTGTTAGGTCTGCTCCACTAGAAATGTATGACCTGCACTGTGGCCCTCTGACCCTGTCCAACCACCCTGAGCTGATCCACCCTATTGCCACTGATAACCTAGAAACTAGCTACCAAATCCATGACCTCCACCTCAGCCTGAATGGTTAGAAGAACTCTAGTTCTTAGACTGGTGAGATACAGGTAGTGTTGCTCAAGAGCTTGGAGTCATAGAAGAACCCTGGTCACCAGCAGCTGGTGAGAATATATGACTGAAGAACTGAAGATGACCCATCTTATGACATTATCGACACTCCACTAGGTCTCTCGGGAAGTGTCACCTCATATGCCTTCTCTTCCTGCACATGTAGCACACCACCTGACTATCAGAATAAGTGTCTCACTACAATGGATCACCACGTGTAGACTTCCAGTGGTGCTTCCTACTATCGGTAGGATTGATAATAACTCCAGATGTCCAGCCTCCCTAGCTCAAAACTCCAAAATTTCTCATATTGTTCTCGTTGATCAGCAGCTGGTCGATAATATAAGAGATATCAGTCAACTGGGAGATGTTCACTGGTGATCGGATGTCGTGCCTCAAACCATCATGGATATTCCTTGACAAGAATAGATGATTACTCCTGGAATTGGCGTGAAACGTTTCAACAAGGAAAATAGAGAGGAATATACCATAACTGAAAGAGTACCCTGATCCGGACTCATAAGTTCTCCGGATTGATCAACCCTTAGGATCTCTAGATAGAAGTAACTATAGAAGAAGCCCTGAAACTCATCCCAATCCAAAAACATGTTGTCGTCCCTCATATGATATCACAACCCACCATCTCTTGTAGGATTCCCAAAGAATTTATGCAATGAGCATCACCCTATTCTCTGGAGGCATCCCAAGATGTTCGATGATCATCAGCATGCATTCCAGCCATAAATCTGTAGCCTAGGGTCCTCTATCCCTTATGAAAGTGGGAGTATGATACATTTTAAAGACTCATGTAAATTCTTCAATCGACAGGGTAGTAGGTTGTGCCCCCCTAAACAATCTGCATCTTCCACATAAAGCCCTCCCTGAACTGTGCATTGGAACTTGTGTCATGTATAAATGATGGTACCTAGACCTGTAAAATGGGAGGATCTATTGGTAGTCCCTAATCAACCAAATCTGGTTTCCGATCATTACCTTGAAACTGGAGTACAACCAGAGGACGTCTTCGTGGCATGGCATTGCAAGGTAAAACGCACACCAAAGATCATGATTATCAAGGAATAATACCCGAAAGCATAAGAAGGGAATATGAGAAGGATAAAAAATTTTCTTAATCATGACGACACGATGTGTATAACCCCTACACATCATGTTCCTTTTAGCCATACACATGGGAATTTACTCATGCCAGAACTGGTTGTGTGACACCCCATACACACGGCGTTTTCACCTAACACACAGCGTGTACATGAATCCTCATCACATGCCTGAGTAATGATATATGGCTAAGCTAAATGGTTCCCTTAGAGTGAGAATACACACCATGTTAGATCCAAAAATACATGTACTAGACGATCCTCACCATCCTGTGTTGTTAGATACATGGTCGATTACATGGCTCACCCTACTTGGTGTGTTCCAGGCAGACATGGTGTGTACAAGAAAGTATAACACTGACCCATTTTGTTAGTTACATGGTCCGGTACCAGGGTTACACCACACGGCATGTTCCAGATGAACACGACGTGTACTAAGAATATTTTCTTGATCCACTTTGTTAGTGAAATGACCGGTTACACGGTTCTATGACACGTCGTGTACATCCTCTACACGGCGTGTCTTACCAAAGATTCCAAACCCCATGTCCCCGCCCACACAGTGAGTGAAACGGTTAGATGCTACAAGGAGTGTACATATACTACAGGGTGTGTAATTAAAAAACAATTTTTTTCCCAAACATTAGAATACATGTGGTGTATTCAAAACTGCACAACCTTTATTCTAGGTTTTTTTAGACAGAAAGCCTCAAGAACTACTCCGGATCCAGAAAACCACTGAAATGATCATTTATGTGAAAAATTCCAATTAGGTAGGGCCCATACTCCCCATGAATCAATAGTTTAAATAATTTACATTTCATATATAGGAACAAAAAGGAAATGATCCACCAAATTCCAGTCACTTTGGACCCATTACACCTCAAGAACCAAAGATTGGCATCATTTAAAACAATGCCATACACAAAAGATTCCCTATCAAATAAAAGGTATTTATCTAGGAAACTATCACAACAACATGCTTCTCTAGCACTACATCTATCACAACAACATGAAATCACTAATCCACCCTATATGGCATGGAAAGATTGCATGACATGTGATTTGTAGCTAGTTCATAAATGATGCTTGTCATGGAATACCATCATCTCATTGGGTTGCAATAGAAATTAAAACTCAATAACATAAACTATATCAACACAATATATGTGAGTTTACCAACGGTGAAAATAAAATAAACTGTAAAAATGAAAAAGAAAAAGAAAAATTGGAACAAACGAGATAGATTGGCTTTTCCTTGTACATGGGTTAGCTACTCCCATGAACAACTTGTTACTAAGTACATATTTTCCCCTATCCCTGACTATAGGATTTAAATAGTAAGTCAAGAAGAAAATAAACTCCTCTAATACCACATTGTAACGTCCCGGTTCTTGAAGCAGCCATGAGACCCCGTACCTAGTTTTTCGCATGGAATCAAACGCATTTTTCCGAATGCCAGGGGCTCCTGACTAGAAGTGATGTCCTTGAGTTTGATAGTGGTGAATCTATGCCCTCATTGGCAGAGTAACACGGTGGAAGTAAAAAAAATAGTATAATTGGAAGAAATAATAATAAATTCAATGTATGCAGTAGAAGAATGGAGATCATAAATTAGAGAAAACATATATTTATGAATGATGCATGATACATATGTCATGGAAAGAAACTAAACAAATCACAATGTTGGAATCAAATAGTACTAAAACAAAGTACAAAATAATGATAGTAAACAATTCCACAGCATCACAATCCATAGCTTCGTCCCATGCTCTCCAGCTCCTCAAAAATTTTTGTACCTGAAGTAGAAGGGAACTTTACCATATCTATATCTGATACTATATAATCTGTTTGGGCCCAAAGGCATGGACCAAACATGGTGTGAGACCAAATCGATGTAGGAAACCACCATAAGATCTGTCCCCAACAGTTATTGAATATATTGTAGGTAAAGTACAGAGAGCAGTAAATAAGAAAGTACTCAATAGTAACAATCCACAGATTCAAATATCACGCAACAAATAATAAAATATGGTAATCAAAAACATGTAATCAAAAATAGGTAATCAAAATACATGTAACCCTCTTGGATGTAGGAAAAACCTATCCCATCAGGTCTAACCTAGCAACAAAAACAAGCAGCTAAACACAAAAGGTAACCCTCGATGATGTACTCACAGCATATACCATGTAGTCATACCTAGAAAAACAAGCAACCCTTAAGTCAATACACTCAATCTAACCCTTTTGGTTCATCTTAAGCATAGACTCTCTGAGGAAGCACTCGCTGTCAATTTCACATATAGTCTTGTATCAATATCTAAAGGAACTATAGGGAAGCAGTTATATCACATTCCCTCAATGGACCATGTCGAGGAACTACAAACACTATGAGGAAGTATATAAGTCAATTCTATATATGGTCACACATCGTAAGTAAAACAGACACTCTGGGGAATCCATTACGTCTATTCTCTCAATGGTGTACTACACCAGGTTCTCACGGCCCTATGTAATTCAAGATGGTATAACAATGCATATAGGCCAATGTAATCCTCAATAACTACTTGGATAAAAGTCTAAAACATATCATCATATCAGATCAATAACACCCTCCAATAACTAGGCATGGGATAATAAACAACTCCCTAACAAGATGACTAGACCCAACGGTCAAAACATGAAATCATGCATGGGTAAAATATTCCAATGCATACAAATTTAACCATATTCACAATAAATTAACCCTACCGAAGAATACAAGAATAGTAGGCAAACAATATGGCCAAAACAGTAAACGCACAATACCCCGTTCTTTGGGATTGGTAAAAAATGCACATAAAACTCAATTAGTTTCAACAAAAGGGAACAAACCACCTACCTCGGTGTCGGGAGATAAATATACTTGAGGCATAGGTATTGAATCTCCTTATAATTTCTATGATCTATAAAAACATATAAAACGTTCATCAATGGATTACATGAGAATGAAGAGGAATCATGAAATGAAGATCAGGCAGAAAGAAGTGCATACCGAGCTGATCGCAACAAAATCGAAGGCTGTAAAACAAGAGATCAGATGCTCGGTCGGGGGCTTAGAAGAAGTTCTTGTCTGTATGGTATCTCTCAGATGAACCAAACCTAGAAGAATCCCTTTATGTCCATCAAACACGACCTCAGTGAGTTTGATGGGAAAACTACACGACATGTACATTGGAAGTGCACGGTGTGTACTTTCCATTTATGTACCCCACATTAGGCGACTTCATGGTCACTCAGACATGGCCGTGTGGATGGCCTCTACGATCCTAGAACACGGATACATGCAGTAACTGATTACACGGCATGTACTCAGAACGTACACGGCGTGGACTTCAAAAATTTCACGAAATTCCACTTTTTCTAACAAAACGACCAGAAAAAGAAAAAATACATGAAAAAGATGATATGAGTTTTTACAATATTCATTTGAAAATATAATTTTATTAATACATGAATTTTATCTTTTAAAATAGAATTATCATTTATTGAGATTTTTTTTTACAATAATTTTTTTGGAACCCTTACAACATTTTCATTTAACATTATACACATTGTGTTATCATTAAATAACATTAAATGATACTAATATTTAATATAAAAATGAATTATATTAATAAATTAATAGTTCATTATAATGATTTATTTTAATTGAAATTGAATACTATAGAAACATATAGTTTGTGTTTAATCATAAAAAAATATTTTTTATCCAAATAAATACTAATAATATATAATGTTAAAAAATTTAATAAATATACTAATTAACACAATTTAGTATAAATATTCACTCTAGTTGAATTATTAATTTATAATATTTGTTAAATAAGTTTTACCCTTATTAAACCTAGTTTCATATTACTGTTGTAAAAACTAGTCTATGCAATTACTATTCATATAGTCGAAAATATAATTTGAACATATTAACTAATTTTAATAAAGATGATTAAAAATATTAAATGAATTTAAATAATATCTATTCACATTGGTATAATAATTTAATCTAACTTAAAACTCATAAGCAGGATGGAAATCAGATTTGAAAATAATACATTTTTTAGAAAATGACAATTTTACATTATATATATACATAATAATATTATTAAATGAATAAATATAAATTTTTAATATAAATATTTTATATAAATAATTTTAGTCATTCGATAATTTAATTAACTTCTGTGGAGAAAGAATATTTATTTTAAAATATTTTTGTAAAGTTATTTTATAATAAAATAAAATTTTACTTAAATATAGTATTAGGTTGAATTAAATGTAAGTAACTGAATTAAATATAACCATATAATACTTATATCACCATGATATAAAATTAACATCATAATTGTAATTTTAAATTAAATAATTTTTCGATATTAATCATAATTGTAATTAAAAATTTTGTTTTTCACTACTCTTTGATAAATTTATACTTTTGAAGAATCATAAAATATTTCCCGATGTTGATATTGATATGGTAATATGAAAAATATATTTTTTTTATAAAATAAATGTTCTATATGATATTAAAAATTGTTATAATTTATTTTGTAAAATATTTAAAAAAACAATTATTTCGGAAGAAAACATAATTTTATGAACCTAATGAATTTGAAATAAAAACCATTAATTTTTTAAAAATATTGTATATGTATATTTAGAATAGATATAATTTCATCCATTAATTAGTTTCAAATATAATCTCAATTTTTTCAATATTATGATAATTGAGTATAATGATTTTATGAATAAAGCTAGAGAATAAGACCTTAACAGATAACATAATCAACCGAATAATAACTATATATTTTTCCTATTTCAAGACCTCGAATATAATAAAATAAAAAATAGGCATGACTGTTTTTAATCTATCAAACCGAAAATGGGAAATCCAATTACTTTAATGGGATATATAATATATTTTCGAATTTTTATGACTTATGAATTTATATACTTCATCATATGTTATTGATGATCAATTTCCTAACATTGGATCCAATGTAAATTTTTGTTTCCTTGATATTTTTTTGTAATAAACATGTGAATTTACCCAAGAATATTCCCATGGTTTTTTCAAAGAAGATGTGAAACATTACCAATTGGCATGCACTAATTCACAATTGAGTCAAGCTCATTATATTGTTTTTAGGTTTTACCCCTTAGTACATCTATACCATATTCACTTACACAGATAGTATCCATTGAAAGATATAATTTCTTGAAGACGACATAATCTATAAATTTAAAAAAAATAAAGGGATGTTTTATTATGTTTAATTTTATTCTCAAGGCATTATATATTGTATTATAATCATAATCCGAAAAAAATTTAATCGTCCTTTTAATATCAATTATGAAAACCCTTTTTTTATTACTTAATAATTCATGATTTATTACATAAAATTAATCATACAAAAACCATGATGATCGAGGGATAAATTTCCTTATGGAATTAGGTACATTAAATTGAATCTTATATAACGATATACAACATATATGACAATGAATTCTTTAACATGATTATATAATAAAATCCTAATTAACATTTCATAGTATAATCTGGGGATATATATAAAAAATTAGTGGCATATAAATCCTTATAAGGGAATTAAGGTGGAATATCATGATGATTGCATTACATTGTCGACAATATCAATATCAATAAAGCATTAAATATGTGAGGATTATAAAATTGAACAATTAATCTTGATATGTCTTGATGATATAATGTAATCATGGGAAATGTTGTAAAAAAATAATACATTACAACATAAACATGGGGAATCATTATCTTCTTCGAAATATTAATGGAAAACGTCCCTTAATGGATTATTTTCACTCTATAAATTGTTTCAAGACTTCCCAGGAGGCTAAAACATCACTCAAAGAATTATATTGTTATAAAATTTCTTGGGCCCCTATCATATTGAATACATTCTCATAGATGACTGTTCAACATTGATTATAAAAAATGAAAAAATTCATCATTTTTTTATCCATGATTATAAAATTTGGAATAATAACATGTATGTAAAAAATAAAAAATTATGATTTCATAATGGTTAACACCCTTGATATCAATTGTGTATGAGAATTCATCAAACATTTTCTTTGCAAGGAAAATCATGGTGAACATTCACTAGCATAATATAGGAATATGGATGTCCATGAAATTAATTTATGATAGTGAAAGGGGTCATTCATAATTTAGGCATAATATTTATATCAAGGGGGATATAAATTGACATATCAGAACAATAATAAATTATGATCAAATGAAAAATAAAAAGTAGATACATGAATGAATAAGAGCATTAGAGGATACCATATTATCTTTTTTCATAGTGACAAGTGTACATAATGTTTCTTGGGATGTCATAAAAAGAGTGAATGTGGTATCTAATTATTTTGAAATAAAATTGATCGTATTGTGGATCATAATAAGAGTGGGTGATCTCTTAGTAAATTTTATCATAGTAACAACTTATTTATGGGTCTAAATGAGAGAGCATAAATGAAATTTCATTCATTTAAAATCAATTTGATGGTAATTTAAAATTTATAAATAAATTAATATATAATAAATTCCAATTAGAAAAACTAATTTCAAGGATTCTGACTGAAATGAAAGGATAATATGGTCACTTACCTCTACTAGGTGATTCCAATTTATTAGGAGGAGAATATCGAGATATTTGGGGAAATATAAGAAGAATATACATAGTGCGTGGAAGAGTAATGATGTGAACCAAGGTTTTTTAGTGAACGTAAATGGGAGATTAAATGGGTTTATATATGAGATTAGTGGAGAATTCTTTATTATTCCTCAAACATAGGTTTTGGACACTATTGATCAAAATAAAAAATATTTCATACATTCCATTTGTTTTTATTATGTTTTTACAAAATTATACTTTTATTAATTAAACTATTAAGAAAAGGTTAGATATTATTAATATATTACCCTTAATGATGTGGAATTTATCCATCATCTTATTTACATTTTTTTAAAACATTAAAATATTATATGGTTATTTAAAGATTCTAAATTGAATTATAAATATAAAATAATAAAATAAAAATCACATTAGATTAAAGTGTAAAAATGTATTGTGTCATTTATCACATTTATAGTAATAATTAAATTATTTTTTCTCACTATGATTTTATAATAGAAACCATATATACACTATATATAATTTTGACCCAAAAATTCAACTGTATTAGAAAATTTGGAAAAATTTACCATTAGATAATTTTGACATGTTTTATCCAAAAAAATACTAATTTTATTTAAATAATATATATATATATATACATATATAAATATGAAAATTTGAAATTTATTTATCATTAATTGATAATTTTTTATTATTTTTTAATGTAAGAGTTTATATATATATATATATATATAATATTAATTTAATTTCATAAAATTTTATTATGATTAAAAAATTACATAATATCATTATTTAATTAGAATATTACTTATTTTATAAATTCATGAATTTTTCAAAATATTTTATTTTAATTAAAATTGACAATTTTACATAAATGAATTTGTGTCTTATTATAACAAAGACTAATTTAAATCACAATGATTTCATAGTAATTTGTAATGTAAAAAAAATAAGGAATAAATATAAGAATTATCTCAAGGATTTATAATTATTTATACTATTTGTTTTACTTTATTTTTAAACTTTCACCAAATTTAAATATCCCCAATTAGACTATTTTCATTTCTCTCATGAACCACCCCCCATGGCCCACAACGGGACATCCCCTAGCCCGCATCCAAAAGGCCAGGTTCTGGCGACTAGTGTTAAGGCATCGACATACAAATTGATGGAATTTTCCTAAAAAAGGAACATACACACATGCCCAACCATGTCACGATCACTAAAAAAGGAAAGAAGTATCACTAAAACAAATATAGTTACAAGTACAACTAATATAATAGGGCCAAAATAAATACCCAACAAAATAAATGATACATAAAAGTACAATAAGGAAACATTGATTGACATCTGAGGAAAACACAACCTAATAGTGTGAGTTTTGTAGCTACTTGAAGCTGAAGTAGAACATCTAGTCCAAGCTATCCAACTTGGCACCACCTGGTTTTAGGCCACCATGTCCACCGTCATAATGTCTTTCAGTCCCATCTCACTTAACACCTATAGTCTTTGTTCTACCAATGTCTATGTAAAATCATCAATCGTCTGCACTAGACACATCATGTGAGGGTAAAGGCCATGTTGGGGTGAATAACTAACAACATTGTGTGGACCCTAAAATAAAAATTAATGTCCACATGGTAATCGTCAAAATAATGAATGATGCACAAATTAACTTACAATATGTATATATTTAGGGTAGTACTAAAATAATATATAGTGAAGTCTTTGAACACCTCAGCTGTAGGAAAAATCCTCTTGTATTGAGTACATTGGGCATGTCACGTCACATAAAAGAGCATCGCACAATCCAAGGACTACTTTGGTACACCTTTTCATCGAATACTGAGGGACTACCATGTAACAATGCAGTGATTCATAGTGTGTTCCTACAAATTAACACAAAATTTCATCACTATGGTCCGTAGTTGAGTCTCACAATGTCAAAAGTTAGTAGTTCTCAGGTCCAATACAACCCCAAGGTTCAGTACATAGAACTCCTTGGATAACCACTTATCAAACCATTAATAACATAGCAACTTCCATGAAATCATCCTCTTGGTAGATGAAAATATCATACTAACCGAGAGGGTCCCATCAGCATAAACAACTCTCCAATTGGATTCCTAGTTTGCTTGTTTTTAGATATTGAGTAAATAGGTGCTAGTTTTTCTTGTGCACAGTCTGAACCGGTCAAACCGACCCACCAAACTCAGTCAAGGGGACCCAAATACCCATGTTTAGTTCTGACTAACTAGTCCTAACACAGTTTTTGTCTTGTTCATTCTGTTATAACATGGATAGTGGACCAGGTCCAATAAGCCATGTTGGAACCGATATTATTTTCTCGAGTGTCCTGCTCGCCAGGTTTCCAGGTGACCCGATCTAGTCTGGATCCGCAGAAATGGCATGGATCCGGCCTGCTGGGTTGCAGGTCCAGACCAGTTGTACGGGTCTGGCCCATTAGTTATGGGACTATCTCTGCTTTTTTCTCTAGGGGAACATCCTCCTAGCATAAGGAATAGCCTCTTGCTGCGATCACTAGTGCAGAGCCCGCCCAAGACATAGCAGGGTGTTGCGTCCGGCCATATCTAGCCCCCCAGACGCAGGGTCACACCTTTTATCACATGGATAGCCCTGAATCTGGCAGTCCCTCCATGTAGAGCCTAGATAGCATCACAATTAATGGTGTTCCACTCTTCCCAACTGTTGACTATGCCGAAGGCATCCTATCCCACCATCCATCATGTGGTTGGTACCTCCGCTTGCCGTCATTGTCACCACCACTGGCATAATATTCGGTGGACCATAGGATGCGCTTCAGTGGTCCTTTCTTCACACCTCTTATGTGTATAGTATTTGGGGATAATTATCTTCACCTCGAAGGTCCCGAAATACCCTAGCCTTTATTTTTCTGGTACAACAACAATGAACATACATGGTGGTGGTTTTCGGGCCTTTTTTGTGTCTTCCTGAACCCTTAGTGTTAGAGGATTAAAATTGGGGATTCTCTAGATTTTTTGTTCTATCAAGTCACGTAATGTTGGAACCCATGATAGGGAAATCCCCAAATATTGATACCCATCCTCATAAAAGCATGAATCGCTGATCAACCTATTCTTGGGATGATCTTTTCTTATCAGTTATAGAAATTAATGGTGATGGAAATAAAAATAATACAACCCCTACCTCTTTGAAATTTTATGCAACGGAATTTTATCCTCAAGGATTCAATATGTCGATGACTCTCATAGATTTTGGATCTATTCATTAGGGAGTATTGAAGTTGGTGATGATGCACTAATGCATCATTCTTTGTAGTATAGGAAGGTCGTTTGATGTTCATCAGAGAATTTACAATGATTAATTTTCATTCAACCAACACATTAACCAATTAAAATAAATCATGTCGCACTATTTCAATTATGATATTTCATTTATGAAACAAAGTTTCTATTAAACTTTATTTATTTCAGCATCATGGTTCATGTTAAAATCCATTAATGATACTCATTAATGCGCCTTGTCACTTCACCATAGTTCCTTCATGTCGCTTCATGACTATTGAAAAATGAAATAAAATAAAATTTTATAAAATTATTTTATTATTTTCAGAAATTTCTGAAAATTTTCATTCCATTTGGCCCTTGGCGTCCAATGTTATCCCAATTCTAGGAGTATACCTACGTTTCTCATACAAAGTTTCACTTGGATGTTTGATCCAAGAACCTGTTAAAATGTTAGAAAACCCCACATGAATTTTTACTAAAAGTATCATAAAAAAGCTCTAAATTTTGTTTTGTGATTGGGAATCACATGATGTTAGAATATGTGGTCTCAGAATAATCCCATATAAGAAAAAAAAAATTACAAATAAATTCAAGGATATTTGATTCCCCCCATCGTAGGGATTTAAATGCCCAAATTCCAAAAAAAAAGTCAAACAGATGGGGTTGCTGAGTATTTATGTGAGCCTTTTTATCTCATGTACTCTCCTTGAGAATCATGTGCGGCCACTGAAATCGCACAAGATGAATCAACCACCCACATTGTAAACACACTTATTTATCCCCTATCTCCAGATAGAACTCCATAATCATCACCTCATCATCAATTTATTGCTCGCATCAATCGATGTCATCTGATGGATCATGCATGTAACTCCTCATCCGCGACACGCGGAAAAAATCACACACTCGGTGCATCTGTGTGGTAAGAGCTAGGAAGTATGCCGTCTAATCATCTCTAATATATATATCTAAAAAGTTCTGTTGAACCTCGAATATATCTTACTACCCGAGAAAAATTTCCACAATTCTCATAGAGATGAGAACTAAAACAACACATGCTCACCCTCCCAAATCATTAATGATATCCATCTCTTGTCAGCTGAAGACTTATGACTACTCTGTGTAGTATACATCCACTTACAGATGATCTTCACCTACTCAGTGGTAGCCCTTACCAAATCTAGCCCTGGGATTTTCGACTACCAATGGTCTATCAGGCATAGGGGTGATATGAAAGGCTTCATGTACATATCCTCAAATTATACCCTGATGATGGTGGAATGATATTTGTTGTTGTATTAGAACTACAAAAATGGTAGGTGGTCCTCCCAACTATGATGAAAGACAAGGACACTAGCATGAAGAATTTCTTCCATGGTCTGCATGGTCCGCATTGTCTGACCATCTGTCAGGGGATGAAATGTTGTGTTCAATCATAGGTGTGTCCCAAACACCACCTATAATCCCATCCACAACTGGGATGTATAACATGAAACATAGTTTGAGATTATTATCGAAGGAACCCCATGGAACATCATTGTTTCCATGATATAGAGGCATTTAAATACCTCTACTGATCTCTATTCATGGATGGGTAGGAATTAAGACTACTTGGTGAGTTATTCAATGATCACCCAAATAGAGTCACCGACTCTGGTGGTGCCTGTTAACACCATAAAAAAATCTATCATGATACCATCCAATTTTGACTCTAGAACATGCAGTGGTTGTGCCATTCCATCTAGAACCTGATGTCTAACCATCACATGTTAACATGTGAGGCATTACGTAAAACAATCTGCCACCACTTTTGATATCCCCTGCCCCCTGTACTGAAGTCTGTGGTCCTGGTATGTCATTTCAACTCCAGGATGCACCATCCAACCCAAATAGTGACCATCAAACCCTAATAAGCTCCATATCCTATTCATGATTTTGGGTGGCTCCCAAGCAAGCACCTCCTCTATCATCACTAGATCCTCTACAACTCCAACCTCTGAGATGAAACTTTCTATTATTTTTACATCTTATCCACAATTGACACTTTTAGAGATTACCATAAAGATGGTGGTATTTGATTGTATCACAGACTATCCTGAGGGCTGTATCATGATACTCATCTAACGATGCATACACCAATATGTCATTAATGAACACTAAAACGAACCGGTCAATATACTGGTGGATGATCCTATTCATGAGTCCCATGAACAATGTCGAGGCATTGGATACACTGAATGGCATCACCAAGATCACATTGTGGTCGTATTTTCACCTGAAGGCTACCTTTGGTACATCCTCTTCCCATCCCCAAAGCTGGTGATAGGGAAATCTGTGCAATATCTTCTAGAACGACCTCACTCTCTTCAACTAGTCAATGAGTTCATTGATCTTCTGCAATGGATATAGGGTCACCATTGTTTCCTGGATTAGGCACCAAAAGTCCACACACAACTAAAACACTCATTTTCATTCTTGGAGAAAAACGGTGGGGCTGCATATAGTGAAATATTGGGCCTTACGAAACCCTTCTCCTCAAAGTCCTATAGTGGTACCCTAAATTTGAGATGCCTTGAAAGAGCCATCCAATATGCTAGTGTGGATATTGTTGTCTTCCAAGGGTACATGTTGATGTAGAAGTATAACACCCTGTGAGGAGGTAGTCCAAGAACATCATATAGAAAAAAAATCTGTGTACTCATACATGACTAAAAGTAACCTTGGACAACACTCATCTACTGGACCGAGGGATGGGATTTCAATTTATTGAGTGATCGGATGTACTGTCTTCTAAGAAATTATATCTGGTGCTTCAATATATTATAACTTTCTTGGGATGGTAATATTGGTCCCATATTCAAGGACACTCCGTAATGTAATCCTAAAACAGTAGATCTGAGCATGGACTATGGATAACCAGTCCATACCGAAGATGACATTGTATGGACTCGACGCTATGATTAGAAGATCCCTGCCGATGTTGTCACATATTAGAATATACACACACTGCTAGCACCAATGTGTAATAGTTGAATCCCCTCATATATAAGTCTTTATACATAATGAACTATCCATCAAATCCACTAGAATTGAGGAGTTCTGAAATAGAGTGATGGAATTGAATGAGTCACTAAAACATGTGTCTATAATTACTATATCTATTGTAGAGAAGACATAGATCATTCCCCATATTACCTTTGGAGCTCCATGGATGTATGCCTCTAATGCCTGGAGATGTGCTTACCCTTGCGTTCCATCTCCCTTAGGTTATGGTGGACCTTCTGGGGATGGTGGTAGTAACACCTCGAACCAAAACCCAACATTGGAAACAAATACTTTTACCCCACTACATTAGTCACCACGAGTAAATCATTGCATGAAGTGATGTTGCTATCTCGGTGGCCCCTTGAACATATGCTGGTCATCTATATGGATGATTGGCAGTCATGAATCATGTATCCCTTCCCTCCATACCTGAAGAACTGCCTAGATCTCAATTAACTCCCTCTTGACTAGGATCGTTTTACTACCAACCCCAGGTAGTTGGGTTGTTCTCTAAAATTCTAGGCCCACATGGTCCCTACATTCTATTCATGGCCACCTGGTGTGGAATCTGGCTCCTGGGGTCTCCTTGTTGCGGTAGTCGTTGGCTCATTCTCTTCCAAAAATCTCTACCCGAGAAGGGCTTGCTCCAGAAGAATAGACCGAGTTGGGATGCTATGAGGCAACTCTGATACCCTGATCTCCCACCTGATTCCATTCTCAAAGGCTCAAGACCTGAAGAAATTTTCTCACACTGTGTCTGTGGTGTAGCATGAATTCTCTATGAACCCTGATAAGTACTCAACCGACATCATAATGCACTACTGAAGGTGAAACATCTCTTCAATGTGCACCAAGATCATGTTTGTGAGAAAAAATCTTCCTGAAAATGTCTCTCGAAGTCTTCCCAGGTATGGTTTGCCTCATTATGGGTATTGGAGGTCAAGCTCCACTATCTCTCTATAGAGCTCAACAAATGGATCACTACTAATATCTACAATTTTTTCTGGTGGTGTCCTCACTAATCAGATGTCTCACGTCATTGCCTCCATCTTGTACCCTGCGACCTGAGGATTTCTCTATCCCATGAACATTGGATGCCTTTCTCTCTGAAACTAATGCAAGGATCTCAGTCTATGCACATCTGCTGTCAGAACTGCCATCAATTAATGCTGACCATTGGGTGGTGGTAGGACCAGTGCACTACCTAGATGGGCCATCTGTAGAACCGGTCCGTGAACGTATCCCTCGTCATTAGGCAGGATGTCCCCATGAACTCGTATCAGGATATTGACTAGTCATTCATGTGGACACATACAGAGATAGATGAAGATGTACCACTGTGAAAAGTTTATACCTTTTGATCTTAAATTAATTCAAATTAACAAAAAGCTACACTCATGCAACCAATATTTTCATATATTTAGCCGAAAAATAGAATTCAATGTCCTGGTGTGTGGATACGTCAACGATCGCACCATCACTGGACTCCCTGAATCTCAATGTCGAACTCTCAACACAAATTTTTTGTCCCCAAAACAAAAAAATTTCTACTCGTATTTGTAGTAGGACCTACCCCCATATGATACAACATTGTTGAAACCCACCCCATAGGCCTCGTGCGGTGACTACTCCAATCCCATATCCCAAAGGCCAGGGGCTGGAAACTAGGACTGAAGGTGTCACCCATCAAGTAGAAAGAATTTTCCTAAGTACGTATATGCACACACATTCTCAGAAAAAGACCCACAGACCAAAAAGGAAACAAGTATCACTTAAACAAATCTATTTACAAGTAAAACTAATAAATGTGTGCCATAATACCAATCCAGAAAAGAAATGAAAACAGCCAAGAATAAAAAAGAAACTCCGATGGCCATCCATGGATAACAACACCAGATCATGAGAGTAGTGTAACTACTATAAAATAATGTAGAACGTCTTATAAACCCGATACTATTGGGCCCCACTAGGTCTCAGGCCTCCAATTCCACTGTCATAGTGTATTTTTGACTCTTCACTTTGATCACCAATAGGTCCCGATCAACCAAATTCATTGTCAAAATGCCTCTCATCTGCACCAGACACAACACATGAGGGTGAATCCCATGCCAAGGTGGGTAAACAATTACTTTGTAAGAACCCAAAAATACAAAGGAATCACCAAAATACAATCGTCAATGTAAGCCACAAATCACATGACAACTCACGCAGTGTGTAAATTTATGGTAGTGATAGAAAAATCAACATTTATATAATCAAACACCATGGAATCTTGATAAATCCTCATATATCAAGTACATTGGGCCTTATAAGTCACAGAGAAGTGCTTACCACTATCCATGGAAAACATAGGTACCCTTATTCATCATGTACCTTGGGTAGGAAAAGTAAAACAAATGCACTTCCAAGTAATCTTGGACAACTGAGGTACTCCCCCTGATCGCGTACTATGGTCCTAAAAAGCCACAAAGAAGTGCAACCCATCATGGGCCTGAAAATTCACACAGAAGTGATTCCTACTAGGCTATAGTTGTTAATCACATAGTCAAAAGTCATCAGTTCTCATGTCTCAACCAAACACATGTTTTCGTACGTAGCACACCTAGGAATACTGCTCCTCGATCAATTCATCGCATTTCATATTCAGTAAGATCCTCCATGGGGAATGCCATAATATCTACCTCATCGGGGGGCCTCATCACCACCAATTGACCATAAATTGGATGCTCAGTTGGAAAGTCATTACGGTTTTAGTTAATATGGATCAGTTGAGTCTAGGTGGGGTTTTTTTGAGGCTCGAACTGAACGGACCAACTCGACCTAAGGGTTCCCCAATCCCCGGTTTAGTTCTGACTAACTCGACCTGACACGGTTCTGTTCTGGGTTAGTCTATTATAGCCAGGCTAGTGGGGCAGGACTAACAGGCCATGCTGGACACATCACAGTTTGGCCGAGTGTCCCGCTAGTTGGGGGCAGGACCGGACAATGGAGCCGCAGTTTCGGCCCGCTAGCTGGGGATGGGCATCGCCAGCCCGAAGCCCAGCCGCTGAGTATGTCCCATGGTGCACCATTTAGTTAGGATGGTGTCAGACGCAAAAATTTTTCCCATCTTGGCTCGTGGATGTTGGAGATCTCCTCCTACTACGATCGGTGTACCACATCTCTCCAGTTTCTCGGAAGGCTCCGATGGGGGCCATCCCTCCTTGCGACGCTGGTCGGGCGAACCGCCTTCCACCGTCGTGGCGCACCAGCAAGCGTGTTGCTCCTCCCTACCACTGACACATATTGTGGCCTCATGTCCCACAATATAGTATGGGTTGGGAACCACCGCATACTGCCATGGCTACTGTAGCCACCACCGGTGCACCATCAGAACCATAGGTGGACCTGCAAATGAGATCCTATGGTCAGTTCTTCTCTACGCTTACACCTATAATCTCTATGGAGCTTCCTCTTCACTACGAAGGTCCTAAAATCATCTCCCTCTTTTTTAATGGTATGGACACTAGTATTGAGAAATTCAAAGGTGCTTCAGCATTGTTTGTGTTAGCCCACACCCCACGCATTATATGTTTACAATAAGGGATACACGAGGATTGTTGTTCAATCATCTCGATAACTGTTTTAATCCCAGATGAAGAAATCTACAAATAATGTTCACATACCTCATAAACGTACGAATCACAGATCAACCAGTTCCTGGATTGATCCATGATTGTTATTTCTAGAAAAGAACAAAAAAAATTAAATAAAACAACCCTACCTCTATGACGTTCGAATTCATGGAGTTTCATCATTGAGGATTCAAGATATTGACATAGTTCTCCACTCACAGCACCATTCATCATGGTGTGTCGATGTTGGTGATGATAAGTTGGTGTTTCATTCTTCATTCTAAAAGGATAAATAATAGAGGTTTGTTTGAGAACCACAATGGTTTAATCCACAATGCAGCAACATGTCAAACATTTAAAAGGAAACAGGTCACATCTTTTCAGTTATGCTAGGATGTCGATTTATTATGACGCTTCATTTATTAAACAATGTCACTATTACAATTTCTTTGATTCATCATTATAATGCATGATAAAATCCATTAATTCACTTCGTCGCTGCCATGTCACTCCATAACAGCATCATCATTTCGCCCCTTGTCTCTTGATAAAATAAATAAATAAAAAATTATAACATTTATTTTATAATTTTCCAAAAATTGTGAAAATTATATTTTCTATTCGGACCATGTTGGTTGATGTTAAGTCCATTCTAGTCAGATCTCGTCATTCTGAGTTCAAATGTGCCCTCGGAGTCTCGATATGAACAATAATTCAAAGCCTAGAAAAGCCAACTCGCATATATACTGAATGTACCATAAAAAATGTTCATATTACAATCTTGTCTCTCCGAGCCTCAGAATCATGTAACGTCATAGAATTTGGTTTCATAATAATTCCACATAAATTAATAAAATTACATAAAATTTTCGAGATATTAAAATTTTCACGTAGTGATAAATATTTATTATAAATACTATTTATATTGACAAAAAATTATGTTTACATTGTTGAATAATAATAATTATGACTATTCCAAATATATGATTTGTTTTACCATAATAAATTCACATTGGGGAAATAATTTTATTATATGTAAAACCCATATGCACAATGAGAGATGTTTTTCAGAAGATTTCATTTTTTTGAAAAGTTTATTTAACATAAACTGAAAAACTAGTAATATTAATTATATGAAAATATATATATATATATATATTATAAAAATAAGATTTAAATAATTTATGATTATTTTTTATTTATATTTATTTAAACACTGAACCAATATTAATGTTAAGATAGTTTAAAAAAATATTCTAATCCTAGAAATACACATATTCTAAAATAATTCATAATGATTTTTTTAATATAACTAATGGAATTAAATATAAAAATAGAATAGTTTTTTACCAAATAAATAAAATTAACATAAAACTTGGACTTTTAAATTTATTAATTTAACAAAAGTTAAGAAAATTTTAAATAAAAATTATATTTTAACTGTTAATTGAAATATCTATATTTTCAAAAACAATTTAAATTTTACCCTATGATAATCATAATATGATGATATAGAAAATGTATTTATATTTATAATATAATGATTCTTAATGTTCTATAAAATAATTATAATAATTTTTTAGATAAATAGAAATAAAAAATTCTTTTTGAATAATCATATTTTAATGAAGAAAAACAATACCATAAAATAATCGAATATTTACTAAAAATTTATAAATATAATTTATAAAAACACACACATATATATTTTATAATGTATTTAATCATAATTATATTCTAAAATTTAATGTAATTGTTAAAAAATTTATATAAAAATAATTATTTTCTAATTTTATCTTTGTGTAGTTTATCGCATATGCTATCGAACATAGTTTTCATATAATATCCAAGCTAATTACAATTGAAACCCTTAAAATGTTTTTTATTTAATTGAGATAAAATGAATATATTTCATTAGGTATTACTATGATGTTAGATGACATATTTTAGAGATTCAAATTTTGGGATATATTATTATGAGATAAATTTTAATGATTTCATTATTACATAAATTAATCATTTTCAATTAATATTTTTTTGTAGAAAGGCAATACAAAAAATGAATAAGGCAGGAAAAAATATAATTATATCACTCTAATTATACAAACAATATTGGTTGGAATTGGAATAAATTTTATAATTGCTTTATCTATGTTTATAAGCGCTATTATTGGAAGTAAATACATATGATAGTTATAAAATTTAACCAAGGGTAGTATTTATATAGTCATGAATTTTATAAAACAATACCATTGGGTTTTTAGTATAAATATATATCTATTAATATATAAAAGATGGATAAATTATTTATTGATGATATTAAATGTTTTCGGATGTCTGATTCATTATAATTTTATTATCATAATCTTTTTGAAGGTAAAACTGATAAATAGTTATCACCAATTCACAATTCAAAGGATAAATATAGTATCGACTCCATCAAGATGACATCATTTAATAACCATTTTCTTTAGAAATATTTCTCTACTATTATATAATAATTAATCAAAACATAATTTATTTTAATTGAATGAAAAGAAAGTGGAATTAGATTAATCATATTATCTTTCTTACTACCTTTTCCAGTTTTTCTTGAAAAAATATTTGGGTACGTACTGTAATGATTATAAATGTTACAAAGGATTTAAAAAAATATCTAAATGACTTTAATTATACATGATTTTTTTTATTTTAGGATGAAATTGCTCAATTAAATATGTAATTAATTATTGTGATTTTTTCTATTATATAATCAAATATAATATTTTTTCAATGTATAATGAAATGGGGATTAACCAACTAATGATATCTAATTGTGTGAAAATTAATCATCAATTGTATGATAATTGACATAAAAAATCAGTTGAATGTCTTGTATGATCTCAAAAGTTTTTCTGAAATGATATATTGGTACATCTGAATATTGAATTTGAAGGAAAGCGAAATGGATGTGGTCAGTGAAATAATGAAAATATGAACATAATATGTTTTATTTTTACTAGGATTTTCCAATATACCAAAGCTTGTTTGATGAAAAATATTAATTATAGAGATCATTTTTATCAAAACTGAAATTCTATTAAAAGATCATTTCTAACTACATATGTAAATACCAGACAATAAAATGAAGTAAAATCATCTATATCATTTTTGGTATTTTTTCCTTTATTGTCCATATATCCTTGTATCATAGGATGAATTTAATGAAATAATAGTTCGTGAGTACAGATTTCATAATAGGTTTGGTTATTAAGACATTTTAGGTAATGTTATTGAATTTTAAAATTCACACTCAAAATTTATGGAACATATGAATATTAGTTATAATGGATCTTTGAAAATTTAATTACAGTTATTCGGTGACCATATTATATATTATCATAAATATTATGAGAAAAATGTGAAATATCCAACTATTTATTTATATGAATTAAAATAAATAATCGTAATGGAAACATTATAATATTTTATTTTTATTTCTATAATATATTATTCTTAGAGAATATTGTTTTACAATAAATGGTATAATATTTGATCATACAGAAAATAAAGTGGTGATATATGGTATGAGACCTATAAGTGTCACCGTTATTAGATGTTTTTATGATTTCCATGTTTCTAATGAATGTTTATTTAAATTTTTTCATTTAGCTAGCCTATAAACCAGATTTACTTGAAATGGATTTATATTAATTTTCAAAATTTAATTAGAATAATTATATTATGAGTATTAATGAAAACTAGTTAATTTTATTATATTATGACTTCATTTATTAAATAGTTAAAGAAATTTCATGTTACTAAATCTAAAGAAAATTATTATTATAAACTATGATATTAATTGGAAATTAACAATTTATCATTGAAATCGAAACACTATAAGAAAATTTATAGAAAATGTGATATTGATGTTATATTAGATTTATTTTGTAAATTTTTAGAAGAATAATTTATTAGGGTTGAAATGTGACATATATTACTGTAATAAAGCATTGATAGAAAAAGCAATAAAAAAGTTAAGAGTGATCGAAATAATATTTCAAAATGGAAATATTTTAAGTTATACTGATTCCCTATCTCCCATGAATATTTAATGTGATAGGTTATTACATGATTTGATAAAATAATTTATCATTTACATTGTTAAATTTATAATTAAAACACTTAGTTAATGATTTTAGAAAATGTATTTTCGGTAATTGTATATGAATAAATTTTTTTAATTTATCTCAGGTATAAGAAAAATAAGCATTTTAAAAAAGGGTAATGAAGGATCAGAAATAATTTATTTTATCAGAAAGAGATAATAAATTTTTTTATGATGGTAAATTATTGATGATGATTGTTAAAAATTAATATATTGTTATATTCAGTTAGTGGTTATTTTACAGATTTAATTTAATTTGATAAAAAAATTGTTATGTAAATCTCACAACTCATCATTTTCAATTCAACCATGAAATAAAAAAATTAATAAATACAATATGTAATTTCATTGGGTGGAATGAATAAACAATGATATTTCAAAATTTATCATGAAATTTTTATAATCTCTAAATTTAAAGTATAAAAAATAATTTCCAAAGGATATAATTTTTTTTATATTCAATTCATGAGTAGAAATTATGGAATATATCCATGGATTCAATGATAGTATTATAAATTTCACAAAGAAAAAAATGTGGCTTTCATTATTATATAATTCGGAAAGATTATATTAATTTTCATTCTATTTGAGATATTATGTCATCATATCATCTTAGTAAAGATATGATGTTGATAATATGGTAATATGGTATTTCCCACTCTACCCTATGAAATCATGAAAAAAAATCACATAATTGATTTGAAATTAAATTACTTACTGGAAAATGATGTTAATTTTATATTCAATTGTTATCCATTATTTGATAGATATTCTGAGGAAACAAATAGAAATTTGGATGCTCAGTTTGGAGATTTATGATTTTATTTTAATGAATTATTTTATCATCATGTTTTATTAGATGAATTTAATTATTGAAATATTTTTCATTATTGTATAAACATTAAAAAATATGGAATTATTGGGAATATGGTGTGAGAATCTAGAGTTCTGGGACAATGTCATAGAAAGATTGTTATTGGGACCAATGATGATAAAAATATTGGTTTAGAAGGTAATGATGATTCAATATAATATGTTTCCATTATAAGATATATTAAATATTTAGTATGAAAACTAAAAAATAATTTTCTGTTAGAGATACATAATATGTTTTCAATTTCTAAAATATAAATTTTTTCCAATTTTAGTTTTTTTTGTGATGTATTATATTAATCATTATAAATGTATGTAAAAATAATTACTTAAACATTGTCATTGTAGAGACCAGAAGCCTAACATACATGGACATTACATTAGTTTTACGGAATACTTAATACATAACAAACACAGACACACAAGGACCGTAATATTCTAGTGTCTTTGGAAACTCGGAATTTAATATTCTAATCGTGGTGAAAATCTTAAACATTTCCCATAATGTTCTTCCCCTTTTTTTTCTTACCTAAAACCTTTCTTTATATCCTGGGGAAAATAAAACATAAAAAGGGTGAGCTAAAATGCTCAGAAAGTGTAAACAAAAGAAATATCAATCACATCATATTAATAAAAACATATTATTTTGGGTTTCTTAACCTGCAAAAGAGATCATAATTTCATAACATTGGATAAATCATAGTAGTGAAATGAAATGCAAATAATCATAACTAAAAACATTAAACTTTTTGGAATACACACATAATCATAGAGAGTCATTTCTTAGTAGTAAAGACACATTGCCATGACTATCTTACTGGACAATGTCCATTTTTGAACCGAGTTCACTCCTCGTTTCAGTCCTGCTTCACTGAACTGGTTTTACCTACCATTCCATTCATGTCTATCTCAGGAGATATTTGTCATTAACCAATGCATTGGAGGGAGATATAGGTCCCACCCATCTCAAAATGATACCATTCTTATGTGTGCTAGAAGATCATAAATCATAGCATCACCCATGTAATAATAATGGGATTCTTAAACATCATTCCATCATAACATAATCCATATAAGATAAAAGGACATCATAAAAATAATTTCATCATAGCATAATAAAAAAAATGTAAAAATAGGGATAGAAAAATAACCCTATATTATTTTAGATGAAAAATAATTTTGATAAAACACTTGATCTCCATTCTTGAGGAAAATATCCTTTATACTTCAAAAACATTTTTTCCTTTCGTAACATGTCATACAATTTTAATATAAACTATGTTGATTAAAATTAAACTTGAATCTTGTAAATGATTCTTCATGGAAATAATTTTCTATGAATCAATTCATTCCGTGTAAGTTAAAAAAACATTCTTCTCGTACATTGGCCGGAAAAGTCAAAAAGTACCTCGTACGAAAAACGACAAAAAATTCCTTTCATATTCTTTACTAAAAACTTATCGAAGGGTAAAATTGGATTTAAAAAATTGTAGTAGAATAGAAATAATATTACATATTGAGGAAACAAGGATGTGGATG
The DNA here is from genome assembly GCA_963277665.1 of Viscum album. Lineage (NCBI taxonomy): Eukaryota > Viridiplantae > Streptophyta > Magnoliopsida > Santalales > Viscaceae > Viscum > Viscum album. The sequence continues at coordinate 710,142,275 of OY728156.1, forward strand.
ATAAAATACACCCCCGTAAATACCAAAGTATAAATAATCTCGGATAAAAATGAGATTGTGATATTTTCCCTTACCTTAGGTCCAATTTGCTTCGTAAGTGTCTGAACATCTTGTATAATGATTTAAATAAGGACATTGAATTATTCAATAATCATAATTATTTTGATTATATCATATATGGTCATATTCATATCTTCTAATTAGTAATATTTCATTGTTACTTGTTATTCAGGTGTTTATTGCTTTTTGTTCTTATGCGTGTTTTGTCAAATAAATTATTATTCATCATTTTAGGTTATAGATACCTCACTTCCAGAATGGTATTATCATAATATATATAATATTAATACATTAAATTCATTTATATAATAATTATACAATGAAGATCATGTAGAACGAGTCACATCACATCGTTGAGACAGTATTTAGTTCGTACACACGAGTGATGATATCGTTCCCATGATCATGGAATTTTATTGGAGTGTATGTATAATATTTAATTATAAAAATCACTTTATAATACTCATATATAGTTATTATTTACACCATTATACCCATCCAAGTAAGGTGGTGGTGGAAAATAGTTTACACCACGGCATGGAGACGGTATTCCGTACATACGCACGCGCGGTGATTTCGTTTTCCGTAGCATGGATAGATGATGAAATAGGGTTGTATCATACATAAAATAACATATCAGTATATGAGTGATACAGATGTTATTAGTTCAAAATGAAACAACTAAAGATGAAGAAGTAGAAGAAGAAATAAAGTTGGATGAATCGGTAACAGATATTTCCTCTTCTTTCGACGTGCCTTTTTGAAACCTCTTCTAATAGGACTATTATTGGACTTTGAATAAGTCCAGAACCTCTAAGATTATTCTAGGGAAGTGGAGAAGATAAATTGGTTGGGTTTTGCTGAGCCTGAAGGCTCAATGTTGTGTGAGGAAGAGATGGAGGAGGTTCTCTTTTATAAGGTAGGAGAGGGGCACCTTGGGAATAACTAAAAATATTATTTTATTATAATGTAATATTCAGTTTTAAATAGATCAAAAATGAGTTATTTCATAGATAAGGTGGGGATGGGTCGAAATACTCTCATAAAATAGAATTTATACACTTTTAGATTTCTATTTTAATCTTATCATTTAGATATAACTTTAAGTTACATAATTTTTCTTTTAGTGCGTGTTTTTGTTTTCTTACAGTATAAGGTTAATAAACATACTATAACAAGAAAAACGAACCCCACGTTGTTTATTATTAATATATATATCCTTATCTAAGTCATTTTTCCAAACCATAGATTTTTATGAATAAAATAACAATTAAAAAATAATATTTGTTTTAAAAACTATTTTATGTCAATTTGGACACTATTTGGTAATTGATTTTTGTGGAAATCATAACAGAATGATTAGTTAAAAAAAAGAAAACTAAATCAATACTAACATGTCATAGTAACCAATAAATGTAATGTACTTCATAAAAAGTCTCAAATTACATTTATTTGGGTATTTATAACATCAATTATTTCAATATTTCATTAATAAGATAATTACTGCATCATCATTGTGTCATAAATAAAATAACTTATTTAATGTCTAAAAAATTATAAATAAAATAAAATTATGTAGGAAAATTTTTTATCTTTCTAATGAATATTTATATTCTAATTTATCTTATATATAACCCTATATTAAAAATGATTTTGTTATTAGACATTGATTTTAACTATTTTAACCCTTCTTTAAATAAATTAATAATAAATGTCCTAATATAATTCAAGTGGGGCTATATGGTCATATTTTATTCCAAAGGTTGTTTTTGGTCGATTTACACTTATCCAATAGAATTAGGACATGTGTTAGGGTAATAATAATATCATTTTTACCCTTAATTAGCCTATTTACTTTTAACCGTGGTAAAAAAATTAAAAAGTTACTATTCACCAAAAATTATTTTCATCTCATTGAACCACATTTTATTCCTTTATATTAACCTTGTCTCTATTATTTTTGAAATCCCACTCATAGAAGTGGTAAAATTATGTTTTATGTGATTTTGCTAAATCTCCTAGGAGGTGGGAAAAGGACGGTGAAAAGTTCAATAAAATTTTTATATATCTAAAATTATTATAAAATGACACCAATGACATCAATTGAACTTATATAGGTATTATGTATCAATTTTGACCAAATATAAATTTAAATAAAATAAATAATTATATAAATAAAAAGTCGTTTTTTGAATAGTAACCTAGTGTTTTCACTATTCATCAGAAATTGAATGATTTCAGAAAAATACAAAAAATTATCCCTAGGATAATTTTGATATTCAGAATCCAAAAATGAAGTCCATTTTGAATGAAAAATTTATAAAATTTCAAAAAGTTGGTATTACTATTCATAATGACTAGTTTATATAACATATCGTTGTTTAGCGAAACTCGGTGTCGCGTACAACACACGCTATCGTGGAAGGTCGTGCTTGCATGTAATGCAAGCCAAGTAAGGGATGTGGTTTGTGCAAGCTCCTTTTGGTTTAGCGTAAAACACACGACATTAATGAAATTAAAAAGAATATTTTTCATAAAATCTCCGGGTATTACATTCTACCCCCCTTAAAATGAATTTCTTCCTCGAAATTCGTTGGGGTTATAAATGGTTTACTACTCGAAAGTTTCTTTAATAGAAACCCACATTGTAAAAAAGAATACCAATATGTGGCTTTAAAAACTAATGTATGAAACGTAACGGTTACCAAAATTAACTAATCACTAGGTTTCCACATAGAAGAACATAGGTGAAAATATGGATATGGAAGAGAAATCTAACCATCATTTTCTGATAGAGAGTGGTTGAGAACATGGCTATGAAAAATCCAACAATCACAATGCTAGAGATTTGTGCTGATCTAAGGTACCATCTAATTCATCGGATATAAGGGAACTAGGAAAAGATTTTTGGTTTTTAAGATCATTTCCCTAAAGTTGAAGAAATGGGAATTAGAATAAATACATTTATGATTTTGGTACAGTCTCACCATTGGTCGTTCCATGGACAATTACCACTTCATATCTTAAAGAAATGATGTTGAATTATTCATTCATGAAGTGTTAGCAGATCATGTGATAGAATGATGGGTCATTCCATCTGTCTCAAACAAAAGGTTAAAAAAAGTTATCAAAAATACATAAGTCCATCTATAGTGAGATTACTCATATATAATTCCTAAAATGGACTTATACTTCATATATCATACTGCTTAACGTAATAAAACTAGTTTCTACTAAACAAGGACTTCCTGTAGGCCAGTGGTAGGTGATAAAGGCCTGTCGCACTTTTGTTGTGGGTTTGATTCTCATAGCCTTGTCTGATGCAACGGGTTTTCACCCGTCCTACAGGTTGTCCTTTTTCTAAAACTACATTATTAAATCATTTCATCAATAAAATCAAAAATGTTCTAGACTTAAACAATACTAACTTCTGTCCAACATAATCCATTCCAACCTTTAGGCTTATCCAAAATACTGTTGTTCAATCTCATATTAAAGTGAAAATGATTACCAGGGAGTTCATATAACAAGCATGTTAATACCATCGTTGATCCCCATATATCATAAGATGTGTCTTGTTGGGCACATTCCAAACATTCTAAGGCCTTAATCATGTATTCTCTTGAAAAATGAATGCACATTAAACTTTATTGAAAACATGAGTGCTGTCAAAATTTAACTCTTTCCACATATCGAAATCTCCAAATTCTGTATACTCAAACCATGATATAACTATTTCATTATATCAGTCATGAACTCATGAATACTGTCAAACATTTAATTTTTTCTTTATCCCTTCATTATGCGCATATCATCTTCTTTAAAAAAATATCTCAGTCACTTTCCACGGTTACCGGTACCATAAAATTATTGAAAACCACATTAGACCAATACATAAATATTCCAATATTCCACGACACTATATAAAACATTATTTTCGAATCCCAATACATAAACACTTAATAATTCCACCACATTGTTGTCATATTCAACATCACCAATAGTGATCGCATGTGACTTCCCTTTGTCCTTTGCCTTATGTGGTTGCTCACGTCGATCATCATTATCCCTTGGATTAGGGAATTGATTATCATAATGCCCCATTTAATTGCACTTGAAGCGTTAAAGTGTAGGTTGTGCGTTCTCTGTAGTCATTTCCTTATTCACATCATTAGCAACCCTTTTTACCTTACTTCGACACTCAGCTGCTCGATGACCTTCTATTCCACACATAAAAAATTTTCTAGTCCCATTAAGCAAATCTCCACGTTTTTTCTTTCCACACATTGAGCATAAGGAAACATTCATCTTCATTTCACCATTATTCGGAGATTTCTCCTTGAACTCCATTTTTCTTTTCTTGTTAAAACTATGAGATGGATATGTAACACCAACTTCCATTTCTACCTTGATAGCACAATGCAAAATTTCTTCATAGCTACTGAGGCCTATTATAGCTAATGCTCTTCGAAGACATGGTTTTAAGCCACCGAAGAATCGATCAACCTTACTTTCAGGTTGGATGATAAATCAAAATGCATACCATGCAAGCCTTGTAAAATTCACTTCGTATATACCAACAGATTCATTTTCCATTAGAATTAGTTCAAGAAACTCCTTATCCATCTTTGTATGAAGAATACGAGGGAAGTACTTATTGAAAAATAATTTCTTGATCTCGTCCCATTCCATGGACTCAATTTCATCTCTTGGCCTCGTATTCTTGATAAGACTCCACCATTGATCAGCTTCACCTTCCAAACGTTATACTGCTATGATGAATATATCATATTCAGAAAATTGAATCACTGAAAATATATTTTCAGTGGTACTGATCCTTGTTCAGCAACAAGTGGATCGGAAGTCCGATATAAAGAAGGTGGACGTTCCCTCAGGAACTACTCAATAGAATATTGTTCCCTTCTCTTCCCATTTGGAATTCCAGAATGGTTCATAGCTTGTGTAAGTATAGATATAAGATTTTTCACTCCATCTCGAATTACAGTGGTTTGTTCATGAGGACAATCATTTCATTGTCCATTACATTGATCAACACTATTCCTTCGGGTTCCAGCCATCTTCTAAAACACAAAAAGAATAGTGTGAGAGGAAAAAATCATGCTAGGGAAAACAACATAATAAAGGGGGAGTACCTTCAATATCTAACAACTTTGGTTTAATTATAAGATCATTACTCTAATTCTAGGTTTATAACCTATAATTATACATAATCATGGGGATATCCCAAGACATACCTTAGAAATATCTCTAGGGATATCACTAAAGTTCTCGCATCCTAGTTTCCAAAGGATGACTAAACCTTTTCCCTGATACCAACTGTTGAGACCCGAAGCCAGACGTACATGGACATTACATTACTTTTACAGAATACTTAATACATAACAAACACAGACATACAAGGACCATAATAGTTTAGTGTCTTTGGAAACTTGGAATTTAATCTACTAATAGTTGTGAAAGATCTTCAACTTTTCCCATAATGATCTTACCCTTTTGTTTTTTTACCTAATACCTTTCTTTATATTTGAGGGAAAAGAAAACACAAAAAGGGTGAGCTCAAATGCTCAGTGAGGGTAAACAAAAAAAATATCAATCACATCATATTTATAATAACATATTATTTTGGAAATATTAACCCGCAAAATAGACCATAATTTCATAACATGGGATAAATCATAGTAGTGAAATGAAATCCCAATAATCATAAATTAAAACATGAAACATTGTGGCATACACAAATAATCATAGAGAATCATTTCTTAGTAGTCAAGACACATTTCCAAGAATATCTTAGTGGTCAAAGTCCATTTCTGAACCGAGATCACTCCTCGTTTCAGTCCTGTTTCACTAAACCGGTTAAAACTATCGTTCCAGTCTTGTCTATCTCATGAGATATAGATCTTTACCCAATGCATTGGAGGGAGATATAGGTCCCACCCATCTCATAATGATACCATTCTTATGTGTGCCACAAAATCATAATTCATAGCATAACCCATGTAATAAAAATGGGATTTGTAAACATCATGCCATCAAAAAATAATCCATATAAGATAAAAGGAAATCATAAAAATAATTCCATCATAACATAATCAAAAAAATGTAAAAATAGGGATAGAAACAGAAACCTATATTATTTTTTATGAAAAATAATTTTGATAAAACACTTGAACTCCATTCTTGAGGAAAATATCCTTTCTACTTCAAAAACATTTTTTCCTTTCTTAACATGTCATAAAATTTTAAACTAAAAGATGTTGATTAAAAATAAACATGAAAAATTTTAAAGGAAGCTTCATGGAAATAATGTTCTATTAATCCCTTCATACTGTATAAATTAATAAAGAACATTCTTCTCGTACTTTGGCCGGAAAAGTCAAAAAGTATCTCGTATGAAAAATGACAAAAGATTCCTTTCATATATTTTACTAAAAACTCACCAAATGGAAAAATTGGATTTAAAAAATTGTTGTACGGTAGAAATAATATTACATATTAAGTAAACATGGATGTGGATGACAAAATGCACCCTAGTAAATACCAAAGTATAAACAATCTCGGATAAAAATGAGATTGTGATATTTTCCATTACCTTAGGTCTGATTTGCTTCGTAAGTGTCCAAACCTCCTGTATAATGATATAAATAATTTCATTGACTTATTATAGAATCATACATATTTTTATGATATCATATATGGTCATATTATTATCTTCTTATTAGTAACATTTCATTGTTACTTGTTATTCAGGTGTTTATTTCTTTTTGTTCTTATGCGTGTTTTGTCGAATAAATTCTTATTATTATTTTTATGTTGTAGATAAATCATTTCCAGAATTGTATTAGTGTAATATATATCATATTAATTCATTAAATTCATTTATATAATCATTATGCAATGAAGATCATGTAGAAAGAGTCACATCATATCGTGGAAACGGTATTCCTTACGTACGCACGAGCGATGATATCATTCCCATGATCGTGGAATTGTATTGGAGTGTATGTATACTATTTCAGAATCAATATCACTTTACAATAATCATATATAGTTAGTATTTACACCATGATACACATACAATTATGGTGGTGGTGGAAAATAGATTACACCACGATGTGGAGACAGTATTCTGTACGTACGCATGCGCGGTGATTTCATTTTCCGTAGGATGGATAGATTGTAAAATAGGGTTGTTTCATACATATAATAACATATAAGTATATGATTTATACTGATGTTATTAATTAAAAATTAAACAACTAATGAAGAATAAGTAGAAGAAGAAATAAAGTTGAAAGAATCGGTAACAAATATTACCTCTTCTTTCGACACGCCTTTTTAAAACCTCCACTTACGGCAATATGATTTGTCTTTGAAGAAGACCAGAACCTCTAGGATGTTTCTAGGAACGTATAGAAGAGAAATTTTGTAGGTGTTGGCATAGAATTAAGGCTCAAAGTGGTGTGAGGAAGAGAGGGAGGAGGTGCCCTTTTATAAGGGAGGAGAGGGGCACCTTTGGAATAACTAAAATATAATTTTATTATAAAGTCATATTCGGTTTTCAATAGATCCAAATTGAGTTATTTAGAATATAAGGTGGACATGGGTCAAAATCCTCTCATCCAATATAATTTATAAAAGTTTAGGATTCTATTTTAACCATATCATTTAGATTTAACTTTATGTTAAATAATTTTTCTTTTACTGTGACTTCTTGTTTTCTTAGACTATAAGGTTACTAAACATACAATAACAAGACAAACTAACCTAAAGTTGTTTATTATTAATATATATAACCTTATATAAGTAATTTGGCCGAACCGTAGATTTTTTTGGAATAATATAACAATTAATAATATAATATTTCTTTTAAAAACTATTTTATGTCAATTTTGAAACTATTTGGTAATTGATATTTGTGAAAATCATAACAGAATTATTAGTTAAAAAAATTTAACTAAATCAATAATAACTGCACATATTAACCTATAAAATTAGTTTAATTCATAAAAAGTCTCAAATTACATTTATTTGGGTATTTATAACATCAATTATGTCAATATATCATTAATAAGATAATATTTGCATCATCATTGTGTCATAAAAAAATTATATTATATAATTTCTAAAAATTATAAATAAAATACTATTATGTAGGAAATATTTTTATATTTCTAATTAATATTTATAGTATAATTTATCTTATTTATAAACCTATATTAAAAATGATTTATTTATTAAACTTTGATTTTATCTATTTTAACCATTTTTAAATAAATTAATAATAAATGTACTAATCTATTACAAGTGGGCCTAAATGGTCATATTTTATTCCTAAGGTTGTTTTTGGTAGAATTAAACTTATCTAATAGAATTAGAACATGTGTTAGGGTATTAATAATATCATTTTTCCCAAAATTACCCTTTTTACTTTTAACCATGTTTTAAAAAGTAAAAAGTAATATTTACCAAAAATTATTTTCATCTCATTGAACAAAATTTTATTTCTTGATATTAACTGTGTATCTAGGATTTTTGAAATTACACACACATAAGAGTTAAAATTAAGATTTATGTGAATTTGCAAATTCTCTTAGGAGGTGGGTAAAAGACGGTGAAAAGTTCAATAAAATTTTTATATATCTAAAATTGTTAAAAAATTACTCCAATGAAATAAATTGAACTTATATAGGTATTATGTATCAATTTTCACATAAATTAAATTTAAATAAAATAAATAATTATTTATATAAAAAGTTGGTTTTTGAATAGTAACCCAGTGTTTTCACTATTCATCTAAAATTGAATGTTTTCAGAAAAATACCAAAAATTCACCCTAGGCTAATTTCGATATTCTGAATCCAAAATTGAAGTCCATTTTGTAAGATAAAATTTATAAAATATCAAAAAGTGGTAATTACTATTCATAACTGCAAGTTTATATAACATATCATTTTTTAGTGAAACTCGGTATTACGTACTACACACGCTATCGTGGAAGGTCGTGCTTTCGTGTAATGCAAGACAAGTCAGAGATTCTTGTTGTGCAAGCTCCTTTTTGGGTATTGTATAACAAAAGACGTTAATGAAATTAAAAAGAATATTTTTCATAAAATATCGGGGTGTTACAGTCATGTATTGGTATAACCCTTTTTAATAATTTTTAATATTTCATATAAAATTTTAGGTTCTTTTCACAGATTCAGAAAATTATTCTGAGGTTCATACATCATCAATTTGGATATGAAAATATTTATTATGTTATAAAAAACAAATATATGTTTTTAGAAATAATTGATTATCATCCTAATTCTGTCTTAGATAGAAAATATGAGGCCCTACATAAGGAGAGTTATTTTCATCCTTTATAATTAATTTCTTATTATCTTTTCATTTTCCATTTCCCTATTTCACTATCCACTATAATTAAAACAAAATTTCCCATGAGGTTATATTGGAAAGAAATATTTTCAAAATTTATTTAACTAATTAATATTTAAAAAAATAAATTAATTTAAAATATTCTCCAATCATTAAGGCTATAGATTGAAGTTAAATTTAATTAGAATATTTTTATGGGGTTTTATGTATTCCTTACATTGACAGTTTAACTATTTAGTATGTGATGATGGTTCATTCTATTAATGTCGAGTGGTGTAGAATCTCCATTTCATGTGATCGGAAAACTCCATCAATTCAATTTGATGACTAATTCTATTTCAAGGGATTAAACCCCCCCTTGATCTGATATTTTTAATAGTTCCATGGGTTTACCATGTGTTTTTTCCCTTTATTTTGTTTTTTTCTTCCCCTTCTAAAATTCAAAAATTGACAAAATTAATATAATATGATTGAAGATAAATTATAGAAGGATAATTTTAAAATTTATCAAAGAAAAACTTAAAAATTTATTAAAATTTAATAATCAAATTAATTTTGAAAATATAATTACACAGTATTTTCAATGAGTAAATTTTAATAGATATCATAGGATAATTAAAAATAATATGAATGGTAATTTATTAAATATTCCTGATGATATTTTTTAAAAAATATCATTGAATAATTGTTAAAAAAATTGATGGATAATTAACGAAAATGATATATTTATTAAAAAATATCAAAAGTAAATTACAAAAGATTATTTTATGAGTAATTGTCCAAAATATTATTATAACAAAAAAATAATAAATTTTCCAAAAATAATTACAAAATGACAATTTATAACCAATTTGTAGAAGATAATTATAATGATACTATTAAAGAAGAATTATTAATTGATAATTATATGAAATTATAGTGATAATTTTAGGGAATTATCAATATGTTTTTAAATTGATTTATAAATGTATAATATATTAAAATTATCAAAAAAAATGTCATATCAGTTTATAAAAATATAATTTATGATAGATGTTATCATAAGTTCTAAAAGAAAGTAAAAAATTATAGAAATTTTTATAGAATAAATATTAAAGTATGTTTTATAAAAAATTATTATAAGGATAATAATGAAAATTAAGATGGATAATTATAATTTTTTATGAAAGAGTTACTCTAAAGAACTAAAACTTGTGTTGTCAGTTTTATCGTGATATGTTTAATTTTTTAGGGTATGGTAATATAATTGTTCTTTATTATGATGCCACTAACATATTTCATAGATGAAAATGTAAAAAAATATATTATATAGTAGAGGGAAATATTAGTTTTATGTTATATTTTATTAATTTATTAGATAAAATTTCATATTTTGGTTTTAGGAACCAATACAGAACTACAATATTAGATTCATTAATAACAATGATAATATAAACCATAAAATGTTGTTCCTGGTTGATTGGGTATCCAGTATAGATTTAGATTCACACATAGTTATTTATTCATACATATTACATACAAAACACTTTATGTAGGATGTTCATAATCTATTGGGGAATTTTGTTCAGATGTTATATTTTTTATAACGTATGTGACAGAATAATTAATAACCATTCATTACATGGGATTTTATGTCAGTGTATGTATATCCAGTGATACGTGTTATGATATTATTTCAATGATATTTTATAGAATATACATATTATGTGATTCATGTTGACTCAAATGTTGAATTTGGAACTACAATTTATATCTCGATGTCATGATATGTTTGTTATCATTTCATAAAATGTTTTTATGTCATTCATTTAAGAAAAATTGTGTATGGTACATATGAAAATTGATTATCATGGTCTGGTATTATCATAGAGGGGTAGTGTTCTTGATTTGTGATGTTCATGGTGTTCAAACATGATATCATTTTGGGATTCATGTGTCTAATTTATTTGAGGACTCCAATGGATGTTTTTGAAACTTGATTCTTTGTGGATTCTAACTAACCCATTGGCTCGATTTATTTTTATTCGATCTTGATACCCAACTAATTCCTTGTGTATTTTGAGTGGTACACCAATTTTTATTCACCGAGATTTTGATTAATTTGGGATGAAATGTGATCATCATTCGACCATTAATCTGGATATGATTATGATGGGGGTGTGTGGTAGTATAATTAGAAAAAAACAACTTAGGATTAGTTTTCATGATGATATTTCTGATTTGTTTTTTTATATTCGTGGAACATAAAAGTTATACATGATAAAACATGGGTAAGATCTATTTTAGGGTTTCGATACTAAGTAATTTATTAAAACCCTACTTGCATATTTTACTGTGATTATAGATTTATTTACCATATATGGGGAGAAGGAACAAGTCCTTATGTTAAATGATTGAAAAGTGTGGCATTGAAATAGTATCGGACCAGAACAAACTCTAGAGAACCCCACTATTGAGTATTTATTTAGCTGTTACTTTATATAACAGACAAGTCTTAAACTTTTAGATCTTTATATTGTTGTATGAAATGAAGTTCATTATTTAATTTTCACTAGTACACTAGTTTTCCTATTTTATTTATCATTTATTATTTATCCTATGACATGATAGTAATGGTAGAGTCTCTCAACTTGTAAACACAGAACCTCGTTGCATGTTAGTAGGGTCATGCATATTGGGAAGAACTCATGGGGTCATGGGGCATTCATAATCGAATCAAGTGGCTTGGTTATGGGTGATAAAAGATTCTTCCATATGATACTATGATTAACTGAATTGTTTCTTATATTCTACATTATTTGGTATAAGATAGATAATAGAGAGTATGGTTGGGACTCAGGTAGGGTAACTGTGGATGTGTTTGCTACATACTGTACCTCTGAGTTTCCATAAATTGGATGAAATTGTGTTTTTTAGTTAATGCCGATTAAATTCACAATGGGTGATTCACATTATGTTCATATATTTTGTATGATATTACAATTCTTTCAAACCTAATGAATAATAACATAGGTTCAAATACCATATATATAATTATTATTTTTTCTTGTTGTATTTGCTTCTGTAAAATGCCTTGATTTTTATTATATAATCATGGCAGTCTCTCTATTTGAGATATATATATTTATATTTATATCTCTCTGTGTGTGTATGATGTTATGTTATAGCTTTATTGGCCATAATATTTTCAACTGAACATGTAGTTATGTTGTTCTATAGATGATGCATGTGACCAACATTTGGGGATGGAGCCCAAGGTTAGTGAATTGTGGGAAACATCTTGGGTTGGAGGTATACTCATAGAGGAACCTCAGCTGATCACGAAGTATAATTAGAATTTATCCTAATGAATCTATTTTTTGAATGTGTATCATTCATGTTATCATATATATATCTTTTATATAGTCTAATGGAACTAATTGTGACACAACCCTATAATAGTTCAATATGAGAGGATGTACTAGTATGCCATCATTAGAGTAAAAGTGTTGAACTACGTATGCACTCACATATAATATATAGGTTAGAAAAAGTAACTCATTCAAATGAAAATGATTTTATCAGTTACCATCATAGGCATTGGATTTTAGGAATATGGTCAAATATATCATCAATTAAACTCCATCCTTATTCATCCATTAAAGACACCATAGGAAATTGACATCTTGTATAATGGGATGATATATTTTTTTGGAATCATTTAACAAGTAAATAAAATAAAAGAAATGTAATTTTACCTTGGATATATCATTGTTATGTGTGTAACCCATTTTTATACACCCAGATAGTATGAATCTATGTAGGTTCAAGGTGATCCAGGTGAATATGGATGTCGTATAAGAGAAGGAAATCATTAGGCTCATTACATCATAATAGGTACACTTTCTTCTCAAAGATGGTATAATATTGTAATTGATAGTTTATTGATTATTGGAATTTGAAATATGATACAGTGAATAATAGATACCCATTGTCTAATATTAGAGATCATTAAATCAGATATAGGGATACATATGGTTCTCTATGATTGATAATTAATTAGGAAAAAAAATTTCCATAATAGAGGAAAAAATGCTTGTTAAATTGTTTCAAAATGTGCATGTGTTATACTTGATCATGTTTATTCAATATTAATTAAAACACACAATAAAATGTTCATGTATATAATGAAAATATATCTCTCAAATAACTATAATTGATATTCATGATGTTCATCGATAAAACCCTCACACACTTCTTATTTGTGAAGTGGTATTCTGGAAACCATGAGAATGTCTCGGATAAGAATTGATCACATCAACAATATCTCATGATGGGAGAGTCTATCATTTGGATTCATGAGATTATGTTACTGAGATATATTATGACTAATATTGGTATATCATTTGAGCTAGAGGATTTAATTTTTGTCATGTCTTGGAAAAAAAATTATATTATTTTTTGATCATGAGACTTACGGGTTAAGTAGAATATTAATGACTGTGTATCGATGAATTTTCATGAATATGAGAACCTATAATATAACTGATGAATAATTGAGATAAATTTTAGTGATTATACAACTGGAATGATTCGTAATTATTCTTTATGAGAATGTGGATGATTTTTCCAATAATGGCACTCCTATATCCTTAAATTGCATATCATTTGTATTTTTATGCCTGAAGTATTAATATGAGAGTGGTACTAATAATGATTTTATTGTTATTAGAGTATGGGTGTTGTTACCTATAACTCCATGACTAGAGATACTATACTGACATCTTTTATCTGGGAGCTATTGTTCACACTAGGAAGTGTTAATGATTCAATCATTTGAGCATGTGATTTTTCTTCATGGACCAAAAGGTAATACAATATATATTTAATTAGATGAGATTAAATGTCAGATAGTGGAAATAGGTATGTTATCTAAAAATGTTCGACATCTGGACATCATATGAACTATGTATGGGTATATTCATTGTGAATACTCTTTATCATATGAAATATAATGATTTGAAGACCGGTGATATGTATTTAGATTATATTGGTTAGAGATGTACTTATTAGTTTAGTGGAGGAGGGATAATTTTCCATAATAGGGATAGATTACTTTTGAGCCTTTAATGATCACATCCTCACTTATGGACATGTTTAATAATAATTGGGAGAAAAATCGAGGGTGTGTTATGATGAGAGAAAAACTAGCTTGTGGGGACTCAATGCCTAGATGATCATTATATGATGATGGTGTGATCATGGTACATGAGTGGCTATTAATCCTTGCTTCCATCAGATAACATCCAATCAAATATTTTAATACATCCATGTGGGAGGTACATCATTATTTTCTGATGATATACCATAAAATTATGAAAATATTCTAGTATCCATTTCATAAGAAGAAAATTATTTGAATTTTTTCCAAATTCTATACAACATATATGTTAATGGATATGAACTATAAAATTTTTGGGTTTCCCCATCCAATTACCGATTCTACATGAATGTTTTAGAAAATCATAATTGATGTATTTGTTAATGTTACTCAAGATCATGAGAAGTCATGAAATTGTTTGAGTGATTATCAATCAACTACCAAAATGTTTCTCACTTCTTACCAAAATTAGAGACTAACAATTTAGATTAAATTTGAATGATTTGGGTTTCTAGGTTCATAAAATGTAATGGAATTAGGTGTATCTTTATGGGAGACTTGATTTCTGACTCTTTGATTAATATAAAGTGGATGATTTAATAGTGATGGGCCCTAGTTTGGTATAGAAGACCCCAATGATAATTCACCTAATTAAAAAGATGTATATCACCACTCATAGTATACAATTATAAATTTATTTTAATATAATGAGACCATCTGAATCCACTATTTTTTATATGGTTATAATGTTAGTTAATCATCAGTTAGTCCGTCAACATATAAAGAGTAAATGAACTATATACACACTTTTTATTACGCACTTGAACATCACTGAATTATTTTGGAATGTGGAATAACATATGGACCATCCTCTACAATATCATGGCATCTGTGATGTGATCCATTTAGTTATCATTGATGTTACACACCTAATATAAATATGTTTTTAGACTATGAATATTTTGATTGGGAGCTTGATGAATCACTCAATGAGTGTTCAAAGTTAATTTTAAATAGGTGTGAATATTTCCATTGAATGATGACAGTACAACTTATTCAAAATTTGTGACATTATAAATGGATCTTAGCGGAAATCTGGGAGTTGTATTCTGTTGTCAGAACTCAATGAATTAGATTTTTTCATTAAAAATATATATACGTACCCCCCCAAGATGATATTCAATTATGGGTGAGTTATAATATTTAGTATTTTTAAATTAAATATATAACTATTTTTATGGATTACATGAGATTATTTGTGGAAATATATTATTAAAATAAAATAATCCTTTAAATGTCTTTTTAATGTTTCACCATGTTTGTGTAAAATATATTTTAACTCATTGGAATAGTATAAAAAATATTTTTAAAGTTACATAAATTTTATTTATTTGATATCTGGTTATATAGAGTCATAGTATTGTTATAATAAAAATTAAAAATATTATTTCACTCTAACATAGTTTTAAAAAAATAATATAATATCCCATGAATGGTGTTTTGGATGAGAAATTGACACCACTAATAAATATAGAATGATGTTTTTACCCTCAAAATGATATGATCCCTGTTTATGCCCAGTTATTAGTTAGATCACATGTAATGATAAAAATATTATATCAATCACAAATGATTTGTTTCTGAAGTAATATAATATAACATGAATAGTGTTTTTAATGGTAAATAAGTTACTATTATGGAATCTAGAATTATGGTTTTATGATACTTGTGACAAAATAATTATGAATTTCATGTGTTTGTATAAATCTCCCTTATGGGTAATTGTTTTTATATTCTATATAACATTTCTTTTAATTTTCCAACATTCATTATCTTCCACATGGAAAACCGCATTTCTCACATGAAATATTACATTCATCAAGTATTTAAACTTTTTAAACCCATTCAAGTTAAAAATTAATTATTTGGTGAAAATAAATCTATGCATTCATGTTTTATAAATTTATAAAATAATTCTATTTATATATGGTTTTAATTATATCATTAGGATATAGAAAAAATTTTCAGATTCAAGTCGATCTTATTGATGTCGACCAGTCTTAAAACACCCTTTCATGTGCTTGGGGAACTCAATTGAATCAATTTTGGTGCCAAGATCCATTTACTAGAACAAAACCACCCCATTATCCTCCATTGGGCATCTATACATCTTTTTACTTGGATTGGATTTTTAATGTATTTTATATTATTTTTTTCTCTATCTTCTAAAATTCAATTAAAATTGTTTAATTTCAAATAATATTATGAAACATAAAATATATATGAATAATTTACAATATTATCAAATGTTAATGACATCAAATGATAGAAATGATAGGAATTACAAATTTAAAATTACACAAAAAATATAAAAAAATATAATTATTTTCCTAATTTATATTTTGAGTAATATTCAATTATATTTTTGAGAAAATAATTGAATATATTTTTTGAAAAATTAACAAAATATGGTTTTCATACATTATCAAAGCGTAAAAACATAGAGTTATCTATTTGTAACAAATTATTGAAATTAAATTATTGAAGGATAATGTATAATAAGTTTTTAAGAGATAATTATAAAGGGATAATTTATATGTTATTTTACTAATATTCTATAAATGGACATTTCATAAAAAAATTATCAAAGGATAATTAGGTGCAATTATCAAATAAAATTTAAAGTAATTCTTATGATATGGTAATATTTATTTATTAAATGGTATTTTTTTATAATTATTGTAAACACCAAGAAATATGTTCTATGCACTTCTCTATAATGGAATATGGGTTTCCATGTGTTGTAACTGAAAATAAATACAATCGGGCTCGAAGAGATAGTGGTGTAGAGAAATTATTTGCCTAAGTCCCTAATGTGGCGCCCAAGGTACCTACATACAAACACGTGCATGCCACCATGCTGGAGCTGATTGAAGTGATAACTTTGGAAATGTTCAAAAGGTGTTTCCATAGTCTATCCAAAACACCATCAGAGCGCAAGGTACTTGCATTCCCCAAAGTGTCCCACAACCCACTTGAGAAACCCTATATGTTGTGTATAATACCTTCATGCCCAACGTATTTTCTCTTAGGGTCTTTTATTTGCCTATAAATAGACCCTTCGAGCCTCCGTTTGTATTGAAAAATTTTCATGAAGCCCAAATGCTGCTATGGTCTGCCTAGTAATTCTCCCCAGTCTTCCGAAACATTCAAGGTTGTTTTTCAACACCATGAGTAGAGGATTTAATGGAGGATCATTGGACTTAATTCCTATCAGTGATGGAAAACCAATGCACTTTACTGCCTAAAGCGCCCAACCTCCCAAAGTCGGAAATATTTTTACTCCTGTCATTCCTCTCACAAGAACATGAGTGCCAAACTTCTTGGATCACATATGAATATAATTTATGGATTCAGTAAGGACATTCTGAAGTATAACCATACAAATTTTCTATTTCTTAAGTGAAAATAAAGTCGCTCAAGTATACTTGCACAACCATACTTGCATGCCATTCTCAACTTCTGTGCCCCTCATTAATTCACTTATTCTCTTCACTCTTTTCAGTTTAGAATCCATCATGCCTTCCTCATCCATTCATGGAAAGGATTATTCATCAGTGGCTCCCTTTACTGAATGGGATTTTTTTGATAACTCTACCAAAACCTCCAGACTTATAAAACCATTTGGAAAGGCAGGTCACCTTGTATTCTACTTTGCTTTGTATTTCTGTAGTCATAGGTTCGCCACATTTGTTTCACAATGGAGATAGGATTCAAGAAATGTTTATGGGTTAGTATAGCTATAGTAACATGGACCGTTGTCCCAGATACAGTCCTACGAAGTTACCAATTTTGAGAATGGTAAGGTCCTAGCCTCTCCATTCAAAAAGAGGTGACCTGAAATCTCATGTCTCTTTTAAGGAAGGTGCAATTCACACATACTATTCCTCTTTCCTTCCAGGATCAATTTTAGGGTAGCCATCCCGGTATAATAACATCACTATCACCCCTTCTTCCTTTGATTCATACCCTTTTCCAATGTGAAGAGAACCGAGTGAAAGCTCTTCTCCATTCAGTATTTCATGGAAGACACTCCATCAGTCATCAGCAGAAGAGGAATAGTGTGATATGTCATTGTTGAATCTCTCACATCCTCTTGTTTATCAAATAGATCATGACTCATGTGGGTCTACAGATATGTGATGGTTTCAATATGCACACAGAAATTCATTAATGTAATAATTAGAACTCTTATTCCATTAAAAACCAGGATATGTAGGATGTCGCCCTAAGTCCCGAGCACACTGGGCATCCTCTTGTGGAAATAATCCCCAAATTCAATATCCAGAACATCAAGGCACACTTTTTAAGAAGTAATCCCAAACTCATATTTCTCATAGGACCATACACTCCTATGATATTTATCAAACTAAGTGGTCTTTGATTCCCATTAATATGAGATATATAGGAATCCTCCTTGTGGGTCAAACCGTACACTTCAAATCAACCTTTTTCTCCTTAGGCCATATTCCCAATAGGTTCTAATCCTACTTGGAATCTCATATCCATTCTATATTCCTCAGGCTTCTTTTGTATAAGTCCCTGGTCTAGAATGTTTCATTAAGAGTTCCTTCTCACATGACCATAATGGTATGACGTGGTATATTAAGTGACACTAATATTCTATGGTTATTATTACTTTTATAAGGATGCATAGGTAGCCCATTTGACAAGCATGATCCCATGATCAAAACAAAACTTCATCTCCTAGGAAGAAAACAAATTCTAGAGTGCCCCACTGAGTGGCTTAAAACCCAGTATCATAGCACAATAATTAAAAGAATCATTAATTGGTTTATTTGTGGACCATATTGATGGAAACCCACAATTAGATGAATTTTGTCACTAATGAAGAACAATTAATGCATACTGATGATTCTAAATTTCACACATGTTAATAAGTGATTGGAAATTCCAAGAGATACTTTGGATATACATTGTGAATTAAAAAGGATTAATGAAAATATCTTAAATTTACAAAGAAAGTCTTTGAGTAGACAATAATCCCCCCTCAAAAGGGTTTGATAAGTCCAACCATTCATCCTCTTGACAAATGCATGTTCTTAAGTATCGTAATGTTCTAACATAACGAACCTCTACTTTTGGAATTTTGGTCCCATTTGGATAAAAAATTGTTGGATTTATCTGGTTACATGAATAAATCAAATGAAAATCGCCTCGAAATAATGATTCTTAAATCTAAAACACAAATTTCAAGGAACTATGAGATGATTATCAGAAGATAAAATATATAATTATCAAAGGATAATTTATGATTCTTTTAACAAGATAATTTTGGATGGATATTTTATGAAATGTTATCATAGAATGATTACTAATTGAAAACTAATTAAAATTATGAAAAGGTAATTATGAATTTTATCAAGTATAATTATATGGATTATCAATGAATTGTTTTAATTAGAAACTATGTGTTATCATAGTCTAATGTTGAGATATTTATTTTTATGAAATATAGTTTTATAATTACTATAGGGGTAATTATTTCTTTAACATTAATTGGTAGAAAATTATTATTTGGAAATTAAAACAGAGAGATAAATTATCATCACATGTTATCTTTTATTTAATACTAAATCATAATTTTAGATTTTGTTTTTATTAACCATTTAAAAACTTCATCTATTAACGTGTTGATAACTATGAAAACAGTCATTATGGGAGGTTCTATTGGAAATTATGTTATCTAAAATTGTATTAAAACCACACAATGGTGGGATTTCCATTCTATTGACAATAATGACTAGTTATGTTGATGATCCCTACCACATTATGATTTTCTAATCATGTTTCCATGACATAATTTATGTGCTGACATAATTGATAACCATGATTAAGTTGTCATCACATGTGGGTGTGTGTGTTTTTACTGCCCATGAGAGCCATTATGATTTAATATTCATGAAAATTGTTAAAATACATAGAATAAATATTTTTGTGTTGATTAAAATGATGAATTTAGATCTAATATTAATCTTATAATGTGATTTTATGTCAGTTATTAAGAAAAAATTGTTTTGTATCATCTTTCCTTTAGTGTGATTATGATATTTACCCATGATAGTTGAGTATCATATTACGGTTATCCCTAATAGGGGGAGTGTGTTTTACGTGAGTTGATGATTGAAGTGAAGAATTTAATCCTTGTGGGATTGACTTAACTATATTCCTTTATGATTCCATAGAATCATGATGAATTCAGTGTTAGGTGAATTATTAGTATCCCAATAAATTATTTCATGTTGATTCTGAGTAGCATGTCAACTCAATTCATTGTTGATTGTGAGTTGTTGTACCACATGATTACTTATCAATTTGTAGTGTAATTCCATCATTCTTGTGGATATCATAAGAATGAATTTCAATGACTCAAGATCCTCATTCTTTAATGGACATAAAGATGATATGTTTTTATGGTTTTTGGTGAATTAATTAGTTCATGACCACTCATTTTTATTTTTATTATGTGGTTAATCTGATTAATTTATTATATTTATGTTTTAAACAAACTATACATGAGAAAAATTGGATAATGATGAATTGTAGGTTCTTACAGATTCCTATACTCATAACCTACTTAAGAATCTCAATGCACTAATAGATATTCATGACTAGAGATATGTCTAATTTAAGGGTCTTTATATATTATAGTTATATTAAAGAGAACAAATATTTTAAAAGAAATAGACAAAATCCCTAGGAACCCAATATTTATAAATTTATGAATATAGTACCATGAAAACTTGGATTGAATTCCTTTTTGGGGATTCTTTTATTTGTATCAAATATATTCAATTTTTTACTTTTCTCTTGTAAACATAGGTTATTAATTATATTAATTTTTGTATAAAATTCATCCTAGCGGACCATTATATTATTAAAATGTATCCTTTTTATTGTTTTATTATATATATATATAATTTATGTTAACTCCATGGTTTATTAGACTATTTTAAATTCATAATAAGATTGTATTAGTTTCATACTGAGTAGGCTTACCAATTATTTTAGCATAGGTATATGATGTTTTTTACTTTTCAATTTTATAGAAATTTATACATTATCAATCTAATTTCATTATCAATGATGTTTTGTTTTTGAATGAAATTATTTTATATGACAATACTATGAATTATATTCTACACTATAGAGTGTAGTTGTTATAAATTAAGCTAACATTCCATGTTAATATTTAATGGATGAATGATTTTGATGAAGTAGAAACACAAGAATCCATAAAATGTTTTTATTGATAAGTATCTTCACTTGATTACCGGTTTTTAAAATTATGATTAAATAATATCATCCTCCACAAGAATAATTTAGAACAGATGAAATTTTAATAATATATAAATTTCATTTAATAGTATTTTTTTCATTGATATATTTATGAATTGATATTCACTATAATATTTTAAAAATAAATTCAAGATAAAGAGTACATGTTTAATTATAAAATAAATTTACAATGTATTTAATGCATTGATTTTTATGTTAATATTTAAAAAATTTAATTAAAATTTAATTTAATTAAGATAATTTGTAATATCATCATGTCAAAATTATTCTTTGGTGAATTTTTGGAATTTTTTATAATTTATTTATTTTAGGTAAAGAGAATAAATTATATTTTTTCGTTATAAATTCTATATGATATTATTTTTATGTTTATTCATTTTCAATTCCTTTCAATCCAATCATAGTATGCCTTCTAACTCATGTTTTATTCTTTATTCACATGTTTAATCCCTTACTGTGGTTTTTAGATCATCTCTAGGTTCATGTATTTACCATGAAATCATATTCATATTTATGGTTTTAATGGATTTTATGAGATTATTATTAATACTAAACAAAATATGTTTTTATTTCGGTTCCATGTTTTTTAGTTTTATATACCTAATCATGAAAAAGACTGTAATCTTTTTTATCCATCGATATATTTGATGTTTATTTATAATTAAATTAATTTAATGAATCATGAATGATCTAGGGTCATTATATTTGTAATTAGAGATATATTATTCTAAATTTTTGATATTAGGACTAAATAATTTAGTATGAAACCTAGTTATAATTCAATCATCAAGGATAACCTAGAATATATTTTTTGAATTAAAAGTCATGATATAATTTTTTTACTCTTTTATCCTTATCTGATCAATTTTTCTTTTTTTATAATGTTCATTGACATATATTCTTGAACCCCTAATTATAATTTATTTTTCATTGTTAATGGATTGATATAGGACAACTCGTTCCAACAAACAATGTGATATCCAATGTTATTATTTACATAATGAAATGACAAATCCTATTACAACGAAATCTAAAATAAACATCATAGTACAAGATAAACTAGATTACGTTATAAATATAAACATGAATCCCAATGAATTTTATCCTTATCTTAAGAAATAACATGTTACTGTTGAATCCATTATATAAAAAGTGAATCCAATGTTTTATTGGATTGTCTAATCCCCACCTCACATAACAATGGATTTCCCTATTGAGATGATATTCTCTATCCTATAGTGCTAGGAAGAGAAGAAATTTGTTCCATTAATTGGGAGTCATTAAAGAATATATTTTTCAATAATATTGTCTTAGACCCTACCTTCTTAAGAATGGAAAGGATTTATGGGGAATAATGTTGAATTTATATGAGTTTATTTGGCCATTTAAGTAATAATTTATATGGATTTGATATCAAATCCCTATCATTATCATAAATTTCAAAATATATTTAGATCATTTACTTAACTGAAATAAAATACAAGTCTAAATTTTTTTAGTGAATTGATACATTGATATCTATGATAATATTATCTATTTATCTCTTAAAAATCAAATGTAGATTGGAGACTTTTAAATAACTTTTGGGAATGAAGATAACAAATGGAAAATAGTGTTTAATATGGAAGGATCTATTGGAAAATCACATAATGGAATGAAAACCTATCATACCACATGCCAAAATTTTGTGAAGAAGCATCCTAATAATTCTTGAAAGGGAACTCTGAAATACCTAAAATGTGGAAGACTTTAGTATCTGGAAAACAACTAATGAAGGGATAATAGTAATACCACTAATTTAGAAGAATATGGAAGGTATAGATCAACACTAATCCTGTAATTTAGTGTTCAAATTATCATGAAATTGGCCATTATGAAATAGATTTCAATCAATTTAGGGTTGTTAGAGGATATCATCAAAAAAAATTTCTTAGGTGGCTAGAAAGGTCATATTATTTCACTAATACTATGGTGGAGACCAAACGTGATGTGGTTTTTACTAAATTTGTTATTAATTCTAGAATATATGGTATACTATTTATTTTTATTCTCATAATTCATTCATATAGTATACGTTTAATTGAAATATACCAACACCACCTTAAAATTTATGTGGTTTAATTATCCGTAAGATCATAAAATTGGGTAAATTATTCCATCCAATGTATATAACTCTTTCTTAGTTAATATTTGATGAACTAACCTACTAAAAATGATATCATAAATTTTTTGGTAGTTTTTGATTCTATATTGGACATGATGTTTCTATCATTATACAAATATAACCTCAACAGTTGGGAAATGGATATCATTTTTCACATCCCATGGAATCCTCCAATTCAATAAATTTGTATGGATGAGGATTAGCCTTTTTTATATTAATTGTCCTAATTATTGATATTATTTAGTTATAATATGGAATATCAAGCCCAAATTATTGAGGAAAATGATAGAATAATTATTGACGACATTACCATTTTGCAGGATAGCATTGATGAATACCATGGTGAATTACACAGTCTTCCAACTATCCGATATCATGAGTTATAAGAAGTAATTATTCTTAGATCATTTAATATATCAAACATATATTAATGAATATACATTGTTTGGTTGTAAGAACTTGAAAACTAGTTATAGTATAATCTACATTCTGGTTTTATACTCCCAACTGCATTACATGGGGTGCACCAATCCACTTTTTTAAAGAACAAGGGTGGTTCAAAGCACCTCCACATTGACTATCATGAGAAAATAAAATATATTCTAATATCAAGCATCCCATAACATGGATTGATTTCTTGTTTTATCGAATTTTGTGGAAAAGTAATTTCATAAACTAAATCTTTAACCAAGATGTCACCAATTAAATGTGAAGAAATAAGATATTCCCAAGGCAACCTTTTGAGAAATGCATGGACACTATTATTTCATTGGGATTTAATTTTGAATCACTAATGTTAAATATATTTTAATTAACATATTTAATATAGACTTTTAAAATTACCATGATATTCATTTGGTTTTCTATATTGATGATATTATGCTATAATCCAAGATGAATGTGGAACACGATGAGTATTTGAATTCCATGATGAATACATTAAAAATGTAAAATTATTTTGAAAAGTACAGTAAATGATAATTATTTATGTAAGGTGTATCATTGATGGGGAATTTTATCATTAAAAAGGAATATCTATGGACTTTTCCAATATGAGGATTATCGATGAGTGTACCAAAACCTTATTTGCAAAGTAGATCTATCGTTTTCTTTCTATATATAGTTATTAATGGTAATTTGTGAGTGACCTCTCAAAATATTCAAAAATACAAGTCATTATAAGTCAAAATGGAATAATGTTTATATATATCTATGAATGTGTTGATTACATCAATGAGTTGTAAATGTTTTTATCAATGAACCAGTTCAAAAAATACTAACATGTGGGGAAATGTTTTTGGTGTACAATGATTCTTTATATTTGATCTTCTGTTATATACTTATCAAAAATGATAAGGTGATATATTACGATGCCTGATAGTTGAAAATTAATTTAAAAAAACCACACACATGATATGGAGTTATTTGGTGTGATCTTCACATTTAAAATATTGTGGAATAATCT
Source organism: Viscum album (assembly GCA_963277665.1). Taxonomy (NCBI): domain Eukaryota; kingdom Viridiplantae; phylum Streptophyta; class Magnoliopsida; order Santalales; family Viscaceae; genus Viscum; species Viscum album. The sequence continues at coordinate 710,167,886 of OY728156.1, forward strand.
ATCTAGGGAGAAGATTATGATATATATTGATCATATGAGCCTAAAATATATATTAACACAAAAGGATATTAATATGAAAATAAGAAGGTTGTTAAATTTTATTGAGTTTTATGAATTATATATCATCTAATGTCCTGGTAATCAAAATAATTTGGAGGATGAACCTTTTAGATAGGATCATGTATCATTATCAATGATGATAGTTGATAAAGATCAAATATTCATAGTCATGCAAAGGATGGGAATCAAAATACTTATGAAAGGAACATAATAAATCAATTATCAATGGCTTTATCGACCATACTATAAAAATGAAATAATGGAATCTCAATGAAAGCATGTGGGTATTCCATAAATGGAGGAAGATATTAGAAAAATAAAATACTTAGAGATTAAAATTGACTAGGATGGTTTCTTATGATCTGATCCATTACTAGTTTTACCATTAGATAAATATATAAAGTGAGGTATTCTAAATGATCTACATAGCCATCATTATCTATTCACCTAGGGAGCAAATTTTTTTAGTGAAATCACCAAGAGAACATTGATGAGAGAATATAAATAAAGGTATAACTTAACATACTTTAATAGTTTTTGTATGTCATCAAGTGAAGTTTGAAAATATAAAAGCCTAATGGGATGATGAAACCATTACCAATACAATAATAATAATGTAAAAATCTCCATGGAATTTTACATTGTACTTCCCAACAAAATTATATGAAATAATGTTAAATGGTTCATTGTGTATCATCTTATAAAGGAGGATCACATAATCCAAATTCAGAAGTACTTACAACTAGATATACATTAAAACATATACTTATGATATGTGGTGTAGATGAATATATTACCCCCAATTGATTGCATGCAATCAAGAACTAAGATTTACTTCCTTGTTTGGGAAAAGCCTGTAAAATTAGATAAAAACTAGGTAGAACTTTAGTAGGGCCTATAATCCTAAAATTGATGGTCAATCAGAGAAGATCATAATAACACTAGAAGACATATAGAAGACATGTTATATAAACTTCTATAAATGATGGCACCATCAACATCCTTTTGTCTATTTTTCATAGAATAAAAGTTTTCACTCTCATATATAAATAATTCTATATAATGATATTTATGGGAAAATATTAAAACACTGGATATCTAGGATGAATTTAGGGTTCATCCAATGCTAGAACATGAAATGGTTAATGTAATGGTGGAATAGTTGAAAAACATTCTATAAAACATCAATGAAACCCAAGGTCGATAAAATAGCTGTATATATATAATTGATGATGAGACATTGGTTTTTAGGTTGTAGGAATGGTATTCCTCCTCGTTTCTCTATAAAAGAGGATAATGATTTTTGGGGTGAAAGTAAATTTGATTCTGATATACATTATCCCCATTTTGATTCTTAATCATGATGGTGTTGGGGCCATTCAACTAGAAAATCCACAAAACATGTATCAAGGCCACGATGTATTCCATGTATCCCTATTTAAATAAGTACATACAAGATCCCTAACATGTCATGAACTCATAGGTATTACAATTATATAATGCTCTCTCTTATAAGAAGATGATAGTGAAGATCTCTAATCATATAGATAATTTTAAAAATAAGAATACCAATCACCAGGTCAATGTACTATTACTAAAACATAATTATGACAAGATAACATTTGAATGAAATAATGTTATAATGAGGATGTGCCCTCACATATTTTACCTTATTTGGAAAAAATATTATAGGGTGAAATTTCATATGTGGGGAATAATACAAGGACCCAAAAATTAATCAAGGAAATTTATCCACTTATAATTATTTAAAATATTTTACATCACAATAAATTAGTTATAGTACACAATATAATATTCTTAAATAAATAAATAATTAATTATTCAGTAATTATAAAAAATTTAGATGCTAAACCAATGTATTTGTAACATGACCTTTAGAATAGTAATGTCATTCTTATGACAAGTATATTGTAAAACGAAATATTAACCTCAAATATGAATGAAAATATATTATTCAACTATTTTATAAATAAAAATATGATATAATTATATCATATTAAATGTAAATATATTTATTGAAAATGATAAATTATATAACAATATTTTTCTAAAAGAGAAATGTTTTTTTTGAAATTTTATAAATCAAATATTGAATTTAATGATAATTTATTTCAAAAAATTATATTGATAAATTAATATTTTATATTCTAATTATTGGAAGATAAATTTATGTGAAGTTAATTAATTTTTGAAAGTGTTATAAATTCTGTTATAGTATAAAGATTTAGATTTATAGAGTAAATGATTATTTTATTTTATAAATAAACTTCTCAAATTTAGTAATTTATTTTCATATATTTTATTCCATTTATGAATTATACAAATTGAAAAATTTATAGAGTGAATTTTATTGTATTTTTATAAAATATTTTAGCCTTTTGTGAATAATGAGATATAGAAATTTATGGAAGAAAGAAAAATAAATTTATTATTTGGACTTGGATGATGTGTGGATGATGTAATACCCATTTTATAAATCTAACATGCAGTATTTAATTTTTATTTTTTTCAATATTATACTCTATTTATAGTCTCATTAAAAAGTTATAAAATAAATAATAAAATAATACAAAAATTTCACCACTCCTCCAATAGAATTACTACTCTTCACAATGTCTTATGGTAACTACAAATAAACATTTAAATGATTCCAAATTATGCCAAATATTTTCCCCATGTCTCTCCCCAAATAAAAAACTCGTTGGACTCAGTAAAATACTAAAATCAAGTGCATTAAGGTGGTTCTAGAGGAGAAGGAATTCATGATGTAAAACCCTATTTTTTAATTTAAATTATATTAAATTTATTTACTTATCATGTTCACCCTAAAAGTATCTTATACAAGTTACATGATAAATAAATTATGTTTTATATAAATTAATTTTATATTGATAAAGGAAAATACCATCATATTGTCACTTCACCTCTTATTTTTTTTCAAAAAATGAAAACATCATCTGTGATGTCATCATTTCTTGCATTCAATGGTGATTTATTATCAATTTACATTAACACCTTCATGGATGGTAATAAAAGAAATTTATGTTAAAAATATTATAATATAAATATTAAAATTAATTTTGTGGGTTGGAATATGTTATGATACATAATATTGAATTTTAATACAAATCTTGTTCGTGATGTTCGAAAAAATTCCAACATATTCAAAATGTTTATCATCAACATTTTATCTATTGTGTAATCCTATAATTTATTAAAAATTATATATAAGATCAATTAATTTTATAGATGTTAATTAATAACATATAATGTCAATTCAATAAATTTAATATCATTTTAAATTATTTTTCAAACATATATTCAAGAAAAATGAGCCTGAAAACTAGGAAATCTAATACTCCAAAATGATGACATTGAATCTTAAAAAACATAATAATGGCCATAAATAATCTTAATTAAATTATACAAAGTAAAATAATGTTACTTAATTTTTTTGAATTAATTAACTAATTGATTCAATTTTAATGTCATAGACATTAAGTTCATTTGAAAAACACATTCAAACAGAAGCTAACAGATTCTTTTCGAACATGCATTTTCTTTTATGATGAAATTTATTTATATTTATACTAATTTAATTATAATTTAGTTTAAAATAAATATTCTTTTTTATATTCTTCAAACTCCTATATCTTGTTTATTTCATCCATTATTTATTAGTCAATACATGTTTTAAAAATGTTCCCTTATCAATTATTCAAAAAAAAATTCCCAATTAAAGGGAAATTCATATTATATTACCCATTTTAATGTGAAATCCATAATAAATTTTAATTTTGTTTTTATCTAAAATAAATAATTTTAATTTGAATAACTTCCATGTTTCACTTATTGTTTTATACATTAATTTTAAATAATCATTAGAAATTTCCCTAGAACCGCACTAAAGTGTATCATTTCTATAGTTTCAAAACCAATATGTTTACATGTTTTTAACTTTTTATCACATCAATTATAATTATATATTCTTATTTTAACAAATTAATGTAAATGTATTATTGAAATCCATTCTTTTGTGGATACCATTATGATATTTTCTTTTTTTATGCCTTAAGGCATGATTATGATACACATATCAATCAATGGGTAACCCATATGTTTTCGTTTTATTTTTCATGTGGCACAAAAAAACATAAAATTTTAATGATAGGAGTGATTAGTCATAACTACATTGAATTTGGTAGTTTTTCGTCTCTTTATATGTCATGTGAAATGTTTATAGTGGTTATACTTGAATAATGTTCTTTTATGTGAAATGGTCTTTTTGGTTAGTCATTACTCATGCTCCTTCATGTAAATTGGTTTTGGTGGTTAGTAATCAATCATGATCCTTCTTGTTAAATGGTTTTATTTATTACTTTATATCATTGTTATTCAGTGGTTTTTGTTTCATCCACATTTTTATGGTTTCATAATAATAAAATACCATGTCTAATATGTTATGATTCCATATCTTTTGTCATTTTCTACGACTTTTTATATCATTTTGTTTTTTCTTCAAACCAATTTTTTATGTATTATTAACATGATTATTCCCATAATGGGATTTTTTATCATTTTCTTGTTCATGTAATCCCCATGTTATTTTACGTACATATAAGCCCTCAATGGATGTTCGGAGCCCAATATGAACATTATGAAAACGATTTATTTATTTATTTCCTTGTTTTTCAATTTTTGGTAACTAATATCCAAAAGAAACTGTACTTTAAAATAATTGGTTCTAAAATATTGTTAATTATTCATAATAAAAAGTAATAATATTTTTTACTTTATAGGTTTAGCGTAATTATCCTTAGTATTTTTTCACAAATGTGAGAAATTTATTAGTTAGAATTCATTTTATATGGTATAGAGTGTAACGACCCAATATTTTTTGAAATATTTATTTTTTCCATTTAATCAACAATTGAATATATTTTGATTTCTATAAAATATTTATTAAATTTTTTTAGAAAAGATATTTGTTTTTTCTAGTTTTTCACACTACACAATGTTAATATTACATTACACACACCACATTCGTAGATTGTGATACAAGTGACATTAATTTTAATAAAAAATATATATCTTATTAAAGATACTATTACGACCAATCCATTATTCTTATAAATATTTATCATGATAATTATTTCTAAAATATAATTTATAGTGTATTTATGAGATTAAAATATGTGGATATTAAATTACCTAATTTATATAAAATAATATAAATTTTGATAAAAATATTTTAAAAAAGAAAATGATTTTTATGTATTTTTATGAATAATAATAAAATTAATTTGTGATAAATATATAAATTAAAAAGTATAGAGTGAACATAATTTTTGATATCATCATATCAAAATTAACTTATGTTGAATTTATTGGATTTTTTTCTAAAATGATTCATGTTTTTATGAAAATTACATAATTTTAAATGACAACCTCCTTTTAATTGAAATTATATATAATGTTAAATTTTAATTTTAATTAGTTTTGAGGTATAATTACAAAAATTATTGATATATTTTTCCACATCTGGTCATTGAAATAAACTTAATATTGATATTGAATATAAAAACATTTTCAATTTTCAATTTAAAAACATGCATTTTGTGTTGTTTTTTGGGTTAATTTTAGAATAAAATAAAGAATTTACGTGAATGAAAATTTTAAAAATAGATTAAATTTTTTAAATAATTATAATTTAAATTATATAATAAGGTATATTTTTTTTTTCAAAATAAATTGTGAATGTATTTTACATTTATTTAAACGGTCGATGATAGATGTGATTATCGAGGATTAAAATAAACCAATTAGTGTAAAAATAACCTATAATGTCATAAAAAACATTTTATGTTATTATATTGACCCTTAAAGCAATATATAATGATAATTTTGCATTTGGAAAATTTTTAAAATTTAAAAACGTTGGAGAACTCAATTCATTTCAAAAATAATATTTATGTCCTCTCCCCAACATATAAAAGGTCACCCACTGTCAAATCTGATTCAGATCATAAAACTAAATTTAATCATCCACTAATAGACAATATACCGACCTAAAATCACTCATATCATCTTATTCTCCATATTATTTGTATAAATCCATCCATTGAATATATTCTACCAAACCTATGGAGGACACATGTAAAAGAGAAGATGTTTGTCAGTAAGAAATTTTTTTATTTATTCACACATATAATTAAATTACAATTATAACATTATAATATAATATTATCATCATTTTCAATATAAATATATTTTTTATGTTATTTTCATGACATACAACCATATCAACTTCTATCAAATGGGATATGGAATCATCATTTATCTGTTCAGTAGAGTTCTTTAACATGAACCAATGCTATTAGTTTTCCCATTAACATGACTAATAGTGGGAAAAATTATTTATTTATTATTGATATATTATATTTATGATATTGATATAATTTTTTATTTTTTTAGCATTAATTCCATCATAAAAACTATTTTTTGGGAAATGATAATGTCACTCATGTGTACAGAAGACTATTGCCTTGAGAAGTGATATGACTCACTCATTATTTAAATAAGATTTATTAGGTATGGTTGTAAAAAAATTCTGTAAAATATATGACATAAACAATATTTTATTAATTAATATATATCCTTCACCATTATTTCATTCAATCTGATAAGAAAATGGCAGAGAAGATGATGTGTACCTACGGGTTATCGTCTGCATGAATGGATAAACTAGTTTTTTATCTCTTATTATTGTATGTTTAAATAAATACATATAATCAAAAAATATATTATATTTATATCAAGTTCAATTATTTGGTGAAATTGAAATAATTATATATTAGTGGGATGAAAAAATAACAAATCATAACAATTACCAAAATCAACATGATTATTTGAGGAAAATTATACATTACCATGTAATCATTAATAAATGGGTAATAAAAGATGAAAATAAAATCATAAATGGTAATATATATATGAATATGATTCATTAATAAAATAATAATAAATTTATATTTAATATATAATCTATTTTAATTCAAATGAAGGATGTCAGTACATAATGTAAGGGATTTCCATCCACAATTATACCTCTATAAGACACCATCCACATTTTCCTCCCTTTTAATTTATGGGGTATATATAATAAACAGTTAATATGTATTTTAATTCTTTTCCATAAAAATATAAGGGTTCACAAATCCATTTTAAGATCTATCTATCATGGGAAATATAGTTTAAATGTTAAAAAATCAGAAAGTGGTTTCCACCTGAAATTTGATTTGTGATTCACACGCCATGTTCAACATGTGTTTCATTAATTGGGTAAAAATTTATAGAATTATTATATTTTATGATTTATATACAAAATGTTATTTGTATTTGCATATCCATTTTATCATCTACATATTATAGAGTTTAAAATTCAAATTACCCAATCCTGTATGATATTTGTAAACTCAATTTTCATTCATTGATACATATGTTATGTTACATGACTATATTCTTTAATGATGTGTTTATAAATACCATTTTATAGGAAATATATATAATTTACTTATAATCAGAATATTTTTTGTTCCATTTTATGTTATTCAATCGTGGGGGTTCATATTTATTTTTACCAATGTTTAAAATATTTCTTGTGATATTGTCGTCAATTACTAGGATTGTTTTTTATTATGTTTCTGATATGAAAATAATATGATCCATCTCTAATTAAAATCATTAATTATATTATACTATATTAAATTATAATATCTTCATGTAATAGTACCATTTTACACGTTTTTTCATTACATAATTGATAATATATTTTTATGAAAAATGAAATTTATTTCACTCTTTTTTCAATAATATGTTTATATCCAAAACTATATATTCATTAAATGTTTTCAAATTATTTATTCTAAAATTATTTTTAAATTAAATTATTTACCATTTTTAACATTTTTATATTTTTTCCATATTATTTTCCTGGAAATTTTTTGAAAAAACCCTATTTTGAATTTATTAAAATTTTGAATTGAATCATAATCTTAACTTGTATGAAATTAGTGAAACATTCCATCATGTACATTAAAGAATAATAAAAAAATTATCATTGTTATTTTAAAAAAATATTTATTTTTAAATATTTCACGGGTTTATTTTTTTAATTTAAATAAGATATATTCATCAATAAATGATTTAGATGAATTTTAGACCATCTATATAATTTATCAAGGTTATTTTAAATGAATTTATTTTTTTTTTAAATTCATTTCTCTTTATGGAGTTTTTTTCAAATATTAAAGGATATTTTTATCATGAAATTGATTAAAAGAACCAAATAATTTTCTATCAAATATGACATTCATTGATGTAACCGATGATTTATTGGTGATATGATCCAAGGATAAAAATTTTATTTCTTATATATATGTTTTTTGTTTATGGTGGATTTATTTATGAAACTCATTTGACATCTAAAGGTTATACTATGAAAAAATTATTATAAATAATTCATCATTTCATATATGATGATATGATGAAACAGATATGAACCTACCTATTTTATACCATTTATTATATGAATAAATGTTTATGAAAACCATAACTTTAATTGGTGATTATATAATGAATGGTTTAATAACATTTCTTAAGAAATATGCATGTTTTTCATTATGTGATAGTGGTAATATTATATAAATGGATGACAGTTCTTTTTTCGGAATGAATGATGGTAACATATTGGAAAAGGTTTGTGGTTAAATTATAAAAAAAAGATGGTGATTAAATTCTAATTGAGTATGGGTGGACCATTATCTTCATCTAAATAATTGTGTAATGATTTATATATAATGGAAATGATAGCACTAGAATGGAGGGTAATCTCTTTTTGGTACAAGACATTGTATCCAAAGATAGTACTGGGATTTAACCATGACTATAATAATGTTGTGCATGGGAATTTAATTCTGGAAAAAAATTAAATGCATTAAACTATTTATATGCTCAAAAGTTTATGCTTTAACCGTATTACATGATCAAAATTTTATTAATGGAATTGTCTTTATTGATCATAATGTTATGTGTGGATGGGGCTTCATTTCCAATAATTTTTTTTGGGAATGATTTCCCATTAATATTATAATAAGTGAAACAATTTATATTTATACATGTTCATAATGTTTTAAGATAATTTATAGACCACAAATCTATTTCTTATTTAAATTATATACTATAAAGTTTCTTGTTCTTTGATATATTTATGATTCATGTCTTATTAACATCCATGTTTAACACCATGTCTCATAATAATTATCATTGTTCTATATGGTATGGTTTATTTGTTTTGATATCATGTTCTCATACCATTTTTCTCATTTCATACATATTCAATCATTAATATCTCACTTTCATTCCTTTATAGTGCATATGTTCTCACCCATTCTTTTGTTTCCCTTCTCTAGGGTATAAATTAATATTTTTTAAAATTTATGTAAATGTTGAATACATAATGGGAATATATTATTGGGGTAAATTGAATATAATTTACAAAATAATTTTTTTCCATGTTTCAAAAAGAGATAAACTATTATGGTATATTGGTGGGTGTTTGTATAATTTAATGAATATTCATTTAAAAAGATGTAATATCCTTTTATGTGAATCCTTAGTCAGCATAAGTAGAATTAATAAGATATTGCCCTCTAAATGGATGTAATCAAGAGGAGGAAATGTGTATAGTGATTGTGATTCAAGGGTTTTTTTTGGAAATTTCAATTGGTTATTGTGTAGTTTTATATAATAAATATAAGGGTAATTTATTATTCATATTTAAACATAGGGTTTCGATCGTATATGGTACATTAAACCAAACTAAAAATTATAACATGATTATTCCCATTAATTCATTCAATGTGGAATGAATTTAACTATTGTATATGTTCGCGAATAGAAATAATTAGGATAATACAGATGGTAATGTGTAATAATGTCATGTTTATATACAATTGATTCTCAAAACCTAAAATATAATACAAGTGTTTAAGGACAAGTTAATGATTTATAAAATATATTAAATAACACAAAAAGATTAATTTAATGGGTAAGGAATGTTTTGGTTTTGGATACACATAATAAGATTTATTATATAACATTTATTCTTTTATAATGTCATAGTACATATCATTTGTAAATGCTGAATTTAATTTAAACCAAAAATTAAACTACACCAAAATATTTGAAAAAATATCAATAAGAATATATCAAAGATATTATTTCAAAATATAATTTTTATATTATAAAATTAATCTTATTAATATATTATTTTACACTTCTAAATCAAAGATACCTAATTATTAAAAAACCATTACTTTTTTACAAGATCATTTCCTTAACGCTTTAAAAAATTAACTTCCACCCCATAGAATTAATTTATAATTTTTATTTAATTTATATTATATTTTAATTCTAATTTAGAATAATATAATTTATTTTAAAAATTCATGAATTAATCAAACATAATATCTTGGTTTAAATAATATCTTTTCTAATAATACTCTCTTTTTTTCTTCTTATTTAAATATTAACTTTTTAGAGTTTTTATATATTAATTTAAAAAGTAATAATAATATTGAATATTTATAATCATTATTTTATATATAATGATATATACATGTTCATATAAATTTGTTCTCAATATATTACTCCCTATTAAACTAGTGAATTCTTTAAAGGAGAGGATTGTGATAAATAAGCTTTAATAGAGTTGTTTGGTGATAATGATGTGGTCTATGATGTCAATGAAAATGAACTTCATTGATCCAATATTTTTTCCAAAATTTAGTTATTCAATATTTTTTTAGTATTGATCAATGAAAAATCATTGTAATAGTACATCCCATAGAATATTTGATAAATTTTCGTCAAATGGTATGATCTTATTTGTTGAGGGAATCGATTTCAATTTCAATGTAAATTAAACATTATCATAACCATTAATATTTATAAATTAAATTATATGTATATAACACAAATTCTTTCAATAAATATGAAAGTATAGTATCTGTTACATTCGAGATTATATAACATATAAAGGTCCAAAATTACAAAATTATACCATTTTTTTCTATAACTACATTACTGAATTTGTAAATTGTTCAATGAAAATATAATTGAATTTAAAGAATTTCATGTCGATAGACCTTATTTTATTAGTGGTAACTCTCTTAAGTAATTTAACTAATAAATTCAATAAATCCATAGATATATTGAAATATATTATATTTATTTGTTTGTTCATTGAGGTATGTTTCATAAAATAAATAATATTTTAAATTTTTAATTGAATAAATTTATAAAATACAATGAAAGTGGATATTGTATTGGAATATTAATGAGAGGAATTTATAATATTCCTTTAAATAAATATCCTTACCAAATATTATTTTAGGTATATCTTCATAATTTTATATATAGTTATATATATAATTTTTAGGAATTTCATTATTAATTATGCGAAAGAGTTCTCTTAAATCTATTGAATTGTTTTATAAAACTCATTTTAAATAATATATTATCTAATTAATTTAAAATTATTTTTTATTTATGATCAATCATGATTATAATTATATATATAATTCATATTAGTGTTGATTTAGATATGTTTCTAATTCATGATGACATTATAATCCTGATTTGGGATGAAGAATTGTACATACCAATCATCAATGGTTATACATTCTTTAAAAAATATAACATACATATTAAAATAAACTATATGAATGGTCATGGGTGTATAACATAAGAATTGATGATATTTTCAGATAATATTTTTATCGAATTACACAAATAAATCCTGAGAACCTAGAAAACATGATGTTAGAATCTCTATTGAGATGATGTTTTGTTCGAATATTATTTATAATTATTTTATTAGAATATTAAATACCTCAATTTTATTATTTCATTATTCCTTGATATTTTTTATATTTCAAAAATTATTGATTAATACCATCACCTCAGGGAGATGATATAAGGTAAAAATCCCAATGAGGTATCCAAATTTGGACTACAAATATTTGAAAGATGTGGGAAGATCATTAAGTTCTAGTGTGAACATACCAACCACATTGTTATTTTAAAATTTTTCAGAGAAACCTATCCTTCAGTATTGATGTAACATTCAAGGTTTCTATCTTTATATATAGATTTTGTGGGGTCTCTCTTTGGAAATGAAATTATTATTCCGAATTCAATAATTATGTGATATTTTAGGAGGCATTAAGAAGTATAAAATTGGGGGAAAGAATGTGAATTATAATTTTTAATAGAACAAAACATAGAACCTCCCCATCGATGGGGGGTGGGGCTGGGTGGTGTGGGGGAGTCATTCATTCGTCTAGGGAATCAGATAGAATATTTGAATGACTGATTATTAACACCCACGTATTGAAATTACATAAACCACAGTGTATAAAAAAATTCAAAATATGTTTCCCGTTAAGAACACACTTCATTGATTCAAGGATATTTGATGTAATATTTTCCCTTTAAAAATCCAAAAAATATAACCTTGTATGATGATATGTAATAATATCCTATAATTGAGCTTAAGGTAATTTATATTTGTTAATTTAATTTCATATTCAACTGGAATATTTCTCTTTCCAACAATTAAAATATTTAATATTTTTATGTATCAAAATACATTTAAGCGAATGAAAACCTCTCTAATAGAACAATGTTTATTAAAATATTCTCAAAAACATTTTAATGTTTTGGATTTCTTGAGTTATTTAATAAGATTCATGAAATAAATATAAAAAAATAGTAGGTAGAGTGATTCTAGATATTTAGAGAGTTTTACACAATTATTAAACAGTTCAACCATTAAATGAATAATGTATTTGAGGTCTGAAATTGATAATAAAAATTCTATATAAGACATAAATAATTAAGTAGTAATAAAATTTAGAAAATTATGATGATGAATATTTGGCATATATAACTACTTAGTTTTTTTTACATGTCTACAATATAACATTTAAATGAAAAACCATTCCAACATTGTTAGAATCCAACCAACAATAATTATTTTTCTATAATTGAAATAAATTATAGAGAATAATATTATTGACCAGTTTGGATTCTAGTTCTTGATAATTGATGTTAAATAATAAGGGATGTGCACGTAAATACTCCCATAATCATAGCTATGTAAAATTATCACATTTTATAACATCATTCAAATGAACTACACCTGGGTGATAGGTTTATTAATTTGAAATAATGATTACAGGTGTTTCAAGATATTATATTATCATGATGTAAATAAGCCTTTAAATTATTGAAGAATTTTTTATATGGATAATTCTTTAAATGGAATAATTAAGAGAGCTATTTCTCCATGAATAAAAATTTCCAAAACCACTCAATTTTACATTCTAATTTTTTGATAATAATATAATTTAATTTTTCATAAATAAACATTGGGAAATTAAATTTATGATATTATATAACATCAAAATATGATGAAACATTGGTATGTCATTTTGTTTTCCATTAATGAATATTTTATTTTTTTTATGAAAACACTTTTTGTATTCTGGGAAAGACATAATATTTTTAGTGAATTATAAGATAATTCATATAAATATTTCATTAATCCTTCTAAAAAATTTATCTGATGTATATTAATGTATTATAGATGAGTGAAAATTTTATGGATAATTTATTGATGAAAAATGTTGTTATTTATAATATTAAAAATAATGAAATCAATTTTAAAAATTAAAAAAAAAATTTACCAATAAATCATCATGATTCTATTTAGACCATGAGGAACCCATTAGTCTGTAATGATTAAGAGAAAATACCTAGTGGAGTAACAAAAAATCAAACATTTTCTTGAGAATAAAACTAAAAATAAAAGTGTAGAAAAATTTAGGAAAGATTAATTATTAAATCATGTTTTGTTGTTACATTAAATAAAATATGATTACCTTAATAACTAGGAAAATAGAAAGTACACATGACACCATAATTAATGTCATGAATATAGTTGGTGTTTTTAATTCAAAAATTCATTTCCCATATTTACCTCATAAAGAGAGATCCTTAATGGATAATCTACAAGAAAAACTACTTGGTGGTCTATGAGGATTTATTTAAGCGTATAAAAGGGTGTCATTTTAATAATTTCAATCATGGACTGAGTTCCGGATGAAAATTCTAAGGCATTGGACTATCCATTATAAAAATAATATGGAAACCGCCACAAAAAAATGAAACCCAATAATGGATTGATGAATTTTAAAATAGAAATCATAGATAGAAATTTTACCAGAATATATATGTTGAAATGTATATAATCAAACCAAAATCTCTCAATATATCGATGAATCAAATTTAATTTTTTATAATAAATTAATTCTATGAACATTTTTTTAAATAGACTAAAAATAATTACCTCAATTAAAATGGAAACATAACATGATAGAATAATGGAGAGATGTATATGCCACCAAATATTATGAAAACTTGATATTTTGTACAATGAAATCATGGATTAAGAGGGTAAAAAAAATTTATAATGAGAGAAAATTTGTTTTAAGCATAGGTAAAAATCATGTATTGTTTCATAAATCGTATTTAGATTAGATGATATATTATTAATTTACTAGAAAAACATTAATTCCCCAAAAAATTTTAGAAACATTGATTCACACTGGGAAAAAATAATAATAACAATTTTACTTGTTTTAATTCTTTTCAACACAATTTAGTCCCCCACTATAACCCATTTACCATTAATCACAACATTTCACCTCTATTTCCTAAATTGACACTCCTATTTTTTAATATAATATTTTCCTTCATAAATATACAATAAATATATTCTATAACCATAAATATAATCATTACTAATAAAATTTTTGATAAATATTATATTTTTTTCCTCAAAGAGATTCAAACATGTCAACATCTACCCAAACTCCTCATGTTCAAATTAATGATGTAAAAACATGATAATAAACATTCCCAAGAATAAAAAACAATATTTTCAATAAATAATTTCATCAAAAAACAATATATATATTAAATACAATTCATTTAATTTTTCTTTTTTAATGAAAACCGTGATAATAATAAAAATTTGTATATTTTTTTATTCTATTATGGAATATATTTTATATAAAATTTTTATTCACCTATAATTAAATATTATAAATTAAAAATTTCTATCAATAATTTTACAAAAAAATTATGTTAATAACATAATGATTATTTGTACACTTCTAGTTTTTTTGATAATATTTTATTCTATTTAATATTTTTCTTATCATATTTTTGCTGCTAATTATGAAGAAATCATTATTATATAATTTTTAACATTGAATGATAACTATTTTCATAGTATTAAAATGGTAAAATATATCAATTGAAATTATTTCATAAACATCTAGATTCATATAACATGCTAAATTAATCATATAAAAAAATCTGTTGTTAAATTAACTTTTCATATTTTTAATTTTTTTTGGAGTTTATAAAAATAAATTTAAATTTTAGGTTTAAATTATTATAGTCAAATTAAATAATTATTTTTTCATATTATATTAAAATTAATTTTAATATTACAAGAAACATTATTTACATTGATATATAATTATACTTTATTTTATTGTTTAAAAAATTTTCATTGTATTATTTATGTATATTATATGGATTATTTTCCAGGCCAAGTACTGATATGACATTCGATTTCATGGAGTTATTGGAAAAGAATAAATGTATGAAATATTTTAATCATATTAAATAGAACGAGTGTATGGTTTTCTTGAAAAAGTTTGATAACATATAATGGGGTACCTAGATAGGAAACATTCGGTCACTATAACGTTTATAATATGAGTCTTACCCTTTGAATGGCTTAAAATTAGTTGGCATAGGTCATTTATATAAAATCCAACATGGGCATTAAAAAGAATAAGATAATTGAATAAAGTATTTTAATTCATTATTGTTGACGTAGTTATTGTTAAGTATTTAAATAGACTTCAATGGAACTTCTCATGGTTATCATCATAATCGTAGAGCTGTGTGATATATTTTGAGGTAATGTAAGAGGAATTATCTCAGACGAACAACAATGAGATCATATATCGGTGGTCGATGCACCTCAGTTTCATAAGATATCGCATAGAATGCACTAGTGTTCTTTAGAGATCAATCAAAATCGAGGTAGAGAATTTGTTTTATTTGGAATTCATCTATGATGAAAAAATAAATTAGAGTATGTACATTCCCAGTTTGATCATCATGCAGGATGAGTTTATTTTTCAGGTTTTTATGGGATAATTTCATATTGATTTGCGTATTATAGTTATTTCTCTAACAAAAATAGATTAAAATCGACAATAAAATTGTTCGAGGATCAATTCAATAATTTGTTATTGTGATACCCCTATTCATCGTTCATTACGGAAATACATTATTTTTTATGTGGCTCGACTTTTCACAATAAATCTATCCATACAGAAATTTTTATTGACTCAATGATCCAAAATCATAGATCGAGGATCGATATGATATGGTAGAGGTTCAATGAAGGATACATGGTGATTAAGCTGAATGTGGGTACACAATTTCTAAATCTACAGCATTATTTGGCCCACAATGAAGAACAACAGATTATTTCATTTCTGAGATTATCTAATACGGGATGTCACAAAACAACCCGGGTCGACCCTGAACCGGTCACCCGAGTCAGTCCGCGACATGGCCTGAGAGGCATTCCCTATTTTCCGGGCCGGCGACAAGCGCCAGGGCATCAACAGAGGCTGTGGGAATGATTTCACCCAATATAATTAAATAATATAGCATAAATAATATAGAGCAGCGCAGTAATGATAAACCAAAGAACTGACAAAACATGAATAGATGAAAAATAAAACTGACCAAACACGACGTCCGAAGAAACTCCGTGCGCCCTCGCGGGTCGCTCTCCGACTCAATGATCACGCGTCTACCTAGGCGAGCGCACTAAATATATAGCCTGCAAAAACACTAAAAACAGAAAAGAACTATAGGCGTGATTGTTAGAAATCCGTAGGCTATCCCGATATCTATTCCCAATGAACTACCTTTAAAATAAATGAAACATCATTTATTTTCTGAACTACAATTTATAAAAGTGTGTTTTTCTAAGTATATTACTTAAAAACAAAGTAAGAACCATTTCCCTTGACCATTTCCAAATTTTGGTTCATTTTATTAGTGTCAATGGCTTTTTAGGAAAAGGGAAAGTGTGGTTTATATTTTCAAACTATACAAAGATGATTAAACACTTTTATTTGAAAACTATTTATTTGAAACCTAATCAAATTCTACTTACCTATTTTCAAGAAAACAATACACCAGAAATGCACAAAGTAAAACACACAATAAGGGAAATGTAGATATACATAGGAGCATCATAATCACTACTCCAAGAAACAAAAGGTTAATAGACATGGGTGAACCCAGGAGATCGAGAATAAACCAGAAGACACCAATAACTAAGAAATCATCCATACCGACATGTCACGATGAAATAAAAATGCACAATACTCTTGACCATCCTCTCTCGGGTAGGTCAAGGGAAAATCCCATTGTAATAAACCCAATATATCCACCTACTATGGGCCACTGGTCAACACCATATCTACCAGTGCAGGAATCATTATTAGAATATTTTTTCAATATGCCAGATTCACATGTCTCAAGTGTTTGGAAAGGGGGTGAGCCAACTGATTCCAACTGAGCATCCAATCATATATATATATAGAACACCAAGAATAACCTTGAGCCACACCATGGAACAACCTATTGCCTTTAAAATACTCAAGTACCAGGGAGCCACTAAGCATGGCCACCAAAACAATCAATTACATCTAAGATAGGAGAGTTATCTTATTAGGGTTTTCCTCAAAACAATCACATCATTTTCCATAAAATTCCAAACGTGCATTAAACACCTTTCACGATCACAACTAAAAATTAAAACTTCTTTATAATACCAAAACCTGTTTAAAACCATTTAATGAACCCCCAAAACACTACTTTACAGGATGACAATATTTTAATAAACCAAACCAAACTAAAACATTTTATATTTCCAAATAAACATTAAGACCCAACTAGGAAATTTCTCAAAAGAACCAATTTACTTCATCACACTTCAAAAGAAATCATTTATCCTTAAAAAAGAACTCTATTTCATATTCTATGAATTATGTTTATAATAAAAATGTTCTTTCTTTCATTATTGGGTGTCCGCTCTTCAAGAAAATATTTCATGGGTCGTGTATAAAATAAACCACATTTTCTAACACTTAGTTATTGTAAAAAAATTCTCTAATACTATTTCATGTCTACTAGAATTATTAAGATATTTAATTAGAAAAAAACCTGTGTGCACACAGCATGAAAAAATGTAACTTAAATGTTAAATGAAGTGCAAAGGAAACCTACCTCGGATACACGACGCGATAAAACTACGCACCTTTGAAAACGCGCGGAAAATTCCAATTCCATACATAATAAATATCAAGGACTCAAAACACATACATAACCCCATATAAATTATGCGAAAATAGGCGGTGGAAAAAACACTCACCTTGGGACTAAAGCACGATGATGACAGAACTTCGGAAACAAGGCACAATGATAACAACGAACATTCGGAACCTCGCTGTAAGGTCAATGTACTGAAAAATAAATATCAAGGAATTATGTACATAAAAAGAAACCAATTAGAGTATTTGAAACCAAGTGGTGGGGAAAACCCAAACCTCAAATCCAATGCGCAAAGACAACGCCCACTCGGAATCGCCTCACATGGTTCTAAAACACTAATTATACCAAAACCAACACTTAATCAATCAAAGATAAATCAAGAACTAAATAAATTGAGCATAAGATACCGATAGGTGTGGTATTCATGTCGGGAGGAGTGACGCACTGACAAAGGGATCGCACCGGCAGAGGCGATGCACTAGAGGGGGGGGGGGTTTACAGCTAGAAGCGGCTCGCCAGAAAAGCCTAGTTAGGGAGGAGATGTTGCTGGACGATCGAAAGAAATATAAGGGAAAAAATAAAAAAAAGTTGGGAAGCAGGGGGCGAGCTGCTGCATAGAGTGAAACCGGAGTGGGGGGGGGGGGGTCCGTGACGGGCGCTGTTGGCTGTAGTGCTAGGGAGTTGGAGGTAGATCCAGATGTTACGGTTGGAGAGAAGGACGGTCGATGTTGGCTGCTTTGTGAGGTTGATGGTAGTGAGGTTAGAGGGCCGTTGAGTGAAAGAGGTAGGGAGCGGCGCTGGTGGTTTGCTGCGCAAGGAGAGAAGGGTGTGTGCGGTGGCGGACAGAGGAGGGAGGGAACCTGGAGCTACGGTTGCTAGAGGAGAGGAGGGTCGGTATATGCTGGGGGGAGAGCTGGAGGAAGAAGAATAAGAGTTGGGTGTGGGGATTCTGCGGACAGAGGAAAGAGGTGGAGGCTGAAGAAGAGGGGTGCGGTTGGGCTTTGTGTGAGGGGAAGGAGGCGGCCAAAAGGGAGGCGCTGCATGCAGGGAGAGGGAACGAGCTAAAAAAGGGAAAACCCTAAAAGAGATAAAAAATAAATAAAAAAACATAAAGGAATACATATTCTTCACAACTAAGAATAATAAATTCCAAAATTAACATTTAAGAGGAATAATAATAAAATTTACAAGTATAATAATAATAATAATAACAATCATAATCAAAATCATAATAATAATTATTATATGGACACAATAGTGGTGATAAAAATTAGTATTAATAATAGAAATAATGATTAATGAAGAAAAATATTTAATAATAATAATACTATTATCCAGAGGATTACCAACATCATTAATTAATTACTCATAACATAATCATAAACATAATAATGATAATAATCATCATAACAAATAAAATAAAAAAAGATAAAAATATTCATTTCGTATTAATAGTAATAATAAAAATAATCACTAACAACAAAAAATTTTAATTGACAACAATAGATGCACGCTTTAAATATAAAAACATTTTATTTCAAATTTCCCAGGATAGCGGGAGGCGCAATTACCTGAGCGGAGCTGTGCAGAGTTTCCAAAATGCACTCCGCTCATGCTCCCAACAATGTCAAGCATAAAATGCACATTTTTTTAACACGAACTCAAAACATCATCCGAGACTCACCCCGGACCCCAGAAAAAATTATTTAAAGACACATAATATTAAAATAAAATAAATGAATAGATCAGGATGTGACAATTCTTCCCACCATAACTCTTTCCACCCCCGGAAATCCACCACACCATCCAGTCGATCGATCAACACCTAAGGATTCCACATAACACGATCCAACCTCTTATCCCAAGGACATCACACCGACTACAAGCCGGACTGAACCTCATTTCCTGAAGTAAATCCCCAACAGAGGGGAGGCTTGAACGGGCTCCCCACCATAAGATCTCAACTAGATTTTGATAACAACTTAAGAGAACACCCAAAGAGATGGTGTGTCTCCCCACAATAAATAACAAACCCACTAGCGCCCAACCATAAATCCAACTTAGACCTACACCAGGCCTTACTCAAGATAGAAAGAGCACATCAAGGACCTTTAAACCACTTACTCCCGTCCAAATGGGATAAAAGAATAAATGGATACTTTTCACAAACTAAAAAACCATACCTCCTGGGCAGGGAGGGAGGGCCCAAGGACTGGATCAATGAAACTACGACATACAAATATTCCCAAAACACCAATTCGAGATGGACACAAACTAATGTCACATCTGATTCACATGGATGACCCACACAAGGTCACTGATCAGCAACTTGAATCCAAAATGCCATAGTCCCCAAAATTACGCGAGGGATAAGTCCATAAAGCACTTTATGGAAAGAGGAAAATTACAACGAGAGAGAAACCAATCAAGAAACGCTAAATCTTTATCACTGCGACGATAGAGGCACAACCTTAAGAAGACTCCATAAAATTCCCTCGGGGTTCCTGACTACATGCCAGCTTCACTCCAAGACCTTTTGGTTGGAGCTCTAATTGATGACGCATCTTCAGCCTCGCAGTCAGGTTCTGATAATCCCAATGAGAAACATACATATTTTGATTTGACAAAGGAAAGGACCAAATATTAAAATAATACCACACCGATATTGAAAACTGATGTTCATCAAATGACACACGAAATTCCTATACATTTCAAACCCAAAACAACAACTATACAACAAATATGATAAGAGTTCCATTACACTAGAGAAAACATACATAAGAAACATTAAACAAAAACCAACTGCACATCACTTCTGATAACATACTCTGTGACGCTTTCTTGAAACAACCCGTCAAAATCGTCGCAAGTGACCAAGGCATCCACAGGCCTGGCAGGGCTTTGTAATGTTTAGGCACAACGGCTTCTTGTGACCCCGATTTCCACACTGATAACACACAATAATATCTCGCTATGAAGAGGTTGAAGAAAGATCTCGAGGCCTCTTGATTCCATGACCTGCTCTATCATCTTCCATATTCTTACTCATCTCCTTTCCAGAATCTTCACCACTGCTCATAGGGATCGAAGGAGGGAGAACTACTTCGAGCACTCCTGACATCATGGCTTCATCCTGAAAATCTTCTCTCACCACATCGACAAAAGAAGTTATGTTGGAATCTGACACATTCGACTGTAAATCAGGGCGGAGACCCACCTCGAAGCATCGAGCCTTCATGGGGTCATTCGTGGAATACCCTGAATCATAAGTTACTATCTCCACAAAGCATTGGAAATATTCTAACACGGGTCTATCTCCCTGCTGCAGACAACACATCTCCATCCCCTTTCTCTCCCTTTCTTCCTCAGAGAAATACTAACGAATGAATAATGCATTGAAAAACACCCGGTTAAGCTCTTGACGGGGCTAGTTCCAAGACATTGACTTCCTCCACATCCACAGTGAACCTTCAATTATGAAGGTTGCAAAATTGACCTTCAAAGACTCGGGCAACTCAATGAGGTTAAACTCCCTTTCAATCTTCCGCATCCACTCATCTCCTACGGAAGGGT
Source organism: Viscum album (assembly GCA_963277665.1). Lineage (NCBI taxonomy): Eukaryota > Viridiplantae > Streptophyta > Magnoliopsida > Santalales > Viscaceae > Viscum > Viscum album. Next base: position 710,190,104 of record OY728156.1, read on the forward strand.
CTACTTGACCATAAAAGAGAGGTGGATCCAGATTCCAAAACTGAAGTATAAAATCTTTTGGTTGATCAACCATACGATGATCAGCCATCGAAGCTTCAAAGGTATAACTGATGGAAAAGGAAATGTCAAAAACCCAATCAAGGCCAACTCAATGGGTGAATAAAAACCTCAAAATCAAACACTGCATAGGTGATATGTACAAAACACACGAAAGAAAGTTATCAAAACATCAAAACATTTCTCTTTGAAAACATCTTTATCTTATGATGATCTTGGTGGGTTAAACCCTCACCATTGGTATTTTTTAGAGTCTCACACACATGCATGTATCCATGCCACCACGGGCATCCATTCACCATACTAAAAATCAGTCCATATTTCCAACATCCCACTATGCATGTGAGCACCCATCGGAACACCAAGGCCAAAACAAAGAAACTTCATTTTTAAAAAACGAATCATTCACACCATATATTTTAAAACAATCCACAAATTAAATAGGTCATTCCAAACAACCTTTTTTTTAAAAACCATTTTTTCTGATTCAAACCACTTTCAGAAATCGAGGGAAACTACTCAAAAATGGGACTAGTGTCAATGGGTGACTTGACTATATTGTTGGCGGCCATATTCCAAACACGTCACTGAAACAGAGAGCCTTATCAGACCATTCCCCTAGCTCTGCAAGGATTTTCAGGCCATGCGGGATAGTAGGACAAGTGCCCCAAACTCCCTTTGTCGTATCCCAATAACAAAACATTTCAAAAAAACCCAAATAAACAAATTAAACTGGACTACCCCTGGAAACCTGAGGATCAGTACGGTCAAGAGTTTGTAACGCTCTTATCACACCTACGACTCATGTCCCGACAATCCCACTCCATCTACCTCAACATCCCAAATAATAAAGGGCAGTCTGAAAAGTGAGGTTTGCTAAGATTTGACCCCTCTGATACAATTTTGTCACGAACCAACCTAGGTCGACCCTGAACTGGTCACTCGAGTAGGTCCGCGACATGGCCCGAGAGGCATTCCTGATCTTCCTAGGCTGGCGACAAGTGCCAGTGCATCAACAGAGGCTGTGGGAATGATTTCTCCCAATATAAAAAAACAAGATAGAAAAAATAATACTGAGCAGCGCAGAAAATATAAACAAAAAAATTACTAAACATGAAAAGAAGAAAAATAAAACTGACCAAAAACAAAGTCCGAACAAACGTTGTCCGACCTCGTGGGTCGCTCTCCGACTCAATGATCAAGTGTCGCCCTAGGCGAGTGCACTCAAGCTATAGACTGCACAAACACTAAAAACAGAAAAGAAATATAGGCGTGAGTATTAAAATTCAGTAGGATAGCATGATATCTATTCCCAATGCAATACCTTTAAAATAAAAGAATCATCATTTAATGTTTGAACTAAAATTTATTAATGTATTTTTATCTAATTATTTTACATAAAAACAATGTATGAACCATTTCCCTTAACCATTTCCAAATTTGGGTTCATTTAATTAGTGTCAATGGATTTTTAGGAAAAGGGAATGTGAGGTTTATATTTTCAAATTGTACGAAGAGGATTAAACACTTTCATTTGAAAATCATTTTTTTTGAAACCTAATGAAATGAAACTTACCAATTTCTGAGGAAAACAATACACAATAAATGAACAAAGTAAAACACACAGCACGGGAAATGGAGGAATACATATGAGCATCATAATCACTACTGCAAGAAACTAAATCTGAATAGACATGGGTGAACGTATGAGATCGAGAATAAACCAGAAGACACCAATACATGAGAAATCATCCTTATTGACATGTCACGATGAAATTAAAACGCACAATGCACTCGACCATCCTCTCGCGGGATGGTCGAGGGAAAATCCCATATTAATAAAGCCAATATATCCACCTACCAGAGGCCACTGGTCAACACCATATCTACCAGTGCAACAATATTTCATAGAATATTCTCTCAATATGCCTGATTCCCATGTCTCAAGTGTTTGGAAAGGGGGTGATCCAACCGATGCGAACCGAGCATCCAATCATATATATATGTAGTACCAAAATCATCACCCTGATCCACTCCATGGAACAACCTCTTGCCATTAAACTACTCAAGTACCCAGGAGCCTCTAAGCGTGGCCACCCAAATAATCATTTTTATCTAAGGCAGGATAGTTATCCTAGGAAGGTTTAAATCAAAACAATCACATCATTTTTCATAAAGTTCCAAATGGGAAGTAAACACCTTTCATGATCACAACTAAAAAGTAAAACAACTTTATAAGAAAAAAACCTAGTTGAAAACCATTTAAGGAACCCCCAAAACACTACTTCATAGGCTGACAATATTTTTATAAACCAAACTAAAACAAAACATTTTATTTTTCGAAATAAACATTAAGATCCGACCAGGAAATTTCTCAAAATAACCAAAGTACATGTTCACACTTAAAAAGAAATCATTTATCATTAAACCAGAACTTTATTTTATATTCTGTGAATTATGTTTAAATTCCAAATGGGCATTCTTTCATTATTGGGTGTCCGCTCGTCAAGAAAATATTTCATGTGTTGTGTATAAAATCATCATCACTTTATTATACTGAGTAATTAAAAAAATAAAATTCTCTAATACTATTACAAGTTTACTAGAATTAATAAGATATTTAATTAGAACAAAAAGTGTGCGCAAATAGCTGGAAATAATGTAACTTATATTTTAAAAGCAGTGCAAAGGGAACCTACCTCGGATACACGAAGCGATGAAACTACACAAGTTCGAAAATGCATTGCAAAGTACAATGCCCTACATAATAAATATCAAGGACTAAAATAACTTACATAACCCCATCTAAAGTATGTGAAACCATGCTGCGGTAAGAAACACTCATCTTGAGAATAATGCGCGACAATGACAGAACATCGGAAGCAAGGCGCGGCGATAACAACGCAATTTCGGAACCTCGCAGTAATGTCCACATACTGAAAAATAAATATGACAGACTTAAGAAAATAAAATGAAACCAATTAGAGTATGTGAAGACATGTGGCGAGGATAAACCCTCACCTCAAATCCATAGCGCAAAGACAACTCCCACATGGAATCGCCTCGCACAGTTCTAAAACGCTAATTATACCAAATCCAACACATAATCAACCAAAGATAAAACAAGAACTAAATAAATTGATCATTAGATACCGATGGGAGTAGTATTAATGTTGGGAGGAGTGACGCAATGACAAGGGATCACGCTGGAAGAGGCGATGCACCAGAGGGGGGGGGGGTTTGCGGCTGGAATCAGCTTGCCGAAAAATCCTATGTAGGGAGGAGATGTTGCTGGCCGATCGAAAAAAAGAGAAGGGAAAAAAAGAAAAAATGTTGGGAAGAAGGGGGGCGAGCTGCTGCGTAGGGTAAAACTAGTGGGGGGGGGGGTACGTGATGGGGGATGATGGATGCAGTGCTAGGGAGTAGGATGTAGATCCAAATGTTGCGGTTGGAGAGAAGAAAGGCCGACATTGGCTGCTGTGCGAGGTCAACGGTAGGGTGGTCCGAGGGTCGTGGCATACAGGAGGGAGGGAGTGGCACCGGTGGTTTGCTGTGCAAGGGGAGGAGGGTGTGTGTGGTGGTGGAAAGAGGAGGAAGGGAACCAGGTGCTATGGCTGCTGGAGGAGAGGAGGGTTGGCGCCTGCAAGGGGCGCACTGGAGGAAGAAGAAATGGGGTAGGGTGTGGGGCTTCTGCGGACAGAGGAAAGAGATGGAGGCTGAAGAAGAGGGTTGTGGCTAGGCTGTGTGTGAGGGGAAGGAGGCAGCCAAAAGTGAGGCGCCACATATGGGGAGAGGGAACGGGATAAAAAAAGGGCACACCCTAAACGTGATTAAAAAAATTGAAACAATAATAAAAAAACATAAAAAAATAATTATTATACACAACTAAGAATTATAAATTCCAAAATTAACATTTATGAGGAATAATAATAAAAATTACATGGATAATAATAATAAGAATAACAATCATAATCAAAATCATAATAATAGTTATTATATGGACACAATACTGGTGATTAAAATTAGTATTAATAATAGCAATAATGATTAATGACAAAACATATTTAATAATAATAATACTATTATCTGCAGAATTACCAACGTCATTAATTAATTACTCATAACATAATGATAAACTTAATAATGATAATTATAATCAAAACAAATAAAATAAAATAAAAGATAAAAATATTCATTTCGTGTTAATAGTAATAATAAAAATAATTACTGACAACAAAAAATTTAATTAACAACAATAGATGTGCACTTTAAATATAAAATCTATTTATTTAAAATTTCCATGGACAGTGGGATGCACAGTTACTTGAGAGGAGCCATTTAGAGTTTTCTAAATGCACTCCACTCATGAGCCCGACAATTTCAAACATAAAACACGCATTTCTTTTAACACGAACTCAATACTTCATCCGAGACTCACCCCAGACCCCAGAAAAAATTATTTAAAGACACATAATTATAAAATAAATTAAATTCATAGATCTGGGTGTGACAGAGGAACACATTCTTCATTGAAAATGAGGGTAAGATATTTTTGGATCCTTGGTCCCATGGTGAAATGATCTTTGAATTGGAGGATATAGGTTTCTATATCAATGTGGATAGCAGATCTGAGTTTCTATAAAATCCCATGTCACAAAGTATATAAACATGATTTACTGACCTTGTAAACCCCATGATTGGTGGAAAGCGTTCGTAATGGTTGTTAACATCACACCGCATGTGATCCCTATCAAATGGAATTTGGTCCCTCCCAGGTGAACTCGGTGTGTATTTAAAAATATACTCTAACAGAAGGTAGAGTACATAGGTTTCATACACGGTTTGTAATCTAATATATGATCATGGCTTGAAGGCATGCGATGGGTAGGACCTCGAGTCAAGGGACATGGATTGTGACTCCTTAAACATGCCATTTACATTTTTATACCTGTCATTGATATCTTATCATTTATATATTTGGAAAGTTTCAGTAGATTTCATTACCCTTATACATTGCCTAAATGTTTTTATGGAATAATTTCCTATTCCTTGGACTACGATCCATTCTATCATACATCTTGGTTAGATTTTTTAGAATCCCTCCAAGAGGCCCAAATGAGATCATGTGTTCATTTATGTGCCCTAGGGGAATATATTATAATCATTTGGACAAAAAATACAAAGGCATTGATCCTATACATGGAGGATCAATACATATTGAGTTATAGGTATCTCCACAAGTCCTTGGTACTAATCCTCATCAATGTAGTGTATTCTATTAAGACTATCATTGTGTTCTTCTCATGACATGATCTGGTGCTCAGTACCTTTTAGATGGACATCATTAGTGCTATCAGACATTTTATTGTGTTATCCAATATGAGTGCTTTGTAGAATCTTAAAATTAGAATCTTATTCTGCTATACCTTGGTTTTGAATTATTTCAAATTATTTGAAAAACATTTTTATGATATATATAATGAAATTTTATAAAAGTTATTTAGTAATAATGATACATATTCATCAAATAAAAAATTATATTTATACCTAAAGCATTTAAATATTGATTTTATAAAAATCCATATAAGAGGTAGGTGGCAGTGTATATATGTTACTAGGGTAGTGATATATTGAAAAAGAATGTTTTGTAAGTGTTTAGTGGAGATTTAAGGGGGTGTTATATTATAATTTGGGGAGATGATACACATTGAATTATTAAAAACATTAAAATTTAGTAATGTATTATTCACAAAAAATGTCTAAAATGGAATATTTAGGAATATTATATAATATATTGTAAAAATATAAGAAAAAATTATAATTTATATATGGATTTATGATATTTTGACATTTATAACTGTAGATAAACCCTTATAAATTAATTTTATCCAAAACTAATGTAATTGATTTTTACTATTTTTATGTGAATTCTTCCATAAAATATATATTTTAGCATTATTTAATAATATTAAAATACGATGATAAAAATGGATTCCACTTTATGAAATGATATTCATATAGTTGTAACAATTTAATTTATAATAAAACAAAAAAATTTGAATTTGGTTTTATAAAATTTCCCGTTAAAAAATGAATATGTTTTTATAAAATTTGTTAGTATAATTTTGAATACAATTAGATGTATTTGTTTCTTAATAATAAAAATTGACTATATAAACTAATTTAAATTTAATCATATTGTGGGGATGAAAAATTAGAATTTTAATGAAAAAATTTCAATATATTGACAAAAATTTATTTACAATTTGAAATTGAAATTGATTTAAATATCAATAATGTGATTAATTAATGTAATATTTATCTGGTTGAAATTTAAAATAATAAATAAAAATAATTAAACAATATAAATAAATTAGGGTAAAAATATATTTGAAATTAAAATTTAGCGTTTTTCACTATTATTTAAAAAATGAAATATATCAAATAATTATCCAAAAAATATACCAATGAAAATTTTAATATTATGATTCCAAATATGATTTTAATATTGTAAAATGTATTTTATGTTTTTTTTAGATATATTTAAAATTTGATGTCAATTAAAATGTGTAAATATTAACTTCTAGAGAAATACATCATTTATTCAAAAATTTAGATTTATACATATATTATTCCTATGAAATATATTAGATTTTTATATAAAATATTTATTTAATATGTATTATATTAGTATTAGATATTAATTATTCACATGTTATATTAAAATTCACTCAGAATAAATTGTGTTTATTCATTTAAAAATATTCTTTTGAGATATTTAAATTCTCTATTTTAAAATAGTAATTAAATAGAGTTATATTAAATAAAAAAATGTTTCATATTGTATTTATTAATAAATAATATTTTAAAAATTTAGTTATTCTTATTCTCAAAATTCATTCCAATATCTACGTGGTAGAAATAATAATATTTTAATAATCATCTTATGAGTATTTTCTAGTTTGGTAAATACTCAGCCTTTCATGTTAAATAGGATATCGAATGTATTTTGTATTGTGTTTAAGATAATATAAAAATTTAATTTCATGTTCCAAAATCATGTATAATTTATATAGTTTTTTTATGATTAACATGTTGTTTCATGTTACCCAATGTGATCTTATTGATTTTATATATTATAAGTCTGTTTGAAGTGTTTAATGAAATACGAAATAATTAGAGAATAAATTAACATGAATAAAATAAATAAATAAATATCATGTTTCTTTATTATACACAATTAAATTTAATTTACCCTATAATACACATCTATGTTATAACATTACTAAAATTTTAAAGTACCCTTCATAGAATCCCTCATTGTAAAAATGAATTCTAAAAAATTCCTTCAAAAGGGAATGTTGGAAACATAATAACTACCCAAAGTAACTCATATGTAGGTTTCCATAGATGAAAATGTAAATGAGATGTGAAAAAATTTATAGGATGGAAAATTAAACTATCATGTTCTAATGGAAATTTATAGTGATCATGGTGACGAGAAAGATAAAAATCCCAAATCCATAGATCAATGATGATCTACAGGGATATTTGATTCATCATAAGAAAATGTAATAGTATAAAATTTATGTTTTCCAGATATTTTTCCTAATATTAATGAATTTTCATGAAAAGATATACTTACTTAATTTTTGGTAAATATTACACTTTATTGTTCCTTGATTTTTATCAACTTCATCTCTTATGTATAGAAATGAAGGATAACTTGTCGTTCTAGTAGAATTAACAAATTAATAGATATATTAATAAAAAGGATGTTCATTCAATCTATTTCGTTCAAAAAATAGTTTACTACAGGATTTCATGTTAACAAAAATCATAATATGGGGACATAATTCTCTAATCTCAAAACAACATTTGATTTTTAACATTAACATTCCATAAATTGTTAATCTTATAATCCTAAAGAATGATGAAAATCAAAATCATTAGAAATAAAAACCAAAAATTATCGTAAATTTTTTCTTGCATATATCACAAAAAATATCAATGATTTCACATTATAATCCTATTAATTGCATCATCGTATGTTCTCTTGATACATGGTGACAACATGAATTACCATAAATACTTTTAGAATACATGCATACATCCTCATTTCAATGATTATTTGATATATTCCTCAAATCAATGGCGTTTTAAACATCATATATAATTAAATCGATCACATTTAGAAAAAAATAATATAATCAATGGTAGAAAATATTATTAAATTTACATTATCTCCATTATTCATCTCTTTATCTAACCTAAAAAAAATTTCTCAATTTCAGGAAAGCACTAATGCTTACCGTCCCATAGTAAACTAAATAATTCCACTAAATCCATTTTTAGTTCGATAGAACCATTAAATATTTTTTTTCAAATACATATAAGAAAAAAAATATATCATTATTCATATATCATAATTCTTTAATTTCTATACATATACACTTAAATCATCCAACATTATTCTTAAAAAATTACTTGTGGTCCTTGAAATTATTCATTAGTACCTTTATTCTATAATATGAAATATTAATCATTTTATATGGGTTTCAAACATCAACGTAGTAATTATTTTTTTCTTTTCATTTATTTAATAATTGAATAAAATCCAACAGCTTTAAAATGTCCTTTTTTGTGGGTTAATTTTTAGTAGTATAACTAATAATCAGTGGAATTTTATATTACATTCATGATATTTCCTCTTAGAAAATTGTTTTTCATCATTACTATACATACCACTTATAAAACATTAAACATAAAACTGCTTCCTTATACTTCTCACAATGGCCAAGAAACAGAAATCATTTGGTAAGATTTATTTATCATAGTAGAAAACAACACAATCACTAAATGAATAGAAATAGGGTTTCTAATTATTGTCAGTTACTTTTTTAATATATAACACCATATGTTTATAAAATTCTATTCATAATAATATTATATTTAAATCCTTCATTATTTTTTATAACAATTTTTTTAATTCATAATGAATATCTATAGGGAGTTTCAAACTAGTTGTGCAACATAACACCATGTAATTCACCCATGCCCAATCGAGCCTTTTTCGGTATGGGTTTTTACGGGATTTTTACCCCTATGTACATATTTTTTAGAGCCACACCATCATAATGTTTTCATACAAGGATTAATATCCTAGAAACTAGTCACTCACTACTTTAACAATATTTTAGGACATATTACTTTACATTACCACATAGTTAAACAAATTCTTAGAGGTAAAATGATACATATCCATGTAAATATCCCTAGTAATCCCACTATTTTTTCTAATCCTACATAATAAAGTTTGATTGAAACATTAATTTGAGACCAACTATAGTGACCCAATCTTAGAATAAATGGAAATTAAGTCATATTTTATGAATATTAAATACATTATAATATTACCTTCTTGATAACTATAGTATTTTTTAACCTATGGAAACAAGGAAAAATTTTCTTAATTGTTGAACTATATTGAATGGTTCAAAAATGATATAACCATTTATTATATCTACTTAAAACCATATATCATAACTTGGAAATGGAAAAATATGATAGTCTGATTTCAAATGCACAATAATGGTATGAAAATGAGATATATAAGCATTATATGAGCATAAGTGTAGGTGTAACTGAAAATAATATAGGAATATCATTCCATGAATATAAATGATAATATACATTAGTCATGAAATAATTAGTGGTAGTTCAAAATATAGGAATAATTAAGGAATCAAGAGAATAATCCATGAGATCATAACATAATAATAAGATTTTTTATTTGTGGTAGAAACACAATCATATGAAAATAATTCCAACCTAGTCATAGAATATATTCTATGGCTATCATATTAATATGTGTTCACTCCCCATACTATATTTGCAGTTATGGTTCAGTCACATGAGCATCATAAAAGGAAATGTTCAATCCGAATACAATTATAGAGGAAAAATTCGTTTATAAAATTGAGTTTAATTCCCATTCTATCCATACCTATCACAGGATTAAAAAATCATTAACTGATGCATTAGATTTAGATATAGGTACCAAAAATTTCATAATGATATCATACATACATGTAAAACAAGATAATAAAAAATTTTATCAACTAATGAAGTTAAATGGGAATCATAAACATTTAATCATACTATAGCATGTGGAAAATATATGTGTTTTATAGTTATTTTATCAAATCATAGTATATGAAAAAAAGTGTGTTTCTTAAATATATAACCTTTGAATATGAAATATGATTATAACATCATGAAATTAAAACATAAACCTTTCAAATAATTATTATTAATGGATCCTTCAAATTATTTCCCTATAAAGGCATGATAAACCCCAAGAAATGTTATATTTATAGAAAATAATTTTATAATATCTAATAAGAAAATTTAATTAATCAAATATGATTTAATCATTAAAAATAGTTTTTGAAATATAAAACATTTGGAATATTATTTTACTTAATAATAATCTTGAAAACAAATAAATATTAATTAAATAAATTATAATTTTTTTCATAAGAATGTATAAAAACCATGAAAACATTTTCCTTGAAATGATACAAAATAGTTATAAAATCATATTGATAATCTTGGTACATGAATATGTATATATTAAACTAGAAAATATTTGGAAAAAATATCATTTTTAAGAAACATTGAAAACATGTAAATGAAAAATTGAGATATTTGTTCTCTATTTTATTGAATTTTTTTTAAAATATAAATGGAAATTTTTAAATTAAATCAATTTTTTAACATAAAACAATGTTAAAATGCATTTTTCCATTCGTTAAAATTTTAAAATTAAAAAAACATTCATAATATCTGTAATTTATTATTCATTAAATTATATTACTTTAAAACATATAAATGATTTATTATGTAAATGAGAGTCATTATGGTGCGTATGTTCGTACATTTAAAATATTCCTTTTGCACCTTAAAAATGTAGAAATGTTCCTTTACCAAAAAAACATGATAATTTTCTTTTTAAATTCCATTATTTTAAAAGTATTACATGGATGAAAAATTATTATAAACATAATAGGGTAATATTAAATAATTTTTTAAAATTGTTTTATAAAGCACGATAACATAAGAAGTTATATTTCTGACCGAAAGGAGAAATAATGTCATATTTTCAAAAAATATTACTCTTAATTATATTAATCAACAAAGAGTGGAAAAATTATACCATTTAATGGATATAAAATAAAAATCCATTGGTTAATAAAATTCATTATATTTCATGAGTTATGATTCATAAATCCTCATCAATTGAAGCTTAATCATAAACAATCAAAATGAAAAATAAGATTGTTTAAATGAACTGTTAGTACATTTATAACATTGAATCCTAATAATTTGGAAATAAATAAATCAGATAAATCATAAAATATAATTAGTAGATATAAATTTAGGATTCAAAATTCTTGAATTAGTATATACATCTCATATAAAAATATAGGCGCACAACATAGAATGTGTCTCATTGAAGGAAAAATTGAGAAAGAATTACTTTACAAATTTATTAAAACTAGATACATAAAACCCGTGAAAGAAATATTATGATGTGTATATTTAAATAAACCTAATTATACATCAAAATACTATAATACTTTCATGTGTAATTTATACACCAGAAAAAATAAATGGATTGTGATTATGGCATGCATATCCCTTATATATGAACTGAGATGAGATAACCATTACATTATGTCTTGATTCTCATCATAATCTTTTAAATCACATGTATAATGAATATATGTTTTTTATAAATACATCACCAAAATGTTTTACTATATATTATATCATTAATGTTTTACCTATGCCTTTATATTAACCAATCACTAATAACTACATGTTAAAAAACATTTCATTTGAAAATCGTCTGGTTTTTCATTTGTCGTTTGACATGTTTTTCAAGTTCCAATGAATCAAATCATTCATTTAATATATAAATTGTTTATAAAATGATATGAAAATTATATATATTAATTTTTATTATTATTATAATATGTAGAATATATATTTTTGAAATTTAATACACTATTTATGGAGATGGTAGACCGTATTTAAGTATGGACATTGTTTCAATTTTACTATTATATTAAAAGAATGAATGTAAATGACATAAATTTATATATATAATACCATTTATGTAGCCTTATTATATCATATATAACATATATTTTTTATAAAATCATCAATAATATATTCCATGTAATATGTGAATGAATCACTTTACTATTTTCAGAGGGTAGTTCTCACATCCACAAATGAAGTTATCATATTTATACAAAACTAAAATCCGGAATGTTTATTTGATATAATATATAAATATTACATAATAGATAATACATATGATATATATCATATAAAAATAGTGTTTCTTTTATAATAATCAACCTTGAGAGGCGGTAATTGAGAAACTAACAACATAATTGTTTTATGTGGTAGTTCACCTTACAAAAGAATGGAAAGTTTGTGACCGATTATAAGTAAGTGTATATAAATACATGTAGAACACTTGAAATAAATATATATCAGTATATTTAGGATAATTAAAATATTATATAAAAATGGAATGATAATATTTTATGGGAGGATAATGAAAATAAAATAAAGGATCTTGAGGATGGATGTTACCTCTTTTTTGGGTAACTCTATTTCTTTTGAACCTATGTCGTTACAAGAAATTCATTATAATAAAATAGATGATTCTTGGATGAATATATTGTCTTTTATAGGAAATTATTGTAATTTTATTAATAAAAAATATCTTGAGAGGTGTGAATAAGTTGGAGGATGAATGCCTTTCTATAAATGAGGAGGAGTATCGTTCTTATATATTTTTTAAAATATAATTACATAATTGTTTCCCTTATTATGTGGCACCAATATTGGTACAAAAGAAGTAAAAGGTAGTATTGGGTCTAAATTGGGACATAAAATTGAATTCTAATAAATGTAATTAATGTTAATCACAATCAGAAATATTTTTGAAAATAAATATGATGTTGTTTGAAATTATAAATTATGATAATTCCAAATATTTAATATTATTTAAAAAACATATCACATAAGTGGACAAAATTAATCTAAATTTAATCATGTATATGTGAGGACAAACCAAGTTTATAAACTAAAAATGTTAAAAGGATTGAAATGATATTATATCCAATTTATATTTTAAATTTGTTTAAATGTCCTAAATTTGATTATTTAATTTATAAATGATCATTTTAAACATTAAAATAAAAATTATATATAAAATTTATAATTTTTTACAGAAATATCTTTTGAATTAAAATTTAGTGGTTCTCAATATTCATCAATAATGAATCATCAAGGAAAAATACAAATTAGATCACCCAATTTAAATTTTAATATTAATCATCAAATAATGAAATTTAATTTTATAAATAAATTTTTTAAAACTTTCAACAAAAATATTTAAAATGGGGGACCGATTAAAAACATGAAAATTTATATTTTTTAAAAATAATTATTTTTATTCATTTAACTGTATTTTTTCATATCTTATACCTTTGAAATATACATGATTATATAAATAAAATTCATTGAATATATAATATATAAACATTATATAAATAATATTAAATATTGGGCTGTTTAATTTATGGTTATAAAATTGTTATTGTGCATAGAAAAATATTTATCTTAGAAACAATATTTCATTATTATAATATATTTCATTCACTCACATCTACGTAATGATAACAAAGAATTAATTTTATTCAGATATTCAAATAATTGTTCAAAAAATTATTTATTAAAATTCTGAATACTTATTCCAACATCTTCATGGAAGTTATAATAATATATTAAAAATCATATTAGTATTACAATGTAGTTTGGTAAAAACTTAGTCTTGTGTGTCACACATGATAACGATGGAACTTGATATTTCCTCAAATACAATCCATTCATTGTTTTTGTTATTGTACAATATAATACAACTGTTTATTGTAATTATTTGTTTTTTGTATAACACAATCTAGAAGCAGTGCATTTATAGATAAAATCATCTATTTAGTGTTTCATGAAAAATATATATTAAATGATAAAATTATATTGAAATAATAAAATAATTAAATATATAAATTTAATATTATATTTTTTTTTTATATTAACACACATGGATATTAAATTTTGGATACTATCAATTCGGTTTTATTAATTTCCCACATGGAATTTTAAAAAATTATTTCATGACATATAAAGTGGTATAAAGTTGGTATAATTATGAATTTTATACAACGATATATAGAATGTTCACGAAAATATAAGTTTCAAATGAAACATAAACTTCTCTAAGAATTATTGGTTTATTATATTTATACATTAACCAATTTGTCATCAATTACAATGAATTTTGGATCTATTTGAAATGGTTCATAAAGATGTCACTTATTAATATTTCATGTATTTAGAATTTTCTTAACCACCTCACTTATAAATGGGAACCTCATTTCCACTATTTTTAACAAACATTAATCCACGTGGATTGAAACATTCCAAACTAAAACATTATATATCCTATCACCATTTCAATTTTATTTTTTAATTCCCCTAAAATACTCCAATGAATACATATTTTGTACGCTAAAAGTGAATTTCAAAATAAGTTGTGTAACCATTAGAAAATTCTAGTAATTTCATTTATTCTTCTACCGTCATCAAATAAATACTAAACTATATGATATAATAAAATTTTTATCTTCGATATTTAAAAAAAATTATAATTTATGTTGAAGGTACCGTATTCAACTCATTTTCATGAAAATGCTATAGTAAAACACTTCTTTTGAATAAATGTTGTTTACCACCTCTATGAAGTGATGCATTTCATTTATCATAGTTGTCTTACAAATATGGTTATTATAATGGACATAAATAATATATATAATATTTTAATAATAGATTTTTCATTTTTAGAATGTATCATATAACACACCTTCACACTCTACATTCCATTCAAATATGACTATGTTATTTATTTCATACGTTTGGACTACAACAACAATAAAACAATGTGATTCATTTTTCAAGTCTTCCTCTAATTATTGATTATATATTTTATTCAATTTTTTAAAATTATATAGATTTTATATTAGTATTATGTATATGATGGAATCATGATCCTGGTAAAAATAATAAAACTACTAAACTAAAACATTAATGAAAAACGAAACAGTAAACACCAGTTATGATGATTTTTATAAGGAATTTTCTCTCAAAGGGTGATAAATTTATATAAGTGAATCATTTATGGTATAAAATACATGAATATTGTAATTTAATAGTTATTAAAAAAGTATATTTTTTGTTTATAGGAGGTTAATACCATTTACAATTTTTTTGGACCTGATGCAATGGTAATTCTATCTCATTTATACTTCAATATTACATGTTTAAATTAAAAAAAATATTTTACTCAACATGGTGTTTATAGTGACCAATAAAAATTTTATATCATGATATTAAATTATTTATTATTTTAGAAATAATTTATACGTTTTTATCATTAAGGTGTTTTGATTTAGAAGAAACCAATGATGCAAGGGATTTCTATTACAATATAAAATTATATCAAGATTTATAATTTCTCCTTTTCTTTTTGGAATATTATATTATTATAATCTATATAAAAATATAACTTTTTTTCTTTAAATTTAGCATATTGTTTACATCACTATATTATATTACATTTATTTTTGGATCAATAATGTATATATAGGTAACATATTGGGGACATTCATTTAAAAATAGTGTTGTAGTGATTTAATTCCAACTATATTTCATCCATCTTTAAGTTCTTCTAAATTATAAACAATTTTTATTATTTATACATAAACAAATTTTAATAGCTATTTAAAAAAAATTAATATTTCTACAAGATTCTATAATAGAAAATTTATAAATTCTTATGAGTATTTATTACTTATAAATTTAATATTTTTTTACCAATTATTTATATAAAATATTTCTTTGTGTCAAATAAATTCAATTCATCGAAGATTAAATTATAATTATCCATGTTTCATTAAAAAACAATAATTATCAATATTCATGAATATTTTATTTAATATTTTATCGAAATAAAAGAGTTTTTTATATATAAGCAATGAATGAAAAATTTAATGTTATAAATAAATTTGATCATTCCCAATGTTATAGGGAATTTAATTTTATATATATTATTTCAAGTTTAATTAATTTTTTTAAAGACATTGATTCTCTAAAAGACATTAATTTATATTTAACTCAAATTCTTCTCTCATCAATTATGAATATAATATTTTTCATAATAAAATTTCTCAAGATCACAATCCCGATCATTTCCCATCATTTCATTTGACTTTATTTTCACCCCTATGTTCATTCCTTATGTATCATATATTTTTAAATCATTATTTCAAACACATTTGCATCTCTATAAATGAATGCCAATACAATATACTATATAAATTGAGGGATATTTATTTGAATATTTCGTACAATTATTCTAGATGTATTATATATTCATCATAAAATATTGATAAATATTGATTTATAGTGTATTTTGATAATAAAATATAATGACCATTAAATATAATTATAAATCACAAATCCTAATTGAGATGGTGTTATCCATGATATAGATATATCATATATTAATCAATATTGAAAATTTAACAAAATTGGAAGAAACATTAATTGGAAATTTGTTAACACCTACCCATTCAAAGAGAATGCGTTCTATAAGGCCTTAAATGTATGATTAAGGATGTCTTGACCAACAACTTGACGGATAGATCATGAATATATTTCATTATTAATATTCATAAATATGATTTCAATTATTATTATACATGTTTTTTTTGATATAAACTTATTATTTATCTCATGCATTATTTTTTGAAATAAAGGGAATTTTTTATTATCCACACTACAATATTGATTATTACTTATTCATTGATAATAATTTATATTATATAAATATTTTATTAATAATTTATATTATCCCATTAATTTTCCTCCAAAAACCCCATGATATTAAAAGGAATAATTTAATGATCTTTAAGGATGAAATATTATATTGAATGATTTTTTTTAAAGTGTGATTTGTAAATTCAATATTTATGTAGAATTATAAGACTACAAAATTGATCTATACTTCTTGTTTGGATCTCTATTACTTGATCCAATTTAAAAAATAAATCATCATAATCGGGGTACTATAATTAGTAATTCTACATTATCTGGTTTTGAATAATTTGTCAGTTTTGTATTGAAGGAATACATAAATAATTATGATTATATGATGAGTTATTTTATTAAAATATATCCATGATATATGCTTGCTATGAATTAAAAATTATTATTTGTGTCTAGAAATATCTTGTACATGATTCTTAGGGTGAAATATCTATAATTAAATAATATAATATCTTGGGTATATCATTCTTTATAGGTTTATTTAGTGATAGTTGACTATTTTTTATGTTAATTAATTATGATTGTGAAATTTTTTCGAAACCTCACAAATGAAGTTATTTCAAGGTCAAATGGAAGAAATTCCATCAAAGGAAAATGTTTTTTCTATAATGAACTTATAAATTAATGGATAATAATTCCAAAAACATTAAAACTATGAAATTGTGTACTGTAAAATTGATAGTATTGATATCAATGATATATTTGTTTTCAAATAAATATATTATATGTGATATTAATACTATTTTCCAAAGAAGAGTAATTGACATTTAATTTTTTTTCAAATAAATTTCAATCCATAATACCTAAATGGATTCAATAATAATGAATCCTATAGTGATATGTTAGATAATTTTGTTATACAAGAGGATGATAAAAAGTTTTTTTTTGTTTAATAATTCACATTATTATTTGAATAAATTACCAAAAAAATCATACGCTAGGATTGAAAATTATTTTAGAATGATTTAATACAAAAATAAAGGTTCTGATAATATTAATTATTTTAATAATGATAATTATTTGAGGATAATGTTTCACAATTATTTATTATACATAATTACTGAAGGAAAAGAGAGCTAAATATAAGCTGTTTTCATAGTTATTGAGGAATGTGTTAAAAATGAAGTTGATTAATGATATAACAATAATAATATTATCCAAGTTTTATCAAATTAATAAAGAAAAATTTAATTATCATCAAATATATATCAAATATTTTCTCAAATGATTTATAATTGAGGATTAGAAATCATTGAAAACATTGGTTTCAACTGCGATAAATTTTTTAAGGGATTATAATGGTAATTTTTTCAACGTTATTGATTAAAGGAAAACAATAATAAAAATATTAAACTTAACTATAACTATACTATACATAGTTTTTTATATGTGATTTTTCATAGTACAAATGTTTTCCCAAAGAAAAAATTTATTGAAATGACAAATATACAAAATTTCTAAAAATGATAATATTTTTGTATTCTATAAGGAAACATGATAGTAGGAGTTACTATAATAATAAAATTTGAATTAGGTTTGATTAGTGGATGATAGAAAATCTAAATTATGTGATTAATTTTTTAAAGGGTATATCATTCATATTAACTAAAACACATTTAACGTTTCTATCACTATATATGATAAATACATATATCCATTAGAGAATGTACACAAATCTAATTGTATATGAAGTAGTTTGGAATATTGTAATTGTCATTAATTCTCCAATGAAAAAATTGGATAACTAGAGTAAAATTAATATTTGAAAACTATTTATCATAATTTAATGAAATTCCATATCCAAATCAAGTACAACATCATTAAGGATATGTTTGGGGAAGGATTAACAATATTATGTTATGTGTCTACAAAAATGTTTATATATAACATCTTGTAAGTGGAATTTTATAAATATGTGATTAAAATCCCACCATTCTCATTTTTGTGTCGAAATAAATGCATGTATGTTAATTTAATGAGTTTCTATTTTGGGTTTTTTATCAATTTAGGAAGTGATCATGGGAATTATTTTAAAGTAGAGAAATATAGATTAATAATTAGAAATAAATATATGTTATAATAGAATATTTTTTTTGTTGTTTAATTTTTATTTACATTACTTTTTTTAAGGGGATCCGTCCCATTTTTAAAATCGGTTATAATTTTTTTATATGATGGGGGTTGGTGAATGAATATGAATTTTTTCTAAGATTGTTTTTATTTAATGATAATGTGACAATCAAAATAATTATGTAGTCTAATTAATGTTTTCAAATATAAATTAAATAAAATTATAAAAATTATGTTGTAGAATATTTATAAAACATCTCATAGAATTGATATAGTGAAATAACCTTCAATTTCATTTTTACAACGTTTTTATTAGTGGGAACCCTAAAAATAAGCAATAATCAATGATGTTTTTAAATCATTAACATTTAATTTAACTCTTGTTTCGCATAGTGAGTGTCCCTCTTGTGAGATTAATGTTTATAATCAATTATACATTGAACATAATATAAATATATGAATGTAGTACATGTAATTGTTTTGTAATTTTTTTTCCTTTTAGTCAAATATATTTTCTCAAAATTGGGTGTCAGTCATCAAACCCAATGGGTGTGATTGTCGAAAAAAATATTCCTATTTATTTTTAAATTTTCATTATATCCAAATAATTTTAGAAATAATCTAAAAGACATATTTAATCATATATAGTAAATTATGTAATGTATGGATGAGATCAGTGTTTTTTCTATCATAGAAGAAACATATCAAATAATAATAGTATAAATTATATAAAAATAGTGAAATGAAACCTCTATGTGGACCTCATGATATTTTTGTGATAATATGTTTGAGGTTATTATTTTTCCACATCATTAATGTTGAAAAAATAATAATTAGATGTCCCTGAAATATTATATAATTAGATATTAAAAAAATATTAAACCCAAAACATTGTAGTTTTTATCATGAAATGGTGGAATTTACAAAAATAGAGTTTCCATGAATTTTATGTTTTCTCTATATTGAGAAATTTTTTCAAAAAAATTGATATTAATCTATGATACATTGAATGTATATTTTTTTGTAAAATAGAATCACCCAAGAAATTTAGGATCTTGTGTTAGGATATGAAATTATTTCTAAAATACTAAAATATTTTTCTATTATTTTACTTATGATGTTATGATTATGGTGATAATATACTTTTAACAAGTTTTTAATTTATCTTAATTAAAATACATTTTTGGATCATAAAGAAAATTAGTTGAAATTATGTCTAATGACTTATAAAAATGAATTTTTTTTAAATTAAAAAATAATTGAAGTTATTAAATATGAGAAATATAGTCAATCAATTAAAAATATTGTATAGGATATTTTTTACAAAAAATGGGGCCAAAACCTTGATTTATTATTTAAATCAAATATCTCTTTAAGACTATGTAGATGGACGCCCATTACACAGCTCGAAAGCCCAAGGCCAAGTGGCCGTAATACAAGGCTTAAAAGCATGTTTTTTGGCCCAAAGGACCCCATGGTGAATAAAATTTCTACAATAAACATACTTATACCATACATGTTATAGTACCATAACCACTACAATCCCTGCAATATTGTCTCTGCCACTGCTAATGTAGTGTTTCATTAACTTCCTACAGTGCTGCTATAGTGCCCTTGCAATTCATCTGTGACCGGAGATATGTTTCCATCAAATTTATGCACCCTGTAAATTACCACTTTTTATTTTTGTTTTGATATATAAAATAAATTATCATTTTATAATTATAATTTATATTTTTTTCAATATCTAACAATATTATTTTTTTAAGTATTAATTTTCAAATAATTAAATAATTGTTTTATGTTATTATCTTACATTATATAACTATGTTTATATTTTTCCTAAATTTACATGATAATTTGATATATGATTTTATGTTTATAAAAATAATTTTTAATGTAAAAATTTATATTATAAATTATACATAACATGGAGATATTTTTCTTAACCAATATCTAAATATATTTTACAACCCTCATACGTGAAAAACTGTAGAAAAATTACCTTTATGTAGAATTTATTTTACCCATATGCATACTTTAGACATAGTTTCTTACTTAACATTAGTGTGGATATAACTTTATTTGGTTATCTTTCACCAATACATATTATATAATCATTTACCTTTATATTGAGTGTACAAGTTATGTATTACATTTACATATGAATAATATTAATTTTTGTATAATCAATATACTATAGAATGATTAAAATTCAAGTGAACATAATCATTCATTGATTATATGATCCAAATTAATGGGATATTAAGATATAATTTTTAACATGAACAATGATCAATTGAATATATTTTTGACCACATGAGAAAATTTCTGACGGTAATGGATCAACTATTAAATAAAATGTATTGACCTCATGTTTAGGATAATTTACTATAAAATTATTCTATCCTACAAATATGTTAGATATACATTGATGTATATCATATAATATAATGTAACCACCCAGGAGTTTATAAATTCCATAAAGTATTAGATTTCAGGAAATTTTTTATATACATATGGTAGTCATTCATTTAAATTTTTAATTTCTATTTATTTTTTTAATTTAATACATATTTCAATTTAATAATTTCATTGATCAATTTTTTATTACAAATTAAATATTTTTTGGCTAATGAATTATGTTTTTGATAATTTCACATATTATTTAATGAACGTTTCATGAAGTATACTATGTTGTTTATTTCATAAAAAAAAGAATTTTATTATAATTCGAATTGTTTTCCTTGGATACTATATAGTAATATTATATAATGATTTAATATCAACGTTTTAGTAAATTTTATAACAAAATACACTATAAATTAGTTATTGGTTATAAGGATTAACAAATTCGGCAACATGGGATTAATTTTTAAGTCCATTTAATAGAAAATAATTTGTAAAATATATCTTAATTTGTAATATATTGTTAATTTATGAACAAGATATAATGATATTATCAAATTTAATGTCATGTACAGGGGGATGTCGATTTTTTTAATATATGATATCATTGGTATCATGGCTATCAATTAATATGATTGAAAAAAAAGTATTTTTTTATCCATTCCTTGATCATAACATTTACTCATTGAAAAATTAATCATCATTTATTCATTTCATTATATTGTTCTTAATTTTATCTATTTTTACCATTTGGTGAAAGTGTACTAGGTAATACCACCCATTAATGGAATCATTTAATAATTACGCAACCCTAGAAAAAATAACATTCACAATTTCCCTATCAGGTAAAATATTGACGGACTAATTAAGCATCAATCTGGTGAAAGGCGAGCTTGTTTCCTTCAATCTACACAAAATAAAGCATGATGGGGAGTGACATCAGATATGAAAGTGAAATTATTTAGTAATTCCTATAGGGTATAAAATATTATTTAAATAGTTGTGGCTCCCAATAAAAATATAGATATTCAATTATATAGAGTACCATTTATCCTTATGTTTGAGAGGATTTACGACAATAAATAGAGAAATTATTTCTGACATAAAATAAATATCACTATTTCAGTTTATTTATTATATCTAATATATTAATTACAAAAATTTATAATTATTAAAATAATATACTTAAAATTGGCCAATTCACCTGATCCTATGCATTTTACCATTCCCTTGTTGAAACCTAAAAAATTGTACCAATGAATGACTCATATTTATGCTTTATTTTAATGTGTCCATAATAAATCCATAAATGATCATAAAAGGGGATATATTTACATTAGATTGTAAGAATATGATAAAAATAAAAACAGAGCATTTAAAATACCTCCACATTTTTATGGAATAGATTATGGATATTATTAATCTCTTAGAGAAACTTTTCTTATGAAAATAAGAATTAATTGTTGGATAATCTGATTTAAACTATATAAGTATTTTAAATTTTTCCTAAAATAATTTTTTTTAGTGATTTATTAAATTATATGGTAAATTACATGGTATTGAATATTCATTATTTTTTACATAATAAAAATTTACATGTTCATATATCATTTTTAATATAAACAAAAAATTTAGAAAATATAACATATCACTTCACATGGATTTGAAAAAATTATAATAAACTAATTTATGAATTTTATGGGTTATGTATAAATATTTTTATATAGGTAAATATGAATCAATAAATAAATTTTTGTTGCGATTTACATGTAAATAAAATGTTATGATTTACTTAGAATACATCTTATAAAATAAAATTTTTGGGAAATTGAATTATGTTCATTACAAAATAAGTTCCATGGTATAAATGTATAAATTAGTGAAACAAAAGACTCCATGAAATATAAATTAGATGATTTTATTTTCTCTTTTTTACAATATGAATTATATCTCCTGAAATTGTTCAATAATATATTTTAATGAAATAAAATGATATTTTTTAAACAAAATTTCACTCTCTAATATTCTATCTATGAGATATTATATACTGAATGTGGAAGCACACCTCATGTATAAAAATCATAATTAAAAATTATTCTATAATATATATATTTCAAGAAGGATAATAACAAAAATGATTAATATAACAATATAAATTTATTTATATGTATAATGATGATTGTAAAATTATATCTAATGATAATGGAAACAAGAACACCTAAAGAATAATTTATTGAGGCCAAATAAGGAAAATAATTATGAAAATTGAATAGGATCAACGGAATGTAATTAAAATTTAATGGTGTTAACAATTAAGAATTATATTATTTTTATGAATGTGGGGATAATTAAGAAACACAAAAAAAAAATTAATTTCATGTTTGAAATCTATTATAGAATCATATGTTCATTATTCTTTGCTTAATATATTTATAACACTAAATATGGGTTATATAAAATAGATTATATACCAAATTATAAAATTAAACTGATTAAATTTTTGTCCAAAAATATTATGGTTATACAAAAAGTAGTACTTCTTGAAATATAAATTTATGAAATGATCCTTTGACATCTAATGATAACTAATTTACTAACGTGGAATGTGTTCAACTTGGAAGTAGTAAAATAAAGGAATATATATATGTTATGAAACTAATAAAATTATTAGGATAATATTTTCGATTAAAATAATTTGGTTGGTAAATGAATTCAATGGTTGAATGAATATTTGTCCAGTTCTGTTTTAGGTAAAAACATTAGTAATAAATATTGTTCAATTATAAACTAAACAAAAGGAAATATATCTAGTAATGATAACATGTTGTATAAAATGATTAGGAACTAATCTTTTGATTTTTTATTGGACATTATTCTATTGATACATTGAATATTTTTCAATTGAAAAGAGATTATGGAAATGAATTCTTCTTGAGATTCATATTATATACTACTAAAAATATTAATTTATTTTAAAAATTATGTCATATCATTTTCATACTATGAAATGTTTATAATTATTATGCGTTTTGATAAGTATTTATCTTTTCATTGATGAAATTTTTTATAATGTACTCCAATATGATCATATATTTGTTTTTATAGGTAGGGTTCCTCAGAAGTATGAAAAATTTCTCAAGGAAGATATTTTAATATATTAGAGGAGCCACCTATGATTTGTAATGGTTAATGATATTTGAATATTTTAGTATATCCCATACCATCGCACCATATCACGAGTACAATTTTATTTAGTTAGAATAGAATGGAATGATAGTTTAGCATAGATAAGAATAACCTTATATGTACAATTACAATAATTATATAATTAGATTCTTAGGCATGATTGTTTAGAAATAAATTGTTTTTATATAATTAGGGATACCATAAAAATTATAATATATTTAAACATATATGGGATATATAGAAATTGGGCTGTATATATATATGTATAAGTTAACATTAAAAAGATATTAATCTCTAAAATTTTCATAGTTATCACTTTGAGGAACTCTTATTTGTTTCATGTGTTTTAGATACATTATGAACAAAAACTAATTAATGATTGATTACACAGTAACCATGAATGATTAGTTTTCATAAGGTATGTAAAATAACTAGTTTATCTAAATGTATATATTAAATGAATGGGTTTAATTTTTAAAATGTTGTTCTGGTTAATTTATTTATTTATTTATTTTATTCAATATTCTAATGAATTCTTAAATAAATTGTCAAATAAAATGTAAAAGTAATATTTTATATTTGGATGTTGGTCATTAAAATTTAATTCATAATTTTTTTTATACATATGAAAATAATTTAAGGAAATTGGTTTATTATATCATTCTTTATAGAAATAATTGAATGGGATAAGATAATGTTGACTGATGTTTATACATTTAATTTAAGATTTAATTGTATTGTGTGAATTAATTAAAAGAATTATAGTATTATATGATTTGTGAGAATTTCATGCACCATCTAGATAAAAACATGACTGAGAGAAATATTATTATATTGTATTTTACTGTTAGGAGGAAGAAAATATAAATTTCAAAACAATAAAACCATCCATTATAGTTAATGATGTATTTTAATGGGTTAATGGTCAAGGATTTTAAATAGATATTTTTCCTTACAAAAGGATTAGAATATAAATTTATTTATAGTATATTGACTAAAGTGACTCTAAAATGATATATATTAAAATGATTATTATAAATAAATAATGTGGTTCAGAATTATTATCAATGATGTTATGGTTATGACTATTGATAATATATCATTGGTATATGATAAAAACTATAAAATATTGTGTTCTTGTAATGTACATGATTCTATAAATCCAATTATAATCATTAAAAATGATTATTATAAGAAAATAAATGCTATAAATTATTTTTAAGGTAAGTTCCACTAATGATATCATATATTAGAAAAATAGATATAATGTAGTCATTCTTATTTCCAATAGGTAGAAATATACAATGTAGCAGGAAATGAGGGAACATTTAAATAATAGAATAATGTAAAAACATGATTATTATATGGCAACATTTTATTCATGACAGTTGATAAGTAATAATGGCCATATAATCAAATAATTAAAAAAAGATATGATCATCATGAATGTTGTCCCATATATATTATTGTGAACTATCTCTGAATATAATGGTTTTAATTATAACAAACCAAGTCATATATTAACATATAACATACCCCATGTCAGATCCTAAATTATTTCAATGATCCTAAATTATATCAATGTATTATCTTGTATATCAGATCATCTCAATAATATATCTATTTATGTATGTTTATGTCTAAAAAATTTTTATAACTGATTATCTATGTGTAATTATTGAAACTTACATAGTTTGAATTTTTTTAATTGTATGAAATATAGAACAAAAAATATTATCTATGTATGATTCTCTAACACTAACATACAGAGGAATCATATATTGACAGACAACTCACTATTTCATATGATTCAACAATGATGATGAATCACCGTTACATATGACTATCTAAAATAGATTACCAATTGTCAGTCTAAGTGACCTACTGTTGGATGTTGCTACCGATGCACGGACTCAACATCAATTGAAATGAGTCATTGATTAGGAGTCACCATTGGATGAGTCACCGTTAGATTAAATGTCTCGTATGTAGAAGGAAGGATTCATCATTGATATAAGTCACTGATAGATCAACAGTCTCACCAATTGTTGGAAGGACTCAAAATCGGAAGAGATCACCATTGGAAGGAATCTAATTTGAAAAGATTCATTGATTAATTGCGTACCATAATATTATTTAAATAATCATTTAATAATTTTATTTATAACAGTCATATTAGTGTCATTTAATGATTCTAAAAAATATTATAATTATTTCTATGAATTGTAGAAGAGAGTATGTGGTACGATGTTCCTATGAACATAAAAATAACATGCTATTGCTTTTCCTTTAAAAATAAGAATCATTTTTTAAGATGAGAATATATACATAAGAAAAAGAGTGTTTCATGATTGAGAGAGAGAGAGGCATGCTGAAGAACATCAACAACTCTCATGCAACCATTATAAGATCATGAAAACAAGAAGAACATGTAAGGAAATATAAAATGAGATGAACATTTAATTGAATAACTACTTAAACATATCATTGAAAGTAGGAATATACAAACAAAACCATACTTGTATCCTAAAAACATAATTAGAAACACTGTTTTTGTATCATCTTTTAGAAGAGGAATCAGATGTCATCTCAACAATATCTAACGAGTCAAGAGCAACATCTGATGACACACAGTGCCTTCTAAATCCTTTCACATATTTTTTTCCCTTTTTGTGCATTTTTTAATATTTTTGTGAAGTGTGTGGATATTTCTATAAAACAAATACTATATCTTGTTAGTGGTCTTGTGGAAGTGGTCCTTATGTGACCTGGTAGTTTTTACCCATGAAGAACTATGGTAGAGGTCTTGTGACCTGGATTGCATGTGTGCTATTGTGAACCCTTAAACAAGGTGCGGATTAATCATTTAATTAGTTCAATCTATTTTTTGGTAGGATATCACATTGTGGAGAGGATTTAGTCACTTCTTGAGACAGAACCTCTTGTTTCATTCCCATTATGTATTTATCTTTTATATTTTCTCTCTTTTATCAATTATTTATCAAAACAAAAGTGGACTTTAATAGTTAGATTTGGAAAGTGTTTATAACAATATTGTATTATTACTATAGTTTCAGAAATTTCATTAATTATAATGTTGGTATAAATGAGAACTAGTAAATTCTACTAGAAAATAACAAAACAGTCAAGCACATATAAATTCAAGATATTCTAATTGATAAATTGAATTTTAAATAGTATTGCAATTTCATATAATTATTTTTAATATAAATTTTTTTAGATACTCAATTTATCCCCGTATTGAGTACTCTACTCTAACATACTTTTATTATCAATTGTTATAGTAATTTTTTTTTCAGTTTTTAGGAATTTTTCAATCATTTTCAGCAAATATTTGAGTGGTATTTAAAAGATAAAAATGTTTCTATTAATACGAAATTTTTATCTCTTTAAAATATTATTTTAAAATTATATTTTTCATATTAGTCTAGAAGGTGATTCTACCCATAAACTAGTATTTTTCAAAGGAAAAATGTGTACAATGGATAATTAAAATAAAAATGGACATAGAATGTGTTGTTTTTTATTGTTGTTCATCAATAATAGATGAATATATGTTTACTACTACTACAAGAACTATAATGTATGACCCAACTAAGTAATATTATAAAAGTAATTTAGAATGCATGAATGCCTGAAACTGTTCATTAGGACATGAAGAAATTATTATAATTTGTGCCTGTAAAATGTGGTATGAAATTTGGGGTACATTGTTTGTTTCACATGAAGGGAATTAAAGTGTTAAGGAAATGAGACGTAACACATATACTATTAAATATGACAATTTTATGATGAATCCAATTGAGAATATTTCTGATATATATATATATCAGGTATAATGAAATTCTGAATAATACGATCTCTCTTTGAAGATATGTTACTACAAATGAAAAAATTACAAGGATTGTCAAATGCTTACCTAATAGATGGAGATGAAATTATTTCACCATTATAGATTCTTGTAACATCATAAAACTACCTATCATTGGAAAATTGATGATTTATGTGGAATATTTGAATGTCAGCAATGAAAAAGATGAAGAATATATGAGAAAATATGTAGCATTTGTGACGGTTACCAGTAAGAGAAGGGAATAAATGTGTTATCCTTTGTCGAAAGATCTAGTAATGATGAGTCAACATCAGATAGAGGTGTATTGATTTATCAGCTACTAGAAATATTAAATAAATTATATGGAAATATAATTTTCTTCACGAATTACAATTATAATGGAAGATATGAGAAAAAAGAAAACTATAAAATGGAATATAAAAGAAATGAAAACTCATAGGTGATTGTCTGATATGAATACAAGAAGAGAGGACATGTTAAATCTCACATTCCAAAATTAGAATATAGAAAGAGGTATGATAACAATGACAAGATGTTTAATAATGTTATAAAGGCCACCTAGATTTTCTCTGAGGATAACAACAGTGAATCAGCAGCATCTCATGATTAAAGAAATTACATGGAAAATATGTGTTTTAGGTGAAATAAATTTAAGGTATCCTTAAATTCTACATCAGAAAATTCTTATTATTCTGAAAATTAATATTCTCTTGAAAATATGACAATTGAAAAATTATTTAAATACGGTATCATACAGGAAGAAACATGCAATAAAGTAAAACATAAATATAAATCTTTAAATAAACATCATGGTCTTAATGTAACTATTAAGAATTAATATAAAACTAAAAGGGAAATGAAGGATCAAATTCACAAAGGAAAAATTGAATTAAAAATGAATAATGAGAAATTGTATAAATACATATAAATGTTCAACAATGGTAAAAATATTGTTACTCAAATTCATGGTAAAAAAATTCTTCTTATGTACACTAGTGGTATTGGATATATTCATAGATAGAGAAAACTATCACAAACACATTTTATAACTAAAATTGGAAAATATATTATTCTTCCTATGAATAAAAATTCTTCTACTAGTTCTATTTATGGAAAATCATTTACAACCTCTATTTTTATTGAACCAAATAAAGACTATTTTTGAAAAATATTATGTAATGCCTATATCAAATCCATAAGGAATATTTGGGTTCTTAAAGCATTGATTACTAATGTCACATGATCCAAACAAGTTTAGGTACCAAAGTCTGTTATTTTTGGACTATTCTATAGGAAATATTTTTAAAGAGATCTAGGAAAGAGTCAGTGGTAGATGGATAATAGATTTTCAAGATACATGACAATAGATTAGTCAATATTGAAGAACATAATCATGATTGATGGTGATATGTATACCATTGTGATAATGATAAAGGAAAAATAATTGGCTAAGGATACATTAGTAATTCTATCTCATTTTAAATTTCTAAATTAACTTTTGTAGATGGATTAAAATATAATCTACATAGTATTTCACAATTATATGATGTTGGATTTCATGTTAAATTTGAATATAATTCTTGAATTTTTTTAACTCTAAAAATGAATTAGTATTTTCTTTTTTTAGGAATGAAAATTTATATTCTTTCAACATATATTATTTACATTCTCAAAAAATTTATGGTTTATGTGGCATTCATAAAGTGTCTTTAATTTGAAATAGGATATTAGTACATTGTTATTTAAACTCTCCTTGAAATCATATTATAAATGTAATTTTCAAGTACCTTCCCATACATGAGTTTTCAAATGATAAACATTTTGTTCCTTATAAAAAATGTACACCCCACAACATATCATTCAATTGAAAGGAAGGGGTTTTAACTTCGCAACCTTTAAATATGGATCACATGGATTTTTTTTGAAAAATCTAGAATGTCTAGTTAAAATGGAATACACTATATTAATGTTCCTATATATGGCCATTCATAGTATACATGTACTATAAATTAGTTATTGGTTATAAGGATTAACAAATTCGGCAACATGGGATTAATTTTTAAGTCCATTTAATAGAAAATAATTTGTAAAATATATCTTAATTTGTAATATATTGTTAATTTATGAACAAGATATAATGATATTATCAAATTTAATGTCATGTACAGGGGGATGTCGATTTTTTTAAAATATGATATCATTGGTATCATGGTTATCAATTAATATGATTGAAAAAAAATTATTTTTTTATCCATTCCTTGAACATAACATTTACTCATTGAAAAATAAATCATCATTTATTCATTTCATTATATTGTTCTTAATTTTATCTATTTTTACCATTTGGTGAAAGTGTACTAGGTAATACCACCCATTAATGGAATCATTTAATAATTACACAACCCTAGAAAAAACAACATTCACAATTTCCCTATCAGGTAAAATATTGACGGACTAATTAAGCATCAATCTGGTGAAAGGCGAGCTTGTTTCCTTCAATCTACACAAAATAAAGCATGATGGGGAGTGACATCAGATATGAAAGTGAAATTATTTAGTAATTCCTATAGGGTATAAAATATTATTTAAATAGTTGTGGCTCCCAATAAAAATATAGATATTCAATTATATAGAGTACCATTTATCCTTATGTTTGAGAGGATTTACGACAATAAATAGAGAAATTATTTCTGACATAAAATAAATATCACTATTTTAGTTTATTTATTATATCTAATATATTAATTACAAAAATTTATAATTATTAAAATAATATACTTAAAATTGGCCAATTCACCTGATCCTATGCATTTTACCATTCCCTTGTTGAAACCTAAAAATTTGTACCAATGAATGACTCATATTTATGCTTTATTTTAATGTGTCCATAATAAATCCATAAATGATCATAAAAGGGGATATATTTACATTAGATTGTAAGAATATGATAAAAATAAAACCAGAGCATTTAAAATACCTCCACATTTTTATGGAATAGATTATGGATATTATTAATCTCTTAGAGAAACTTTTCTTATGAAAATAAGAATTAATTGTTGGATAATCTGATTTAAACTATATAAGTATTTTAAATTTTTCCTAAAATAATTTTTTTTAGTGATTTATTAAATTATATGGTAAATTACATGGTATTGAATATTCATTATTTTTTACATAATAAAAATTTACATGTTCATATATCATTTTTAATATAAACAAAAAATTTAGAAAATATAACATATCACTTCACATGGATTTGAAAAAATTATAATAAACTAATTTATGAATTTTATGGGTTATGTATAAATATTTTTATATAGGTAAATATGAATCAATAAATAAATTTTTGTTGCGATTTACATGTAAATAAAATGTTATGATTTACTTAGAATACATCTTATAAAATAAAATTTTTGGGAAATTGAATTATGTTCATTACAAAATAAGTTCCATGGTATAAATGTATAAATTAGTGAAACAAAAGACTCCATGAAATATAAATTAGATGATTTTATTTTCTCTTTTTTACAATATGAATTATATCTCCTGAAATTGTTCAATAATATATTTTAATGAAATAAAATGATATTTTTTAAACAAAATTTCACTCTCTAATATTCTATCTATGAGATATTATATACTGAATGTGGAAGCACACCTCATGTATAAAAATCATAATTAAAAATTATTCTATAATATATATATTTCAAGAAGGATAATAACAAAAATGATTAATATAACAATATAAATTTATTTATATGTATAATGATGATTGTAAAATTATATCTAATGATAATGGAAACAAGAACACCTAAAGAATAATTTATTGAGGCCAAATAAGGAAAATAATTATGAAAATTGAATAGGATCAACGGAATGTAATTAAAATTTAATGGTGTTAAAAATTAAGAATTATATTATTTTTATGAATGTGGGGATAATTAGGAAACACAAAAAAAAATTAATTTCATGTTTGAAATCTATTATAGAATCATATGTTCATTCTTCTTTGCTTAATATATTTATAACACTAAATATGGGTTATATAAAATAGATTATATACCAAATTATAAAATTAAACTGATTAAATTTTTGTCCAAAAATATTATGGTTATACAAAAAGTAGTACTTCTTGAAATATAAATTTATGAAATGATCCTTTGACATCTAATGATAACTAATTTACTAACGTGGAATGTGTTCAACTTGGAAGTAGTAAAATAAAGGAATATATATATGTTATGAAACTAATAAAATTATTAGGATAATATTTTCGATTAAAATAATTTGGTTGGTAAATGAATTCAATGGTTGAATGAATATTTGTCCAGTTCTGTTTTAGGTAAAAACATTAGTAATAAATATTGTTCAATTATAAACTAAACAAAAGGAAATATATCTAGTAATGATAACATGTTGTATAAAATGATTAGGAACTAATCTTTTGATTTTTTATTGGACATTATTCTATTGATACATTGAATATTTTTCAATTGAAAAGAGATTATGGAAATGAATTCTTCTTGAGATTCATATTATATACTACTAAAAATATTAATTTATTTTAAAAATTATGTCATATCATTTTCATACTATGAAATGTTTATAATTATTATGTGTTTTGATAAGTATTTATCTTTTCATTGATGAAATTGTTTATAATGTACTCCAATATGATCATATATTTGTTTTTATAGGTAGGGTTCCTCAGAAGTATGAAAAATTTCTCAAGGAAGATATTTTAATATATTAGAGGAGCCACCTATGATTTGTAATGGTTAAAGATATTTGAATATTTTAGTATATCCCATACCATCGCACCATATCACGAGTACAATTTTATTTAGTTAGAATAGAATGGAATGATAGTTTAGCATAGATAAGAATAACCTTATATGTACAATTACAATAATTATATAATTAGATTCTTTAGGCAGGATTGTTTAGAAATAAATTGTTTTTATATAATTAGGGATACCATAAAAATTATAATATATTTAAACATATATGGGATATATAGAAATTGGGCTGTATATATATATGTATAAGTTAACATTAAAAAGATATTAATCTCTAAAATTTTCATAGTTCTCACTTTGAGGAACTCTTATTTGTTTCATGTGTTTTAGATACATTATGAACAAAAACTAATTAATGATTGATTACACAGTAACCATGAATGATTAGTTTTCATAAGGTATGTAAAATAACTAGTTTATCTAAATGTATATATTAAATGAATGGGTTTAATTTTTAAAATGTTGTTCTGGTTAATTTATTTATTTATTTATTTTATTCAATATTCTAATGAATTCTTAAATTAATTGTCAAATACAATGTAAAAGTAATATTTTATATTTGGATGTTGGTCATTAAAATTTAATTCATAATTTTTTTTATAAATATGAAAATAATTTAAGGAAATTGGTTTATTATATCATTCTTTATAGAAATAATTGAATGGGATAAGATAATGTTGACTGATGTTTATACATTTAATTTAAGATTTAATTGTATTGTGTGAATTAATTAAAAGAATTATAGTATTATATGATTTGTGAGAATTTCATGCACCATCTAGATAAAAACATGACTGAGAGAAATATTATTATATTGTATTTTACTGTTAGGAGGAAGAAAATATAAATTTCAAAACAATAAAACCATCCATTATAGTTAATGATGTATTTTAATGGGTTAATGGTCAAGGATTTTAAATAGATATTTTTCCTTACAAAAGGATTAGAATATAAATTTATTTATAGTATATTGACTAAAGTGACTCTAAAATGATATATATTAAAATGATTATTATAAATAAATAATGTGGTTCAGAATTATTATCAATGATGTTATGGTTATGACTATTGATAATATATCATTGGTATATGATAAAAACTATAAAATATTGTGTTCTTGTAATGTACATGATTCTATAAATCCAATTATAATCATTAAAAATGATTATTATAAGAAAATAAATGCTATAATTTATTTTTAAGGTAAGTTCCACTAATGATATCATATATTAGAAAAATAGATATAATGTAGTCATTCTTATTTCCAATAGGTAGAAATATACAATGTAGCAGGAAATGAGGGAACATTTAAATAATAGAATAATGTAAAAACATGATTATTATATGGCAACATTTTATTCATGACAGTTGATAAGTAATAATGGCCATATAATCAAATAATTAAAAAAAGATATGATCATCATGAATGTCGTCCCATATATATTATTGTGAACTATCTCTGAATATAATGGTTTTAATTATAACAAACCAAGTCATATATTAACATATAACATACCCCATGTCAGATCCTAAATTATTTCAATGATCCTAAATTATATCAATGTATTATCTTGTATATCAAATCATCTCAATAATATATCTATTTATGTATGTTTATGTCTAAAAATTTTTTATAACTGATTATCTATGTGTAATTATTGAAACTTACATAGTTTGAATTTTTTTAATTGTATGAAATATAGAACAAAAAATATTATCTATGTATGATTCTCTAACACTAACATACAGATGAATCATATATTGACAGACAACTCACTATTTCATATGATTCAACAATGATGATGAATCACCGTTACATATGACTATCTAAAATAGATTACCAATTGTCAGTCTAAGTGACCTACTGTTGGTTGTTGCTACCGATGCACGGACTCAACATCAATTGAAATGAGTCATTGATTAGGAGTCACCATTGGATGAGTCACCGTTAGATTAAATGTCTCGTATGTAGAAGGAAGGATTCATCATTGATATAAGTCACTGATAGATCAACAGTCTCACCAATTGTTGGAAGGACTCAAAATCGGAAGAGATCACCATTAGAAGGAATCTAATTTGAAAAGATTCATTGATTAATTGCGTACCATAATATTATTTAAATAATCATTTAATAATTTTATTTATAACAGTCATATTAGTGTCATTTAATGATTCTAAAAAATATTATAATTATTTCTATGAATTGTAGAAGAGAGTATGTGGTACGATGTTCCTATGAACATAAAAATAACATGCTATTGCTTTTCCTTTAAAAATAAGAATCATTTTTAAAGATGAGAATATATACATAAGAAAAAGAGTGTTTCATGATTGAGAGAGAGAGAGGCATGCTGAAGAACATCAACAACTCTCATGCAACCATTATAAGATCATGAAAACAAGAAGAACATGTAAGGAAATATAAAATGAGATGAACATTTAATTGAATAACTACTTAAACATATCATTGAAAGTAGGAATATACAAACAAAACCATACTTGTATCCTAAAAACATAATTAGAAACACTGTTTTTGTATCATCTTTTAGAAGAGGAATCAGATGTCATCTCAACAATATCTAACGAGTCAAGAGCAGCATCTGATGACACACAGTGCCTTCTAAATCCTTTCACATATTTTTTTCCCTTTTTGTGCATTTTTTAATATTTTTGTGAAGTGTGTGGATATTTCTATAAAACAAATACTATATCTTGTTAGTGGTCTTGTGGAAGTGGTCCTTCTGTGACCTGGTAGTTTTTACCCATGAAGAACTATGGTAGAGGTCTTGTGACCTGGATTGCATGTGTGCTATTGTGAACCCTTAAAAAAGGTGCGGATTAATCATTTAATTAGTTCAATCTATTTTTTGGTAGGATATCACATTGTGGAGAGGATTTAGTCACTTCTTGAGACAGAACCTCTTGTTTCATTCCCATTATGTATTTATCTTTTATATTTTCTCTCTTTTATCAATTATTTATCAAAACAAAAGTGGACTTTAATAGTTAGATTTGGAAAGTGTTTATAACAATATTGTATTATTACTATAGTTTCAGAAATTTCATTAATTATAATGTTGGTATAAATGAGAACTAATAAATTCTACTAGAAAATAACAAAACAGTCAAGCACATATAAATTCAAGATATTCTAAATGATAAATTGAATTTTAAATAGTATTGCAATTTCATATAATTATTTTTAATATAAATTTTTTTAGATACTCAATTTATCCCCGTATTGAGTACTCTACTCTAACATACATTTATTATCAATTGTTATAGTAATTTTTTTTCAGTCTTTAGGAATTTTTCAATCATTTTCAGCAAATATTTGAGTGGTATTTAAAAGATAAAAATGTTTCTGTTAATACGAAATTTTTATCTCTTTAAAATATTATTTTAAAATTATATTTTTCATATTAGGCTAGAAGGTGATTCTACCCATAAACTAGTATTTTTCAAAGGAAAAATGTGTACAATGGATAATTAAAATAAAAATGGACATAGAATGTGTTGTTTTTTATTGTTGTTCATCAATAATAGATGAATATATGTTTACTACTACTACAAGAACTATAATGTATGACCCAACTAAGTAATATTATAAAAGTAATTTAGAATGCATGAATGCCTGAAACTGTTCATTAGGACATGCAGAAATTATTATAATTTGTGCCTGTAAAATGTTGTATGAAATTTGGGGTACATTGTTTGTTTCACATGAAGGGAACTAAAGTGTTAAGGAAATGAGACGTAACACATATACTATTAAATATGACAATTTTATGATGAATCCAATTGAGAATATTTCTGATATATATATATATCAGGTATAATGAAATTCTGAATAATACGATCTCTCTTTGAAGATATGTTACTACAAATGAAAAAATTACAAGGATTTTCAAATGCTTACCTAATAGATGGAGATGAAATTATTTCACCATTATAGATTCTTGTAACATCATAAAACTACCTATCATTGGAAAATTGATGATTTATGTGGAATATTTGAATGTCAGCAATGAAAAAGATGAAGAATATATGAGAAAATATGTAGCATTTGTGACGGTTACCAGTAAGAGAAGGGAATAAATGTGTTATCCTTTGTCGAAAGATCTAGTAATAATGAGTCAACATCAGATAGAGGTGTATTGATTTATCAGCTACTAGAAATATTAAATAAATTATATGGAAATATAATTTTCTTCACGAATTACAATTATAATGGAAGATATGAGAAAAAAGAAAACTATAAAATGGAATATAAAAGAAATGAAAACTCATAGGTGATTGTCTGATATGAATACAAGAAGAGAGGACATGTTAAATCTCACATTCCAAAATTAGAATATAGAAAGAGGTATGATAACAATGACAAGATGTTTAATAATGTTATAAAGGCCACCTAGATTTTCTATGAGGATAACAACAGTGAATCAGCAGCATCTCATGATTAATGAAATTACATGGAAAATATGTGTTTTAGGTGAAATAAATTTAAGGTATCCTTAAATTCTACATCAGAAAATTCTTATTATTCTAAAAATTAATATTCTCTTGAAAATATGACAATTGAAAAATTATTTAAATACGGTATCATACAGGAAGAAACATGCAATAAAGTAAAACATAAATATAAATCTTTAAATAAACATCATGGTCTTAATGTAACTATTAAGAATTAATATAAAACTAAAAGGGAAATGAAGGATCAAATTCACAAAGGAAAAATTGAATTAAAAATGAATAATGAGAAATTGTATAAATACATATAAATGTTCAACAATGGTAAAAATATTGTTACTCAAATTCATGGTAAAAAAATACTTCTTATGTACACTAGTGGTATTGGATATATTCATAGATAGAGAAAACTATCACAAACACATTTTATAACTAAAATTGGAAAATATATTATTCTTCCTATGAATAAAAATTCTTCTACTAGTTCTATTTATGGAATATCATTTACAACCTCTATTTTTATTGAACCAAATAAAGACTATTTTTGAAAAATATTATGTAATGCCTATATCAAATCCATAAGGAATATTTGGGTTCTTAAAGCATTGATTACTAATGTCACATGATCCAAACAAGTTTAGGTACCAAAGTCTGTTATTATTGGACTATTCTATAGGAAATATTTTTAAAGAGATCTAGGAAAGAGTCAGTGGTAGATGGATAATAGATTTTCAAGATACATGACAATAGATTAGTCAATATTGAAGAACATAATCATGATTGATGGTGATATGTATACCATTGTGATAATGATAAAGGAAAAATAATTGGCTAAGGATACATTAGTAATTCTATCTCATTTTAAATTTCTAAATTAACTTTTGTAGATGGATTAAAATATAATCTACATAGTATTTCACAATTATATGATGTTGGATTTCATGTTAAATTTGAAAATAATTCTTGAATTTTTTTAACTCTAAAAATGAATTAGTATTTTCTTTTTTTTAGGAATGAAAATTTATATTCTTTCAACATATATTATTTACATTCTCAAAAAATTTATGGTTTATGTGGCATTCATAAAGTGTCTTTAATTTGAAATAGGATATTAGTACATTGTTATTTAAACTCTCCTTGAAATCATATTATAAATGGAATTTTCAAGTACCTTCCCATACATGAGTTTTCAAATGATAAACATTTTGTTCCTTATAAAAAATGTACACCCCACAACATATCATTCAATTGAAAGGAAGGTGTTTTAACTTCGCAACCTTTAAATATGGATCACATGGATTTTTTTTGAAAAATCTAGAATGTCTAGTTAAAATGGAATACACTATATTAATGTTCCTATATATGACCATTCATAGTATACATGTACATATTTCATAACAGAAAAAATTGAATCATGTAAAAACTTCACCAATTATTCTAAAATAGTGGAAAATATACATGGACATAGAAAAAAACATAAGAAGCAATCATGATCATGAGATTAAAATTGAAGACTTTGAATCATTTTATCACACAATGGTTATAGATATAACTTATCTTCCCCTTGGACACCTCCAAAAAATTGAGTTTTGGATTGAATAAATAGAACCTTAGATGCGATCACTAGAGCTATGCTTAAATAGTATGACCTAATAGTTTACTTTTGGGCTGAGGCTCTAAATATAGCTTGCTATATAATTAATAGTTTCCTAATTCCACCAATTCATAATATAACTTCCTATTTGTTGTGTAACAATGTGAAATAAAATTATAGATACATAAAAGTATTTGGTTGAAATGTTCATATCCTTAATACATGGAAAATTATGAAAATTTTCCATCTTAAAGTGATGAAGGAATTATCATAGGTTACTCAACTGCTATTAATTCTTATTGAGACTTGAATTGAAAAACAAAAATGTGTGGAAGAATCTATGAATGCCAAATTTGATAAAATATATCCACACAAACCTATGTCCTCCCAAAAAAATCATAATTATACTATATTAATCCTAGAGATAAATGTAAAATCATTTAAAACTCTTTAAAAGAAATATTTTAAATCAAACATTTCTGGAAATTCATTATAATCCAAAAAAATGAACATAAAACTCGAGATGAACTTGATGTTACAACCCCTTCATTTTCTAGACCATGTAAACCCTCAAGAACCAACTTTTAGATGCTATTGTTGTATACTTCAATAAAGGGAATGAAATGGACCTTCTCGTAGAAACCACATTTATCATCAAGATTTCTTGTAACATATTGATCCAAAAAACATCAACGTTGTAGTTAAATATGAATTTTGGGTGATGGATATGTAAGAAGAACATAATGAATTTGAATGAAATGATGTTTGGAAGTTGTGGGTAGACACAATGTCACTCTAACCATTATCTCCAAGTGGTTTTTTAAGAAAAATGTAGATGGATCTAGTAATAGTGTTTGAAATAAAGCAAGATTGATTGAACATGGTTATATTTGGGAAGTAACAATTGACCATGATGAAACTATTGCACCTATTTTGAGACATGAATCCATCCAAATACTTTTTTATGTTTCCCGTGATAATTTCAATCATTATCAAATGGATGTTAAAAGTGAATTCCTGAATGGGTGAATAGTGGATGATGATTTCATTGAACAACCACCATGATTTAAAAAGATTAATTTTTAAAATCTTTTTTTAAAATTAATAAATGATTTATATGGTTTAAAAAAATAACCAAGAACTTTTATGTTGAATCTTGATGAAAATTATAAATCTGTTGATCAAATCACATACAGATGAATGATTGGATGTTTTCACTACTTAACTGCCAATAGGACATATATAATATTTAGTGTGTGTATCAGTGTATGTTTTCAAGTTAATCCCAAATAATCTCCTTAAATATTGTTAAAATAATTTTCAAATACCTAAAACATAAAATCAATTTAGGTTTTTTGGACCCTAATGGACAATAAATGGATAGATTGATTTATTATAATAGTGATTTTAGTGGATAAAAGTCAGATAGAAAGAGAGCCTATGGAACAAATTACGTTTTGGGAATTTCATTGGATTCATGGTGTATTAAAAAACAAAATTGATTTTCATTTTCAAATAATGAAGTTGAATACATTGATGTAGGTAGTAGTTGAGGTCATATTTTGTGTATAATGCACACTCTGCTTAACAATGGATATCAATTTAGACATGTACCTAAAAATTGTAACAATACAAGTTAGATTATCATTTAGAAGAACCAATTACTCATTTTAGAACAAAATATATTGATGAAAGACATCACTTTTTTGAGAGATCATTATCAAAAGGGTGTTGTCACATTATAATTTATCAGCACTGAATATTTTTTTGCTGAAATATTCACTAGGGAATTGAACTCTGAAAGAATGAATTACATCAGACATGATTTAGGAATGATCGATCAATAAGACCTTCTGTTCCCTTTCTATTGATCCATTTATGTAAATTTTTTAGGCTGACACCCACACCATTTTAATAATAACATTGTTAGTGGTAGGAAAAATATGCCACACCAAGATTGTTACTGTTTTTCAAAATTTGTTATAATGACACCATTTTCATGTCGATGCCATTAGTATTATGAAAAACTTATCATGCTGACACCAATTAATCATTGATTCTAAACATTTTATAATTTTATCAATATGATACTATTTCATTAATTTTGTTGACCTCGTTTCATGTTTTCATGAATTCATAATTTCAAAGTCTCTAAATGATATAAATACGAATCAATCCACTATACTCTATTACCACTACACTAACGTAGCCTCAATGCTATCTATCTTTTTCCCACAACATTCACCTTATGACCTCCAAACTGAACTGATTGGAATGGGCCACGTGAAGAGTGCTCTTTAAGATGGATAGTGTAGCTCTTGTAATAAATAGAAAGGTGAATTAAGGAAATATTCATCTTCTATAAATCTTGGTCTGGAAAACTGTGTTGTAACCACATAGAATTAAGTAATGGAAGAATGGACAATGGAAATCAATTTATTTTTTTTAAGGTGACACAAGACCAAGAATGGATTGATTTGTTTACAACCAAGAATAGTGTCTTCATCTGATGATGGCACCTTAATTTTACATAAATATATAACATATTTTGGAAGGAAGTTATGTCACCTAGGTCAAGTTGATTGTAAAAGGTGAGAAAATCAATTTCTCTTCCAGACATAGGGATGAATGGATTAAAGTTCATCACGAAGGATTATTGGATGATTATCATGGTACATATCACCTGAATGTAAATTTATTTGTTATGAGACATCTCTGAAATAACTAACATGATATGAGGAAAATAGGAGATCCATTACATTAAAATTTAATGGTGAGTGAAGAATAATATTTATGTTTATTCAAAAATATATTTGACCCAAGAAAGATTAATTTTCTCATTTCAGGTATTAGGATATGTACATTGTGTATTTTTTACAGAAAGAATATAAATAGAACTCATGCATATAACTAGTGATGAACATTAATGAGATGATAAATCATTATTGTATGTAAAATTACTTTCCATTACATAATAATTTCAGAAATGATAATGATGAACAACATTGTATGTGAAGAAGATGGTGAAGTGGTTACTCAATGTAGTGGAATCTACATATGTTCTGACATCTTTAAGGGAATGAATATTAAATGGAACCCATAGAGGAAGGAATGAATTGATGATGAAGATACACTATGTAAAAATATCAATATTATAGGTCATCTAGTTAGGCCACAATATCGTGTGGATCCTATCCTTGTTCTAGATAATCAAGTTATATATTCTTCAGATGAGGAATAGAATTCTTCCACTCCATTAAGAGATGATGGATCACCAATTGATGATTGAAGTGACCCAGACACAATTAAAAAATTGTGTTTCTATTGGACCTCCATGTCCACCAAGGGACATACCTTCTAATTTACATGTTCTAAAAGATATTGTAAGTTATAAGACATAATTATATGGATGTTTAGAATAAATAGGTTAATATAGTGATGTATAAGATAATGAAGAGGATGCTGGTATTGGTGAAAGGGATTCTGAATATGGTAGGGAAGAAGAAGATGAGAATGTTGATGATGAAATTAGTAATGAAAATGATAAAGACGGCGATAATGAAGAAACAAGTGAATGGGGCAGTGATAATGAATATGATCATCCTAATGGCGATCCAAATGCTATTACTATAGATAATGTTGATGTTGATGTAGTTGTATCTATTGATGTTGTTGTTCAATATGAAAATGTTTCTCTAGCTGAACAATTTTCTAAAGCTATATATACTAGAAATATAAAACTACATAAGGTGAAGAAACCATTATGGGAAGCATTAATTGAGGGGGAGAAAACATCCATAAAGGATGACAATGAAATTGTCTCATGAAAATGTTGCTCAAACTGATTAAGAGAATCAACATTGAAGAGTAAGGATTGATACTCTTACTCCTAGTAATTTAGATATAATGGAAAAATGGATGAGTAATCCTAGGTATGTGGAATTGAGATTATATTAGGAAGATTCAGATGAAGAAGTCTATATACTTACTGCAAGGGAACATTGTGGATGAGATCTCTTCAATTAACTATGTCACAAAGGATGATTTTGAAAATTTCATGCATGAAATAATTTACTCAATGGGAAACTCCGTAAAATATGATATGACATTATAGATTGTAGAGTCTAGGAGAGCGAAAACTGAGATGAATAAAAATTTTAAATTTATTTGGTGTATGATTAAAGTTGTAAGGAAATCTAGAACTTGTTGCTCTACTCCATCATCAATCAATGTATCCCATGTTTATGCATCTTTGGATTCAAAGATGGTGGTAAATTAAATTCATCCAAATTTATTTACAAAAATAGAAAAAATTGTGAAAATAAATAGCACACTTGAGAATGAGATGAATATGTAAACCAATGGAATCAATGTTGTAACCTATGAGTATAGGAATATAGATTTAATTGACATGAATGGACATGGGAATATTATTTCCTATCATAATCTCATTGATTTCTTAAAACATATAAATGAATATAAGGAACATTACTCATATACACTTTCTTGTACAACAACTCCACCTATTCAACCTTAACAAATATGTGGATCTTGATACTGTTAGTTATGTTTTTATTGAAATTATAATGCATTATTTTATAGTGTTTCCTAGGATTAGGATAATTCAGATAAGTAACATTACCATGTGAAGTTTTATAAAATGATTGCTTCAAAGACTAAATAATTGTTGTCCAAATGATTAATGAGTTTTTCTCCAAACCATCCCAATGTATCAAATGAATAGTTTCATTTAGTATTTGGACACCAATGTTACTCTACCATAATGATAATGGCCTTTAAATATATTATTTTTATGATGAGATAATTTACTCCCTTATAGGAATATTTCATAAAAACAGATATGATTTTGAAAATGAAATGAAATATGGTGGTGAAATCATTGAAGAGTTCATCAAGATGTTAATACTATATCTCACTGTACAAAGGGACCTATTTTTGTCCCCAATGCGGCCCCACATGGACCTATTGGTTCAGTTCCTGCCCATTCCCAGAT
The DNA here is from genome assembly GCA_963277665.1 of Viscum album. NCBI lineage: Eukaryota > Viridiplantae > Streptophyta > Magnoliopsida > Santalales > Viscaceae > Viscum > Viscum album. Next base: position 710,234,605 of record OY728156.1, read on the forward strand.
GCTAGTTTCTTAGGACTTATCATAAATAAGACATATCATTAAAGATCATGTTCAGCCTTATCTTATTTCATAACAAAGACCTACCCAATATTTTACAGTTCCTAAAGGAGTACATCTACCTCCTCTGAAAATCCATTCAGTCCCTCCTACATCTCATCCTAACCCTTCTGTTGGACCATCCTATGATCCATATAACAAGGGGATGGAACCTCCTGACCATACCATGTAATGGGGAGTTATTATTTTTTATAGGGATGGGTGCTAGTAATTTTGATAATTCAATATGATTTTCATAGGAATTTCTTTTCACTGTTTCTAAATTTTTATGTTCATGTTATTTAACCCTCCACTTATTGGTAATCCCAAAACAGGGAGAACATTAATATGGATTATTATGTGTTTATTCATTATTATCTATAATACATTTCAGTTCCCATACTTACTTTGATTCTACTCGTCTTTATGGGATCTGATAATAAGATTGTTTACATTAATCATTCTTTAAGGGTACTTAATAATTCCATGATTTGTCTTCATCAAAAATGGAGATATTGTGGGCACATACAAATTGTTTTCCACTATATCTAACTAGAATGTTTTTTTTGTCCCAAATTTTGACATATATTGACATATATTTTACCACAAGTTAGATGAAAAATTATGTCAATGACCCTAAATTATGTCAATAAATTTTCTTTTATATTTGATCTTCTCAATTATATTACTATTTTTGTGTGTTTATGTCTAAAAAACTTATAAAAGATTATCTATGTGTAATTATGTGTATTAACAAGATCTGATTTTTCTAAAATGAATGAAAGACAGAACATCTAAAATTATCTAATTATGAGTCACTCACACTGACAGTTATATGAATCACTAAAAAATATATGACTAACCATTTCATATGAATCATTGATGCTGAAGGCTCACCATTTCCTTAGACTCACAGATGCATACGACCTATAATCAATCCCTGATACCAACCATATCATGGTTTTACCAATGCAAGGAATCACTGTTAGTTGAAACGAGTCACTGATAGGGACTCACCAATAGAATGAGTCACTGAAAGATGATATGTCCCCACATCAGTAGGAAGGTATCAACATTGATATGAGTCACTGATAGATCATTTGTCTGAGTGACTCTTGGAATCACTCACCATTGGAATGACTCACCGTTGGAAGGACTCATCGTTGAATAGAGTCACTGATGCACAACCTACAGATAAAAATATTAAATCTACATTTGTTAATATTATTTATAATGGTCATATTTCTATCATTTAATGATTCAGTCATATATTATAACCAATTATGTAACTTTTAGATGAAAATAAAACTTATAAAAATTCTATGCATGTGGAAAGAACTTTCAATTTGTTGGACCATAAAATTTAGATGAATTTTTAATTATGATAAGATATAATGATGAAAAAGGGCGGTGCAAGTCTATGCGAAAAAGAGATAGGCTGAAGAACATCTGAAGCTCTCATGCAACCACTGTGAACTCAAGAACAATAATATAAACACACAAGGAAATCTGAACTCAGATGAACATCAAATGAAAAAACTACATCAACATATCAAATAAGGAGAAGAATATACCTACAAAACCTAATTTTTTCCTCAAAGACAGAACATGACACTCTGATTTTTTTTAACCATCCAGAAGAGGACATAGATTCCATCTTATATAAATCTGAAGATTTAGGAGTTTCATTTCATGAAATAATTTTCCTTTTAAATCATTTATCATATTTTGTTTCTCTATTATGTGCTTTTTTTAAACTTTTGAGTAGTCTGTCGATCTTTTGGTTAAGAAGGCATTGTATCCTTTATCAAACTGAAGGATACCAGATATCATTCCTATCATAAATACATTCAATTCTTACACAAACATGTAACAATAGAAGAGGACCTTCTATGATTTAGTACTTTTTACCCACGAATAAATATGGAAGAGGTTTTGTGACATGGACATCTTGTGTACTATTGTGAACCCCGAACCTAGGTGTGGATAAAACTGTTAATCAATTAAAACACCTTTCTGGAAGGAGATCACTAGTTATATAGGAGAAAGTCTCTTCTTGATACTAATCCTTTTATTTCATTTATGCTATGTTTTTACCTATTAGTTTCACATTGTTTTATCACATGATTCACAATTCTAAATTATACTCTGATAGTCCGTCATAACATGTTTTTATAATAATATTGACATATTAATTTCGATTTATGTTTTTTATTAATTATCAAATTCGTATAACAGAGAACTAGTCACTCTTTAGTTAAATTAATCAAACTATCACGCTCTTATAAATTCAATATTGGAAAAATAGTCAATTAAATGTGTCATTGTTTCATGTTTAATTTACAATAATATAATTTTTTTATAAAAATATGATTTTATTATAATTTATAAAAAATATTTTGAAGGACCTATACAAAATACACTAAAGGATTTAAATTATACCTAAAAAACCATTGGTAGATGTGATCAGGTTTCGATGTTGATTTTATAGAGTGAATGTATAATGTTTATATAAATTATAATTTATGTTGAAATATAAAACTATTCTGATTTCCAAAATATTAATAAATGGGAATATAACCTGTAGAAATTATATTATTTATTTTGTATATTTCATCAATGAAAACATAAATAAGTATTGATTGATTTGATAAAATATTTATGGAAAACGAGATATGTGATATCTTTTTTTTAAAATGTGTTTTCATATTACTCTGATTTTTCTAAAATAATTCTTCATTAAATATCATGTATTTCAAAAATATCAAGGTGATTATAATACACCCCATTGAATTTAGTAATGTAAATTAATTCCTACTAGTATATATGGGTCTCATTTATTTTTATGTATTTATAGAATATCTCAAATTGAATATTCAAGTGTATTGTGTCCACAAATATATTCATGTGTTTTGCTTTTCAATATTTTTCTCTTGTCAAAATAAAATAAATGTTCATCTATTTTGTTTGTTACTTGTTCATAGTTATTTAATATTTGATATATATTTTCAATCCTTTTATGATTTATTATGAAATTATAAAATTATCTTAAAAATTACATTATACACATTTAAATATTAATATACTAGGTAATTTATAAAATTTATTTATGTTAAAAAATCAATGTTATTTTTTTGTTGGATATGATCCTATGATTAAAATATGTATAGGATTTAAGAAAATATTATTTTTTGTTAGTATATTTAATAATCTAACTACCCCTTGAGTTGTGATCCACGTATAGTGGGACATTTTGTTTGACAAACCACTAGATAAAGGCATATGCCATTTGAATAAATTTTGGGGTTGGTTATTTATTTTCCCTTTATTTACCTAGTACAAAGATGAGAAGGTTAATATGATGGATTCAGAAATTATTTTTCTATTAAACTATCTAGTTTCCTTATATGATGTGATTAACATGTTGGAATCCATAATTAGCTATGAAATGGAATACATTATAAATCTAAAATAATTATTTGTGACATATAGATATTATTCCATATATAAATATAATAATATTTTGAAAATATATTATTATTTTATTGGGTAAAAACATCATAAAAGTAATTGTTATATGTATATAAAACATGTTTCTATTCTAATACAAACACATATTTTATATTTAAAATGGAATTACCATTATCAAATGTTTCATTTTGTATTACTCAAGGTGATGTAAATTTATTAATGAAGAAATATATAATAATATTATACAATATTTAAATCAATTCAAAAAAATGATTCAATGTTCAATGATTTCAAAAAAAATGTATCATATACATCCTAATGATAATTTTTGGGTTTCATTGGAATAAAATAAAACATATAAGTTCTAGAATAAATGATTATTAAATACAATCAATTATCCCAATAAATAATAAATGTTTCGACATGTCTTGGAAGTGAAGTATTAAGGCATCCTAAACAGATGTTAAAACCATATTTTTTTGTTCTTAGTGAGGATCACCAAAATGAATCTAAAAATTAATCCCATAATGGTGTATTTAATCTTTGAGTCAGATTAAAAAATCACAGGTGATGAAGCACAATATTAAATATGGTATTTCAGTACATATCTATGAAAAATATCAATGGATAAAGAGACCATCTAATTCGGTTGATATTCACCCATTAAAATAATATATCCCCACACTATCCTAAAAAATGGGATAAATCAATTTATATAGAGACCCATGAATGAGTCAATATCCCTTAAGAATTTTCTCATGGGTTGTAAAATGTGATTAAATGTTAGGTAAAATGAAATATTTACATAAATATATCAAACTCTATTGTGTTATATTTTATAAAATGATTCATTATGGATAGAAAATGTGGTATAAATACAGAATAAAAAAAATTAACATTCTCATAATAAAACATCAAAGATAATGGCTTGTATATTCTAAATAATATTGTAAAATCAAACATTATGAACTCAATGGATAATTGTATTAACACCCACATTATTATATAGCAATATCAAATTTTATGATATTCTTTGACTTGACATTTTCGATATGTGTCATATAATATGATCTATTTATTTTTTGCCATATTATAATAAACCTAGAACATCATATTAGTAATGGATATTGGATATATTAATTTATCCATTAATATAAACGCGATTTAAAACATAAATTTATTTCTTAATTTTCACCATATATAATAAAAAAAATAACTAATGAAAATATATACAAAACTCATTTGAATATCTTAAGACAAAATTTAAAGTTGTCATAAAGATCAACTCTTATCACATCATAGGATATATCTTCTAAAAACTAATAAAATATTCAAATGGATTACCTCTAAAAAAATTATAATATATTAGAGTTTAAATAAATCTTTATTAAGTCAACCATGATGTTTTAACCCTTGTACAATTGAATCATTGACAGAAATATGACTGTATTCATCCATAAGTGTATGAAAAGAGTGTATTATATCAATCTGTAAATTCTAACCAAACTATAAATAAAACTATTTAATTCCCATTAAAAATATTAATCTATTTATCTGTACAAAACTATATAATCACATAATAAAAATAATTATCCAATATTAAAATTTTCATAACATTAACATTTGATGAGAAAATAATTATGTTAATCCCCTATATCTGACGTCTATTTTAATTATTATCTATATATAAACATACAATGTTAATAAATGAATTACATTTAATTCAATGTTATGGATGATAACATCATGTTAACATAATACATATAGATAATAACTCCATATATACTATTTATATGTGTCCTAATATTCCTCAAACAATATAAATTGATGTACCATATGTCGTATATATCATATGAGAGAACAATAATTATTTTTGTTGAGAATCAACTCAAAACAAGATAAAAAATACAACCCACAACTCATGAGTAGCTAATACTCATGGAATGAAATTGAAAGGAATCATAGATTTAATTCTCATATATAATGTATCTCCCCAACCAAATTTAGTCGATATAATAGGATTCATACACCCATATTATAATATAGGAACAATGTAAGGATGTGCATGTTGTATAAATATAGGGAAATGTAGTACAAAAATCTCTTCATTCCCTTGTTATTATGAGTTTTATCTTAATATTGAAATCAGACTATGATCAAATATTAAATATTTTCATAACATAAAAAACCCCTTGAATAACATCTGTTATGGACATATAAATGTAATAATGTTAGAGGTTAGTTTTCATTACACTTAATGTAATTTATATCAATATACATATGACTAATATAAATTAATGATAATTTGATGATTAACTCATATGTTAAATATTTAATATTATTAAAACACTGTTATTAATGAATAATATAATATTACAAAGATACCTAAAAATATAATAGATTATATAAAATACCACACAATCAATATTATGATGGTTGACCATTCATAAGTTTTATTAACTATTAACATCTATATTTTATTCTAACCAGATCACTCTATGACTATATGATAATATCATTAGACTAAACCGTATAGTGAATGAAATCTATTGTGTAAATCATTTGACTAATTTTAAGATTTCGGATTCTTATTCTTAATGTTTTAAATGTGTAATATATTCATTCTCTTTAACTCAAAAGAAAAAAATGGGAGGATATTGACTTATTTTAAATATTAATATGTCATCTCTGTTCGACATCATTATCTTTGGAATCACTTTAATAAATATATACTTATAAAGTCATTTTATAAATGTTGTATCAGTTCCATTATTACATACTCTTGCATTATATACACCATTTAAGGAATTTTATATACAAATTTTTATATTAAATAAATGAAATTTTATAAATTTTATTTACTACCATACTTTACTAAATATTTTATATTTGAAGTGACCTTTATAAAATATTTTATCTACAAAAATCCTTCAGGTACTATCACATATCCCAAAATAAAAATTATATTTTGATTAATACCCATATATTATAATTTATATTTTCTCTTAAATATATTTTATATTTGATATCATATACCATATTTAAGAACGGGCATTAATGAACCCTGATATATTGATGTTTAATTACGACCATTTTCAACATGTAATTGTTTTGGATGTTTTGAATTATAATATCCATATACTAAAATATAATAATAACTTTTCCATAATAAAATTTATAATCAATTACAAATTTATTATTAATTAGTTCTAAATTAATGAAATATGATATTATGGTAAATGATATATTTTCCATAATACAATATTATGTCAGCAATTTATTTTTAGCTAAATATATTAAATTATATATAATTAATAAATTATTATAATTAAAAAAGTTATATTGTATATCAAATTTAATTAACTAACACTCATTCAATAATTTATATTAGGAATGTAATTTAAGTATTATCAATTAATGCTTCAAAAAAATACATTCTCAGGAATATAGGTTTTAATTTTATCTTGGTGATTGTATATTATATTAAATTTCTGTTTTTTTAAATTATATGTAAAAATTGGTATAATTTATGAAATAAACATATCATAATATTATAAAGATGAATTTTTTAATGTTTTATGAAATATTTATTTTTGAGTGAATTTTGATAAATGTCAATTTTTTAATTTTTTTATAAAAAAATTATTTAATTTTTTATAATAATTTGGAAATGTTTTAAATTAAAATATTATCCCTTTTAAATGATATATTCTAATCAATCCTATATAAATTAATATTGTATATTATTTTGATATAATTTCAATATTATTCTTTTAAAAACATATTTCATGAAAATATTTTTGATATCTATTTCATAATACTTTTAAAATGGAAGGTTCGTATTGAAATTAGAGATTTGGGAAATGTTTAATATAATTTCCGGAATAACTAAAAATGTTGAAATAATGTTATTGACCTTGTGGTGCCTTGATGTGGATATATTAAAATTTTTAAATATATTTAATTATAGATGACTTGTTTTCTTAATATAATGGTGTATCTATAAAACTGTGTCTCATAAGAGTAAAAAAATACCTCTATTAATACTATAATATATGATTTACCCTTTGAATTGAAAAACATTTTTTTGTATCTAGTGGTTCTATATAGGGCAGTTTCTAGTTGATTTTTACAAAAAAATATAAATTCATTAAATTTATTTAGAAAATAATTTACTATCTAATTTTTATCAAAACTGTATTACAATCTAATTTGTTCATATTATATCATTTCTACTTGGATAAAATAAAAAATATATTTATAAGAGTATATCATCACATTAGGTGGACATTTGAATATGAATGATACGTGGAGGAGGATTGAAAATCAAAATACTCTATGTCTTTTCGTTTACGACAGATTTAATTTATCTAAGCAATTCCATCAACACCTAATGGATATTCATTATCAATCAATCAGATATCATGGATGGAAATTTTATTCTCTTTTTTGGTGTCCAAATTCCTTATTATTGTGGAGAAAATGAATTAATTGAATTATATTTATTTCATGAATCATTTCTTATTGATGATCACATCGATTATTTCATATCAAGGAATTATTAATTAGATATTTATTTATAATTTATATTTTTTTATCGTCCACATTATTATGAATAAACAAATTATATTAAAAAAAAGATCATCATTGAATTCAATATTTCTTTTTTGTGTCTTTCTACGTATATTATTATAAAATAAATCATCGATAACTTCCCTATTTGAGTATTCTTTTATACATGGGATCCCAAATAGTTTGACATCAGTCTTTATACTGAAGTATATTTTTTTCATGTTATGTGACAAAATTGGTGAGTGATAAGGGTTTGATAAAGATAAAAAATATCATATGGTGGATTTTTATTGTGGTTTCACAGTCAAAATCATGTGGTTACTTCAAAGGAGCGATGAAATGTAATTTTTGATAATATGGAAACCATAATTAAACAATTAGAGATGAAATGGGATTAGCGAATGTGGATTCCTAAATAACATTAATGATTAATGGTGATGGATTGTGTGATAATAGTTTGTTATGAAACTCATATATTTATATAGTCATATTGAGATTTTCCTGACTAAAATTAATTTATTTGGGAATAAAACACAATTTACATCTTTTTTTGTGTGGTAGCTGGTGATTATGTTGATGTTAAATATTGAACTACACATGGGGGATGCCATTCATTGTAAAATTTAAAAATCCCACTATCCATGTTCATGGATAAAATTCCATGGAATCCATATAACTTCATATGCCATGTGTGTCACGTGAGGACATGTAGACATTAATTAGTACACATAAATAGGGAGATGGAACAATATCATCTACCAAAAATGAACTTTATAATTTTTTTCAATTTCAACAAAAATTGAATATATATATATAAGATAATTTCATCTGATATTAAAGTAAATAGGTGCAACAAGAAATGGAAACATGTTGTACATCCCTATAACACTCCACTTTCTTATTATAGGGTAGTTTATAGTCCTTGATTCCCTATTATAAATACAAAATTATCAGGAGTTTGATTCCGGAGACAAATCTAGTTTGGGTATATTCCCTTGAACCATCAATATGAGATAATAATAAGCTATCATATCATATTACTAGGATGACATATCCCCTATAAGGATTTTTCCAAGACGTAGTATTGTATTTCTCTGTTTGTATTGGGTAATTATCCTTTATCACATTTTAGTCAATGTAGTATTAGTTTTCCCATATATGATATTTCAAGATTGTGATTCCCATAAAGTGGGTTATTCTAGATAGATTATATTATTTACTATATGACCTGTGTGTGTGCTCCTACTAGTGTGTCAACATCATATATGATATAGTTAATTCTTCATCATTATAAGGGATAATGAGTCAGACATACAAGATGAGTTATGTCGTTGTTAATGAGACCCTGAGAGTGAGTTTTCTCAGAACAGTGTTACTATAGAGCCTTGAATATAATACCTTTTCTAGAAGAGAGAAAATAACTCAACCTGATACATGGGGTGAACATTTGAGAAAATTTTGGTTATCTTTTTTATCCCTTTTTTTTTATTATGGGATGACTCACTTTTGTTGCTTTTTCAGTAGTGATCAAGGTATATTCTTATAAGAATGTAATTAGTCACCCCTATATTGTATATTACCATAGGTTTAATGTATTATAATGACAAAAGGAATTTTTATAGAGTATATAGTGGATCAGTAGTATTTGAATATGAGTTTTCTATCCATCCAATGGATGGATCCAATAATATGATTTTGTTAGTAATTCCGTTTTTTTTCTCAGAATCTTTTACAGTGTTGATGGAATTGTATTTGGACCAATTATATTTATAGTTTGTTATGATATATTCAAATTTTCATTTACATGTTATGAATGAATTTAAAATAGCATTTATTTTAGTTATTTAATTATAATATTTTTTTGATTTTTGTGTGTTTACATGTAATTTAGAATAAGTCATAACATCAGTGTGATATGCATACTCTATATTTGTATTCATACACTAGAGTATTAGTGGTCATATTGAAATGTCACAATTCCCTAAAATCCATTAAATTAAGGCTTGGTTGGCCAGTTCATGGTCTATCTATCAAATCATAGGATTTATTCGAATTATTGTTTGATGATATTTTAGTAATGGTGTTTGTTTTTTGAAGTAAAAAATGGTGGTTAATATGTTATGAATATGGATCTGAGGTCTAGAAAGGTATTGATGGGGTGGTTAGTGGTGTATAATTTCACATATACTATGTGAATATTCATTTCATCAAGATCCATGTAGTGAATAATTTCATTGAAAATAGAATCACATACATAATATGTAAATGGATTATAGTTTCCATGCACATCCTGATTCTTCTTCCAAGATATGCTTATTTGTAACAGAATTTTTTGACAAGAATAGTATGTTTAGTGATGCCAGTGTGTAAGGATCCATATTTGACTCATATTTTATTTGAGATGGGTGATTAGAACTCAATGTATAGAACATTTATGTGGATTTCATTTTCATAAAAACAATGATAATTACATTCAAATATTCCGAATCATATAGACCCACACCATGTAGTTTAGTTAATTCCTTTTTATTATACGAAAATATTGTTGAATATAATGATTTTAGATGATAAAATATTTGGAAAAATGGAATGTTCTGAGTAAATGGGCGTTTAAATATCCTTAAATAATAGGTGTGTAGGTTCAAATTAATGTTAGAAGGATATATAGGGTGAGACTCCAATTATAGTATAGGTTTATATCAATGTCATTTCATCTATATCAATCGTTCATATAGACATTGTATCGATAACTAAAATAGAATTTCATAACCATGGAGATATTTTGATATATATGTACTGCCCCTAGTTCAATAGAGAATATTAAAGAAAAATATGAAATAGGGTTTTGGTGATAACACTCTTATACTATAACTGTGATTTTACTGATGGATGGTAATGTTTCTCATGATATTAATTTTTATTATTGATTAGGTCCTATAATTATGGTTAGGGTATATCTTGTATCTCTTCATCCCATGTGTACATTGAAATTTATTTATGAGATTTTGGGTGTATCTAGGTCATTGGGGCGAGATTTGAATTCATTGTAAATTTACTATATTATAGAAAAGTTTGATGTCGTTCAATATAGGAGGCTATAAGAAATTTCACATTGTCTATTTAGTATTAACCTAGAATTAGTTTAAACTTTTAATACACTATTCCCAATAGTAGTGGGTGAGGGTGGATGGATTCCTTCATAATAATATATATGACATAAAAAATAATATAGATATAGAATTTGTATCATAGTTGTATAGAAACAATACCGTAATCTACGTTCCAACCTATCAGAAAACACATGAAATGATTCCATATATTATGGGTTTTCTCTTAGATATACAAGTATAAGGTCTTCATTAGATATATTTATTCACCCTATGTCTCCCAAATCATGTATTACCTAATGGTAGATGAGATTCTGGGTAATGATTATATTATCACCTCCCTAACCATGTTGTTTTTAAAAGTAAGTGACCAAATATTAGAATTGGAAACCCCTATGGATATATGAAAGGGTTTATTGGTTCTCAAAATATATAATTCGGTTTGGGTATCAATATCTTTGGTTTAGGGAGGAGGATATAATTACTACCACTATATCCACTATGATTAATTATTAATTCTGATAGGTGTGATGAAAACCCTTGTTGTGTTACTGGGACTCACAAGTCTGGTCATATATCTGTGTTTAGACTTTTTTGGTGGTACACATCATTGAAATCATCATGTAACCTATTAATATGGATAATCATGAGAGAGATTTGACAATAGTCCTAAACATACTCCTAAGAACCAATATTACTGGATTCTCCCAATGTGATAGTTTCATATTAAATAGGTCCACATCATAGAAAATTTAGTATAAAAGGAATGATTATACAAAGAATCAACAATTATTTATTTAGTTATATATTATAATCCTCAATAGTGAGTGGCCTATGTGTGTAACATAATATGGTTCAATAGTTTATAATAGATATTCACTAATTATTTCCCTATGAATATGCCAACTATAACAACATTGAATAGAAATTAAGAGGTCATTTTTTATTGATATATACAATAAATATTTTTAAAAAAAATTATAATGGATGAAGAGTGCTCCAACATGATAGTAAAAAAGTAGGGAGCTTAGTATGTGATGTTCTGTGATGTATATAGATATTAGTGTTGATGCGTTCTTATGTATATGGGTGATGTGATTTCTATTATGCACATAAAATTGAGACAAAATAAAATATATACATGTATTTCAATATTGATCTACTATAATTGGTTTTCAATGTATCGAAAAATAACACCCACTTATAGAAATTAGTTAATAATCAATGTTGACCATAACATATTAATGTATATCATCATTCAAAAAAAGTATATAAATAATGAAAAGGTAATGTATAAAAAAAATTATTGTGGTTTTGAAGTTGACATTAATCAATAGAAATGTTGAAAAATCCAAAGTAAATAAAAATAATAAATTTTCAAATTTATTAATATTTATGAATTAAATATTAATTTTACTTTAAAGGGGTTTCTATGTTCAATAGCATACCAAATACGCAACAAAGAGTTTCATTGAAATCTTACGTTCCACACTAGTAATAAAATAATATTGTTTTAAATGGTAGTTAACACATAGCTGTTGTATTGTTGAGAATGGATATAAATAACTATGATATGATTATATATTTTTTTTAAATGTTTTTGCATTTATCTAATAAATGATAAATTCTTAATGTATGGAATGAATTCAATTTTAGGCATATATACCCTAATTTTCACTAAAGTTCTCTTATCGCCTTTTGATGGCAAATTGTCATTAAAAAGAGTTTTTTTCACTCTTATACATTCTATTGGACCAAATAAAAAACTTCTTTAGAATCGAGAAGTCAAAATTTACTCTGTTTAAATTTTTGGTATTTTTCAGATAAAGTTCATTTTTTTAATGAATAGTGTAAAATGTTGTATTTTAATTCAAGTCATCTTTTTAATATAATTTATTTATATGATTATATTATATTTTTAATTTGTTTTAAAGTTAAATTTGAATATATTTTTACCATTAAATCCAATAGTGGTCGTTGGAATTAATTACACATTGAAATCGGACTTAAACTACTGTCAATCTTTTGATACTTATTATTTCATAAAAACACGCTATTTGCTCTGACAGCGGAAATTAATTATTAAATAAATTAATTCAACTTATATGTTTAGAATTTTTTAAAATGGATTTCATTTTTGAATTCGGAATATCAAATATATCTTAGGGTGATGTTTTGGTATTTTTCGGAAAAACTTCAATTTTTGATGAATAGTGAAACCACTAAGTGGTATTTATAAAAAATGATTTTTCATTTAAATGAAAATTTACCACCTCTGTGTTTTGAATTTCAAAATCCGACATACATGGTTTTCATTAAGAATTAAAATGTGGTTCAATGGGATTAAAATAATTTTTTTGGTGAATAGTAACTTTTATGTTTTTAATCGCGATTAGAGGTAATTATAGTAGTTTAAGGTAAAAATAATATTTAAATAATATGGAATGACCTAGAAACATGTACTACACTTATTGTATATGTCAAGGCCGACCAAGACAATCCATGGGTCAACTTGGGGACCCCAGGGATCTACTTTGGAAGGAAAATACCATTAATATCTTTTTATTAAATGTTAAAGTAAAAATGTCACAAACATGAGTTGGTTTACTAAAACAATTTTTAAATTGGGATATAAAAGTCAGATATTTAACAATAAATATTCATTAGAAAGATAAAAATATTTCCTACATCATGATAGTTTTTTATAATTTTTATACACTAGATAAATTAAATTATTTATGGCACTATGATGATGCAACAATTACCTCATTATTTAACGATTTAAATAAAATGAAAATAAAATGTAAAATATAAGACCTACAGTTGTCAAAAACGTATTGGATGGGTGGATTTAGAACCCTTATCACCTTATCCTAGAATTATATCAATTTGGGACCTTTAAAATCTGAAACTCATTTTAAAATAAAGTAACATTTCTTTACTTTCCAAGAGTGCCTCTCCTATCCTCTTATAAAAGGCCCCCACATCTACCATGTTACGCACACTTCCAAAGACTTTGGCTCGGCCAACCCCTGCCCATTTTGTCTCTCCAAATCCATCTATAACCCTTATAAGCCTCACATTGGGAATAAGTCTTCCCATGGACGCCTTTGAGCTCAAATCTAAGAGAGGTACCCGGTTTTAAGGTAATGTCTTCACTTGTGTCCTTTTGTATTATTTTTCTTCTCCAACCCCCTAAACTCTTTTTATTCATTTCTTTTGTAACAACTACAGTATCATCAATATACTAGGATGTTGTTATAAGATGTTTTCGAGCTACACCTACACACACCTACATCTAATGGTTAATAACATACTGTTTCTGTGGATGGAGAATTTCTGCCTCACGAAACGATGATTGTTCAATATTCTTCCAACACCGCCAAAGGTGGCCATTAAGATGTCACTATATTTATATATGATATATAATATGTTTATTTCCTCCTTAAGCTTCTATATTTTTCATTTATGGCACACCTTCATGGCTTCCATTATGGGTATACGCGATATCTTCATTTTAGGAAGTGCGGACTACCACCCCCTCAATGTGATTTGATTCGTTAATGCCATATGTGGGATGTATAAAGGATGTATCTAAAGTTACTATATATGATGTATGTTACATATAAATGATGAATATAATTCTGTAATTAAAATATACATACCTCTCATTTAGTTTTAATTCCAATAATATGACAAAGAAATGAAAGTAGCGTTCGTCCGTACGTACGGCTTACTGTCTCCATGAACGATGCATTTCATTTATTATCTCCAAATGATTATGTAATATTATAAATACATGTATATGCTGGATATATATGATATATATGATATCCAAATCATGAATATCATTCTGGATATAATGAACCTTTGACCACACGAACAACATGTAATTGTAAGAAGTTCACGTTTGACTCAAGTACCAAATATCGACAAACGACCATTATCAACTTAAATGACTACATAATGTTCATAACATTGTAATAAGTGATATAAAAGGAATAATGAACATGAAAATGGTTCATAATCAAGTATAAATTTACTCAAGTTTATTATTCAGGACGTTAAGAACGATCGAGTGAAGTCTGACCTGAGGTAAGGGACTTCATCTCAATCTCCTTTCATTGAGGCATATTTTTGTTTTATACACCACTTTCTTTAATATGGTGTATAAAAATCTTGGACATTTACATTTATTCAAAAGTAATATTTTTATATGAAGCGTTTTACTAAATGACAAAAGGGAATTTTTTTTGTCGTACGTGTGCGGCGACAATGACTTCTCCACCATCGTGAGTATTATTTGGTCTTTGTCTTCCCCAACAAGCCATAATATTTTTAAAATGAAATAAATACCATATAAACTTCTATGTATTTTGGTATTGAAAATTTTTTTTATAATGGATTTGTTATGTCAATATATTTATGTGATATATTGTGAGCAAAGTGTAGAAATGTTTTCCTTCCATTATATTTTTTGTTGTTTTATCATTATATATTGTTACTTAGAAATTTGACAGGTGTTTACGTGATAAACCATATGATGGGTGGTGCCGTGAATACCAGGACGGGTGGTTACGTTATAACCTCCAATGCATTGGGTATGGAAGTCGGCCATATGGCTATTCTATTAAGTGATATGTGTGGAAGTCAATAGTATGGTTATTCTATTTAAGTATGTTTATGTACCAAGATACCATTATATGTTATGTGAACTCTATATTGGTTTTATGGTAATATTTTTGTTAAAAAGGGTAAGTAATGATATTTTATTCAGTGAATAGTTTTTACTACTTCAAAAAGGTGAAAACTATTACTTTGATAAAGTATACATGGTTTACTTGTTTTTTTGATAAACTGTTAGTTTTCATTCTTTGTGTATCCCTTACTGAGCTTTTTATGCTCACACCAAGTTTTTTTGAATTTTTTTTCAAAAGACATAATGTGGAATAGGGTCAAGTATGGGATCAATGGAATGTCATGCTATAAAAAACATTGAACAAGTCATTTTTCTTTTTAAGGTTTTTTTTATTCTATGGAAACTTTGTAGAAGTATCTACTTTGTAATCTTTTGAGATGTAATAGTTATGTTCTAATTCTAATAACTCTACACTTGAAAAGATCCTTTGTGTGAATTATTCATTTAATTCAATATTAAGTAGTGTTTAAGTCCGGGGTCTTATAGTTGGTATCAGAGGTCGGTTTAGAAAATATTAGGAGTTAGAATATTGTTAAATTATATGTTAATTTATGGTATGACTGAAATGATATAGCATTTAAATATTACCATGTTGCTTCGCATAAGATATTTATGTGTTCTGAATGGTTTTCCGCAGAGGAAACAAAGTAGCTATGTTGGGAAGACATCAGGAGGAAGACAACCTTCCAAATCAGAAACCTGAGATGGTTGGAATCGGAACCAAATAGTTTGTTGCAGTGATGGCACAATTGACTCAGGCTATAAATAGTGGTGGTATCCATGCACGAGATCAGTCAGATCAACCGCAGAGGAACATTTCCGTGGTGAAACATTTCAGGAGGCAATATCCCCCATCATTCAAAGGATCATCTGACCCTGTGAAAGATGAAGGGTGGATTAATGCACTGGAGAATATTTTTGATGTCATGGGGTGTTCAGCACATCAAAAGTTTAGTCATGCTGTTTACTCTTTTGAAGGTGAAGCTGATAAGTGGTGGTCGATGGTGAAAAATATCTGGGATATTGATGAGATTGATGATCTTCACTGGAACTAATTCAAAGGTATGTTTCTTGATAAATATTTTCCTAAGGTGGTTCTTCTTAGGATGGAAAAACAATTCACAGAATTGAGGCTGGAGGATGACTCAATGGCTTCTTATGAAGCAAATTTCACTCGATTGGCCAGGTGTGCTCCAAAATTCATACGAGATCTTGATAGTAAAATAAACCATTTTTACATAGGGTTAAATCCAATGTATCGAAGGGATTTAGCTTCTCATGAGATCAAAAGTTATGAAAAACTTGTTCGATGTGTGGAGAAGGTGGAAATGGAATTTGCCGATGATCAGGTCTTCTTTGAAAAACTACAGAATAAGAGATCCAGTTGGCAGGAAAATGGGAAGAATTCATCAAATAAGCAAGGAGGTAAGAAAACCAAATATCCATCCTATGAGAAGTGTGGTAAAATGCATCCTAGAGAATGTTTATCCATGTCTGGAAAGTGCTTTCGGTGCGGTATGTTAGGTCATATTACTCGTAACGGTAAGGAATATGATCAAGTAGGCAATGAAAAGTCTTCGGTAAGATGTTTTAAGTGTAATGAAATGGGTCATTATGCAAATGAGTATCTAATGAAGAACTCAACTGAGGGAAAGCAGCGAGACTACAAGCAGAAAGGGGTGGTGAAATATTTTGCAACTACTTCAGCAGATGTTGGGCCATCAAATAAAGTAGTATCAGGTACACTATTTGTTTGTTTAGATTATGCCAATGTGTTGTTTGATTCAGGGTCTACACATGCATTCATTTGTAATAAGTTTTATAGTAAATTTAAAATTCCATCTGAAGATATGAATCCGGAAATTATGGTAAAAACACCTGGAGGGAACATTGAGACAAAAAGGAATTATATTAACTTTACTATCCTTGTGTGCGGAAAGAATATACAAGAAAAAATTATTCATTTTCCTCTATTAGAGTTTGATGTTATTTTGGGCATGGATTGGCTTTCTGTTTATCATGCTAAGATTGACTGCAGAGATAAAATGGTTTCTTCTGAGAAATATTTTCATTTTGTGTACAAGAACAAACCCTTGATTTTGATAACATATCTGGAAGTTGAGAAGCTAGTAAAAGATGGAAATGAATGTTACCTTGCACATATTGTTGAAAATAAAGGAACTGTTCAGATTAATGATGTGCCCGTGGTAAATGAGTATGTTGATGTTTTCTCTGATGAGTTTCCTGGCATTATTCATGATCGGGAAGCTGAATTTACTGATGACTTAGTTCCTTATTCTAAGTCAATTTTAGAACCCCTTATCGAATGGCTCAAGTTGAACTTTTAGAGTTAAAGAAGCAATTGCAGGATTTATTAGATAAAGGATTCATTCGACCTAGAACATCACCATGGGGTTCTCCTGTCTTGTTTTTTAAAAATAAAGATGGATCAATAAGACTTTGCATTGATTATAGAGCCTTAAATAACATTACTGTCAAGAATAAGTATCATTTTCCTCATATCGATGATTTGTTTGATCAGCTCCAGGGAGATCAGTATTTTTCGAATATTGACTTGAGGTCGGGGTACCATCAGTTGAAAGTAAAAGAAGTATACATTCTAAAGACTTCCTTCTATACTAGATATGGCCATTATGAATTTGTAGTTATGCCTTTTGGGTTAACCAATGAACCTACTGTATTCATGAACCTTATGAATAGAATTTTCCATGAGTTCTTGGATAAGTTTGTGGTTGTTTTAATTTATAATATTTTGGTGTTTTCTAAAACTAAAGAGGAGCATGAAAGTCATTTAAGGGTTATCTTGAAAACCATAAAAGAAAAGAAACTATATGGAAAATTCAGCAAGTGTGAGTTTTTGTTTCAACAAATTTCTTTCATGGGTCACATTGTTTCAAAAAATGGCATAACTATAGATCCTGCTAAAACAAAAGTTGTTTAAGAATGGCCAATACCCACAAATGTAACCGATATCCATAGTTTTCTTGGTTTGACAGGTTACTACTGAAGGTTTGATGATATTTTTTCACAGTTATCTAGTCCAATGACTTAGCTAACTCGGAAGGGTGTTAAGTTTATCTGGACAAAAGAATGTGATGATTGTTTTCAGGAGTTGAAAAGAAGATTGATGAATGCTCCAGTTTTTCCTCTTCCTTCTAGGAATAGTGAGTTTTTTATCTAAAGTGATGCTTCGTTGAAGGGACTTGGTTGTGTCCTTATGCAGAATGAACAGGTAATTGCATATGCTTACGTCAGTTGAAAACTCATGAGGAAAATTACCATACACATGACTTGGAATTATCTGTTGTTGTTTTTTATCTAAAAAATTGGAGGCAACAATTGTATGGAGTAATGTGTGAAATATATACTGATCAAAAAAGTTTAAAGTATATATTCACTCAGAAAGAAATGAACATGATACAGAGGGGATGCCTAGAATTAATCAACGATTATGATTGAACAATTCATTACCATCCGGAAAAAAAATAAAGTGCCTGATGCTTTGAGTCAAAAAAGTAATGCTTTATTAAACATGCTACATTTGGAACGAGATCCTTTGGTTTTTGATTTGATGAAATTGGGTATAGAAGTTGTTGGTGCAGGAAGTTCTTCAGTTTTGTTTCAGCTATCAGTGAGATCATCCCTATTAGACAGAATTAAGCAGGCACAGAGGGAAGATAGTGAGTTGCAGAAAAAGGTATAGCTGGTTCAAAAATGTAAGTTGCCTGAAGTCAAAATTGATAATGATTGTGTTTTAAGGTTTGGGAAGATATTATGTGTCACAAGTGATTCACAGTTGAATAATGAGTTGTTATGTGAGGCTCATAGTTCCCCTTTTTCAGTTCATCCTGGTAGTACTATGATGTACAGGGATCTGCGGGAGTATTACTGGTGGGATGGAATGAAAAGAGATACTGCTGATTTTACAGTGAAGTGTTTGACATGTTAATAGGTTAAAGCAGAGTGACAGTTACCGAAAGGGATGCTCCACCCTTTACCAGTGCCAGAGTATAAATGGGAGAATATATCCATGGACTTCATTGTGGGATTGCCGAAGACACCTCGAGGTAATAATGCAATCTGGGTTAATGTTGATCGCTTGACTAAATTTGCTCATTTCCTTTCCATACGAGATAATTTTTCCCTAGATCAACTTTCCTGTTTGTATCTTAAAGAGATAGTCAGGTTACATGGATTTCCTCTCTCCATTGTATTTGACTGTGATCCCAGGTTTACTTCTAACTTTTGGAAAGGACTTTAGAAGTCATTGGGTACTGAATTAAACTTTAGTACAGCTTTTCTTCCGCAATCAGATGGGCAGTCAGAACGAACAATTTAGACCTTGGCGGATATGCTACGAGCTTTCTCTATGGATTATCAGGGAAGTTGAGACCAACATCTTTCTTTTGTTGAGTTTTCTTATAATAACAGTTTTCATTCCAGTATACAGATGGCACCATTCGAGGCATTATATGTGAAGCAGTGTCGAACTCCATCTTTTTGGGATGAAGTTGGTGAAAGGAATCTGATGGGACTAGAATTGGTAGAAGAGATGGCAGAAAATGTTCAGTTGATTCAGTAACACATGAGAATAGCTCAGAGCGAACAGAAAAGTTATGTAGATAACCCGAGGAAGGATTTATCTTTCGAGGTAGGTAATCATATTTTTCTCAAGGTTTTTCCATTGAAAAGTGTGATTCGATTTGGTAACAAAGGAAAGCTGAGTCCAAGGTTCATTGGACTATATGAAATTCTGGAGAGAGTCTGATCAGTTGCATACAGAGTGTCATTACCTCCGAGTTTATCTCATTTACAGAATATTTTTCATTTTTCAATGTTGAGAAAGTATGTGCCCGATCCATCTCAGGTTTTGA
This sequence comes from Viscum album, assembly GCA_963277665.1. Taxonomy (NCBI): domain Eukaryota; kingdom Viridiplantae; phylum Streptophyta; class Magnoliopsida; order Santalales; family Viscaceae; genus Viscum; species Viscum album. The sequence goes on from OY728156.1 coordinate 710,255,385, forward strand.
GCCCAGAGGTAGTTCAGTTGGAAGAGAATCTCTTTTATGAAGAAAAAACAGTCCAGATTCTTGACTGAAGAGAGCAGGTGTTGCAAAATAAGGTAATTCACCAGGTAACGGTTTTGTGGAAAAACCATATGGTCGAAGAGGCAACGTGGGAATCTGAAAATGCTATGAGGGATAAATACCCCCAATTATTTTGATAAGTGAATAAAATTGTGAGGATGCAATTTCCAAAAGGGGGGAAGGATGTAACATCCCAGGTAAATAAAGAATAATAAATTTTCATATTTATTAATATTATCGAATTGAATATTAATTTTAATTTAAAGGGGTTTCTATGTTCGATAGCGTACCCGATACGCAACAAAGAGTTTCATTGAAATATTACGTTGCATACTAGTAATAAAATAATATTATTTTAAATGGTATTTAATACATAGCCATTGTATTGGCTGGAATGGATAGAAATAACTAAAATATGATTATATATGTTTTTTAAATATTTTTACATTTATCTAATAAAATATAAAGGCTTAAAGTACGGATAGAATTAAATTTTAGGCATATATACCCTAATTTTCACTAAAGGTTCACTTATCACCTTTCGATGAAGAACCGTCATTAAATATAGTTTTGTTCAATATTATACATTCTATTGGACCATATAAAACTCTTCTTTAGAATCGGGACATCAATAATTACATTGTGCAAATTTTTGGTATTTTTCCGATAAAGTTTATTTTTTTAATGAATAGTGTAATATGTTGTTTTTCAATTCAAGACCTCTTTTTAATATAATTTATTTATATGGTTAGATTATTTTTTGACTTTTTTTTAAAGTGAAATTAGAATATATTTTTACCATTAAATCCAATAGTGGTCATTGAATTAATTTCACTTTGAAATCGGACTTAACCTAATGTCAATCTTTTGATACTTATTGTTTCATAAAAACACGCTATTTGTTCTGACATTGGGAATTAATTATTAAATTAATTGATGCAACTTATATGTTTTCAATTTTTTAAAATGGACTTCATTTTTGAATTTGGAATATCAAATATAGCTTAGGGTGATGTTTTGGTATTTTTCTAAAAAACATCAATTTTTGATGAATAGTGAAACCACTAAGTGGTACACATAAAAACTGATTTTTCATTTAAATGAAATTTTACCACCTATGTGTTTTGATTTTCAAAAATACGACATACATGGTTTTCATTAAGAATTAGAATTTCGTTCAATGGGATTAAAATAATTTTTTGGTGAATAGTTACTTTTAAGTTTTTAATCGCGATTAGAGGTAATTAGGGTATTCTATGGTAAAAGTAATGCTTTAATAATATGGAATGACCTAGACACATGTCCTACCCTTATTGGATATGTCATGTCCGACCAAGATAATCCATGGTTCAACTTGGGGACCCTATGGAGCCACTTTGAAAGGAAAATAACATTAATATATTTTTATTTATTTTTAAGTAAAAATGTCACAAACATTAGTTGTTTTACTATAACAATTTTTAAATGGGGTTATAAAAGCCATATATTTGACTAAAAATATTCATTAGAAATATAAAAATATTTCCTACATCATGATATTTTTTTTATAATTTTTAGACATTAAATAAATTAAGTTATTTATGGCACCATGATGATGCAGCGATTACCTCATTATTTAATGATTTAAATAAAATGAAAATAGAATGTAAAATATAAGACCTAAACTTGTCAAAAACCTATTGGATGGGTTTATTTCGAACCCTTATCACCTTATCCTCTAATTATATTAATGTGGGACCTTTTAAATCCGAAACACATTTTAAAATAAAGTAACATTTCTTTACTTTCCAAGAGTGCCCCTCCTCTCCTCTTATAAAAGGCCCCCACCTATACCACCTTACCCACACTTCCAAAGCCTTTCGCTCGGCTAACCCCTACCCATTTTGTCTCTCCACATCCCTCTATAACTCTTAAAAGCCTCAAATTGGGAAGAAGTATTCCCAAGGAAGCTTTTGAGCTCAAATCTAAGAGTGTTACCCGATTTTAAGGTAATGTCTTCACTTGTGTCCTTTTGTTTTATTTTTGCTTCTCCAACCCCCTAAACTATTTTTATTCATTTCTTTTGTAACAAATCAAGTATCTTCAATATACTAGGATTTTTTTATAAGAATATTTCTAGCTAAACTTCCACACACCTACATCTAATGGTTAAAGAACATATTGTTTCCGTGGATGGCGAATTTCTACCTCACGAAACGATGATTGTTCAATATTCTTCCAACACCTTCAAAGGTGTCGATTAAGATGTCACTATATTTATATATGATATATAATATGTTTATATCTTCCTTATGCTTCTGTATTTTTTATTTATGGAACACCTTCACGGATTCCATTATGGGTATACGCGATATCTTCATTTTAGGAAGTGCGGACTACCACCCCCTCAAAGTGATTTGATTCGTTAATGCCATATATGGGATGTATAAAGGATGGATTTAAAGATATTATATATGATGTATGTTACATATAAATGATGATTATAATTCTGGAATTAAAATATACATACCTCTCATTTAGTTTTAATTCCATTAATATGACAATGAAATGAAAGTAGCGTTCATGCGTACGTACGGCTTACCGTCTACATGAACGGTGCATTTAATTTCTTACGTCTAAATGATTATGTAATATTATAAATACATGAATATTCCGTATATATATTATATATATGATATCCAAATCATGAATATCATTCTGGATATAATGAACCTTTGACCACACGAACAACATGTAATTGTATGAAGTTCACTTTTGACTCAAGTACCAAAAATCGACAAATGACCGTTATCAACATAAATGAATAAATAATGTTCATAACATGGTAATAAGTGATATAAAAGGAATAATGAACTCAAAAAATGTTCTTAATCATGTAGAAATTAACTCAAGTTTATTATTTAGAATGTTAAAGAACGATCGAGTCAAGTCGGGCCCGAGGTAAGGGACTTCCTCTCAATCTTCTTTCATTGAGGCATATTTTTGTTTTATACACCACATTATTTAATATAGTGTATAAACCCCTTTGAATTTTATGTTTATTCAAAAGGAATCTTTTTATATGAAGAGTTTTACTAAACAACAAAAGTGAATGTTTTTGTCATACTTATGTGGCGACAACGACTTCTCCGCCGCTGCAAGTATTATTTGGTCTTTGGCTTCCTGAACAAGCCATAATGTTTTTAAAATGAAATAAATACAATATTCTCTTTTATGTATTTTGGTAATAAAAATAGTTTTTATAATGGATTTTTTATGTCAATATATTTATGTGATCTATTGTGATCAAAGTGTGGAAATGTTTTCTTTCGATTATATTTGTTTTATTTTTTATGATTTTATATTGGTACTTGGACATTTGACGGGTGGTTACGTGATAAACCATATGAAGGGTGGTGCCGTGAATACCAGTATGGGTGGTTATGTTATAACCTCCAATGCATTGGGTATGGAAGTCAGCCGTATGGCTATTCCATTAAGTGATATGTGTGGAAGTCGACCGTATGGTTATTCAATTTTAGTATGTTTATGTCCCAAGTTACCTTTATATGTTATGTGATCATTATATGGGTTTTATGGTAATATTTTGGTTATAAAAGGTTAAGTAATGATCATTTATTCAATGAAAACATTTTACTTCTTCATAACGGTGAAAAGTATTACTTTGATAAAGTATACATGGTTTACTTGTTGTTCTGATAAACTAATAGTTTTCATTCTTTGTGTATCCCTTACTGAGATTTTAATGCTCACCCCATGTTTTATTGAAATGTTTTTCATAGGACATAATGTGGAATAGGGACAAGGATGGGATCAAGGGAAATTCATGCTATATAAAACATGGAACTATTCATGTTTCTTTTTAAGAGTTTTTTTATTTTATGGAAACATAGTAGAAGTGTCTACTTTCTAATCTTTTGATATGTAATATATATGTTCTAATTCTCTAAACCTCTAAACCTGAAAAGATCCTCAGTGTGAATTATTCATTTAATTCAATATTAAGTAATGTTTAAGGCCGAGGTCTTATAAATGTAATACATTTTATGATAATTTCATTTTTAAATTTAATTAATAATTTATTTCAAACGAAACAGTTGTTTTGAAATGTATTTTGTTTTCATATATTTACAACGGTGAAGAATAATTGTTTTAGTCAAATATTTTTTTCAACGTTTTCTTAAAAATTTGAAGGACGAACAATGTGTAAATAATAATTTATAGGTTATTTATGTTTAAAGTTTTATTAGACATTATTATAATTTATTTTCTAAATATCGAGAGGACAGTAAACTAATTTATGTTTGGATGATGTCCTAATTAATTCTATATGAGTGGGTGATGATCTATATTCATTCATCACATTTATTTATATATCCAACAGTGTAAAAAATTTATTTTGTATTCTAAATCAAATTTAATGTTAAATGATGATGTAGACTGAATTTATGTTCATCGCTTGAAGCATCAAAATATAGAATGTATAGTATAACCATCAAATATTATATGGTATAATTTATTAATTAATGTTCTACCAAGGGAGTGAGGTAGTTCCCCAATAGGTTTTCTAGAATATTTTACTTATAGTGGGAGGTCACATTATACCATGGGTGATTATAGGCTGAACCAATATTCCATCCCACAGACATGCCTCCTAAGAGAGTATATTACTAGAGAGAATGTGATGAATATATTTAGAGGATATATTATGAATTAATATATTTATGTCGATGAATTTTTATTTCCATGCTGTTTGATTCATGTTTTTAATTTTTAAATGATTAAATTTGGATTTTGATACTCAATTTTACATGTTCAAAACGTTCCACCCTCTAATTGATATTTATACTAATGAGACCATTCATGTCCTAGAATACATATAAATGTTATATATTTTAAATAGGAAGGAGGATCAATTGTCCATGTTTTTGTGTGAATAAAATATATTTCTGGATTCTATAATTAACAAGGAATCATTTTTCGACATGTAATGAAGTGATTTTATCTTAACAATGGGATAATTTGTTCCACATAGACAATGATAATTGGTCTAAACATGGTGAATGTCATGAAAACAAATTGTAATATCATATAAGTGAAGATATAAAATGCCTACAACCTTAAAATCTCTAATGTAGAGAAATGATGTGGCTTTTGCTGTTTGAAAAGTGTGACCATGTTTTCCTAAAGGTACCACCTCGGTGAGAATTGTAGTCATTTTGATGGGATTTCAATTAATCTTTTAAGATCATCATCCACTTCCAAAAATTTTCATGGAACCATAACTCTTGTATATACCACATTCGTTGAATACCCTCTAGTTTATAGTTATAGGAAGAAGAAACTCTATATTCAGTGGGATATTTACTTTGTTCAGGAGAGAATATAGAAAAATAATGTTATGAAGAGATTTTCTTAATGAGATAAGTAGATGTTGTCATAGTACCCACACTTGTTGAGTTTCTTTAACTATTTTGGAAAAAATAAATGAATTTATGGATTATTTTTGACTCTAGAATTTTCTTTAAACATGTATGAAACTTTTGATTAAATATTTTAAATATTATTTATAGTTAAAATGATGTTTGGGGAATTATGCATCCACAATCTGGGTATATTAAAAATATAAAATATTATATATGATGTCGGAACGTTTTTTTAGAAATAGTGGAATAACATTCAAATTGTGTCCTATATGAGAAAGATGAGATATCAGATGAAATAAAAATATGAATATAAATATTGGTTTCATATAAATTTTTTCAGTGTAAGACATTTGGTTACTGAATAGTCGGTAAACAATATTATATTAAAAATTAAAAATAAAATGGACTTTATTTTTCAAGTATAATATAATTTATGTCCAAAACTAGTCAAGCATAAATTTGAAAATTGAAATATAAAATCTACAAGGGTATCATTATAACCTTTAGGGAATGAGAATAGGGGATCAACACAATGATGGTGACATTAATGATCAGATTATAGTGGAAAGTGGAACGACAATAGAAATAGAAATATAATTATAATCAATGATGATGTTCTCGAATTCCTCTGGTGATAATGATATTGACTAGTTATTTTTCAAAAATAAATCCTATATCAAGTTTGGCATATTGATTTAAATATTTTAATTTCACGAATATATATTTATTTAATGAGAATAAATCTTGATTTTATTCATATAAATTTCATTATAGATTAGAAACATGATTTATTAATTTACATGGACTAATATTTTTTTATTTATTTAAAATTTTAGGATTTTGTTAAACTCTATATTCATCATATTAATAATATAATTTTCAACCTAAAATTTCCTTATTTTGATTCTAATTTTTGTGTTTTGTACAATTCCTCGTATGTTCATTGAATAATATTCATTTTTATTTCAATTTTCCATTGATATGAAAATAACTAAGATCACGATTATTGTAATATATTTCATTGGAAGAACATATCATTCATCTGGATTTGACAATGTTATTATACACATTATAATGTTATTAAGATAATTCCATTGGTCTTATTTTAGTGAACGAAATGGTGGTTTCATAAATTTAATTATGCTTGTACACCATATATAAGACAATAGGTTATTTTCATGAAATTGGTTTCTAGAATCAATTAAAATGAAATAAAAAGTAGACAAATTTAATCCATGAATTATATATTTTATTTAATGATGTATTATTGTGGAAGATGGGATGAGAAAAATTTGGAGATTGATAAAGAAATATTGTTTTCCCTAACTACACGCATTGTAACTCAGAATTATTCAGATTATGTATTCTTTTCTATGTCGAGGACACTATTTTTGTGGAACATAAAAATTACAAGAAATGTGTGGTGCCCAAATTCCATCTAATCCTCAGCCTTGAATGTATACCTATACAGTGAGAAAATGAGAAGAAATTTTTGTGTCCCCATACACTTATTGTGTGAGGGAAGACACCATGTACTTCTATAGAGTACAAATATACTGGTAAATGGAGAATTCTCATAAACCGTCATTGTCCTCTATATATTAGAAATTATTATTTAAAAAATTTTGTACAGAGAGTATCATTTAATGTGAGGTAGTTAAAAATATATAGGACATGACTTTTTTATAAATTCCATATGTCCCTAGAAAACTTTATATAATCATTTATGAGAATTATAGAGGAATTAATTCCCCCAATATTACCTTAGGTTTAGCATGGGTTTATTATTTTGAACAAATAATGTTAGAGTATGTTACCTTGATATTTTTAAATGAGGGTATAATGTGGTCTCCTATCATAAGAAAATGATGAATTATACCCTCTCAATATTAGTCAGAGTTAGAGAAATGTATCCTTCAATTGGATTTTGAAATTATCCACTCTCTCAGTGTTTTTTAGGTAGAGAAAAGATTCTCAAATCAAACATTAATAGGGAGTAATTCCAATATAATTTGTTATTATGTATAATTTTAGGTATCATATATCATCCATTAGTGTAATTCCATTATTTATATAGATATATTATGTGTCAGAGTTTTTAGTTCCACATAAAATGTCTTATATAGTATTAATTCATGGATGAGTTCTATCAGTGTTAGTGAGACATAATGAGAGAATTCTATATTTTGAGTGTTATTATACACCATCATCCATATTTTAAATATTGTCATTGAGGCCAAACCATACCTCGACATGAATAATAATCTATTTAGTATATTTATGTTGTCACGCTTATAATCTAATATTTTTTTTATTTAGAGTGATTCAACATTGAAATTATTTTTTTATGATTTTGGAGAGACCTAACTGGGTTATTTACACTCACCCCAACATGAGATCTACCCACAATTATTGTGTCTTGAACAAAAACCAATCCATTAGAAGTATTCCTCAGATTTTAGAGTAAGATGTTATTTGTTCGAGAAAATAGTAGAATGTCCGAAAATATTATTTTTCTCAAGAAACCTTTGTTATGTTGGTAAGGCTCATTTCTATTACGTATGGGATTTTATTTGTCAATTTTTCATTATATTTTTGTTCATTCATACTTTTATGTGATATTGTATGTTCGTAATGTATTATCATATGTATCTATTTTTATTGTTATACTCTACTCTCTTGTGTGGATGTGGGAATCTGTATTAGTCCATTAATAAATATAATTTAAATTGTGTGATATTCAAAATTAGTTCTAGTCCCAAAATGTGAACTATTATTGATGGCCTTGTGGTGTAATTGTTTGTTTATTACTGATACAGTGGATCAATGTTGTTTTGGACATGAAATAAGATAAATTATAACTAGGAATGGGAATTTAATCATGAAAAATGGATTTAATATTTGGAATCACAATGTTTAAATTTGGATAATATGTCAATCATATCATTAGTAATAAAAAATTGAATATATGAAAAAATGTACAATTATAGTAATCTGTAATAAAAGATAATTAGGGTAAAAAATATTAGAAATATAATCAACATCTACACATAACATGTCTTTATTTCATTGATTGATTTTAATTAGAATATATACATAATAAATTCAAAAATAAAATATTTTTTCTAAATTTTCCTTCGATAATTCGAATTAAAACACATTATTTTAAAATATATTACAAATTGCCACTCTATTTATTTTGATATATGTAATATTGTATGATATGGATAAAAATAATATATGTAAATATCAAAATGGTTATTTTTATTATTAATATAAAATTATTATGATTGAATGTTTTTATCATTTTACAAATAATAAAATTTTCATGAACTAATTTACAATATAGTGCAACACTATTGTTTGATATAATAAAAACAATTTAATTTCAACACATTACTTGTAACATATTAGGGAAAAATTATTTAAATACTTGAAATTTTTTGATAAAAATATTAATTATATGGGGGTAAAAAAGTTTATATTCTAATATCATTGTTATCTTAATGCCTTTAATGTCATGATATATGAATTTTCTTTGATATTTCCTTAATGGTATTAATTTATTAAAAATTATCTTAAACAAATATGAAATTAAAAAAACAATCCGGATTTATGTTTATTGGATGTTTTCTAATATAATTCATGTATCAATTTTTATTCACTAGTAATTTTTAATTATATATTAATGACTATTAGTTAGTGAAAAAAATTAGAATTGTTATTGATAAACTGGGTAAACCGTGGGGTTAAAATAAATGATATGGTTTAAATTGACAACTAAATATGTCAAATATTGATTTCATGATTATATTTCATCTTTATCAATATAATAATAAATTAAATGAATAAAATTTTATAATTTAAATGATTTATACAAATAATATATCATAATATTTCATATATTTACTAGTTTTCCATGAACCTCACTTATAAAATGGAATGCCATCTCCACTCTTATTGGAAATCATTTATATTTTTTATTAATCATATAATATTTATATAAATCCCTATATTTTTCATTCTATCCTATATCCGATTTAATTCAAATAATTTAATACATAATTTTTTATGGTGTATCCTAATAAAGGATTTCAGAGTAATATATATTACTCTTAACTATGTGATTTTATTTTATTTCTTATTCTACATCGATTTATTATATCATAACATTACTCATATGATAACATCAATATGTTACATATAATAAATTGATATTTTATTGATTGATAATCCCTTAATCATATCCCTTTAAATCATCAATGACATGAAAATGACTCTCATAAATACAGGTCAATTACCACTTGAATTAATCATAGTGTTTTTTTCATCATCACATCATAGGGACATATATAATGATTAACTTAATGAATTTATATGGAATTAATGAAATAATTATGATTATGAAAACATAATACATTCCATAACCAGATAGCCATTAATATATTTTATAATTATAATATTATATATATATATATTAATGTGTATTTTTACATCTACAAAGCGATGTGATTCATTTTTCATTCCGTAATTCATAAATGAATAAAAATAATACTTAATATATAAATATTAAAATAATTTTAAGATTAATTTTCTATAAATTATTTTACCATCACTAATATGGGAAGAGAAGATCTACTGAATGGAATACTAAATGATTTCAAGTATTTTTAACACATAAGGTGATGATGTTAATTTAGATAAATTAATAAACATGTTTTAAAATATTTTTAGTGAATCAGAAATGGTGAGATAAAAATAATAGGGGTTTATTATAGAATTATAAAAAATATAAATTTATTATATATGAGTTTATATATACATGAAATGAAAAAAAAGACGTGGGGTTAGTTTAATTTAGTAATTTCGAACTAAATGAGACATGTTTTACATTATGGACCTAATTTAATTTTAGTGTTGTATACTCTATAACTTTACATAGTATACCGTGAAACCATATAATTTCATTTTATTTAAATTTTGTCATTAATTATTTTATGTTAATGATATTTTTATTCAAATGTTATCAAATTAGTAATATAATTTGATTACAAGGTCATATTAATTTAATATAGTTATATTTATATTTATATTCGAAATATTAAGTGATAAAAACAATAAAAACCACATTCTTTAATATCCAATTTCATGTTAGGGTTTTTAAATTTTTGCAATTCAATTTCTGTCCTATTAGATCATGAATTCAAAATTATGCTATATTAATGTGGAATAAATTTTAATTTTTCTATTGTTTTTAATGAAGCTATTTTTCTTCTATGAAGATTTTATTTTAATTCATTTAGTAATATATTTATTTATGACTCAATATTAATAAACTTGATTTTAGACTATTAATTAACTTCAACACAACATTTTAAAAATTAATTTCTAATTTTTTAAAATGATTTGTTTTAGAAATGGTATAAATAAATATTTTTATTATTTATTACCAAAAAAAATTATTTATAGAAAATCATTACCATTTTTTATTAATCATCCTCTATATGTATCAATAGTTATTAAATAATATTTTCATTTTCTCAAAATTACGGTAGTATAAATTGTTATCAAATGGAATGGGTTGAATTTTAATAATGGAATAAAAAAATACAATTTTTTTATGATAAAGATCTTAATAAAAGTTAAAAGGATTTTATTTTTTAAAAAAAATCATTCCATTTTCTACTATTTATAATATTTTTCAAAAAAAAAATCAAATGAACTGAACTATTTTATTCATCATTAAATAATTTATATCTTTTGGTAATTTCATTTATTAATATATCAATCACTTCCACTCTTCGTCATTTCAGTGGACATTTTCTTCTCATTTATTCGCATAATTAAGGATTGTGGATAGTTACGACATTATTTGATCTTTTTTGTTAGGGTATCAAACATATTCACTTTTTATATATGATGTTAATTTAATCGTGTTTAATAAGATATTACTTTCAGTAATTAGATAACTATTATATTTTTATTATTCAATGTGAATAAATAATATTCTATAATTAACTTTTAGAATGAATTATGTTGAAAATAAAATATATATTGGATTGTAACTATATTAATGTGATGTGTAGGGTTCAGTTATTGATAACCCCTTGTTGAATCAACTGATTTCATTTGAAAAAACAAGTGGAAAATTGGATGGGTAAGTCGGTGAAAATTAGTCCTTTTATTGATATTTTCGTACATGAGGACATATATGTAAGATTAATCATGGCATCGATGATCCCAATGTATTAATGTCATGAATTTAAAACATTATTCATTTTCTTGCAAGAAATTTTATTTTTTTAATATGAATAAAATTGTTTAGTGGATATTATGTGTTGATTTATCGCGTGATCATGTTATAAAATAAATTTCATGTTTATTATTATACACTCATCCATATTTTTCATTCACTCTTCCCTTATTATATATTATAATTAATGAATTAATTTCATGGAATTTTAGTGAACCATTTATCTTGACTTCCATTCTGTTGGATATGATGAATGAATAATTGAATGATCTTTAAGGATTAAATATATTCTCTCATTTTTTCTTTTATTTTTCCAATGTATTATGGATATCAAGTATATATTCAGTTTACATATAATTCTTAAATAATCAATCTCTTATGGTGATATCCAATATATCTTGTAAAAATGTAAATATTTATCCATTGACTCTAGATTAGTGGGTTTAAGGATCAGATATTATTTTATTAAATTATATTTATTTATAAAAATGGAAATTATATTCTTGAATAACATATCTATCATAAGAATTATTACAACACATTTTATTATTTAATTAAACTTTATTGAATTTTATTCCATGCCTTCGTAATTGTATTAGATTTAGGAATACAATGTGAGTATTTTATTATGGATGGTAATTTTAGGAAACAAGGGGATCAATACCTATGTACACATAATGGATTACCTTGGCGGGATTTTAACATAGTCATTGTTGTTGTTTAGATGATCATTTACAAAATAGGGAATCTAACAATGATTATGATTTATAACCATTATATTATTAGGAATACAGGTTTTATATAATCTACAGTCATTGATATTAATATAATTCCATACTAAAAATCCCGTTTTGTGATTAAAATGAAAAACTAATTTTATTTTCTAATAATATGATAAAACACCAGTTTCAAGAATTTTCATTTGATAGCAGGATAAAATAGAAAACAGATTCAATGCTCTATATTTTATGAATATTGGATGATGAATCTTGTTATATAAATAATAAAAATATAATTTGGTTACATGTTTTCAGAAAAAAAAAATTGAATTATTATTATAATTTATAACTTGATAATGAATCTATTATTTTCAAGTTCTTTAACTATAAGGTTATAAATAAATAATAAAACCAATTCCACAAGAATTAAGGATGAACATAATAATTATGTTGTTTAATTTAATAATGTAATATTGAAATAGTCCATGGATTATAAAGATCATGATAATCATCAGAGAATCATTGTTTGATGATAATGATTAATATAATTAATTTCAAAATATAAAATGTTAAATTAAGGATGTTTCATTTCAGGGATTTATTTTATCAATTAATAGAATATCAGTTGACCATTAGAATACAAAAGTAAATAAAAAATTACCACTATCGATGAATATATCCATTAATGGATTTATATTCAGGTTAATGGTTGTTAATTTGGTAATATATGATAATTATGTCATTATATTTACTAATGGTAGCATGGAATGTGAAATAAAAAGAAATAATAAAAAGAATATTATAATAATACATATTTGTATGTAAAATTTGGAAAATTTAAATTTTTGGGATCATATATGGAAAGGTATAAATAACTTAATAAAATTATTTTATGTATATCAGTTTCAAAGACTGTATAGATAAAAATTATGGTTATTTTGTGATATTGAAATGTGATAATTGGTGATGTTTACTGTAATGAACAAAACTATATAAACCTATATCATACATCTAAATTTATTACATTAGTATAAGAAACAAGGAATCACATCCCAAATAGGAAAATTATTTGTTATCATATTAAACTTGTCAAATAAAAATTTATATTATAAAAATTTAAAATAGTAATTTTTTTAGAGAATTCCCTTATTCCCTCTAGAACATATTTTTATATCAATCATATTACCAATCATTGATTACTAGGAAATGAATCAAAATAAGGTAGAGATAAAATTCTCAACAAGGATTCAATATAGAAGAATTCCTCATGGAAACATAATAATATTTAACATGATAAGGAAAATAATTTATCAAACATTCCCATTAAATATCATGAATATAAAAATCAATATGGAAGGGTAAAAAAATAAAAAACACATATTATTTATCTAATATTGAGATAATAATAACTAGAAAAAGAATAAATAAATAGAATGTAAAATAAAAAAACATGTAATTTATTAAATTCATTGATAATTAAATTCTTCCAAAGAAAATATCATTTTGAAAATCTAATGTATAATAAAAACAAAGTTATCAATGAATTATTTTCCTCATTATTATACCTCATTATCACATGAATCATTAAAACCACTACTCACGTATCAATTCGTAAGAATGTTTTAAATTGATGGGTAGTCATACACCATAATCACTTTTACATAATGTTATCCAATTGATTCATATATTATGATAAATAATTCATCAAGGTTGTACCAATAATAATGACCCACCTATATCTACACGAACAAATAATTCATAAAATATAGAAAAATTAATTTTATTCATGAAAAAAAAATGATTTACCATTAAATGATGAAATTAGAAAATAAATTTGGATTATCAATATTTCTGTAGTAAAAAATTAATATTCAATTCAATACACCATGTGTAAAAATGAGATACTGTTTAAAAATTAAGAGAATCCATGGCATGTTATATAGTTATTTAGAGGGACTTTAATTTCCCCTGGTCACATGAATGTGTATAATTACTGTGAATTTTAATGACTCAAAAATAACTAAGTGAAGGAATCATCAATATTATCCTTTGTAAAAATAATCATAATCTATCCAGATGGTCAATTGGGTTTTCACTAATATAATGTATCCATAAGAGTGTTATTTTGTTAAAAAAAAATTTATTGATGAATAGAAATATTAGAAAATAATCATTCAAAACATTTTGTAAATAATATTTAATTTAATTTATAAACATCCTTCTGAAACCAAACTATAAAAAAATTAATAATAATTTTCATTGAAAATAACTATTGACACATATAATAGAAGCATCTTTAAATTGACTTTTTTGACAATAGTAAATTTTATACATGTAATATATATTAAAACAATGATTCTATTCATATTTTGTTGTAATATCCATGTAGGCCTTTTGGAAAATGGAAGAATTATTAAATTAAATATTCAGGGTAAAAATACAAACAAGGTAAAAATTTATTTAAAAATAATATATATATTATTGAAAAAATTTTAAAATTTTTTCTGAAAATATCATTTTCGTATAATATGATTTTTGAAATAAGAGAAAATGGAAGTATGATTTTATTAAAAAATTCAAAATATTTTTATATAAAAATTAGGGGAATATTGGTATAATTAAATTATAAAATAATATTTAACTAGAGAATAAAGAAATTGTTTAATTTAATTAGAAAATGATCAAATAATAAATCCTTAAAATGATTATGACATTGAGTTTTGAAATAATAAATGATGAAATTATTGGTTTCAAATTAAAATAAATATAAAAAATTTGAAAATCATTATATGATAATCATGATTATATATACACATATTCATAAAATGTTAATGATAATTTTGATGCAAAATAACAGATGAATAGAAATTGTGCTATGAAAATCTGCAGCAATTGTTAATTTTCAGGTAAAATCTCCTTAGATGAAACCATCAAAATTAAAATCTAAATCAAATTTATGTATGTATTACTAATTATATTATATTAAATAGGGATAGTATATAGACCATATAAAATAAATTAGGGTCATAACATAAAAATATTAAATAATGAGAAGAATGTGATATGAAACCCCTCACACAACGAAGCCTTTGGGTTTCAGGTTTTTTATCCACATGAATGATGGTTTTAAGAATTTTACTAATTTATAGAAGAATCATATTAGTTGTTAGGTCATACATACTAATGAGAGATATTATAATTTTATTACTTGGTGAAAGGGTAAGGAATTCAGTGATGTATTAATTTTCTAGAATCAATATAATGACATATATATCACATATGTTAATTAAATTTTTTATTGTTATATTCTTCATTAATATTATGTGAAAAAATCAAGCACATCGATTTTTGCAGCCATAGTCTAACATCTGCATGAGAGAAATTATCATATTATAAATGGAGAAGTATATTAGAAGATATATGTGATATTTTATTACAATAATTATAATAATATCATAAATATCTTAAAAATGATTTAAATACATCATTATATCCATCCATTAATGTTGGTTTTGGTATATTAGTACATAGTTCATTACAAATGATCAATGATTTGATTTCACATTTGACAGAGGGGAATTTGGATAAATATTAAGAAATAAACATAATTAAAATAAATCTAATATTATATAATTGTTATATTAATATGATATTTTTATGAAATTATATATTGTTTTTCTATTAGAATTAAATGAAATACATTTTAAAGAAAATTGATTTCTTTATGAGAAACCTTCTTTGGATATCCTTTTAATGACCCTAGTGTTTGTATTACGGGAATTTCATCATATTGAAAATCTATATAAGGATGTTGGGGATGTATTTCTATTAAATTTTCTCATTTATTGGTATTTATAGGTGTATATAATTGAATGGAGTGTGATTCCATTTATATGCAGGGAATGATATCCCTAAAAAATTATATCTAAATATCAAAAAAATAAATCTTTATTTATATTGAAATTCCAATGAAAAATGAATCCAAACTAACATAGATTATAATTTTCGATATATATGATCTAAATATTTCAATCCAATAATAATTAGAAAAGTTTCTTGGTTATTTTGAACATTATCTTATTATATTAATCTATTGTAAACCCCTTTTTAACTTATTAATTAAAATAAGTTTTTACAATTTTTACAATTCCTTGTAGTATAAAATTAAAATTAACATATTTGTGATTATAAATAATTTTTAAAAATATTTTATCAATTTTTACAAATTAAATTCATATATGATACAGAATTATTTTTAAAACTACAATAGCATACATAATGATATATCAGTTTTTTAATGTAAAAATTGAATAACCATATTTGGTTTTAGTATCACAATAAAATATTAAATTTATGATAACTATTTAAAATCTTTACAAAATTATATAATTTGAATTATTTTTACATTATACTAAATTGAAAATATTATTTATCATGTTGAGTTATTTTAATGGAAATTTAATTTTTAATTAAAATTGGTGACTTTTACTATTCATCCAAAAATGAAATTGTTTAGAAAAATATCAATAATTCACCATAATATAACAAATATATGATGATATGAAACTGAAAATTTATATTTAATAATAAATTTTTAAAAATGAGTATTAATTAATTTTGAATTAATTTAGAAAGGTTTTTCTATATCATTTTCTTGAAAAATATATTGTTTATTAGATCAATTTTCCGTTAAATGATTCTTGTTTAATTTATAGTCAACATATAATAATAATATTTATATTTTAGGTGTTATTATTCATTTAAACTAATTTAATTTCTATTTTATAATTATACTATATGATACGATCAATTTCGATCTGGAGTCCCATGTTTCACTAGAAATCAAAGGTATTAAATATAATCAAATATATTTTACTGGTTTTTTATGATCATTATTATGTGTCTCGAATTCTATCGAATACATTTTTATTTTTTTAGAATTTAGCGGTAGTCAATTTAATATAATTTTAAGTACATTATTTCCAGCAAATTATTATATTATAAAATATTTATTTTTGGAACAAACACATTTTAGTCATAAAGGATGTTTAATGGAAAAAATCAATAATTTAGGGTAAAAAACTAATAAAAACATTATAATTCTATTGATTAATTTTAATAAATAATATTTTATGAGTTTTAAATTTATTTTTAATAACGATTAATATTTTTATATTAATTTTCATTTGTTTTTATCCAAATTAAAAAAATCATGTGCATTAAAAATTAATGTTTATGATCGGGGGAATAAAAGTATATTATTTATCATATATTTAGTTAATAGAAATGTTTATTTTTGTCACATTAAAAATTTATCATGATGATGGACAATAATGGATGCTATCAATAATACATAATAAGATGATATCAAGTATGTAAATTATATCCCATTTTATATCCTAATGGTAAAAGTATATCCCAAATAGAAATTCATATATGGAATGTAACACTAAAATTAGAAACCATTTTTTGAGAAACACATTTTAATTTATTAATATTATAAAAGTACATGTATATTATGCATCCTCTTCATAATCATAAATTTAATTATCATGATAAAATCTATACATGATTTAATTACAACATATGATATAGTCATATTAGTATTGAATAGTTAAAATTAATGTGAATCAATTATTATTAAGTGAGGATAATATAATCCCCTTATGTATTATTTTTTAGATGAATTTAATATTAAACTATGTATAATATTAAACGTCATACACAATGTCATGCCTAATGAAATTGTGATATAAAATTATTTAATTATGACAGTTATGACCTATCCATTAGTTCCAAGTGTTTTAATAGGAATAAAATAATTAAAAAATTTATGTAGAATTTTTTTACATAATAATACCAATAAGAAACATTAGATTTATTATTAATTAGTTTGAAATGAAAAAACATAATTATTTTTTGAACATAATAAGAGTATTTTACATAAAAATAGTTTCACTATTCTATAAAGATTTAATATTATAATAATAATAATGTTACTAAATACAATTTATTATAATCAAATAAGAATAATATATTCCTAATTTTATGAATTTAAATTATTTAGATTATGAATGTTATGAAAATAAAGAGATAAAATTCATTTTACTCTCCCAAAATATATTTTCATAGAAAATGGGATTTAATTTACTCTTTTTATACATAATATTATTTATTAATAGTAATTTCAAAAATTTTAATTTAATAATTTAATATCAAATTTTAATAACATATATCATAATATTATTATTTTTTATTTTTTAGTTATTAAAAATAAATATTTTTTAGTCAATATTGAAAATTGACAATTTTGTTTAGAGCGATTTCTTATTTTCATCAAATGTAGTAATTTAAAATTCCAATGAATATTTTTTTATGAAAAAAATTAATCCCTAAAATTTATAATATACTAATTATTTCGAAATAAATCAAAAATAAATATCATTTTGGTCACATTTTATTTTTTTGATAAAATAGTATATGTCAAGAAACTATTTATGATGTGATTAAATTTTTATTGTTAAATTAAATGTTATCCAGATAACAAAATTGAATAATGATAAATAATTTCCAAATATATAATCATCAATTTCAAATTAGGTCAATAATTCATTTTCATTTTTAATGACAATGATTAGTAACCTTCGGAAAATTTTATCACCATTGTAATCGGTAAACTACAATAATTATGGTTATATTGGTTGGATAAGGACTCCATGTCTACAAACCCATTTCCATTATTATATTTTTTTGATATTAATTAGATAAAAACTATACTATATTTAAAATATGTAATTTTAGTGGAACATTCATTTGATTATGTGTTTGTTATTATTTTCATTTAAGAAAAATAACAAAATGTCCTTCTCTTTCCTTTACTATCAATGAAATTAGTTCCTTGGTTAAAAATGAATACATGAAGAGCAATCAAGGGTTACATGGAATAATATTTTATTTTTAATTATAATAATTCATTTTATATTTTTATTGATTTTATATTTTCCATGAACCCCTACGCAATGTTGACATAAGGTTTATCAAGGAATAGAATAAAGAAATAAATGATTTAAATAATAAACTTAATATCTATATATTTTTTATTATTTATAATGACCAATGAATTTATTGTATAATAATATTGTATAATAATTTATTTAATAGTTTAGAATATAAATATTTATTTATCTGGATTCCATTATTGTCATTATGTGTGAATAATTGAGAAAATTACTTTAAATATAATTTAATGTTCATAATGTAATTTTAAATGGATTCAAAATTATAAAATTCCTCCGTTTACACATGTGATTGAAAATAATAATATAGTTTCTCCCTCTGGTCATTTATGATCCTATTCTATTTATAAAAATTAATTTTAGGATTTATAATGACTGGAATATATGATACTGTAGTTCAGGTTATATATGTTCAATGAGGGGTAAAACTAAATGATAATGTTTTAAAATAACATAAACAAGTATAAAATTATTATTTTTTATTATCAATAAAATTTATACATATATATACTATTAAAAAAGGTTGTTTGATGAAATTATACATTGAATAGAATCAAATTATATATTAATATTTCATGTATTTTAATGTTTTCAACCAACATAACTTATTAAAGAGATCATCCTATTGACGGTAATTAATAAACATTGATGCAACTAGATTTACAAGTACATGAATAAATATGTTCATCTATCCATTCCCCATATATTATATAATCTTTTTTTATTATTATACCATCCTTTGATAGATTAAGATGTAGGATTAAAGATGATTTCCAATAAATATCTATTACTTCTAAAATAATTTATTTAATTTATTTCTTATTTTATGTCCATAATTTTTTCACTAACCATGATGATGTTGTAACATAAGTATTTTAAAGGAGTAAGTGTTTAATATTTTTATTTTACAACCTTTATTCCTCACTGGTTCCATTTTAGGGGAAATACAAACATCACTGGTACAAATGTGTTGAATACCATAACCCAAAAGTGTTGTTATTATTTTTTCACCACCACCCCAGGTTTGGTTATTATCATATATTTAGTGAATATATATGATATTAATTTTATAATTTTTAAAAAATAATGAAGGGTATTAAAAGCCTTCTGACCCATACATCCCTTTTAAATTGATAACATTATCTCTATATAAGTTTGGATTGCCTCCTCCATGAAGGGATGTGATTCGTTTTTCATGTATACCGTACATGAAAGGTGATAAATTTAACTTCATTGAATGAATAAAATATTTTCTTATTTATATATAATATTTATATGGTAAAAAATGGAAAATATTAAATAATTGAAACTATTGAATCAAAACATGAATGAAAAATGTAATTTTTAATAGTCAGTATGATAATGTAAATAAAAAACTATTCTCAAACATGTTATATAATGTTATAATTTAATCATATATGTTATAATAGTAATAATAGTTTTTTAATATAGACTTTTAGAAAACACATTTAATATGCTATTTGTTAATAGTGTCTAAAAACCATCTTTGATATGAGTTAAAGGTAATTTCTTTATATTTCCACTTCAATTAGAATTGTTTTATATTAGGATCTTATATTATATTACAGAGAGTATTTATATACCCATTGATAAATTGTATCACGAATACATCTTCATTCATTCGATTAAACATTTATTATTATTTTCTCCCATGAAGGGCATCAAATTCAAATCTTTCCATATCAATAAGGAAATACTTTTAAAATATTGTTTTATTTTAGGGTTATTTCTATTCAAAATTAAATTTAGAGTGTTATATTATTCTAATCTCAAATGATAAATTTATTATCTTCAAAAATAAATTCTATTTTCTGTTTACATGTATAAATTTATTTTATTCTCTTATTTTATCAACAATTAACTAGTACGAAATAAGAATGGGACTTTATGCTAAAAATATATTTTTATTCCTTTCCATCTAACTCTTTTTTATCCTAGTTGTGTTTATATTAAAATTTTCATGATTTTTCTTATCTATAAATAAAATTATTATATAGATAATTTTTTTATTTTTTTCTTTCATTTCAAAAGATTAAAACACATATTTTTAAATTTTCAATTAAGAGACATGGTATCAAAAGTGTGAAAACAATATTTTTTTAATGACTATTGAATTTTAAAATATTATTTATATCATTAAATTTACAAATTTTAAATATTATTTTACAATATTCAATTAATATATTCAAATAAAATCGTTTTATAAGAAAAAATATTTTTTATAAATGTTATCAATAGAAAAAAAATTATTTTCCTAAATAAATGAGAAAAATATGAAAGCAATTTATTATCTCATAAAAAAATAATGTTAAAAAATTTTATTTTAAATGATTTTATTCCATTTTCATTTTTATTTTTCAATTATTTTTTTAAGCATACAAAATTTCATTTATGATGAATTTATTATCATTATTCATAGTTTATAGATTTGTTATTATGTGTTTTTTAACATTCGCATGATCACATTCCTTATCACTCTCTATCATTGCCATTGATTTGTTAATACCCCCTTGTCAAAATTTATTGTATCATGTATTTTAATAAAATAATTTAAACTTCTTTTTTTTGGTATGAAATATATTCCATTTATATTTATGGTATCCATAAAATAATATTTATTAAGAATTTCATTTCGTTGACTAGGTAATTATTACATATTTTGTATTCTATATATATAAATGATGTTTTATAAAGAAATTTTTTAATTATATTTTTTCATTAAATATACGAGGAAGGATTTGGAAATTAACATGATGGCTATATCCCAGTATTATATATCCACTAATTTAATCAATTTTTTTTGATATAATACATGTGGACGCATTAGTTAGGTAATTGGTGTATATATAACCATTCAATTAATGGTTATAGGATATAGAATTATTGTATGATTTATGATGTGTTATTCACAGACTTGATGATGATATTTTAAATATCTAATATTATGAATTTAATTTATTGAGAATTCTGTGATTATTATCTGTGTTATTGTTTAGTTTATTTTATACAGGGAACTATCTCATACTTACAATGGTGATTAAAATTCAAATATTTTGACTATGAACATTTTCCTATTGATTATAAACTATTTAGTAATTATATTATATGTGGTATAAAACCATTGTTGAGATTTTGATATCAAACATTATTTTGAAATCATTCCCCTATTATATGGGGAAAGAACATTTGATTGATCATTAATGATTGATGAAATTATTTAATGTTAGTTATCTTTTTTCTTAGGTAATATGGAAATCATGTATAAATCTGTTTTACCAAGATAGGAGAATTTATCAATATGTTATAGTCTGATCTATTTTATCTTGGTCAATGTAATAATTATTTAATACCACTTGATTGAAAATGGGGTATCCACTACATTATGTGTAAATCACATTAATTTTGTATTGATAAAATATATTCATTATTAAATTTAATCTTTTCTAATTGTAATCAGACTATCTATATCCTCTTACACACTAAATTATATATATTATATCATTTTGAGATATAAAAACTCGTTTTTGTTAATAATTTTTTATCATTTAATTTTAGAATGTTTAATTAAAACAATAATCCATTGTTTCTCTATCATATAAAGAATTATTTATTTCTAAGACATTTATAAATGTAACAAAGACATTATGAAAATATACCACAGATATGGGGTAGGAAAACCTTGTGTCAAATATAAAAAAACTAGATAAATAACTTTTCATCGTTAAAACATGTATATACTTATATCCATTTCAATATAGATTGTAAAATTTGATGAACAATAAACCATTACTATTAACCCATTATCACATTTAGTTATTTATTAATATATATTATCAAGAATCTTTTTTACCTTATAAAAAAATGGGATAACAATAAAAATATAATTTTTTGATCTAATATAAATCAATAAAATCATTTACATTAAAAATTTTGATTTAGATGATTTTCATTCTATCAAATAAATTAAAAATAAAATATATATCAATTCATCAAATTCATTTTAGAACTTGTATTTTTTAAAAACATGTAAAATTTAATGTAATTATTACATACACTTCATCACTAATGGAATAAATAATTCAACACTAAAACTATATATGGTTATTTCTTAGAGTCACATTACCCTTTGTGACAACCCCATTGATTATATTTAATCAAATGATCACTCATTCTATCGTGATTTTTCTTTTATGCTTCCAGGTGATTGACTATATTATTGAATAAATATAATTGGTCACTTCAACTAACATTTCTTCTTTGAATTCGAACATTTACCCACATATCATATCAACATATAAAAAAACATCATGAAATAAAATGATCAATAAATATATTCTTAACACATGGCAATATTGTTAAAATTTTCATTGAACAAATTAATTTCATAAAAATAGTTATATCAATTAATATAGTAAAAATGATTAATAAAAAATTCTCATAAAAAATATATAATATCTCTATGTCATTACTATACTCAGTCTTATTTTGTATATTTAACATATCAAATAATAATGGTTAATCTATAAAATTATTCCTTAGGTCATTTTAATTAAATTATTTTATTATATTTAATAAATCATTATTTGGTCCTCATATGAATATAGATTCAGCGGTTAAATAACTTCAGCACATGGTTGCATGTGAAGGACTTTCCAAATCATAATGAATTATAATTTTCTTATGAAATTTTCATTTGTTACCCTTGTAAGGATATTATTTTATTATTACAATATTTTCATGATTATATTTCATGTACATTTTAATTAATTATGATTCTATAATTCGAAAATATAATATTTCATTAAATGTGTTTAATGATTTATTTTTATTTACTATAAGAAATCAATAAATAATTTCACATATAAATAATGACCCTTTCAAATAACATACTAAAATGTAATGGGAAATGAATCATATTTAATTAATTATTGACATCAGTATAGTGTTTTTATCACCATTTATTTATTCTTGTATGGAATTACCATAATCGTTTCACATGAATATTTTATATTTAATTAAACTAATCTTGTTCTATTAAGGTATATGTGATGATCTTAATACATGTAATTATATATTTTTGAATATTTGATATATTTTTTTAAAACCATGTAGATGTTTTTTAAATAACATATAGATATATTTTTCCTTTTTCTTATTTTACATTTATTATGGTGATGATTTTCAATGAATATGTATATTATAAAGACTATTAGTGTTAATACAGAAATCAAATTCCAAATAAAATAAAATAAATTATATTATGATAATTGATTGTTATTTATATATTATATATATTTTATAATTTTATTAGATATGTTTTGAGAAATATTTAAGTAGTTTTGATTCAACCTGAAATGTTATATAATTTTTTATAGTGGGTGATTTATTTTGGGTTAAAACAAAATATAATATAGTATTTCTTCTATGAACTATAAACTAGTGTAAACAAATTGTATATAATTAATTATCATCAATTTAATTTCATAATAAATCATAAATGAGGCTGAAATTTGAAATGTAATAATCTTTTAATATGAGTTGAGATGGTATAAAAAAATTTAATAGGTAATTCCATTTATCATTCATGATTCTTGTATTTATTTTCTAAAATATATATGTATTTTTATAATAATTAGAAAAAAATATAATCATTTAAATCTATATTAAGAGTAAATATTGATTGGTGGAATCATCTTTTATGAGTTCTATAGAAAAATTTAAATATTTTTCATCATTATCTGTAATTTTTTTATTTGATCATATGGAATTTTAATAAGTTTCATTTTTTCTTTGGATTATCCCATTAAGAGTCATAATCCATTTAAAAAATTAGATAATATAATTGTATAATGAAATTCAATTTCCCACTAACAAATTTGTAAATTCATTGATATATAGTGTCATATGAAAATGGATGAATGCAAAAATTTAACACAATATCAATTTGATAGAATTATGATGAAATATTATTTAATAAGAATAATTTTGGAAAAATAATTTGAAAATGTTTATGTGATCTATAATGGTACAAATATAATCAAGGGAATATGTGATTCATGTTTTTTTAGGAAAATAGTGTTTTTAATGATGATGATTTTTTATCCATAATGGAATTCATTTTTCATTCTATTTATGATAATTTTATTTGGTTCTTTAATGACACATGTAGTCATTATTAATGTAATTCATTTAAAATTGATGAACCTATAATCATTGATCTATACCTAAAAACATAAAATTAAAATGTTTGGCTTTGATACAGATATATTTGATCGAAGTTTTTCATCCATACCTTACAACATCAAATGAAAATATTGGATAACTCTCATACCCAAATTCCTTTTTTGTTTTGATATTTATATAATACAAAAACTCTAAACATAAATAAATCTCATATTTAAAGTCATTTTTATCCAATTAAACCTAAAATATCAAATAATATATTAATTATTCATGATACCCATAAAATAATATATAAATGATACTGTTCTAGATAAAAATTATTTATCATCATTATTCATAACCTAGAAAAAATCAAACATTAGAATGAAAATATAATATAATTTTTTTATGGTGAACATATGATTTCACTGTTGATTTTCATCAATAAGTGTTATATGATCATATGTGTATTGTGAAAAAACAATATTTCATGATCATAACATAATCAAATTAATATATTAAGATTTTTGGGTCATCAATCACTTTATTATGATTTAGTAATAGAAAATTCCATTGGAATAAGTAATCCGGATTAATTTGATATCATCCATGGTTAAATAAATCATTTATAACCCATATAAAGGATAAAGAATGTTTATTTGTACACATGTACACAATCATCGTATATCACTTACAAATTACAATTGGAATAAATATCTACAATAATATGATATAAATATTCAATGAACATAATCCTTAACAAATGAATTGAAGCATAATATGGTATAATAAATCATATAAGCTACATCGGGAACACACATGATCCATAACGGGGTTCGATCTAGCATAAAAAAAATTCAAGGATAGTATCAACAATAAAAATCATAAATACATTTTTAAAACCACGTGATAAAGACTTCTTTATATTAAATTGATTTTTTTTTCATGACCCATTTTATATAAAATAACATATTATTGGATAATGAGAGGTTTTAAATATTGAAAACATGATATCTTATAAGGAAAACAAAAAATCCAACAATGGATGGGGTGATACAATACATATTTGTCTCTTTATATGTTAAATGATAACTTAATACACGAAACATGATTAACACATGACAAAAAAATGGGTTCTATGAAGATAACTGTTAAATAGTAATAGTACTACATGAGAAAAAATTAGCTTGATAAAATTATATAATTTCCCCCTAAAAAATAATTAATATTTTGAGATTTTGGATATTAAGAATTGATAAACCATTATAAGATCATTAAAACATTCTTTATGAAAATACCCATTTTCAACATGAAATCCACATTTAAAATAATTAATAATATATTGTTATTAATTTCTTTGAAAAAACCTTATAATCATATAAAGGAATCATAAAATTAAATAATGTTCTTAATGTGGTGAAAATTTATACTTTTTTAAAAACTTCAATAAAATTCTATTTTTCAATAATGTTGTAAAAAAAGACAAAAATTACCAATTAGGAACGTTTTAAAATATTTCCCTTTTAATACCATTTAAAATAAAATCAAAGGTCATGTAAAATTGGTTATGGAAGACATTAAATTTTATAAAATAAAAAATTCAAAAAAAAATTAGAAAACGGTCATGACCCCCTCCCACCAAAGATGCCCCTCCTAAGATGGAAATGAAGAAAGTGAGATAATGACCCCCGAGTCCCGCCTCGAGTAGGCCCCGGGGTGGCGACTAGCCCCAAGGGTATGAGATTTCACAAATATGGGAGGCATTACCCTTTTTATTTATTTAGGATCGGGAAATTGGACAAGTCAACCACCAACAAGGAAAAGAACAAGTGTATAGAAATAAACCCAAACCAAACCCACATGCATGTTTAAACAATTTTATAACAAGGTTAAAGTACAAGAAATTTCAAAGTACAATACCAAAAGAAAAAAAAGTACATCAACAACAACAACTCCAACTGTCTGACTAGTTGGGTCCCGCACGACCCTAGTAGTCCTCCTAGAAACCTGAAAGTAAACGTAGGGTGAGCATACAAGAATAGTCAGTAGGGAAACCTAATGCTCTCATGAAAAAGTTGGGAGACATCCTAATGTCCCGTGAGAACAACATAAGAAACCTAGAAAAGAATTCTATCCACCCAACCTTACCAGCCACACTCACCAAAAACACAATCACAACAGGTAGTAGTATATAAGAACAAGATTATTGGGTACCCCGCATCATTTTCCTTTAGCTATCTACTCTTCCTAATGACGAACGTCCTGACTCTGCCACACACTCCCCGCCCGCAGAAACCTGGGCCCCAGAACCAGGTATCCCGCCCGCACACACCTGGGCCTCACAACCACGTATCCCGCCCGCACACACCTGGGCCTCACAACCACGTATCTTGCCCGCACACACCTGGGCCTCATCCCAATGATTCTTGGGGAAAGGTAGAACATTCCCGAAGAGTATTGTGCTAAAACCACCTCAATAGAAACCTACCTGAAGAGTCTTAGGTGTAAGGTCTCCTCAAGCCATCAAATACTAGGGGATAAGGAGTAGGAAAGAGCTAGTAACTAAGGGAAAAACACCCTCTCCGATGAAATGGGAGTGTTCTGCACTAAGTGCTCAACATGGGTGGGGTGAGATAAACACAAAAGATACAAATATACATATGTATACCAAACACACAACCCAACCTATGGCTTCTAAACAGTGAAACTGAGAACTTGCCTTGACACTGCTACTACGAAGCATGCATACAACAAACAACCCCAACCCCATTTATGTTTTCATGTTTCAGCAGAATTAGTTTATTTAGTTCCTTAACTCTTGGGAAACTATCCAAAACCAACCACATCGATCGTTTGTATAACATATTCCTGTCATCCACAAATCAGGTAAGGAAAACACAAGCAACACAACCAAGTCCGTCTTATCAACCATCTAATCCATTGATTATTAATCTCGTTCCATTACCACGGCCCACCATTAATTAACTCTTCCACTTTTTATTTATTATTCACAACCCATAGTCCATTAACATTTCAAGCCATCCCTGCAGCCCCGCTGCTGACCATCATAACCAAAATCACACCATACATTATTATGCCTTTAATACCATTTATCGCAGCCCCGCATCCCATTACCAACATAACATTTACACCAACCCACAACCAAGCCAACTACAGCCCCGCTGCTCACCCAATCCACAAAAAACCACATAACATCCCCATCACATGCCACGTAACCAAGACAACAGCCACTTGTTCATTATTCTATTTTGTTCAACTGGGGTGATCACACAAGGGTACCAGATTTTGAACAACCAAATTTACGTGATTATCCAATTTCCACATTCCACAAAGTTTCCATCCACAAAAATGGTCTAGAAGGATAGGGAAACATTTAATTGCACAATCAAAGGCCCCCAACGACCGTGACTTTCAGTTGGCATAATCCTATTCAATTCACAATATATCAATAGTATAAACAAGGATAAACATAACAACTCTCCCATCCTCGTTCTTAACCAGTTATTATCTTTATTTAATGGTACAACTGTTTCTCATGAAAACAAGAGGATAGCCACCCCGCATGATGCACAAATTAGAGAGTTGAAGGTAATATCCCTACCTCAACAGGTTCCAATCGTAACGCGACCCAGGATCAACTTTAGAAGTTGTCCGTCAGCGTCTGTCACTTCCATCGAGTCCCAGCAAAAAATCCTCGGGTGGAATTCAGAAAGTAAAGCCCCAAGGAAAGACATGGATCCATGCTCGGAAGTTTCGCCTCATCGTTATGATCCCGTGGCCACTAACGGATCGCAAATCGGAGCTCGGACAAAGAAGTTATGGAAGAAAGAGCCATTGAGTCTCATGGGAGAACTCTGATCAAAGGAATGTGGAGGAGAGGAGCGAGTTGAAAATGAGGAGGGGGCCCCTCCTTTTATAGTCAAGAAAAGAAAACGTACACAGTGTGTACTTTTTGGTACACAGCGTGTACTCGGTTATTTCACACGGTCTCCACGCGGCTTCCAACACGGCTCTGCGGCCATTGACTAGTCAACACACGGTTTGAGGGTAACACATACGCAGGGAGGGACTACACAACATGTAGTTTAGACACACGACATTTACCCATTTATTGCACACGGAAAGGAAACGGCTCCAATATGGCACACGGCCGTTGACTGGTAACGCGTACGCGGGGAAGGACTACATGACGTGTAGTATTGGACACACGGCGTGCACCCATTATTCCATATAGCAAGGACACATCCTTCAACATGGGGTATACCCGGCAAGGTGGTACACGACGTGTAGTGACACTACACAGCATGTACTCATTTACTTCACACGGTGAGGACACGGCCTACGACATGGGGTATACCCGGAAAGGGGGTACACGGTGTGTACTCAAACTACACGGCGTGTTGTTTCAAAATACTAGAAAGCGTGGGAAAAGTCCATTTTACCCTCCATAACACATCTTGACATTCTTTTTGACAACGGAATGGGCCGGAGAGGTCCGATACATTACATCAGATACCTCTTAAAATATTCTCGTCCCCGAGAATTCAAAAACCAACCCAGAGGAAACCCAACAAGATACCTCTTAGGGTTCTTGTTATATCAGGAACCCAACCAACAAACCTAATCATATGTGTTTGGAATTCCTTCTCCTATGTCGACATATTATCCACGTTAGGCTGCACTGACTTGCCTTCATGTGTTTAATCACATCCTCATTAATTTGTTTCGATTAATAATTGGATCTTCCCACTTTCAGACATTAGGATTTTCAAACATACACTGCCCCTAACACCGCACAACCAACACACTACAGGAACACATGGTTTTGGGAAATTCCTTCTCCTATGTCGAAATATTATCCTCTTTCGGCGGAACTGAATCTCCCACACGGGTTCAATCGCATTCGAATTAATGCGTCTCGATTAAGGGTCTGTGTTTTCCCTTTCCCCAAACATCCGTACATGTCACACATTACCTGTGAACAAGGAAAAAAAGGCCTCACAACCAACAAGCCAAGCTTTCCATATATCAATGGTATAAAGTAAAACATCAACAGAAATCTCAGAAAAACAAGGGAATACAGATGTCAAAACAACTCCAGGTACTGAGCGTGCATCTGGGTCTCCCGCTCCCAAGTGCTCTCCTCGAGGCCTCCATGCCTCCACAACACACGAACCAACGGAATGGTTCGTCCACAGAGCACCTTCTATTTACGATCCTCGATTTTGACTGGTCGTTCCTCGAAGGTCGCATTTTCTCCCATATCTAAATCTCCCCAGTCGATAATGTGAGAGTCGTCATGCAAGTACCGATGATGCTGGGAGACGTGGAAGATGTCGTGAACCTTCTCCAACTGAGGTGGCAGGTCCAGCTGATATGCCACCTCACCGACTCGCCTATACCCCTCAAAAGGTCCGATTAACCTAGGTGGGATATTTCCCCCATTCCCAAACCTCTGCTTCCCCCGTCGAGATGAAACCTTCAAGAACACATGATCTCCCACCTCGAACTCCAATGGCCTTCTCCGACGATCAGTATACGACTTCTGTCGGTCCTGAGACACTTTTATCCTCTCACGTAAAAGCTGGACTTTCTCTATGGTGCTCTACACTACCTATGGCCCAAGAGAACCTGTCTCACCAACCTCTGCCCAGAAAATGGGTGAATGACAGGGACTTCCATACAAAGCCATAGACGGTGCCATGAAAATAGTAGAGTGGAAGCTGTTGTTGTAGTCGAATTCAACTAATGTCAAGTGTCATTCCCATGATCCTCAAAAATCCCGAACGCATGCTCGCAACATGTCCTCCAAGGTCTGGATAGTCCGCTCCGTCTTCCCATGTGTTTTGGGGTGGAAAGCAGTGCTAAGGCGTAGCGGGGTGACAAAAGAATGTTGTAACCCCCTGAAGAATCGTGAGGTATACCGAGTATCTTGATCTGAGACAATAGGCTTTGGGACTCCATGAAACCGCACAACCTCGTCTACGTACCACTGTGTTAAGGTACTCACTAGGCCTGACTCCTTAATTGATAAGATGTGAGCGGATTTCGTCAGTCGATCCAACAATACCTAGATAGCATCATAACCACCCTGAGCTCTTGGTAGTCCTGTGACGAAGTCCATTGAGATGTCATCCCACTTCCACTCGAGGACATCTAAAGGATGCAACAAACCAATGGGAACATGGTGTTCAGCCTTCACTTACTGACACAGTAGGAATTTTGCCACAAACTCTGCCACTGCCCATTTAGCCCCGTCCCACCAAAACTGTTCCCTCAGGCCTCGGTACATTTTCAAAACTCCTAGATGTACCGCCATGGATGAGATATGGAACTCATGAAGAACTCCCTCACGCATTGTCTCCGGGACAAAAAACCATCCATGGAAAAGAATCCAATGTCGGCTGTCCTCTGACCATCCTTCTGGAGTGTTCCCCTGATCAAAATGATCCCGCATAACTTTTGCCTCGGAGTCCCCCCACTGAGACTCTTCCACCTGCTACAACAAGGAGGACTGCACTGTCATCTGAAACAAACATCCCCTAACACCTTCATCCTGGGCATCCAAGTGCATGGAAGCCCACTCTCATATCGCCTTCCAAGAATCAGTGGATTCCTGAACTACTTCCTGATGCGACTTCCTTCTCAAGGCATCAGCCACAACATTTCCCTTACCTTCAGTGTAAGAGATCTCAAAGTCATAGTCATGGAGAAACTCGACCCATATCCGCTGCCGAAAGTTCAGGTCATGCTGGGAGAAGATATAACGCAGGCTCTTTTGATCTGAGAAGACCACAAAGCACTCCCCAAAGAGGTAATGTCTCCACAACTTTAGTGTGAACACTAGTGTTGCATTCTCTAGGTCATGGGTGGAATAGTTACGCTCGTGAGGGCATAACTGCCTAGACCCATAACAGATCACTCCCTTCTTCTGCATCAGCACGCACCCCAGAACAAGGCCAGAAACATAAAAAAATCACCTCATACAACAACCCTTCCTCTGGAAACCTGAGTACGGGAGCACTGACCAACTTCTCCTTCAGGTAGTTGAAAGATTTATGGCACTGCTCGCTCCATAGTAAGACCTGGTTCTTACTCGTCAAAGCTGTTAATGGAGCAGAAACTCAAGAGAAGTCCAAAACGAACCTCCAATAGTAACCTTCTAACCCCAAGAAACTATGAACTTCTGCCATGCTCATGGGTGCTTCCCAAGAAACAACTGCCCTTATAAGGCCCCGACCTTAAACATTACGTTATATTGAATTAAATGAATAATTCACATTCTAGATCTTTTCAGGATTAGAGTTTTAGAGAATTAGATCATAAATCATGAATTACATTCCAAATTTAGACAAAGTGGTTACATAAAAGATAGAATTCGTTTTTCCCATTAACGGAAACATATTTAAAATAAAACATGGATTTTTTCTTGACACTTCTTTGACACTATCATCATATCATGCACCATTCCCTTGACCTGTGAAAAACATTTCAAAAACATGGGATGAGTATAAAAATCTTAGTAAGGGATATAAAAGTATGAAAATAAAACATTAGTCCATGTATGAAATCATACTTTACTCATAAAACATAATCATTTTAACATACCTCATCAAATCATGAATGAATCATAGAAATCATAAGGCAAAAAGGTAACTTGAGGCATTCATAACATTCTTACGTAGGGAGTAACCCTCTTGGTTAAGTTTGGAATACCCATCACAGTATATTCCCTAAATCTTTTCAGAGAAACCATAGCGTTTAACTCTTTCACCTTACCCAATTCATTAGAGAGCTATATCGGGATCACCCGCCCTTAGTTTATCACGGAACCAACCGTTTTCATAACAATGCACAAGAACCATAACATAAATGTATCACATAAGACATGCATAAATAAAACATAACATTTCCACATTTTATCACTGTATAACATTTTAGGATATTGAAATAATGAATCCATTGAAAAAAAAACTATTTTCAAAACCATTTAAAACATTTAATAAAGAGATTTTTTAATCAATGTGTCCCATACCACCTTGATTTTTTAACATATTAGACCATTAATATCCATATAAATAAATCCTTAAAACCATTTTGAAATCATGGTTATTAATATGAACAAATCATTAAAACATTTAAAGAAATATTTTGGTTAAAGGGTTTTTACCAAAACTAGAGACACTTGAATACAATAATTGAGGAATAACATTTAATCAGAACTTTATTTTATCATGAGAATAAATGTATTCATGATATAAAATTTCAAATGACATTATATACACCATATAATAGTGAATTGGTGCATAACAACAATGAAGTCTCAATAGAAATGTAAAATGTGATGAAATCCCTTATAAAGAAGGTATCCTTAAATTAAGGATAAATCAATCTCAAAATTATGTGTGACAAATATAAATACACCCAATATAAGTGGATATTAAGTGTAAAATAATAAAATTCTATTCACACATATTCAAAGGATTACATATTCAATAACTATATGTTGAACCCAAAGAAATCGAAATTGGGTTAACTGGTTCCCTTAGTAAAATTCGACAGCCTAACGACGTCACATCAAAATTCAGAAAATGAGTTGATAAGAGATAAAAAGGTTATCTCATCACTTGGACATAAAATTTACATAAATAATGATATATAAGAAAATATCCCAACATAATATTATGTTAATTAAAAGACATAACAAAAGAAGTCTTTTAAAAAGAGGAGGGTGAAAGGTTCCCTTAACGACTTGGGTAACTTTCGAAATGTACACCCCATTAAAGAAAGTTCATACAATGAATATGTAAATACACATAAAGGATATTATATTTAAAAAGAGTATAATAATGGGTAGTACATACACCACTCAATGGAAATGGTGGAAAATGTAGAATAAATCTCACGGGACTAAAAGTGAGATGAAAAATCCCTTACGAAAACTCGGCAGCCTAACTGCGCCACTTAAAACATCCAAAAATGGATTGATGAGATCAAATAGGGTCTCTCATCATATTAAAATAAAAATTACCTTAATAGTAATATAAAATAACATCCCCCATCAAAAAAATATGAGATTAAAAGCAGTGACATAAAGGAGAATTCTTTAAAAGAAAGAGAGAGGTTGGATGCCTTACAGAAATTCGGCAGCCTAACGGCGCCACTCAAAACATCCAAAATGGATTGATGAGAGAAAATAGGGTCACTCAACATATGAAAATGAAATTTAAAATAGGATTAATATAAAATAACATCCCAATAATAAGAAATATTAGCTTAAACGGAATGACATAAAAGAGTGTACATAAAAAGAAAGAGAGGAGTAGGATTCCATACCACATGTCCGACATGACTCGATCGTTCTTTAATCTCCTAAAAAATAACAATTTGGTCATTTTATAATTTTTGAAGGACCTAATTTAAATATTATTATTCATTTAGTATCACATATTATAGGGTTATAATAATAGGTTAATAAAGTGAGTTCATATCAGACGTTTTTGTCGATGTTCGGCACATGAGTAAAAATCGAACTTGTTGGAAAATAATTTTCCATGTAGTTATAGTTACATAAAATCCATAATAGTATTTATGTTTTAAATATAATATATATCCAGTATATATTCATTTTATACTAATCCATAGCAATTGGAGATAAAAAATTAAAAGCACCGTTCATGGAGACGGTAGGTCGTACGTACGCATGAACACTACTTTCATTTTTTGTCATATTAATGGAATTAAAATAAATGAGAGATATATATATAATAATTCCAGAATTATATACATAATTTAGATGTAATATATTACATATATATCCATTATATATATGTACATATAATAGTACATAACATTTGGAGATAAGAAATGAAATGTACCGTTAATAGAGACGGTAAGTCGTACGTACGCATGAACACTACTTTCATTTCTTTTTTTATTCAATGGAATGAAATAATAATCATATAAAGGTATATTATAATTACATTATGATATCATATATAATACCCTTAATTCCATCTTTTATATGTTCCACATATGGCATTAATGAATCAAATCACATTGAGTGGGCGGTAGTCCCAACTTCCTAAAATGAAGATATCGCGTTTACCAATAATGGAAACCATTAAGGTATGCCATAAATGAAAAATAAAGAATCATAAAAAAAACCTAAACATATTATATATCATATATAAATATAGTTACATCTTAATGTCTACCTTTTAAGGTGTTAAAATAATATTGAACAATCATCGTTTCGTGAGGTAGTAACTCGCCATCCACAGAAACAGTATGTTTTCTAACCATTAGACGGAGGTGTGTGAATTTGTAGGTCTAATAATTGTTATAAAAACATCCTAGTATATTTAAGATACAGGTTTTGTTACAAAAAAAAGTAATAATAATAATTTAGGGGTTTGGAGAAGAAAAATAAAACCAAAGAACACAAGGGAAGACATTACCTTTAAATCAGGTAACTCTCTTTGAATTGAGCTCAAAGGCTTCCTTGGAAAGGATTATTACCAAATTTATGTTTCAATGATGAATAGACGGATTTGGGGAGATGAAATGGGCAGGGTTTTGTTTGATCCAAAGGCTTTAGAGGTGTGTGTAAGGTGGTAGAGGTGGGGGCCTTTTATAAGAGGAGAGGAGGGGCACTCTTGGAATGTTATAAAATATTACTTTATTATAAAATTATTTTCGGATTTAAAAGGACCCATAGGATATATTTCATGGATAAGGTGATAAGGTGTCTAAATACAACCATCCAATAGGTTTGTGACAAGTTTTAGACTTAGATTTCACCCTATCTTCTCATTTTATTTAAATCGTTTATTTATGAGATAATCACTGCATCATCACGGTGTCATAAATAAATAAATTTATTTATTGAATAAAAATTATAAAACAAATATCATGATGTATTGAATCTTTTTAATCTTTCTAATGAATATTTATAGTCAAATATATGACTTATATAACCTCATGTATAAATTGTTTTAGCAAAAAAACACATGTTTGTGACATTTTAATTTTATCTTTAAATAAAAAGGTATTTCTGTCATTTTACAACAAAAGTGGCTCCATGGGGTCCCCAAGTTGACCCATGGATTGTCTTCATCGGATATGACTTCTCCAATGAGGGTAGGACATGTGTCTAGGTCATTTCATATTATTAAAACATTATTTTTACCTTAAACTACACTAATTACATCTAATCGCGATTAAAACTTAGAAGTTACTATTCACCATAATAAATTATTTTATTCCCATTGAACCAACTTTTACTTCTTAATGAAAACCATGTATTTCAGATTTTTGAAATTCAAATCACAGAGGTGGTAAAATTTCATTTAAATGAAAAAATAAGTTTTTTTAAGTACAACTTAGTGGTTTCATTATTCATAAACAATTGATGTTTTCCAGAAAAATACCAAAAATTCACCCTAATCTATATTTTATATTCCGAATTAAAAAATTGTTTCTATTTTAAAAAATTAAAAACATATAAGTTACATTAATTAATTAAATAATTAATTCCCCTGTCAGAGCAGATAGCGTGTTTTTATGAAACAATATGTATCAAAATATCGACACTAATTTAAGTCCAATTTCAAGATGAAATAAATTCCAACGACCACTATTGGATTAAATGGTAAAGATATATTATAATTTAACTTTAAAACCAATTAAAAAGATAATCTAATCATATAAATAAATTAGATTAAAAATATTATTTGAATTAAAATAAAACATTTTTCACTATGCATTAAAAAAATGAACTTTATTAGAAAAATACCAAAAATTTACACAATGTAAATTTTGATGTCCCGATTCTATTGAAGAATTTTATTTTGTCAAATATACCATGAAAAATTGTAAAAAAGTGGTTTTAAAAGAGGTTCTCCATCAAAAGGTGGTTAATCGACCTTTTAATGAATATTAGAATGTTTACGCTTAAAATTGGATTCATTTGCTTTTTTAATCCTCTAACATTTATTGTAAAAAGTAAAAATATTTTACAAACATATATAATCATTTTGTAGTGTCATGTTAATTCCCTCCATTACTACAACTAGGTGTTAACTACCATTTAAAATAATATTATTTTATTATTAGAGTGCAATGTAAGATTTCCAAGAAACTCGTTGTTATGTATTGGGTAGGCCATCGAGCATAGCGTACCCTTTAAAGTAATATTAATATTTTATTCACAGATATGGATAAATATGAAAATTTCATATTATTTATTTACCTAGGGTGTTACATCCTTCCACCATTTTGGGAATTGCGTCCTCAAAATTTTAAAATTGGGCTTGGAAACATCATTGAAAATCCCACATCGGAACAAGAGTAAGTAAAACTATCACATTGAAATAATGAAAGAGAAGTACAAAGCTCAACCAAGTTAACCCATACTAGGATTCCATGTATGAAAATATGGATATAGAGGAGAAAAAAAAGGTCATGTTCTGATGGAGAGTGATAGTAAACATGTCTAGGAGAATGTTAACCATAAGAAAATCACAAACTTGTGATGGGTTAAACGGTATTTGATTCCCCAGTATGAAAAGTTAACATACAAGATTTTTGTTTTAAGTTACTCTTCATTGAGGAATTTATTTTTCAGCTTAACTAAATCATGATGAAACATTCTTACTTTTCACGTAGACTTTCAAAATTTACTAGATTCCTTAATCAAACTCATATTATATCCAAAAGATGAGTATTTAGGAAGTCTTGTTCGCATTAATAGTACTATAATCAACTTCTTGAGAATCACCTAATCCAAAAAAGTGATCTATATATTTCCCATGTCTTAAGACAAAATCCAAAACCCAAATTGTTAGTATGAGATCAGATAATCCACAAAAGTATAATATTCAATAAAAAGAAAATCTTTTCTTAATCTCCAAAATTTATTCAAAAAAACCAACAGTTCAACGAAGACCATTCGAAAAACAATTGTCCATAAAATAATCAAAGTAAAACAAACTAATATTGAAAAACAAATATTTCAAGGATTTAATCACATAGTCTTCCAAGGAAAAAATTAACTTTTATCTCCATATAACATTAGTTTCTCTTAAATTCTCATATTGAAAAGTAATTAACCTAATCAAATATCCTCCATGATAGGTTAATCATTGCCATAGATAACCCAAAATTAACTTACTCTTGATTCCTAAAATCATCTAACTAAAAATAATTAGTCAAACTAACCAGGGACTTCACGTAGTCCAGTGGTTGGTGATAAATACCAGTCGCAATTTGGTTGTCGGTTTGATTCCCGCAGCTTTGTCTGATGCAACGGGTTGTCACACGGTCTGCGTGTTGTCATTTTTCCAAAACTATATAATTCATAAAACATTCCCCAAAACGAGATAAAATCTTCAAAAATAATCATAACATATTTTAACCTCAATTTTATCTCATGCCTTTCATTTTCCATCATAATATATAATAACCCATAATTACCTCAAAAGTAAGGATCATATAAACACTAATGGTTACCTTTATAAATATTACCTGAACTTCCACATCGATTGGTCATCTCGTACATGATGCATTATAGAACATACCAAGGTTCAGGTTTTTGATCATGACTCCTTGATAGTTGGTTTAGAACAACCACAAGTATCCTCATTGAATCCCCCATTTCATCCAGTCTCTTAATCAGAGAACCACCACGGTTTCCTTCAAACCTATTGTCACTTTGGTGCCTGCTAGATCCATCCATTCACTAAAAACAGAAATGTCAGTGTGAGTATATCAAAAAAACCATCATGTACTAATGTTGAAGATAAACACTTAGATATACTCACTCATTCACTTTATCTAGAACTAGAACTCTTTCTGAAATCCTAAGCATTATGGTAATGTCAATTATGCTTAGAGAATACCCTAACCGCTAAAGTTTTCTAAACTGGCCTCTGATACCAACTATAAGGCCCCAGACATAAACCTTAATTAATATTGAATTAAATGAACAATTCAAATTGTGGATAATTTCAGGTTTAGAATTTTTGAGAATTAGATCATAAATCATGAATTAAATTCCACATTTAAACAAAGTGGTTATATAAATGATAGAATTCGTTTTTTTTCCATTAACGGAAACATATTTAAAATAAAACATGGATTCTCTCTTGACACTTCTTTGACACAATCATCATATCATGCACCTTTCCCTTGACCTGTGAAAAACATTTCAAAAACATGGGATTATCATAAAAAGCTTAGTAAGGGATATAAAAGTATGAAAATAAAACATTAGTCTATGTATGAAATCAGACTTTACTAATAAAACATAATCATTTTAACATACCTCATAAAATCATGAATAAATCATATAAATCAAAAGGCATAATGGTATCATGAGGAATTCATAACATTCTTACGTAGGGACTAACCCTCTTGGATACGTTTAGAATACCCATGATAGTATATTACCTAAATCGCTTCGGAGAAACATTAACGTTTAACTCCTTTGCGTTACCCAATGCATTGGAGAGCTATATCGGGCTCACCAGCCCTTAGTTTATCACGGAACCACCATTTTCATAACAATGCCCAAGAACCATAAGATAAACATATCACATAAAACATTCATAAAAGAAAACATAACATTTCCACATTTTAATCACAGTATAACATTTTTGGATATTGAAATAATGAATCCATTAAAAAAAACCATTTTCAAAACCATTTAAAACATTTAATAAATAGATTTTTGAATTAAATTGTTCCATACACCTTGATGATTTTAACATTTTAAACCATTAATATACATATATATAAACACTTAAAACCATTTTGAAAACATGGATATTAATAAGAAAAAATCATTAAAAAATTTAAAGTGATATTTTGGTTAAAGGGTTTTTACCAAAACTAGAGACACTTGACTACAATAATTGAGGAATAACATATAATCAGATTTTTATTATATCATGAGAATAAATGGATTCATGATATAATATTCCAAAGGACAGCATATACACCATATAAGAGTGAATTGGTGCGTAACAATAGTGAAGTCTCAATACAAATGTAAAATGTGATGAAATCCCTTATAAAGAAGGTATCCTTAAATTAAGGGTAAATTAATCTCAAAATTATGTGTGACAAATATAAATACACCCAATATAAGTGGATATTAAGTGTAAAACAATAAATGGTCATTCACACATACTAAAATGATGACATATTCAATAACTACATGTTGAACCCAAAGAAATCTAAATTGGGTTAAAAAGTTCCCTTGGTAAAATTCAACAGTCTAACGACGTCACTTTAAAATTCAGAAAACAAGTTGATGAGAGATAAAAAGGGTATCTCATCACTTGGATATAAAATTTAAATCAATAAGGATATATGATAACATATCCCAACATAATAGTATGTGAATTAAAAGACATAACAAAATAAGTCTTTTAAAAAGTGGAGGGTGAAAAGTTCCCTTACCGACTTGGGTAACTTTCGAAACGTACACCCCATTAAAGAAAGGTCATAAAACGAATATATAAATACCCATAAAGGAAATTATATTACAAAAGAGTATAGTAATGGTAATTACATACACCACTCAATTTAAATGGTTGAAAATGTAGAATTAATCTCACGGGACTAAAAGTGAGATGAAAAATCCCTTAAGGAATTTGGCAGCCTAACGGCGCCACTTAAAACTTCCAAAAATGTATTGATGAGATAAAATAGGGTATCTAATAATATTATAGTAAAATTAACAGAAATATTAATATAAAAGAACATCCCCCATCATAACAAAGAGGAGCTTAAAATAAGTGACATAAAGGAGAGTAATTAAAAAGAAAGAGAGAGGTTGGATCCCTTACAAAAATTTGGCAGCCTAACGACGCCACTCAAAACTTCCAAAATAGATTGATGTGAGAAAATAGGGTCTCACATCATATTAAAATAAAAATTACCATAGGATTGATATTAAAGAACATCCCAATCATAAGAAATATGAGCTTAAATGGAATGTCATAAAAGAGTGTACTTAAAAAAAAGATAGTGTTAGGATCCCTTACCTCGTGTCCGACATGACTCGATCGTTTTTTAATCTCCTGAATAATATAATATGGTCAATTTATAATTCCTTAAAGACCTAATTTAAATATTATTATTCATTTAATATCACATATTATTATGTTATAATAATTGGTTAATAAAGTGAGTTCATATCAGACGTTTTTGTCGATGTTCGTGACATGAGTAAAAATCGAACTTCTTGGAAAATACTTTTCCATGTAGATTTTGGTACATCATATCCAGAATAGTATTGATGTTTTAAATATCATATATATCAAGTATATATTCATTTTATACTATTCCATAGCATTTGGAGATAAAGAAATTAAAGCACCGTTCAGGGAGACGGTAGGTCGTACGTACGCATGAACACTACTTTCATTTTTTGTCATATTAATGGAATTAAAACAAAATGAGATATATATATATATATATATATATATATTAGAATTACAGAATTATATCCATAATTTAGATTTAATATATTAGATATATATCCATTATATATATATGTACTTATAATAGTACATAACATTTGGAGATATGAAATGAAATGTACCGTTCATGGAGACGGTAAGTTGTACGTATTCATGAACACTACTTTCATTTTTTTTTTGTATTAAATGGAATTAAATAATAATTATATAAAGGTATATTATAATTCCAGTAGGATATCATATGTAATACCATTAATTACATCCTTTATACGTCTCACATATGCATTAATGAATCAAATCACTTTGAGGAGGCGGTAGTCCGCACTTCCAAAAATAAAGATATTGCGTTTACCCATAATGGAAACCATTAAGGTATGCCATAAATAAAAAATAAAGAATATTATAGAAAACATAAACTTATTATATATCATATATAAATATAGTGACATCTTAATGGCCACCTTTGATTGTGTTAAAATAATATTGTACTATCATCGTTTCGTGAGGCCGTAATTCAACATCCACAGAAACAGTTTATTCCTTAACCAGTAGATGGAGGTGTGTGAAAGTGTAGCTCAAATACTTCTTATAAAAACATCCTATTATATTTAATATATTGGTTTTGTTACAAAAAAAATGTAATAAAAAGAGTTTAGGGGTTTGGAGAAGAAAAATAAATAAAAGAACACAAGGGAAGACATTACCTTTAAATCTGGTAACTCTGATTGATTTGAGCTCAATGCCTACCTTGGAAAGGATTATGCCCAAATTGAGGCTTCAATGATGAATATTGGGATGTGGAGAGATTAAATGGGTAGGGTTTGGCCGAGCCAAAGGCTTGAGAGGTGTGCGTAAGGTGTTAGAGGTGGGGGCCTTTTATAAGAGAGGAGGAGGGCCACTCTTGGAACGTTATAAAATATTACTTTATTATAAAATTATTTTCAGATTTAAAAGGTCCCAAAAGGATATATTTCTTGGATAAGGTAATAAGGTGTCTAAATCCACCCATAAAATAGTTTTTTGACAAGTTTTAGACTTAGATTTCACCCTATCTTCTCATTTTATTTAAATCGTTCATTTATGAGGTAATCACTGCATCATCACGGTGTTATAAATAAATTAATTTATTTAAAGTCTAAAAATTATAAAAAAAATATCATGATGTATTAAATCTTTTTAGATTTCTAATTAATATTTATAGTAAATGATATGACTTATATAACCCCATGTATAAATTGTTTTAGCAAAACAACACATGTTTATGACATTTTAATTTTAACTTTAAATAAAAAGGTGTTTATGTCATTTTACAACCAAAGTGGCTACATGGGGTCCCCAAGTTGATCCATGGATTTTCTTGGTCAGCCATGACTCATCCAATGACGGTAGGACATTTATCTAGGTCATTTTATATTATTAAAACATTATTTTTATTTTAAACTACACTAATTATCTCTAATCGCGATTAAAACATAAAGGTTACTATTGAACAAAAAAAATTATTTCAATCCCATTGAACCACATTTTACTTCTTAATGACGACCATGTATGTCAGATTTTTGAAATTCAAAACACAGAGGTGGTAAAATTTCATTTAAATGAAAAATCTATTTTTTAAGTACCACTTAGTGGTTTCACTATTCATCAAAAATTGATGTTTTCCAGAAAAATACCAAAAATTCACCCTAAGCTATATTTGATATTATTAATTATAAAATTATGTCTATTTTAAAAAATTAAAAACATATAAGTTTCAATAATTAATTTAACAATTAATTCCCATTGTCAGAGCAAATAGCGTGTTTTTATGAAACAATAATTATCAAAATATTGACACTAGTTTAAGTCCAATTTCAAGATGAAATCAATTACGGCGACCAATATTGAATTAAATGGGAAAAATATATTCGAATTTCACATTAAAACCAATAAAAAATATATTCTAATCATATAAATAAATTAGATTAAAAAGAGGTTTTGAATTAAAATACAACATTTTTCACTATTCATTAAAAAATGAATATTATCAGAAAAATACAAAAAAATTAAACAAAGTAAATATTGATGCCCCAATTCCAAAGAAGAATCTTATTTTGTCAAATATATCACATAATATTGTCAATAAGTGTATTTAAAAGAGGTTCTCCATCAAAAGGCAGTTAATCAACCTTTTAATGAATATTAGAATGTTTACGCTAAAAATTGGATTCATTCGCTTTTTTAATCCACTAACATTTATTATAAAACGTAAAAATAATTGACAAAAATATATAATAATTTTGTAGTTAGTCATGTTCATTCCATCCATTACAACAGCTAGGCATTAA
This sequence comes from Viscum album, assembly GCA_963277665.1. Lineage (NCBI taxonomy): Eukaryota > Viridiplantae > Streptophyta > Magnoliopsida > Santalales > Viscaceae > Viscum > Viscum album. The sequence continues at coordinate 710,299,877 of OY728156.1, forward strand.
CTACCATTTAAAATAATATTATTTTAATATTAGAGTGCAACGTAAGATTCCCAAGAAACTCGTTGTTGTGTATTGGGTACGCCATCGAGCATAGCGTCCCCTTTAAAGTAATGTTAATATGTTATTCACAAATATGGATAAATATGAAAATGTCATATTCATTATTTTCTTGGGGTGTTACAGCCTCCACCTTCGATGGGTCTACTGACACTCTATGCTGAGACACCACGTGCACAAGGAAGTGTACTTCTTGCGTCAATAACTTACACTTTGACAGTTTCCCGTAAATCTGGTGGTGTCGAAAGACTCCTAAGAAATCCCTAAGATGCTCAACGTGATAATCCTATGATATTGAGTAGATCAGGATGTCATCGATAAACACAATGACGAACCGGTCCAGAAACTCTCGGAAGACAAAGTTCATAAGTCCCATGAACACAGCCGGTGCATTCGTAACTCCAAACAACATCACTAAAAACTTGAAGTGCCCATACCTGCACTAGGATGCCATCTTTGAGATGTCACATTCTTTTACCCTATGCTGATGATATCCAGATCGTAGATAAATCTTGGAAAACTAACCTTCTCCCCTTAGTTGGTCGAAGATATCGTCAATCCTTAGAAGGGTGTAACGGTTCTTGGCCGTTACCTTGTTCAAACTTAGGTAGTCTATGCATAGCCTGAGACCACCATCTGCCTTTTTCACGAACAAAACTGGAGTACCCCATGGCGATACACTGGGACAAACAAAACCATTTTCCATCAGATCGTCAATATGAATCCGCAACTACCGCATCTTCGAAGGTGCCATCCGATTAGGGGCCATCAAAATCAGATGTGCACCAGGCTGTACGTCTATCCCGAATTCAACATCACGTCGAGGGGGTAGAGTCACAACCTCCTCAGGAAAAACATCGACGAACTCCCCAACAACCTCTAGGACATCCATCATCTCTGTATCAGCTAGAACCACTGATAACCTGCCTAACAAGGAAAGGAGATGCGCAAAATGCCAGCTTCCTACCTGATAGCTCCTCTTGCCAACAAAAGATACGTGTTGCCCATCCAAATTGGAGAACACGACTCTTCTCTGGAATCAGTAGATAGTGGAACTAACAGAAAACAACCTTTTGATACAGAATATGACATCATATGGCTTCATCTGTAATAGAAGAAGGTCCCCACTAGATCGATATGGTCCCAACGTCAGCCCACATCCCCGAAAATTAGAAGATATGTCGGTCTGGCCTCCAACTGGTGTACACATCACCAGTGGTACGGAAAGTCTCTCTGCGTCTAGTTCCAAAGCCTGGGCTAGACCAGGTGCAACGTAGGAGTGCAAAGCTCCCAAATAAAACAAAGCAGAAATAAGAGTGCTGAACAAACAAATCGTACCTCGCACCACCTCTGGTCCTGCCGGAGCTGCCAACTCTGCTGAGTGCAACTATCCACGCCCAGCTCCTCAGCCTCTCGGATGTCGTCCACCTCCCCGACCATGCCCTGGTTGAGATACTTGAGGAGCACCCTGAGGTTGGCTTCCTCCCGCAAAGTCTGCCCTCAGAGGAGCATGGTCATGCTACTACTGGAAGGGCCTCACTGGCAACGGGTGCTGCTGAGGTGGGCAATAAACCTTCCCACCTCCACAATACTGAGATCATGTCGGGCACCAACTCTAAACGTGCCTTAAACCTCCACAAGAGAAACACATCAGTTCTGGGCTCGTGAAAAATGCACTAGGACCCGAAGATCTGAACTAGAACTGTTGGGGACTGCTCCCCACTAGATTGAACCTGGAGGGTCCCGTCACAGGAGACTTGCTGCTAACTGCCTTCCCCTTCGACAAACCCACCTAGATCACCTCTCAGAGTGCACCTCCCAGTGAGTGCATCCTCTCTAAAACCTCTTCCTTCTTCTGTACCTCCATTTACGTCGGAAGGGTGAAGGGGGTGACATCATACTAGAATGAAGAATGAAGCACCTCCTCCGAACATCTGGCATGAGACTCCTCATCCGGAAAGAGATTTGGGGCAAAGCGCATGACATCCTTGAACTTAATCCCCAACTCTCATACTGACATACTCCCCTGCAGAAGGGAGAGTAAGTCCTGCCGCTTCTCCACCTTGATCAGGGAAGAAAGAAATTCCTCTCGATATTCATTCTCAAAGTCATCCCATGGAACCTCTGCCTCTATCCTCTCTCCAAGGTAGAGATTCCACCACTGTCGCATCGCACCTCTCAACTGACTGACTGCTAGGGGAACCCAGTACTCCCTCGAAGCACAAATCAAGGTAAAAGCGATCCCTATCTCCTCAAGCAACCCATCCGTCTCCATATCCGAAGTACTACCCTCTTACTTATTGAGGGTATGCTGTTGCAAAGAACGGAGAGTCTTCTGCCACTGGCTATCTTCCTCCTCCCGATCAATCCTCAACTGATCGACCGCCTGGATCTACTGGGCCATAGCCATCTGAGCCACCCTGGGACGACGTCTAGGTGCCATAACTGTACAGTAAAAAAAGATCACCTAAGCCCAAGTAGTATGAAAAAACTCAAGGTTTTGTTTTTTTATCATTTTAATTTAATTTCATTCCCACAACACCCAAAGCAAGTAAAACACAATCATGATGATGCATGTACCTTCCCTAGGGTCTCTACCCTGAAATCAATGTTTTCTCACTTGGTCATTCAGTAGGCTTAGAGTCCTTGTATCGGATCATAAGGGGCCCTAAAATCCCGTGTCCTAGACGGTCTTCCCTGGCCTATGTCACGCACCAAGATTAGCTAACACTGTTTCCCTACCATCACATGAAATACTCACTATTCCTTACTCCAGACTCCATCCTATCTCTCAACCATCAGGCTCTAATACCATTCTGTCATGACCCCCTCCCACCAAAGATTCCCCTCCGAAGCTGGAAATGGTGAAAGGGAGATAATGACCCCCCGAGTCCCGCCTCCAGTAGGCCCCAGGGTGGCGACTAGCACCAAGGGTATGAGATTTCAGAAATTTGGGAGGCATTACCCTTTTTATTTATTTAGGATTGGGAAATAGGACAAGTAAACCGCCAAAAAGGAAAAGAACAAGTGTATAGAAATAAACCCAAACCAAGACCACATGAATGTTTAAACAATTTTATAACAAGGTACTAGTACAAGAAATCTCAAAGTACAATACCAAAAGAAAAAAAAGTACAAAAACTGCAAAAACTCCTTCTATTCAACTAGTAGCGTCCCGCACGGCCCTGGTAGTCCTCCTGATAACCTGAAAGTAAACGTTGGGTGATCATACATGTATACTCAGTAATAAAACCTAAATCTCTCAAGCACAAGTGGGGAGACATCCTAATGTCTCGCGATAACAACCGACGAAACATCGAAAGAATTCTATACACCCAACCTCACTAGCCACAGTCTCCAAAAACACAATCACAGCAGGTAGTAGTATACAAGAACAAGAGTATTGGTTACCCCACACCATTTCCCTTTAGTTATCTGCTCTTCATAGTGGCGAACATCCTGATGCTGCCACACTCTCCACGCCCGCACACACCTGGGCCCCACAACCACATATCCCACCCACACACACCTGTGCCTCACAACCACATATCCCGCCCGCACACACATGGGCCTCACAACCACATATCCTGTCCGCACCCACCTAGTCCACACTACCACGTATCCCGCTAGCACAATCATGGGCCTCATCCCGAAAATTATTGGGAAAAAGTAAAACATGCCGGAAGAGTCTTGGGCTAAAACCACACTAATCAAAACCTAACCAAAGAGTCTTTGGTGTAAGGTCACCTCAAGGTATCACTGCCTAGGGGAGAAGGAGCGGGAAGGAACTAGTAACTAAGGGAAAAACACCCTCTCCCATGAAATGGGAGTGTTCGGCACCTAGTGCTCAACGTGGGTGGGGTGCGATAAAACACAGAAGATACTGATATATATATCTGTATACTAAACACACAGCCCAACCTATGGCATCTAAACAGAGAAACTGAGCACATGTCTCAGCATTGATACTACGAAGCATGCATACAACAAAAAACCCCAACCCCATTAAGGTTTTCATGTTTTAGAAGAATTAGTTTATTTAGTTCTTTAACTACTGGCAACTATCTACAACCAACCACATCGATCGTTTGTAATACATATTCCTGACATCCAAAAATCAAGTTAGGAAAACACAAGCAACACAACCAATTCCTTCTAATAAAACATCCATCCCATAGATTATTAATCTTGTTCCATTACCATGACCCACCATTCATTAAATATTCCACTTTTTATTTATTATTCACAACCCATAGTCTGTTCACATTCCAACCCATCCCTGCAGCCCCGCTGCCAACCACCATAACCACAACTGCACCGTACATTATTATCCCTTTAATACCATTTATTTCAGCCTCGCTGCCCGTTTCCAACATAACATTTACACGAAACCACAACCAATACCACCACAGCCCCGCTGCTTTCCCTATCCACAACATCCCACAAAACATCCCCATCACATGCCAATTAACCAAGACACCACCCACATGTTCAATATTTTGTTTTGTACAACCGGGGTGATCACACAAGGGTTCCAGATTTTAAACAATCAACATTATGTGATTAACCGATTTCCACATTACACAAAGTTTCCATCCACAAAAATGGTCTAGAAAGATTGGGAAACATTTAATTGCACAAGAAAAGTCCCACAACGACCGTGATTTTCAGTAGTAATAATCCTATTCAATTCACAATATATCAATAGGATAAAAAAGAATAAACAAAACAACTCTCCCATCCCCATTCTTTAACCAGTTATTATCTTTATTTAATGGTTCAATTGTTTCTCATTATAACAAGAGGATACCAACCCCACATGATGGAAAAATTAGAGAGACGGAGGAAAGATCCCTACCTCAACCGGTTCCGATCGCAACGCTCCCCCAGATCAACTATAGAAGACGTTCGTCGGTGTCCGTCACTTTTTTCGAGTCCCAACTAAACCTCCTCGGGTGGAAGTCGGAAAGGAAAGGCCAAAGGAATGACATGGATCCAAGATCAGAAGTTCCGCCTCGTCGTTATGATATTGTGGCTACTGACGGATTGTAAATCGGAGCTCTGAGGAAGAAGTTATGGAAGAAATATCCTTCAATTCTCTTGGGAGAACTCAACTCAGAGGAATGGGGAGGAGAGGAGTGAGTTGAAAAGTAGGAGTGGACCCCTCCTTTTATAGGCGATAAAATAAAAAGTACACGGCGTGTACTTTATGGTACACGACATATACTCAGTTATTTCACACGGCCTCCACGCGTCTTCCAACACGGCTCTATGGCCGTTGACTAGTAAACACACGGTTTGAGGGTAACACATATGCAGGGAGGGACTACATGGCGTGTAGTTTGGGCACACAGAGTTTACCCATTTATTGCACACAGCAAGGACACAACTCCATCATGGCACACAACCGTTGACTGGCAACGCATATACGGGGAAGGACTACATGGCGTGTAGTATTGGACACACGGCGTGCACCCATTATTCCACACAATAAGGACACGGCCTTCAACACGGGGTATACCTGACAAGGTGGTACAAGGCATGTAGTTACACTACACGGAGTGTACTCATTTACTTCACATGGCAAGGACACTGCCTATGACACAGGTATACCTGGAAAGGGGGTACATGACATGTACTCAAACTACACAGCGTGTAGTTTCAAAATTCTAGAATGCGTGGGAAAAGTCCATTTTACCCACCAGAACACTTCTTGACCTTCTTTTTGACAAAGGAATGGTCCGGAGAGGTTTGGGCCATTACAAAAACATGGATATATAAGTGAATAAATCCTAATATAAAATAAAATAAGTGATCTATATCAATGAAAAACGTAATTATTGAATTTTATTCAATCAATTATGCTTGAAATGAATATAAAATATTATTATAACATTTATAAATAAAATATAATAATATATATATGATTAAATAGATTATTTGAATATCATTTCCCCAATGGACCTCGAACCTAATCAACCTCGAAAGGAAGTGATATTTTAAGATAAATATTTTTTTTTATTGGTATCATTTAATTCTTAATACCAATACAATAAAAATGTAAAATTAAACTATAAAAATTTGGAAAATAAGGAGATTAATGACATAGAATGTATAAGGGGTAATATATACACATCATAAAAAAAATTTATATCATAACATAAACAAGGGTCCAAAAGAAATATAATTTTAGACAAATAACCTTTATCCTTATCATATAATTGAATTGATAATTAATTAATTTTGACATTATGTGTATCTTATATGAATAAATATAAAAATTTATGATAAATAATAAAAAAATCCAGATATTTATTCACACAAAATAATTGAATAATAATGTCTTTTAAAAGGATTTAGAACCCAAAAAGTGGGAATTTATTTTATAAAACCATCAAAAATCATAACAATGAAATATGAAATATTTTGAAAAAATAATTATAATTGAAACTTAAAATATTATGATATCCGTAAAAGTCATGATATATCATTTAAATGGAGAATAAATCCCTTACTTCGTGTCAAGACTTGTAATATATACCCTTAAAAAGATAATATAGCCCCATATTAATTATTTCATTTTTATTAAAATTGTACTAGATTAATCACTTATACATACATGAATTATTTCACATTTTAAATGCCATATTTTATCAATTAATCTGTTAAGTCCACAATTGTTATTTAGAGATCATTTAGTGCATAGTTGAACAATGGTTTCAGTACATCGGACATTATCAAAGGATTTATTATAAGATCATATCAAATATAATAATCATGAAATAATTATATGTTATGTAAAACCTTTTTTACTTTCTATTCCAAACATTCGACATGAAACTGAAAAATGAACTACTTTACATTCCTTAAGATGTTCGTCTGCATGTATGAATCAATAATTTTATCATTTATAACTGATCATTATAGAATGAAAGATGGTATTATATTAATATTAAAATATTATAATTGAATCATAAAATATCATATTAATTCTCTACATATATTTATATAAAGTATCAATGTTTTGTGATGATGAAAAACTATCATTACAATTCATGGAAATGGTAGTCCACAACTACTCATGAACAACATTATCATTTTTATGTGAATGGAAAGATAAAAAGTTAAGGATATGTTATATTTTAATAATTAATTTTTTTAATTAATATTATATATTAACTGTACATCCATAATTATTACCAGATTTGAAATATGGTGATGGGAATTGAATAACAATAGTCCTTGAGGCGTTAGTCATCCATACACACATTAATGATGATTTTCTTTCCGATTCCATTGATTTTGGAAATTGATATTTATTTTTACACTAAAATAAAGACATCTAGTTGTATGGATTATAATGATGTTATTATGTATTCATGGTTACAAAAATATTGAATTATTGGAATAATAACTAAAACTGAGATTCTCAGTTAAGAACGATTCTTATTTTTAAGAAAACCTCATTTTCTTAACACCTTTAGACCAATAAGGATGTGATTATTCCAAAAATAAATCCTCTGTAACATGTTAAAATATGTTATTATTGTATTTTTTCATAGAGGATCCAATATAAATTGGGGATTATGTGTGACGTAATGGGATCAAATGTCAATATTTTACAAGGTAGGGGAGGGGAACTCTTGAAATTTCAATACAAATAATATTAATATAAATTAATTTTCAATTCCAAATGTCACCAAACTGATTCTCAGGACAAGATAATTACTGATCAATGTAATTTATGAAAATTAAAATTGCACATTTTTTTTCTCAATACCACAATTATCATTTTTAACCCCTCGTCATCCCCTTTGACATGAAATTTTTCCGTTTGACTTTTTACTCTTTAAGAGTAAATATATATAACTAAAAATGGAAAAAATTAAAAAAATGGTCCATTTTTAGGTGTATAATCTTAATCACACTCACTTTTTAAATGAATTATTTTTAGATGTTTATTTTCATTTAATTACATTTTATTTACTATTCTATATCATTTATTTAATTTTAAGGAAATCCTTATTTATTTGATTTTAATAAATTGATGAAAATAATTAAAATTAAAAAAACACATCCCTATCATGTCTCGTTATACTAATTTTTTTGTCAATTATTTTATATTATATTACTTATAATATTTTCAATTTCATTCTTTTTTAATTATATACACTGTTATTGTGATAGAAATATGAAAGTATATAAGATTTTTATTTAATTTTAAATTTTTTTAATGAAATATATTTGATTAATATAAATATCATATATTCCAATATATTATTTAATAAAAAAATATCCCCTAGTTAACACTATAATAAAAACTATATTGTTATTAATAAAATTGTGTAACTTTTTTCATATATCATAAAAAATTTAAAGGTTACAATCACACCGAAATGGATGAAAGGAAATATAACTAAACAATAGAAGAATATGGATAAAATTTACACAAAAATTTAAATTAATTAATTTTCCACATAAATTTTATAATTTTATTTTTATTCAATAAATAACAGATTTACCCAAAATATGGTTAAAATTATTTTTAATGTTGTTATTCATATTATCCAAAAGGGGACATATTTAACGTATTTGGACCCCCGTAATTAAAAATAAGGAATAAAATTTCAAAAATTCAAAACATGAAATCTAAATAATTTAATTAAAAATTAAACCAAAAAATTGAATATATAATAGTTTTTTTAGAAAAAAGACTAGTTAAAATATAAAAATTTATTATACTAAATTCAATTATAAAATTCATTTAAACAATCCATTATTAGATTGTTATAAATGAAAATAATATTATGAATTTTTTTATTATAATAAAAACATATAATTTTTTATTACAAGTACTTAAAATTAATGTATATATCAGCAAAATAATTTATTATTTTTCTCCATTTGTTTAAAAAATTAATATTTTTAAAAATTATCAAAATAATATTCCTAAGATATTTATCAATATATGGTTTAAAAAAATATAATTTTGAAAAAAATAAAAACTGTTAATGCTCCAAAATTTAATTATAATATTCTTTTCTAATAATGGTATAAAGTTTATTTTTTAAGAAATAACATTTTTTAAATAATTTTATTTATAATACATGATTTCGTAATTTTTAAAAATTAATAATATATATATATATATTAAAATATATATATTTATATCAGTATATCATAAAATATTAAATCATTTTTAAATCATCCATTTTTACATCATGGTCATAATAGATAAAATTGAAACAATATAATTTCTTATTGTATTGGCACTTTGTGTTGTGTTTCTTATACAGAATAAAATATTATATACAAGTTTTGAAATCTCATGATAATAAAATACATGGGTCCCAAAATAATAATATAATAAATATTAAATGGATAGAAAAGTCAAATTTCGGGAGAATTGTTTTTGGAATAGTTGATGACTACTTTTTACTTGTAATTTGAATTTCAAAATGAATATTTATTTTGGGAGAGGAAAATATTAATAGGATATTTCATTCATTATATATAGTCAAATAATTATAGTTATGTTTTTTAATTAATAAATATCATTCATTAAATATAATTATTTATAATTAATAATACTATTATGGAGTGAAAATATAGTTTTTATAAAATCTTGTTCCCACATGTTGAAAATGGGTAATTTCATTAGTGAAATTAGAATAAAAATAAGAGATGAAGGACACATAAGCAAGTTTGTAGTCATACCAAATTTTTCATTTTATAAATAAATATATTATAATAACTTATGTTCTCTAATTTGAATATGTATAGGTAAAATATATAGCTGTCAAGAAACTATCCTAAAAAATAATGATAAATAATCACTAAATTATTAAATTATATTTCAACATCAATTATTCTGGATACATGTATATATATATATATAATTAATTAAATTTTATTATAAACAAGTTCATGTATATTATGAAATCATTATAATCATTATGGTAATTTTAGAAGATCATATAGCCTTGGTGATTTTGGATCATTATAATGAATATTCAATCATTTTGAGTAGTGAAAATTATATATAATTTGTTCCCTTATTTATTTATTTCATTTATTTTTCATAGTAAATAATTCATATTGATTAAAAAATTATACAAGCTTATTTAATTTTATTACAACAAATAATAAATTAAAAAAATATCATTTTTTAATTCTATAAACAGTTATTATTTTACTACACCATACAAGAGAACTAAAAATTGAATCATATAATTATGTATCCTCCTAAAATCGTGAAATTTAAAATATTAAATAATTAATTATTAGAAAAAATTATTATGTGAATTTTTCAATAAATTCATTTTTTTAAATTATATTTCATTGAGTTTTTTTATAAAATTATGAAAATTGTATTTGATTAAAATTAATGTGATTTCCACTTTTCATAAGTCATATTTTGGTATTTTGAATGATCAAATGTTTCTATATCATCTTTTATGATATAGAAAATTTCAGAGGCTACTATTGAGGGGTTTAATAGAAATTATGACATTAATTATATGATTTCTGTAAAAAATATTTGTTTTTGGAATTTTATCCATGCTAAGAATTACATAATATAATATAAATAGGACAATTAATTTCATAGGGTAAAAGGTAATAGATAAAAAAGGAAAAAATTTATAATGTATTTTTAACAACATTTTAAATTTGAAAAAAGAAAAAAATACATGTTTGAATATTTAGATCTATAGATCAAAAAAATTAATTATTCTAAAAAAATGGATGAATTATTTTTAACATTATATGAAATTATTGAAATAATAAAAAAATTATTGTGAGAAGTTGTGGGGTTCCAAAATTAATGAAAGTATAATATGTATCATAGTTGAGAAGTTTGATGTTAGTGTTTCAATAATCAAAGAATTTGACCTGTGTAAAAATCCAACTATTGATATTCATATAATCAAAATTTTCAATTAAATGATGAGTGTAGTTATTTTAATGAAAACACCAAATCCTACTGAATAAATATAATTAAAATATTTAAAATTACAATGTTATGGAAATGAGTTCTTGTTTAAAAATATGTACTGGATTTATATGGATATTTTTTGACGATAAATGAACTCATAAAAATTGTATAATGAATTTTTAAATAGTGAATTTGTATGTTTACAATTAAATTACATTTGAAATGATTTTTTTATGATGGTATTTTAATTATTTCTTATAACATCCAAATTATTAAAGAAGATGTGTGTGAAAAATGAATATAGAGATTACATGCAATGGAGATCATAAAATAAAAAATCATTAAAATAATTTATAATGTGTAATTATTAGATTTTATAAAAATTAATTAATATGAATTTATTATTTATTATTTGACACAATGATAATATTTTTTTCAATATAGTGGTGGATATTTCGAGTGATTATAGTTAATGGGTAATTATTGTATATGAAAATAGGAAACAAAGAAAAACTTATGGGATAAATTTTTTATAGTTTATTGAGTAAAAAATATAGAATTTATATTCAAATAATTAATTAATTTTTGTCTCATGTTGAACTATCAATTTGAAAAATATAACCTCATATTGATGAATTTTTTTTACTAATTATTCAAATATGATAGCTATTATTCTGATAGGGAGATAAAGATGAATAATACGATTGAAAAAGATGAAGAAGAATCATTATGATGAGAATTAAGAGAATATTGAAATGATTGAAAAAGGTAAATAAATTTAAATTGATATTTATTCTATATAACAAATGTTGAATAATTATATAATGGGAATGTACTATTTCAAATCAAAATTTCATAACACTATCAAAAAATTTTAATAAAACTAATTATATAATAATGTGAATGTATATTTTGTATCAAATAATGATTAGATTAAAGATCACATATTGTAATCACAATTATAGAATTAATAATACCCTGAAATTATTTGTAATCATTTTTATTCAATGTCATCAGAGAAGAATGTCTAGTCTATAGTGACTCAATATGATTATTTTAAATTAAGATGTTCATATATAATTGATTTTAAATTCTTGATTTATATTAATAGTAATTTGATATGCAATGAAAAAATTTATTGAATATATAATAATGTTTTGGGATGTTTTGAAAAATAAATTTTCAAGAATGGTTTTATATTAATGGTTGTATGACATATTGAATGAATTTGTTAACATCAATTCAGAATGTAATTTAATAATGTGGTTATGAATTATATTGATACTCTTAGCAACATAGAGGATGCTTGAATATAGAAAGAATACATTGAATTAATTACTGATATCAAAATTATTTCATTGGTTATAAAAGAAATAAATTTATGATATGAAATTTATCTCAAGAATGAATTTTTAGTAATACACCTTGAAATTATGATCAAAATGATATAAATAAATTCTACACCCTGGAATAGTCTTTTGGAAAATGTGATTTATTGTTTCTACTTGACAAATATTATCTTACTATTGTAAATTGCTATGTAAAAACGTTGAATAAAACTAAAAAACATCTGAAGAGAAATATTAATGGAATATATTGGATTTATAATATTGATATTCAACATAAATTATCATAATCTTAACATTCATATATTTCAACCATCAGATGAGAATTTTATATAATGGTATATTTGAAACTATTGGATGATACTAATACTTGAATAAAGTTATTAAAGAAATTATAAAATGGTGAATAACTAAAAATTATATTAATATATTTAAAAATATTTATATAAGACAGTCTATAAATGTTGAGTTTTTTTAATGATATAGAATAAAATTTAGTTAGTTTTCCTAGAATCACTGAAAAATAATATAATGTATTATTTCTGAATAATAACAGTGTCATGATGGATTTTAAATAGAGATGTTTTGTGATGAGTGGACATAAAATATTGGGTTATACATTACAATTTCTTATAATGTTAAATAAGAATATGATTTATATAAAAAATGGGAATGATATTTCGATTGTAATGGTTGATTTATATTCATAAATTAGTGAGAAAACATAAAAAATATATATTGAAAAATGAATGTGTGATGTAAATAATAAAAAATTTGTGAAAATTATGGTGATTAATTTATTACATTATATGATAATAATGTATATCCATGAAAAATTAGTCTCTCAAGAGAAAAAATGAAACAATCAGTAATAATCATATTACACATGTAAAAATGAATTTGAGTTCTCATAATCTGAAAAGAATGTTGATATATATATAGGTAGTTCCATATGAATTTTATTAATAAGGGAAGTTCAATAATGATACATTTTAGTAAGGTAACAATTCTTAACCTTCCTTCATTAATGGATAATCTATGATATGTTTTTCACCTCTATCACATGATCTCTTGATAGTTTTTAAAAAATTGGAGAATGAAAAATATTTTTATCTTATTTAATGATATATATTTTTTAAAAATTATATTCTTATAGGTGAAGGAAAACAAATTATGTAGAATACCACATTATCTATTTTAACTAATAGGGGAGATATCTCTTATTTTGTGTGCGTGTACAGCTATAGGGTTATAAAAAGTAGAATTATGTGTGGAAATTATGTAATTGTATGAGATTTTTTATTTCTGAAGTTGTGTTAGTTTTTATCATTAGAACTATTTAATTTTATTTAAAATTTATATAGTAATTTTTAGTATTCATTTTTTAAGGATAATTAATAGGTAGTTTGAAAGTATATTTATTTATGTTTTTAGTTTCACATAATATTGTATTAGGGTATACATAAATATTTGTTTTCAATTGATATCAAGAAGTTCAAAAGATATAAATAATGGAATATAAGTACTATAATATAGAAAATATGATATTAATATTTAATTTTTTTCACTATTTATATTTCACAATTAAGAATAATGTTATTAAATGATTATGTGTTCAATGAATTTTATTATTGTATGTTATTAAGGATCTTATGTTTCTAAACAATAAAAAGTGCTACATTTTTATCCAATTATATGATTGGGTAAATTATAATATTATATTATGAATGTTGATAAATATGTACATATTAAAGAGATGTAATTGAATAAATATAATCAACTCTTATTATATTTTTCTTTGTATGATGATTTGGAGGTGATTTCAAGTGGCCGTGTTTATTATGTTATAAAAATTATTCATTACATGAAAGATATTTAATCTCATATAAAATAAATTATACTATGGTATATATTGGTAGTTTTTATTTTTAATAGTGATTAAAATATATTTGGATACATTTATTGAACAAATTAAGTGGTTTTGAATCCATTTGAAGTGTTATGTAATTTTTTTTCGTGTGACATGAATTTGGGAAATTCCCCATGGTACATATAAATATCACATAAGACAGATAAGTATCCATAAAAGATTGTATTTGAATATATATGTCTCATTTATATTTCACTATAATATAGAATTTAGGCACTATAGGATAAAAGAATAATTTTGTTGGAATATTTAATGATTTTAACATATTGTTGAAAATTCATAGGATCATTGATCTCACAATATAACATTCCTAAATTTCATAAGGTTATATATATTTTGTATTGAAAATTCCCTCAGTATTATTTTATTTATCTATAACCATAATTTCTAAAATGAGATAACTACAATTCAATATATTCTAATTGTTTGTGAATTTTCCTAAATAATAAGGATTTTTTATATAAGTAAATTTCTTATTATACAACTATATTTTTGAATGTGATGAAACTAAATTGAGAGAAATATTATTCTATTAAATGCATTAATCCATTTAAATATCCTAAAATTTTGGTAATATTAGAATCCAATTCATTTTTTATGTAATGATAAATACTCTTTTTTTATGAGAGATAAATCATGAGTGAAGAAAATACATATATTTATTAATTTACCTTATTATTTTGATGACTATATGACATAATTTATTTAAATCCATAAATATCTTATTTCAATTCTACGATCAGGACATCCTAACATCCAGAAATATATAATATCCAGCAACTTGGGGCCATATTGAATAGAAAGTCATCACAAAAACATTTAATAACATCCATGTACGATAATTATTCACAAATGGTCACCCCCCAAGAATGATTTTTCCACCCCAAATAATACCACATTAATGAGGACAATGCTAAATAGATTATCTCAATGAATATTTGGTATTATGGGAAAATAAATTTTATGAATACATCCTATATGATCCAACCATAAACTATAATTAATGTAAGATAATAGACACTATGATCACTATCACATATAAACAATCTAATGTAGAAAAATCATGAACGCCCAATGAGAGATAGTCAAATTTCCAAAGGCACAAATGGATAAAAAACATCACCTAAAAAACAATTTTGTTAGTATTATTTATAGTATATTACCTATTTATATTATATTCGCTAATACATTCACCTATATCATACCCTAATCAATTTTCACAAAAAATATTCGAACACAGGTTTCAGTCAATATTTACTAGGTGAATTTAGAACTCAAGTAAGACACAAATTATAAAAGGATTAGTATCTCAATAAGATAGAAATTCATATAAATATTGTCTCAAAATATTTTTTATATGAGGAAACGTAAATATCTATGAGTTAGAAGTAATTGAGAAGATACATAATTTTTAGAAACTATATCAATAAGATAAATTAGATAATGTTGGGATATAATTTTTTAAATAACATGAGCATTTTGTTAAGAAAGATATTTGTGGAAGATAGTTATTTAAATGAAAAGTCTTCTATATAATTAAATGATGTTGTTTTTTATTCTATTTTGAGGATATTCGAAATCTATACTGAAATGTGTCTAGCCAGAGTGTGAGTTATTATTCATTCAAACTAGATATATATATATATATATTATAATATAATAATATTAAAATATGGGATAATAAGGGATGTTGAACATACAATTAAATGAACTATGTTAAAATAATTTGAATTTGAAATTATAACTCGAATGAGATAACTGTTTCTATTCAATATAACTTTTAAAAGGGTCATGCATAATAGATAGAGAGTGATAATTTATTTTATTGTTTGATATAATTCTGTATATTAATGTACTAGATATTGGAAGAAAAAACATATAATATTAATTATGTGATATAAAATTGACTGTGTAGTGCTGTGAACTCATAAAAAAGAATTATACCAACATTAATGGAAGTATTTTTAGATAATGGATGAAAAAAATATATTTATACTCTAATCAACATAGTTGTGACGTGAGGTGATGTGGAAAGAAGAATTCATATGATATATGTATTATTAACAAGTTCATGAGGGATATAAACATTTTAAGATATTATCATATCAAAATATGATGGATAAAAATACTGAATAAGAATATAATATATCAATGTATAACATTATGAGAGTGATTTAAAGAATATTTTATTTTATTCATATATATATATACATATATATATATAAGAGTTATTGTAAATTAAAATATCATAATAAAAATAATTAAATAATATTTTGGTGTTTATGGTCTTGGTTAATGTCAGATCATGCAATAGATAAGATATTCCTTTTTAGTTTTATACATTTTATAATAGGTGTGACACTGTCTGATTTTTTTCATAGTGTATGAGAGTTATGAAATGATATTTTTCACTATATTAAGTGAAGGATAATAATTTTCTAAGAAATCCAAAATTGGAAAAATTGTTTTTTTTATTCCCCACTCTCCCTCTTAGTGGACATAGTCATTCATGGGTCCTTATCAATATAGATAAAAACTATATTATTCTTCTAGTAACATCACTATTTGGGTTTTCTAGCTATTTTATCCCAAATAAAATAATTGAATTAAATTTCCAACAACATAGGGTCACACATAATTAATATTACTAGTGTAAAATAATCCATACACTCTCTAATAAGGAATAAATATATAAAATTGACTGATTGACATCATGAAATTTTATTCTTTGGATGGAATAAAATATATATTATTTATGAGTTTATCTAATATCACCAAAATATATAATGAAATTACCAATATTAAATCATGAATCAAGTGATTTATTATAGAATCTTTTTTCTTTAAAAAAATCAATATTTCTTATTATTATTGATATATGTCTCTAAAATGATCTATTTTCATTGTCAATCACAATAAATTAAAAAATAAACATGATTAGATATATAAAAATTCATTACATATATTATGTACTTGAACATTTCATGAAAATGAATGGAATTTTTTGAAATGGGTACTCCCAACATGGGTAAGCCTATAAACACATATAACTAACCCACACCATTCAAGAACAAGGAAAAAATAAACTGGTTAGCGTGAAGTTGAACATTAATTAAGTTTACCAAAGGATAATTTCCCCAATTGATATTCAAATGCATCATTACATTACTACATAATATGTATAAACAATAAATAAAAATAAAAATAAATTTAATGACATAAATTAAAAACCAAAGATAAACTAGATGGAATCATATTCTATAATCATAGATATCATGTTATTATTAGATTAATATATTGCAATCTATATTGGTAGTACAATATTTATAAATAAAGAATATATATATTCATAGAAATTACTAATTATCAACTTTATAATATTTTTTAAAAAAATTAACATTTCACAAATTTAATAGTAAAATATCTATTTTTGAAAAAAATTTAAATAATTTCAAATTACAATAATAATATATTTATACTATTAATTAAAGTAATTCAAAAATCATGAATATAAACACGTTATAATAATGTTTACTATTTCATACTTAATAATACGTATTATATGTAATTTCAAATAAATTTGTGATATTTTAATGAACTCTAATCATTTTATAATACAATTATCACATTATCACCAATATATACACCATTAACAAAAAAATCATTAATAATATTTTGATAAATTTAAAATAATAACCCAAAAAGACCATTAATTTAAATAATTAAAATTAATTAATTTATTTATATCATTAATTTAAAACATAGGAAATTTATATAATTTCAATTTTTTCAATATATAATAACATAATAAATAAGTATTCTGAATTTTTGGAAACCACATTATATATATGTTATAAGGAATCCCATATAATTTTCTGAAATTTAATTTAATATTAACATTTCATATTGTCAAATATTTTTTAATGAATGACTCATATAATATTATTTATTAATGATAATCTCTAGGTAATAATATTATATCAAAACATTATATAAATTTTAATATATCGACAAAATAATTTTACCATTATTTATAATTTTTTTTAAAATAATAAAATACAATTCAGAATGTGAATAAAGAAAAGTTTATTTATATATATCACACATATTTTTTTGATACAATTTGAATTGAATGATATAATATAAATCAGATTTGTTAATCGTGGGTGACTAATTAACTATGACCCAATGGTCAATATTTTTTTATCATTTGAATTTATGATAATGATTTCCCAATCACCTCTTAATATATCCCTGTATCATTTTAGGAAATGTTAGGATATGAATTTTCTAATTCGATGCCCATTTTTCCAAAAACATATATATCAAAATCATATGATATTATATGTAAAAATCATATTATATAATTAAAAAATTATATATAATATTTATGGAGTCATATTTTACAATAATAATAGCTTCATTGGCCAGAATGACTTCATTTTTATAGATATTTGATAACACTCCATTCAATAGATGAGGGGGAACCCATAAAATTCCAATAGGATCAGAGATTACATTGCCCGTAGGCTTTTAGATATTACATATCCCAAGGGTCATAAGGAATTCAATAAGCCTATCTACAAAGAACTGCCCCTCCCTATCATCTAGATCGTGATAGTAGATCTATAACATTGCATGACCATCTTTCTAGGCTTCCAGTGCAACCACAGGCTAGTCCCTATGGCATATCCATTCCATCTCATTTTGAAAAATCCATTTGGCTCTACTTTGGTATGTTCACCTACGATGAATCCTCTTCTAGGTTTGTTCCTTTTTTTGTAGAGTCTGTATGTGGAAACATCATGTGGCACGAAGGCCTGGCGGTGGGCCGAATGCCTTAAATGTGGCAAAAAAACAACTAACCTGAAGACATATGTGGCTCGAAAGCCTTAAATACTCCAATCCCTAACTGGTGGCCCAAGGTGAATATTTCCAGCCACTACAGTACCGAATAGTACCTACTACAATTCCTAAACATTGTGTGCTACAGTGTACAGTTATGCAGTAGTAATCGCACAGTGTACTGTAATGTTGTATTATCTACTACAGAACTGCTAGTGTGCCCAAAAATATTCCTTTACTTTGTTTTGAACCTAGGTCACATGAATGCACATAAGAATTCCTCACCAATTAGGCTGAGACTCATGATCTTTTATGATATTAACATGAAAAAGAATATAAAATCTAAAAAACTCGATTCCTATATGATTTTTGGAATCTAAATGTAGTGTATGGTTTCATAGCTTGGTTGTAATTCATGGGGATCTATTTAATATAATATTTATATATTTAGTTATTAATAAACACCTACCAATATCACATTTATATAATAAATCCAATAACAAATACAAAAAATAAATATGTCATGTAACTTAGAATAATGTTAATGCATCTAGTTGTTGTTTTATTATTATAAACATAATTGTGAACCCCAAGAAAAAATCAAAGGGTTAATTCCCCTTTTTTTAATTCAAGGGATGATCCCAAATCAAATATACCATTAGTGGGACCACTATTTTACCTATGTTATGTTATTGAAACTCTTGAAAAAAATAGATGTAGGGAGGGTTGTTTTTAAGGGAGATTCATCAAAAAATATATAAGTGGAAAACAAAATCCTATAGAATGGGGTTTATCCCTTTTTATATATACCTTTAGTTTTTTTATTTTATTCTAAAGTAGTTACTCATGTGTTATATCATTTCAGTAAATTCTATGAACAACTCCTGTAACTCAATTTCTAATACATCAAACTCTATTGCATTATTACTTTTGTATCACCTCATGAAAGATAAAAAACAAGGAATAATTTTATAAATCATAAATTTTATCATTTGGATAGAAGAATACCAATGGAAGAAATATGAATATTATATATGATATTGGAAAGTCCTATTTTATTAATTTCATTGAAAGAGGAAATAAATATGCACTATTATATAAACTTAATGTAAAACAGGGTATGATCATATCTGTACTCGGTTTTTTACTTTTAGAATTATATGAAATGATTATATATTACACCATGATATAATACAAATGTCGTCATATGAATTATGGTTTTTGGTAATGTCATCATTTGAAGAAATTCAATAACAGAATGATATTAACAATAAGAATATATAATATTCCCTGATTTCCATATATAGGTTTTTATTTCTATAGAACCAAATATCTGAACACAATAGGAGAATGTTCATAGTTTTAGGAATGATGAAAAATATTCAATGTCTCTATTAACAATAGTTATTAATTTTATGTATATATTTTTAGAATATCACTATTCATGTAATATATATGAATCTACATTGGAATTATCTTATGTAATAAATATATTTATGTGTGTAAATAACATAACGATACTATTATCACTATTAATGATTTATCATACAATGGTTTTTATGCATTAGTCACTACCAAAATCATTCAATAGTTTTGTTAGAATTATAACATTTATTATTTCAAAAAAGTTCGCTCAATCACTTGATTAAAATGATTCTTCTAGGAGAACATGGGTTGCTTGAGGTAATGATTAATTATGATGATAAAAATTAAAAAGAGTAAATTTTATGAAATTAAATATTATAATAGTGGTCATGGGTATTACCCAACAAATTTCCAAAAAATTAATATAACTATATCAAATGAATACATAAGTTCAAAAAAGGTAAGCCTTTTACTTATTGATAGATTCTGAAAAAATATATGATAGGTTGAATGAAACTCATTAAATAGTCCACAATATTCAATAATTCTAATGAAATCAATACATTGATTTTAAAGGGTACAAGAAACTAATAATTTTTAAAAATTTATTGCGGATTCGTAAATATAGATGTTCAAATTTAATGTGGGATTTATTAATAAATTTGGGTTAATGATTTTATTTAATTGATCTTCCATTATTATATCATGTATGTTGACTTCATAGACTACATCAAAATTTTAATTGATCATAATAAAGATGATGTTTTTTCATCTATTTCTTCCTTAATTTAATTGAAATATTATTATAGAAAATAGGATTTATTTTCAATATAAGATAATTTTCTACACATGGTTATGATTGATCCAATTGAATATAATCCTCAATGAGTGGACGATAGAGAAAATTATTTTCGATAAATTTTTTAATTCAAGTTATTTATTAATATTTTATGGAAATTGTTCCCATTGATGAATAATTTAAATTTATTATGCAATTTTATATCTTTTCCAATTATCAGTTGAATGAAATATTATATATCATTTTATAATAAATTTATTTTGAATAATATTACCGTAAAAAATAATTTATAATTAATTACTCAATAGTGATTTATAATAGAAATATTTTTTTGGAATATATTTTGACTTATTTGATAATTATAGGATAGTTTAAAATTTAAAATTTAAATTTAAAATAAATAATTTATTATTCTGATAAAATTCAATGACAAGACCAATTCATAGAATAAATTTTATTAGAGAATAATTCAAACAATATTTTTTAATATTAATATATATATTATTATTCATTACAAATTTATCTAAACTAAAATCTAAAATTAAAATATCCATGAAATTAATATAATTATTTTATAATGGTTTTTCTTTAGAATATATATATATATAAACATTGGATATTTTTATAGAATGTTATATTAATGGTATTTTAAATAGATAAACATAAATTGTATGAATAGAATATCATCATTACCTGAACATGGTTTATTTTCAAATATTACCAATTAAAATAAAATTATTACATTATTAATCTAATGGTCATTTACCTATTTGGTAGTAATTGCATAGTGATGGAATGATTCCTTAAATGTTAAAATAATATAGGCCTATATTAACATATCTATTAGGGTATATGATAATATTATTCTTATTTATATATTTATTGATATTATCAATGGAATTTCATAATATCAATTTTAACCTCTTATAAAAATATAAATCAACACATTATCAATCATTATATTTTTTATATACATATTATTTTGGATAAATGATAATCTACCACTCAATGTATGAATTTGAGTTATCCCAAATTGATGGTCATTCCATAAGTTTATATGTTTGTATTATTAATGATTATTTGGGGGTTTAGATTTCAAAAATAATTATGGTATTCACAAATGATGAAATAATTGGGTTTTATTATTTATAATATCCACTATATATTGCATATAAAGCGTCGTATTATTTTTGTACAATGAATTATGGTTTTGTGATTCAATTTATATAATTTTTACTATATAATACATCATATTTACATTGATAAACATCTTAAATTGAAATCATTCTATTTATAAACACATCGATGAAATAATAATTGATTGGTTTGTTATATCTCTGCTCAGTTCCTTAGTTGTGGTTGCACAAAAATGGTATTTTTCTTCTGACAAATCAAGTATGAATCTTTCTCAATCCAATATTTTATACTAATGAAATTTATATCCATGACTATATGAGGTACATATGGTGTTGTTACCTATTTTGAGGACAGGAATGTGATATTTTCAATCATAAAGGTGAATGATATATGATGTATTCATCTATCATATTATTATATTCTTATATAATTAAAACATAAAATTTATGGTTTATGATATTAATATAATCTATATGCCATAATCAATCAAAGCCTTAGAAAAGCGTATTATATAAATATACCTACTAGTACATCTTGTGATAGTATAGGATTGGTAGGGATATACCAGTGTTTCATATGGGTCATGGTTGACATGTTTTTATGTCTTATTATCAGTCATATTTATATAGTTTCAATATTTATTTACATTTTTTTTATAAATAATATCCATTTTTTATTAAAAATGAAAATTGTGGTTTCAATTATTTTTTTTTGTAAATGAATATTATGTTATTAATGATTTGTTTGTAAAAACATTAACAGCTACCCCAAAAAAAGTTTTTGATAGTATTAAAATATATTTAAGGATGAATTTTAAAATGTTGATTCATATGATGTAATATGTATGGACAATGATTAGAATATTCAAAAAAAATATTTTCATTAATATATTTATTTTGTTTTTCAAAATGGAATCACATATTGTTACATATGACATAATATAATTGAAAAAACAAAAATTCTATTATTCTTTTAATAAAGTGGTGATTGATAGAAATATGAACATAACAAATAAAAGGAATAGTTTTAAACCATTTCATTATTTTTGTGGTGTAGAAAATGATCTGATAATCTCCATAAACCATGGATTAATGCACAATCATTTATTCATTATGACATAATGATCAAAATTTATAGATTCATCCACATAAAATAAAATATTATGATTGTTCAGTGTGTGATTATGATTTGATGATTTAGGAAATTCATAATTTTTGTTTATACCATGATAATATATTATGAGTACAATACTAGGAGTTCTAATGAGACATTACACTTAAAACATTCCATCAATGATGGGAAAAAAATTCCATTCCATGGAGAAAAATTGGAAAGCCTATAAAAAAATAAAATTATATTGGAATGTACTTCATAATGTATTTTGATAATATTTCAATACACCTTAATAGATAAAATCCTTATCACTCTCTCCCACACTCATAATTTTTTTATTATACCATGATGTTGATGGGTTCCTTCATATGTGTAGGTGGAATTATTTATCAATTTTAATATCAATAAAGAAGAAATATATATCTTTTAATCTCATTTAAATGAATTATTATTTTTTTAGAATATCAGGGATTCATTAGTTTATAATATTATATGTAATAATTTTTTATTTATATCAACCTATCATAAAATATTATAATAATATTGAAAAGAAATTTTTTTATGATTTTTTCCATTGAATATAGAGGTGGGTTTTGTCAATAAACATTCCACAAATTAGGATCTTGATGAATCCTGACAAGATTATACTAATATACATTATTACTTTGAGGTCTGTATAGTTTTTATATATAATTAATGGAAAATTTAAAAATTCATTATTGTTCTTCTTAATCCAATATCATTATCACAGAGAAATAGTTTTGATAAGAATTTTATTATCATAAAAAAATATGAACAAATACATAATAGTATAGTAATGTTATACTGTGTTATTTCCCTCAGGAAATTAGATAAATAATTTTTTTAAAATAATTATTTCAGAAAATAATCTTTTATAAAAATAATAGATGATGTGCGAAACTAGACTAAAAAGAAAAATAAAAAGGTTTTGGTTAATGAATAATATTTATTTAAAGATATAAGGAATAAATTCTTAAAAAGGTCAAAATTATTTATCAAGGATGCGTAGTGAACAAAAATGAATTGATTTTTGCTAATGAATTATGATTAATGGTTGAAAATTAATGCATGATTAATTCGATCTATTCTCAAAATATGATGATTAAATCATTTATTTTCATTTTTATTCCAAATAAATTCAACGTATACTAGTTTATCTTGAAATTTACCTTTTTAAATATTTTTATAATTAAAATTGATAATTTTTATGCAATTTTATTAATGTTTATAAAATATTAATTTTATACATAAATTTTAATGAAATATTTTTATAAAATAATGATTTCACCCTGGGATTGGAAATTATGCATATATGCTGGTATGAATAAACTAAATACAAGAAGAGGAGGAATTGATCAAATATATATGTCAGGAGGACATTTAATAATATTATAATGGTACTTATTAATTTGGGTGAAATAATTTATATAGGGGCATAATGTGATGACCATGATCAATTTTATAATAATTAATATAATGTTTGAGATTTCTCTTATTATTAAGCTAATGGGTTTTAAATTCCTACCATAATCCAATGATTATAATTATATAATTAATATAAATAGAAATGGGAATAAATAAGATGTTATTTAAAGATTATTATAATCTAATAAGAATACATATAGTTACCCAAACCAATGTTATAAAAGATATAAATCTGATTTCAATATATGTCACTAAATATTGATCACGGAAATAGAGATTGATGTATTTTCCTACCCCGAATAATATTTTTATATTTAAAATTATAATGATTTAATATGTTAATGTATTCCAATAAATATTTTCCTAGAATTATTTAATTTATTTATATGATAAAATTAATAATGCAAATTTCGTTATGTTAACTATGTTATACATTTTATGCATGAGAATATTTATTTTACTTCTATATACTGTATAAGATAAATTAATAGTAGGATATATAATTTAATTAGATTTATTTCAGAGATGTAATTTTATTTTATCTCTATTTCAGATGAATGATATCATTTAATTAATAAAAAAATTATCTATATATATTTCTACTACACATTCCATCACACAGTTGATATGGATGAATCAATATAATAATGATTTTGGTGAAATATAGTCGGTTCCAATAAAAATTATTTAGTTTTATAATAGATAAAAATATTGGTGGAAAATACATTTTCAAAAATAAAATATAAATTTTATAGATATTATGTATTAATTCATCAATTGTAAAATAGACATTAAAATGTGATACTTGATTATGTACCCACAAGTGTTCATGTACTTGGTAAAAAAACAGAACATATTCAAAAGTATTTTAATGAAAATCATAGGAGAGACCATAATGTTAAAATAACTTAAAAAGGATCATTATTTGTGATATAATTTCTATTCATAATATTTATCTATTGCATAGTTATAATTTTTTGGATGTTCAATTCATTTAACTGAGAATTTTATTTGACTTCATGCAAATGTTTTAACACGCAATTAATTTAGCATATTTCCTAAAATTATCATTATACATATATGATTGGTTTATAATCATTTTTCATCTTTTTTAATATTCATTTTAATTTTTTTCAGAGTTTTATATGAAATAATATGGATTTTTTATTTGATAAGAGGGGAGTGTTTAAATTTGGAAAATCCACGATACATGATGCGAGTGATTTTATTAGTTAATAATGATATATATAATGTGTAATTTATATTTTTTTGATGTGTCCAAATAATTCAAGAAGGGTGATATTTAGTCCTACTTGGTTGTTGTGTTGAAAAAATAATATTGATATCTATATATAGTGTGACATTAGTTAAATATTTCCACTAACATGTATAAATGAATGTAAACTGACATTAATGGTATTATAAAATAATATGCTCATGACATTACATTGCACCTATATGAATATTTCATTATGGAATTAGCACAAAACATGATAAGGGGATTACATAATTTTAATAGTGTATCATTACATTTGACAAATAAGTGTGGTAGATAATAATTAGAAGATAATAGAAAACATTATTCTTAAAAGAAGGGAATGTTGTGTAATGGGTAATTATTTCGTTAATTTTTTAGTAATTTCATTCAAAAAATTTAGATATGGTCTTTTTCTCATTTCACACTCAATCGGAAACATGTTTATTTAATGCTTCTAAATTACCATTTATCTAATTTTTAATGGATTCATTGAGTGTATATTTTAATATTTATCATTTGGTGATTGTTTTCATATGTTTATCAATTTTATATTTAAGAGTTATTTTAATTAAAATATTCATTTTTTATTAATTGATTTGTTTATTTAAATAGGATCATTATAAAGTAAAATCAACTAATAATATCCATATTTTGTATGTTTTTTATTTCATATTTCAAATGGTATGATGTTTCATTTTTGGGAAACATAAAATGAAAAAAAATTCTAGGTCCATATTTGAATAACTATTTATATAAATAATTGAATCTATTTATTATTAATCATTTATATTTTAATTATGATAACATATTCAAAAGATTCTATATAATTATTAGTGGTACCAAAGAGGAAGAATATTTGAACAACATATCAATTTATTATAAATTTTTATTAATGATAATATTATGGAATATAGTTTAATAAGATTAACATAAGATCAAGTTATTGTTTATTTATATTAATTTTATTTTTTACTTTTGGTTATAAAATCAGTATTTTATTGATATTACTATTAATATAATTTATATAATTAAATATGTTTTTATTGTTTACACTCTATTTTTTATTATATGGGACTTTAGGATACATGAATATTGTTGTTGGTAGTCATCACATTACATTTTCCAAGACACTAGAATTAATATTTCACCAACCATATATGGTGATAGATGGACTTATGAGGGATGCTACGAATGATCAACTGATAATGGTTGGATTATATAGTGAAGACTCAGTTGATTGAAGAATGATAGTGTAAAAATTATATCATTGGATATAAATCATTGATGTGAAAAATAGTGGCGATAGGGATATGTGCTGGAAGACATGTTCTGACATCATATAATAATAATTATATTAATAACATCTCACATGTTAAAAATGATAGGGAGGGATGGTGGTGGGTGCATGATGAGTTGGTGGATCTAGACTACATGGATGTGTGATATGATAGAATATGATATCCAATTGTATTGTGACAAAAAGGAGAGGTAGTGGATGACCAATTGAGTTATAAATTATAAATTCTTATAGTGAGAAATTAGGTTCTAGTGGTTGTGTTTATGGAGATATTGAATGAAGGATTGGTGGTTTTTATATATATCTATATAGACAATCTATATCCTTTGTTACAATAATATAGATAATTGATTATGTTTGACTCCATGAGAAAAATTCCCCATACGGTTGACATCATCAGTGGGTGTAACGTCCCAACCTAGGTGCAAAAAATTTACTCCTCGAGCTGATCAGTCACATGACCTTATGTGTGACCCCAGGTATTCGATAAGAATCCAAATATCACCGTGTGTCTAATATAGATAATGGGGAGACTATTCCACATTTATCAAATTAACTCAACATCAGAAATAAATTATAAAATCCAAATGATATAACTAATAACAAACCCAAAATAATATCACCTGATGACCAAAATATGAATAAAAATGTCCTTAAAAAATATAAACATGTCATTCCAAATACCGTTAATGTACAAATTTTAAAAAACTATAAATAAATGAATAATGACACCGACACCTCTGAATAGGGTCCTGAATCATGTCTAATTACCTCATTCATTTTCCACTGCAGCTCCACCATCCCACATAGGACACATTCAAATATATTGTACTAAAAAACATGTATTCATTCAAGGTAATGATTAGGAAGAGTGAGTATGGTGTGAGTGAACCCCTGTAGGCCACCAACAATTTAATTGAAAACTATTTGTAGTCAACAATGGTACATATTGTTCTAAAATGTGTATGGTATAATGATTAAGAAAACAATTATTACATTTATCACACAATTAGACTTTCTAAATAATTAGTTTGTATCCCACACACAAATTCATAATTATTTATTGATGAATTATTCCATGTACCGCTAATATTTTTTAATCAATTCCATATCAGGATTTTGAAGAAGCATTCCATATCCCACAATCAATTTTCACTGTAGTTTTTTGAAGCACCGGTCCAAGTTCCAAATATGTAATTCAATTAATCATAGAAATAACATAAAATAAATTTATCTATATTTATCATCCAAAACACATTTAAGAATATATAAAGTAATTGTTTACCATTACTATTCATAAAAAAAAAATAGGATTCTATAAATTAATCAAATGAAATAATATGTGTAATTCACCATTAAATCATTTTCCATCATTCAGTTTACATTACCCATTAACATATTATTGTCAATTAAAAAATATCATAATCTCCATTATCAATTAATTCATATCACATTTATCAAACAATTAATCATTCCAAATATCCAATAAATTTCAAAATATCTATTATTAAATTACTTAATTACCAAATTTACTACCCTAATTCAATGAATTTCAATTTCCTCAATTTAACCAAAATTGTTAATCATAAAAACTAAATTATATCAGTTAAATCATAATTGAAATATCCTATATATGAAAATTGTTAATTTTAAAATAAAATACACATAATTAATTCAAGACTATGGTATTATCAATTTATGTTATTATCAATTTATAGCACTTACTGAGACCACAATGAAGAATGAGATCTTGTTCTGAAACCCAATTATATGATAAAATTTATGATAACTATCAAAAACTATATCTATATCTATTAAAAATGGATGAATTTTTTTTTCAATGGATTATATATGACATGAGAGATAGGTGAAACAAATCAAGATAAGAATATCATATTAGGAAATGGTCAAACATAAATCTGGTAAGAGATGTCTCAATCACTAATGATTTAATGCCTTAAAATGTATCTGAGAAAATCATAAAATTAGATTAATAATTTAGGGTTGTGTTGGGTGGGATTCTTATTAATTCAAGGTCATTAAATTATTTTCAATATAATATTAAGATTAATTGAACCCACATGTGTGGTTTCATAGGAAGGGATGAAGGGATTTGCAAACGTTGTGACACTTATAGGGTGTAGTAATATTTATTAATATGAGGGCTCATGGTCTGAAAAACCATGTGGAAGCTATGAAATATTTTTCTGTATGAGGTTTCACAATTTACTTGGGAAGGGAATATGATTTTAGAAAACATTGTGGAAACTGTGTACCACCCAAAACCCTTAAAATTTTTCAAATATAAACAAAATTCACTCTAGATTAAAAAAATAACAACTAATCATTTCAATGAGAAAGGGAAAATGAAATCAAGAATGTGGAATCTGTAGAAAATTTGAGTTTCCTAAAATCTTCTCAGCCTATGATAGCTTATCCTCTAGCAGTTCTCCCATAATCCACTATGATTCTGATATAAAAATATATATCCCAATATCCATAAGATCACCTCCTCTCTCATGTTTTCCCCTAAAAGTGTTCAAGATTCATCAATATATGAACAAATTGCACAATATTCCACAAAACATATTATCATTGTGATCTAAAACATGTGACATATTCTCCTAAAATGAAGCATCAGTATCGTGACAAACATCATCCACAACGATCACTTGAGATTGGTTGGGGTGATAACATTGAAGTGTTGACACAATAAATACATCTTGAATTACATTTTAGCTCATTGTAAGATCCAATAAATGCATCACTAACCTGATTCTCTTCACAACATCTTGTGGTTATTAAAAAGTATGTTCTTGATTATCTAGTCTATTAACCCCATTTTCATCTAATCTAGGTGACACATAAATGAAAAAAATGATCACCCACTGTATACTCAATGTTTTTTCGATTTCAATCAACATATGACCTTTCTGAAACCTTATCTGTACAAATACACTCTAAAATTACATAAAACATCTCTAACATTTCTTTTACAAGACTTTTCCCAATAGTCAGGACCCACATACCTCTATCCAATATAAATTTTATCTATATGTCCAACCATAAAGATCCCCATAAGGTTATATATATATAGTTTTTTGATATGTGTTGTTATTGGAGAACACCAACAATTATAGTTTCAATTCACACGACCCATCATATTCATGAACACATGATCATAACATATACTCAATCACTAGAATAGTTCACTCAGATTTCCCATCATTCTATTGGTGGAAAACCATGCTTCATAAAACATATGAACCAACAACCTTCTACTATCCCTTAAACTAGATTGATGTAAAACATGATTCATGGGCTGAAATAGTACTTTATGGTACACCATGTAAAAAAAATATTTCCCAAACAAACATATATCCCACCTGGTCCACATAGAATGTCTCCCGTATAGTATAGAAATTATTTAAATATTAATTGGTCCACAACCACCCCAAATAGAATCATTATTCTATGGAAACCATAAGAAACCACCAAAAATTCTATTTTAATGTCATCACACTTCAATTTTGGAATGTTTAAATGTTGTTGTAATCAATTAGGTCATCTATTTGCAACATCCAACTATTGATATGTATTGAATAATGTCATTATATATTTTATCATCTATTTCATTCATTGAAAATATTTACAATGACATAGTTCATGGTAAATTTTGGTCAAACACTAATCTAATACCCATATAAAGAAAATATATTGAATAATCAGCTCATAAAGAATACATGTAGTAAAAAACCTGATTCATTTTATAGATCATCTCCCCATCATCAAGGGTCCAATCTAATGGTCACTCTACATCCCCATGAATTTACCTAATGCCAAAAATTAGATATCCTCATGCTAGAAATAGATATAATTCCTAGAAAATAAGGACTCCCTAGATACTAATAAGAGTTCCATCTAATATAGAACCCACAAAACTAGAACATCCATCTCAACAGGTAAATCCATCATACCCCACTAAACACTAGGGTCCTGGAATTTTTATGTCATTGATTTTTTTATTAAAGAATCAACAAAATTATTTCATTCAAAAGATTATATTCTAGGTCAAAAGCTAATTACTTAAAATGCAAACCCCACCCCACTAATGAAGATTCAAATCACACTATGAAATGACATTTTATTTGAATTTTTTACCAGTATACACAATGAACTTTTACCCAATAGATAATTTTTCCAACACATCAAATTATAAACTATAATAGTATACAATGATGTTTGGTGTATGGTAGTTCGATTCATGTGGACAATGATTCTTGATACCCGTACACCATAACTCGATCTCCTTACATCAACAGTATGCAAAGAGTTACCCAAAGAAAATAATTCTATCATGGAATGGTTATTATCACGATTGGTGTATTATTATATTATTATCCATCTCCTCTACGGAATTATCACATGATCCAGACAATTCATACATTTCCTCAACTTTTTCATTCCTAATATAGGTTCTTCCAAGAGAAAAATTCTTGGATGATCCTATGATTATATCCCTACAATCATAGAAAACTAAATACATTGAATAAATTCATGGTATGATCCCATAAAACCACATCCCAAAAAATATCTCAATCCACTAACACTCCCACCACTGTGATGACACATCCAATGATGTATACATGAATAGTCCAAAACATAATCATAGATATCTTGGAGAAATTATGATTCTCTATCATTATAATCAATATATCATCAAGATATTGTGCATTATAGTTATGAGTCTTGGAAAACATAATGAGGACATCCATAGACTTAACCACAATCTAATCCACTAACGATTGGAGTAATTGGTTCCCAAAATAAATAAATAATACTAATGGGGAAATAAATATTCCAAATGGAATCATAACATACTCTTAAAAGATGGATGTGGTTCTAAAAGAATTACTACATATTTTAGAATTTATAAATTTAACTGAGGAATCACTATTCATTGGTCATAATTTTAGAACACTAATGTTCAACTAAACATTTCATATAGGTTTTCGATTTTTAGAAGAGGATACAGGTTCATCACTATCATTGGGTTCAACTTCATGAAATGAACACATAGGCATAAATACCTTTCATCCTTACCAGGAATCCAAACTATAGAACCCCTTGGTGTCATACTGAGATGAATAAATCCCCCATTCATTAATTATTCCTCTTGATTATTAATATTTAATGGAACTATTGGTTCAATCATATAAGGTGGAATAAAAACTTGCTTTGGCCCATGATATACCTCCATTTTATATTCCACACCCTTAATCCGTGGAATCCCAAAGGATTATTTTAAGAAACATTCCAAAAATATAAACCCTATGGGTAAAAATATATCCATTTTAACACCTATATCGTTAATAAAATGTGTAAAGTCATTGGTGATAAGAAACCCTAGCTGCTTAAAAATTGTCCATGCATGGACTACCTGGATATCCCACTCTCTATAGTGAATATATTTTCACCCTATTGAGATTTTAAATTCCCCTTCTTAAGTAAAAATATATGTGGGATCATTATTTTACTAAATATTCAATACCGATAATTTGGTTAAATACTGAAAAAATATTGAATGTATTGATCCCAAAAATATGATACCCCATCCTAAATAGAACACACCTTGATCAAATAGATGTCTCTCGACTATAAATATAGTAATGTTTCTATAATCATGGACCCACTCATGAAATCCACATATAGGCTCAATCAATTCACAATATTTACATATATAATTGAATAAGTTGCATCAGTAACAAATAAGGCACTAGATAATATATAAATTATAGTAATTTTACCTCTAACTATTGATGTTATTACCTCTGTATCCACTGCTGTGGGAAGAACTTTATGTAAATATTCTTTCCCTCGTCCT
The DNA here is from genome assembly GCA_963277665.1 of Viscum album. NCBI lineage: Eukaryota > Viridiplantae > Streptophyta > Magnoliopsida > Santalales > Viscaceae > Viscum > Viscum album. Next base: position 710,333,290 of record OY728156.1, read on the forward strand.
TATGATGTAGTTTTAGTCCCATGAGAAACACAACTTGACTAATATGGGATCTCTTTTCTTGAATTATATCATCCATTATCTCTACCTCACTGGCTAGTAGAACTATAACTACTAGGTTGGAATGGTGTATAGGTGACCCTTCACTAACATTGTTTCTTCATTTCTTCTTAATATCCACATGAAAAAATGGGTTCCTACAATGCCTATGTAGGTGTCCAATAAAATAGAATTCATGGAACACAACAAAATATAAGATGAACTTTCTTAATAAGTGATCATACATTCCTCCATAGTAATATCTCACTTGATTAAAGTCAAATGTATATGATCTTTCCCCCATGAAATTATCTTCTCAATTACAGCACTCAAAAATATTTAAATGATGATTCCAACTCTCTAAATTTGTACTTAATATCCCTCTATCTGAATCCACATGTCCTCCATAAGAATCGTCCATTATGTTCCCCTATGAAATAATGTCATAAATCAAAAATTCATTAAACATATTCATCATGAATTTAATCACTTAAGGAATAATTTCACATTTAATCCCATTTTGATGCCACATTATTGTGGACCCCCATCTCCCACTAATAGTGGAATAATGTATTTTATGAATTTAATGTATGTTATGTAGTCCATCACAATCATATTCCTTCATGCCAATAGCATTAACATAAATGCTTTTCCTTAGAAAAGGCTCTATTGGTAGAAGAGCTCCAAGAACACCCCCTTAATTTCCTTCAAATTCATGATATAAATATTTCAATCCCATTTTATTATATCCTAAAAACTATTCTTTGTAATGTATCATAAAAATTGAAAAATTGAATATATTATCATAATGATTCTCTATGTGTCCTCGTATCTACTGGATATACTTGGTTAAAAACCCAGTTTCCTCTGGTCCACCCAATCCAATGAAAGACGGATGGTGATATAACATATAATCATGTTTCTGATCTAAAATTATTTCCAAATATATTCATTCCTCAATTTACATGAACTACATGATGTGAGAAGTTATTCCAAGTATCTTCTCTTCCTCGCCCTCAACCACCACTATCAGTCACTTGGGATCCACCACTGGAGTAAAATTTCCACCCTTGTCTTCCTTTCATCCTCTCAATAATTAACATCATGGAAGAAAGTGAAAAAAATAACACAAAAAACAAATATTAGGACAAATAAAATATTTATATAAGTGGTATTTATAATAATACATAATTATTCATTCCCCCAACCCCCATGATAGGGATAAATATGACGTGTTATAACTCCAATTAACCATTCATAATCAATTACATGGTTAAATAATGATAAACTAATTCTAATTATTCATGTATATCATTATACACAAATTTTATTTACATTTTATATCATTTTAAATATTCAATTCATATTAGATCCATTAAATTTTAATTACACATTTTAAGGAAAACATTTCAATTTAAACACCTAACTTAAAAAATATTCTTTCATCCATTCTAAAATGAGTGATGTCACATTAATTCCTAAGTGCCTATAATGGTGCATGAATTCTAGATTCTATTTTATTACTAGGATATGAGTAAAATATAAAAAAAAACCAAAATCAAATAACAAAACATGTGTATCACTCATGTTGAAATTATGTCCCACTATAATAACACACAATAATAACAAAAATGCCAACATTGGATAATTGAGTTTACCCCCTTGAATGGGATAAATACTCCCTTGCCCGAGCTCTTAACCATGACATGAATAATCATATTCTCTAGTCTAATACTCTAATATAGTATGATAAAAATTAATAGAAAATCTATTTTGATTCAACTTTTTTAGATCCAAACCTTTGTTCTGCAAACTAGTCCCTTAGTCTGATTACTCACAAGACCTCAAGAATGCCATCTCATATTCTGGATGCTACAAAGTAGCAGTGTGGGTATTATATCAATCCTAGAGAGACAATACCATCTATATCATTGTATCACAAATGTAGAATTAAATAATAAATCCCAAATGATAGAAACAATATCCCAACCTGTCCAGAATCACAACATGATCAATAGAGGATATAAAATATAAAAAATTGGAAGCTTATATTTAATTCCAAATACACATCCTATGTCAATATGATACATAACAAAAATTGATAAAGACACTAACACAACCCAAGATGGTCCTGATTCAGATGTATTTTCCTCATCCATGCACCACCCCAATTCATCCATCCAACATATGAATCTATCTATTTTCTTATATTGAAAACATGATGTTTATTCAGGAATGGATTCAGTAGCATGATTAGTGTATGAGTAAAATTTATTAGTCCATCACCATTGGAATCTAAGAAATATATATTAAATAATAGCGTATGAAGTTATATAAAGAAAAAATTATTGTTCATCAGTATATAGTTATCATATTTTATTATTTTAAAAAATAACCACAAAAATCCTATAAATCTAGAGGACACCCACACTACCAATATATTCTATAGCTAGTTCTTGAGTGTGATCCCGCCCCACGGAATATCACCCATCACAATACTATGTTCATCATTTATCATTACATTTCAATTCAATTCTTGACTTGGATGCACTGTCAAATTCAAACACCCTGGACCAAGAATTACATGTAACGAACAGTGTGGTATTTTGAAGTAGTAGCCCACGTCCTACAATATTTATAATAATTATCCCCAATTTTGGATTTCAAAGAATAATCCATGTACCAAAATAACTATCATTATGGGATATTGATGTACAATTCTCCTCACACACTATAATCAATAAACCAATGAAGTGAGCTCTTGACCCGACATTCCATCTACCACACTCATTTACACAATTGGAATTTGGATTGTACATCCTTATGTCACAGATATTTTTAAATAAAAAAAATTAAAATTACCAAATTATAGTAATAAATCATCACTTATTTTTTTAACATTTCAATACATGGTTTACTATTATAATTAATCATAAAAAATAATGACTAAATAATATAATCAAATGAAATAATATGTGAAATTCAGTATTAATATATTTTTAAATATTCACTTCATATAACCCATTAATCCATTAAGATCAAGTCAACCATCCCATAATAACAATTTTCAATTAATTCTCATCACATTAATTGACTAATGACACATTCCTAATATCCCCTATATTTCACAATCACAATAATTTTATAAAATACAAAACCAATTAACGAATCAAATTCCACCAATTTCAATTGACTCTATTAAACCAAAATCATTATCACTTTTATGATTAATTAAATAAAATCAATATTATATGAAACAACACAATCATGGAAATTTATAATTTTAAAATTACATAAACATAATAAAATCATGAATTTGGGATTTTAAATATAGTCCACCTACCTCAAGATAGAATATTAATTCTCACCATTATAAGTCATCAATTAATGTGGAGAAAGGAGTATCACACAAAAGAATGAGATATACATTCTATATCATTATCTAATGTCAAATAGAATTGATTAATAAAAATGAAAAAATACATCCCCTAACAATGTATTAAGACATCCCATTAAAGATTTCATAATGATGAGATTGAGATTGGATAAAATAATTGGGATGAGAATATTTTAATAGGATAGATCTAGATCATTTATTTAGTATTCGATTCACCAAGAAAAAATGTTCAAATTTCATTGAATCATTCTGTAAACCTAAAAAAGAGAAATCATTTACTGTTCAGTTCAGTCCACATAGTGTGTAGTTCAGGGGGGTTTCAAATTTTTAGTCTAATTTTATGATTATGTAAACCCACATTCACTGTTTCCTGGATAGGTAAAAATATTTTTCCGAACCTTGTGCCCAATCCAAGCAACATTTCTTAGGTGTGAAAGGATACACATAAGAGGGTAGATGGTTTGGAAAACCATATTATATTTTATGAATTTCTCTCACTCTGGGTTTTCTCTATTTTCTATCCAATGTCGCACAGTTTACGCAAACAATTCACCAACATAGCACTAACTCAGTTTATTGAAATTTTAAAACAAGAAATATATTTTTCCATGTGTGAATATTTTCTATTGAAACATCTAAAAATCCCTAGTGGAGTCTCTAATTTGAATTCTAAGACCTTGATTGTGTTGATAACATAATTTTGACAATAATCATGACATAATGTTGTACACATTGGGGTTTTTTTGGGCTGAGATGGAGAGGTGTTATGATGTGTATTTTTTAAATATACAAACACGTATCTAATTTCATAATACAATCATTTCACCAACCTCATGATGTGCTCACAATTCATTGATTAGATCATCATATTCATTATCCCATCATCTGATAGAAGATAGTGAATCCAAATAGAAGTGAATAATCCTTATTGTTCTACATTCATGTAATTACTCATCACTATATATAGGAGAAGCATGATTTGTATGTCATTATATACACAAATCATCAATGATTCTACATAAGGGTAGGTGGTTTTGATTTTTATTCATTATTCTTATTAGATTTTTTGGGTTTTAGAACCCCATTAAAGTTTCTACTTATACATTCTAGTGATACACAACATTTATTTATTTCTATGTGGGGAATAATGACTTCTAGGGAAAACATTCTAGGCATCGGGGTTAGTTACTACATAGTGACCTTGAAATATTTTACTAGATATCATGGAACGGGATTATTGTGATTGGGAATTATGTTGTAAAAGTACACATCCAAAATACACAGCCATGTGGTGCTAGACACAATCACGGGAAAACAAAAAATCAAATGCACATCATGTAACAAACATAGATGGCTAGAAAAGTGGTGGGAAAAATGGACATGGGTTAAGTGAGGTGGGACACACTTTTCATGAGTTATACATGTCATGTACCCCTCTATGGTGTGGGAAACCATGTATAATGGATAAACATCCAGGATATCAAGTGGTTTAACACAACATGTGGATCCAAGTTCATTTCATGTACTTATTTAAGATCTTGTTTGGGACATCCAACTTATGAACCTTCTTATATGGTACTCAGATGGAGTCTTGTGATTAGAAAACCATTAGTAGTTTACCCGTAGAATATGGTGGTGGCCCCCTATTGTAGCTTATGTGATTCAATGTGTCATATATAGATAATTATGACTATGTAGCAGCACTTAAAACTTGCATTGTGATATTTTAGGATTGTTGGATTGATGTTAGTGTTGGTATCCTTCCTATTAACCATTGGATTTGGGTCCCATGTACTCTCTAGGCCGATAAAGTGGTTCCCCCCATTGGCGTCTGTGCATGGGTAAAATACCCATGGTGGTGTTCTGAGGAGTTGAATGTAAACTTTTATTCTCCATTTAGTGATTAATGACTAGTGTTGTATATCAGTGTCAATCGTAACATTGTATTATGGTTCTTTTACCCCAATTTAGTATTAGGGAATATGTTTCCCTAACCTCTCAATATTGGTAGAGAGGGGACTCTCGTCATTGATAGCATGAGACCTATAACTTTTAGTACATTTTCAGTGGTTGGTACTCCTCCTAATTTTTTGAGAGAGGTTTTCTTATATCACTTGTGTAGTTAGAGATTGTGGTCCCCTATCATGTTATGGTGTATACCCTCTACACACATTGTACATAGAATGTATTACGCCCCTTTTGGACCAGATTACAAGTCCCTTATCTATGTAGTTAGTAATACCACGTTGTGAGGGCACATTTCCTAAATATATTTTTTATATGAAGAGTGGTACTCTATTATTATATTAGGTTGTTGGACAAATATCCCTATTGTCACAACTACCTGATTTTACTAGGGTGTTAGACCTCCATGTTTGTTGTTCTGATAGACTTGGTAATCCCCAATCAAAATAGTGAGTCAGTCTTATACAGTGTGGTTGGTACTAACCTATCATGTTTGGGTGCAGGTCCTCAATTATAATTAATTGGTACTATGTACAATCATGTCATTCTATGGTGCATGTACTCTAGCCACATAGCAGTACTCTTCTATTTGACCATGGTGTCGGTCCACTATCCTTTGGGTTACACTCCAATGTTGTAAAATGGTGTCAGTCCTCACCTATAGATTATTACTCCCCCTCAATCTGAGGAGCAGTAGGTATTGGGTCTTGAAATGTATTTATATCCCCGTCATCTATTTAGTTTAGTTAGAAAGATCAGGACCCTCCACTTGTTATGGGTAACACCTATTTAAGAGTTATTTCTCCCTCAACGGTTTGAGTGGAGGGCGACACCATTTAGGAGTAACAAAGGATTTAAGAGTCATTACTCCCTCGACAATAGAATGGTGTTGAGCTGTCAATCCCACCATTCTCTCTCTATACAGAGGATGAATGCAATTCATTCTATGTATATGTTATACATCAACTGTGATCAGTGGTGAGGTTTGTACTTATATACATAGGTTTTTACCACATTTATTTGGGTGCAGTTTAGTGATGATAGGACCTATGGTGTTGGACGCATGCAATAAACCAAGTTATTTTTTCCCTATGGTGTGTATTGTTTAGAAAGGTTCCATATAGTATAGTTAAGGACATGCATTTAATTCTCTTAGTTTTTTGATACAGTTAGGACCATGGGTATAATCTTTTAACAATCTATGAGGTCATAATCTCATGAGACATGGAGTGTAACGAACCAAATCTGGTCGCCGCCAAAACCAACAACTGACACGAGCCACGGCATGTTCCGAAGGGTGTTCCCGATCCAGATGGGTTGACACAAGTTCCCGGGTATCAAAAACTGAAAATTGGGAATGATTTACCCGAGTTTTTATACTTTAAACAACAAATGAATCCAAAAAATCAAATATGGATTTTTCAAACCAAAACATATTTTACTAAAATTCAGAACTGAATAACACAATATTAAACAATGATTGAAGACCATTACAAATGTAAAACCCATGAAATGATAGCCCAAGAACCTCCACATCGAATTAGGCACCTACTTCAAGTCATCTTCACGACACTGCATCACTATGGACCGCTAAAACCCTTAACCAAAGGCATAAAACTTGTACCCAAACCTGTGACATAAAATATGAAAGTTTACTTACACCCAAAGGTGTAACTAGGTTGTGAGGGAAAGCCTAGTTGGATACAACCACTAAGATATTCCATGTGATAATCATTTCCTGTCAAAAATCATTGCATGTTTTGTAAATAAAAAAAATGCTTTTTTCAATTTTCTAAAGGATGCAATAATAAATGAAAACTATTTTCATATGGGCTAAATTTAAAGAGACAACAATTTTAAAATAAATAATGAAGCTACTGAATTTACCAGACAACAATACCGTATATCGAAGGTAAGTACAAAGGATCTAATAAGCACCAGTAATAGGAAATAACCCATAGGAACTAGCCAGATGTGGGTCCTAGGTACCTCGTATCTCGGTGAGAGTAACCACAATAAATATATGTTCTCTTACATGAGCCACTAGTAGGGATCATTACCAAAACCTAGACGTCCCCAATCATCATCATCATAGTTTATTTAGAGTTGTAAGAGTCAATATTTCTATTTGAAACGGAGGCCAAACCCCACGGATTCACTAGCATACGTGTACATGTCCACCCACCTATTTACCCGTGTTTTCCCTTTGTACTCAAACACGTTCATAAATCTAAGAAAAATATTTTTCACCTGAAAATATCACTTCCACACAACACATTAACCAAAAAGTCCCATTTGTATCACACAAGTTACAAATTCTACTTTTCATTCAATTGCATTTTGAAATCAAACTCACACCTAAATTGCCTACAACACATTTCACATTTCTTTAACACTTCGAAAAATCTTTTAAATAATTTTATAAAACCATTACAATATGTTCAACTCACATAACATCCCTAACACAGGTGACATAATTCCCTTCTCACCATCACAATTCAATTTATCAATAAACTCACAAGTGACATCCCACACCCGGGTTTCCCACACAAAACACAATTTAGTAAAACATTTCGGAAATTTATAAAACATTCTAAAAATGTTTTACATCTCAAATCACCACATTACCATTAAAAATCCCAAATTAGGTGAAAAAATCACCCAAACAATACATATACACCCTTTCCCAACTTTTTTTATCCAAATAAAAAATTTCACTTTTTATAAAAGAAAACCAAGAGGTATGACCATTGTTTTCACACTAAACCCATTTAAAACCCCTCATTCAAAACTAAAATCATACCAATACCAATCCAAAACAGAATTTTCGTCCCTAAAACAATTATTAAACCACCCCAAACTGTTATAAAAATACATCAAATAATACCATAAAGATAAACATGAAAAACACACATTTTCATAAATCACCTTCAAAAAGTACAACACGGTTTTACACCTTAATCTAATTCAAAAACCTCTTCTCAATGCCCACATGACAATAAGGAATTAACAAACCAGAATTGGAATCCCCTTTAAAGACTAATAAATCACTTTCATATGTTATAAACTAAACCCAAACATTACCCAAGAGTCACACATGAAAATTACCCAATTTCAAGCTAAAATACAACTAAAAATTAAATGTTTAACCAAATCCATCAAAAACATTTTTGACACCACAAAAAATATATTATAAAATGGTTACACATGGAATCACCTAACCTTTTGAGTCGAAAGCCTCAAAACCTGGTGCGAAACCTTAAGTGCAACACCGCTGCACCACAAAAAAATATAAATCCAGACCTAAACCACAATAATTGACCCAAAATACACTAAATCATACATTAGGATCGAACCCCAAATTTTGGATATGTGGAACTTCAAGAAAGAGTAAATAAAACTAAAATAGGATGGAAGGAACCATGAAGGAATTCTCTTACTTGAAAAATCTTGAGGAATTCATCCCCAATCCACCAATATTTGAGTCTTGAAGTACCCAGAACTGGTATGAGGGATTGAAGGATTTATATTAGGTCATGTGGGGACTAAATTTGGGGGAAAAGGCTGAATATTTAAGGAGTTGTAAATGAATAATTTTATCTCATCAAATCAGGTCGATTTGAGAATGATTTGGAAAGATCGGCCTAATCCGTGGGGTATATGAGTTCCATAGAAGAAAATATGATAATGGGGGTGAGCCTGAGGTGTTTGGATTCGAATGAGAGGTCAAATCACTGAAAAATAGTAAAAAAGCGACTGAGATATTGAAATTTTATAAAATTAATTTAATGAAGTAAATGGGATTACTGGAAGGCCCATTACCTTAAACAAAAACCCAAATCCATCATGATTTTTGATATCTCTATGGTCCAAATAGATATGATGATTTTTATATATCAGGGTATACCAATTTGGATTTGGAATGGGTATAAAATAGTAAAAATTGAAGGAGTTATAGAAGAAGCGATTTTTTTTTTTAAATCTGGAATTGGGCTCACAGTTTGGCCCAAATTTTCAAAACCCACCATTTTCACCAAAATGAGTGGTAAAGCCCCAAAACAAATCAGGTATAGAAATTAAATTAATAATTAATTTTGAAAAAGCTCATGGGTGAGAAAATTCTCCCCACAATAAAGCATTCCACCCTCTGAATGCCACATCAAGGAAAAAGCAAAAACCAATCCCAACTAAAAGGCAGAAAAGGACTCCTTTGCTAAGATTTTCCCCAGAAGGCCTAAGCACCCCCTGTGATCAATTAAAGAAGGAATACATCACAACAAAAAATACACCTCTTTACTAAAATGATCAATCACATTCAGGATTTATCTTCAAAGAAAACTCCTCAAACACTATCTGAACAGGGATCAAGAAATTTTCCCAAACAAGCAAGATCATCGAACAAGGCTACACTTACCATGATATCACTAAACCATTGGGAACTCTCCAATCCCAACGTTTACCCAATGAAGATGTATGTGGTTATATAGCCCTGAATGAGACTACCCATATACAATCCAAGACCATGTACAAAAGTAGTTACTTGTACAAGGATACAAAAATGGGCTGCCCAACCATAAAAGACAACTTAAATTTTTTTACAACACAGAATCAAGACACTAAAAAGGGAGCCCCGAACAAACTCCTCGGTATAAGGGGTAGAATCCCATTAGGAATTTTAAAAATAATAGACATGAGACTCATACTGGGTCTTACCACCATAAGAACCAACCATCATAACTGACCAATATGGGTCGACACCTAAAAACCCCAAAACATAAAGAGTTGGGAGGGCCGCACGATTAGCCCGTGTATTTTGGGAAATTGTGTGCTAACCATGTGGATCGTTATACCTACATGGTTTTTCGGGGAATGGTTACAACTAAATGTTCAATCATCATGTTTATAAAAATCTAAATTATTTCCTTCAAACCCAAAGGAATCAAAAGGGGAAAATAATATCATTCGGACAGAATGTGGTGATGTGGCCCTCCACCTCTTTCCAGTGAACTAGAACAAAAGAACCAAGATGACAACACCAAATGATTAAACTATTCCCATATCTCATACTGAGAACAGTTCTTTGTATAAGGTTAAAAACTACACTGGGATTTCTTCTAACTATATGCCTGCTTCTCTCCGGGACCTATGGCTGGAGCCAGAATTATTGAAGAATCTTCGGCCTTGCAGTTTGGATTTGGAAAACCCCAAATAGATTTTCATCTTTCGATGCTACAAAAAACTACATGCAATCCCACATGGGATCACCAAGACAAAACACACTTCAGAATTCACTTTACCCTAACATTTAATTTTAATGAAATAAGGGTTTGGAGGATGCACTCACATCACACCTTGTTTTTTCTGGGGAGAATCAATAGAAATAAAGGACACATATAAACACCTTCCTCTAAAATAGAGGATGTCAAGATCTCCCAAAAGGAGAAACAGTTATGAAAAAAATGAATCAAAAAATATTGTACAATTTCACCTTTAATATCAAATGAGCACAAGACATCACAACACATCACCGAACATGTCCAAAGAGACTAATAGAAATAATACAAGGAGGGGGACTTATACAGCATCCCCAAATATCACAAAACTCTAGAAAGTGTCCATAACAGCTTCTCATGGCCAGATTTCCCACACGTATGGTCTAAAAAAAACCCCTTCTTTGAAAATACTATGAAGAAAACAGAGGACCTCATAGACACTCTCCACACTGACAACCCCAGACAACTTCCACCATTGACGAATCATGTAGCTTAATAATCTATGGTCACTTTCAACCATCCAAGAGCACTCTTCCGCAACAAAAGGATCTGAAAAAAACCAAGAATGTAAATGGTGTTGACTCATTCCACAAAGCTCAAGAAATTATTCCTTACATTGATCAACTGAAGTATTTTCCAACGGCGAAACAATCTGGGATTCACATCAGTTGTGAACTAACCCTTAATTGGGGCGTACCCTATCAAACGGGAAAACCCAAGGACCCAACCAAGCAGTTACATTGGTAAAAAAATTCCACAAAACATATCCAAACACATTAATGTAACCACGGTAAATGTCTCCCAAAACATATATCGTAGGAGACTACTAATCGGACCATCTACCCAGCTTACCGACAAAACAAAAACCCAAAACACAGTTTGAACAGGAGGGGTTCTTGGAATCAAAAAATCCCACAACATCAACATTTTCCAGAAACACATAATATACTGCATCCCAAACGATTCATCAAGACATAATGTTTTTCTTTAAAAACATTTCTTTGAAAACCAAGGGTTCAGCAGTTAGTGTATCCACCAATGGTACCCCATTATCCTCACACATTCGTGTTTCTGTGCCACACCAGGCACCCTCCTCATAATCACGCAGACACTCATCCAATCGTGGCATCAACCATCCATCATCCCATATAACCCAATTCATGTGGTCTCTCATGTAAATACCAAATGTTAAAATCAAAATTCATTCTACTTTTCATAATAAAAATGGTCAACCAACACATCCTTTTTCTAAAAACTGCTAAAAATGAGATAAAAATCACAATTCACATCTTACAAAACTATTCATAAGGACAAAAACATTTATAAAATAACTCAGTTTCAAGTTATTCACATCAATTTTAAATCATCTCATCCCATTAAACCACCCTTTTATTGTTTAGAAAACTATATTGGAAACACTTTTGAAAACCAACTTCAATATGGTTCCTGATTTCAAAATAGGTGTATGCACACTATTTTCCATTTCAAAAAAATTCTGAAAATTCAGTTCCACCATTTCATAAATCAATCCATTGCCTATTTATTTGAAAATCCTTTAAGAAAAACGTTATGCTTCATAAAACCAAGTCACTTTAAAACCAATGTTCCCTGATTTCAAAACTAAAGCAGAAAACAATGCGAGAGGAAACTAGTTTCAGAAGGTGACTTGGAAATAAGGTTGGCAGCCATATTCCATACACTTCACAATCGCAGATTGTGTTCTAGGGAATATACCCAGCTCTACATGGCTTATCAGACCCTGCGAGCTCCGGAGACCATTAATCCAACTATCTTTTCATTTCCTCTAATCATCATCAAACCAAGAAAACCAAAGGACATTGATAAATCCCGACTTCCCCTGGCGACTTGAATCCCGACATGAGGTGTAGTAATCAATCACACTACCCTTAACCGGAATTTCATTTCCTAACAATATTAACTCCAGACTATCCCATCTATTTCCCAAATAACATGACCCAAATAGAGAGAACCCGCTCTGATACCATTTTGTCATGAACTGAATCTGGTCGCCGCCAAAACCAGCACCATAACCGACCGGTAGTAACTCCCAAATGACGTTCCCAATCCCCATAGGCTGGAAATAGTGCCCGGGTATCAAAAACTAAAAATTGGGATTGATTTACCCGAGTTTTTATACATAAAACAACAAATGAATCCAAGAAATCAAATCTCGATTTTTCAAACCAAAACATATTTTACTAAAATTCACAGCTTAATTAAAAAAATTTGAAAAATGTTTGAAGACCATTACAAAGGTAAAAACCCATGAACTTATAGCCCAAGAACCTCCACATGGAAATTGGCACCACCCTCAATCCATCTCCACAACACTGCATCAATATGGACCGCTAAAACCCCAAACCAAAGGAAAAAAACCTATACCCAAACCGATGACATAAAATAAGCCAGACTACTTACACCCAAAGTTGTAAGTAGGGTGTGATAAAAAGCACAGTATGTTACCACCACTATGAGATTCGAAGTGATAAACATTTCATGACAAAAATAATTACATATTTTGTAAATAAAAAATGCTTGTTACAATTTTCTGATAGATGCAATAATAAATGAAAACAGTTTTCATGTGGGAAATTTTAAAGGACTAACAATTTTAAAATAAATAACAATGTTACTGAATTTTCTAGCCAACAATTCCGTATAACTATGGTATGTACAAAGGATCTAATGAGCACAAGTAATAGGAAATAAACCCTAGGCAACAGCTAGCTGTGGGTCCCAGGTACCTCGTATCTCGGTTAGAGTAACCACAAAAAATATTTGTTATCATGCACGAGCCACAAGTAGGGATCATACCCATAACCTAGTGGTCCAAAATCATCATCATCATAGTTTAGTTAGAGTTGTAAGCGTCAATCGTGCTATGTGAAACTGAGGCCAAACCCCACAGATTCACTAGCATACTAGTACACATCCACCCACCTAGATACTCGGGTTTTCCCTTTGTGCTCTTACAAGGTCAAAAATCCAAGAAATATAGTTTTCACATGAAAATATCACCTCCATATCACACCTTAACCAAACAGACCCATGTATATAACACAAGTCACAAATTCCACTTTTCATTAAATTGCATTTTGAAATCAAACTCACACCGAAATTGCCTACAACACTTTTCACATTTCATTAACACTTCTACAGGTATTTTAAATAATTTTATAAAACCATTACAAGATATTCAACTCACATAACATCCCACACACATGTAACATAATTCCCTTATCACCTTCACAATTCATTTTATCAATAAACTCACACGACAAATCCCACACATGTGTTTGGCATAGAAAATACAATTTATTAAAACATTTCGACAATTTATAAAACATTCTAAAAATGTTTGACATCTAAAATCACCTCTTTACCATTAAAAACCACACATTATGTGAACAGACTGACCCAAACAGTACATATACACATTTTCCCAACTTTTTTAAACCAAATAATACATTTTCAATTTTTATAAAACAAACCCAAGAGGTATTACCATTGTTTGCACACTAAACCCATTTCAAAACCCTCATTGAAAACCAAAATCATACCAATAAAAATCCAAAACATAATTTTCATCCCTAAAACAATTATTAACCACCCCCACGGGTTATAAAAATACATCAAATAATAACACAAAGATACACATGAAAAACTCACGTTTTCATAAATCACCTTCAAGAAGTACAACACGGTTTTACACCTTAAACTCATTCAAAAACCTCTTTTCAAGGCCAACATGAAAATAAGTAATTAACAAACCATAATTGTCAGCCCCTTTCAAGACTAATAAATCACCTTCATATGTTATAAACTAAACCGAAACATTACCCCAAGAGTCACACCTGAAAAGTACCCAATTTTAAGATAAAACACAACTAAAAATTAAATGTTTAACCAAATCCATCAAAAAAAGTTTTCATAACATAGAGAAAATATTATAAACATACTAAAATATTAAACCAATCAAGCTAACACATCATAAAATGGTTACAAATGGAATCATCTATCCTTTTGAGTCAAAACCCTCAAAACATGGTGCAGAACCTTAAGCACACCACTGGTGCACCACAAGGAATATAAATCCAGACCTAAACCACAATAATAGACCAAAAAGACATGAAATAATACCTTTGGATCGAACCCTAGCTTCTGGATATGAGGAAATTCAAAAAAGAGGAAATAAAACTAAAAGAGGATGGAAGGAACCATGAAAGAATTCTCTTACTTTAAAAATCATGAGGAAATTGGCCCCAATCCACCAATATTTGAATCTTGAAGTACCAAAAACTTGTATTGAGGATTTAAGGATTTATATTAGGTCATGTGGGGACCGAATTTGGGGAAACATACTATAAATTTATGGAGTTATGAAAGAATCATTTAACCTCATCAAATCTGGTCGATTTGAGAAACACTGGGAAAGATATCCCTAATCCGCAGGGTATATGAGCTCCAAAGAGTAAAAAGAGATAAAGAGAGTGAGCCTGAGGTGTTTGGCTTAGAGTGGGAGGTTGAATAAAAAAATCGTTAAAAACGAAAGTGGTATTGAAATTTTAAAAAAAATATTAAAGCTTGAAATGGGCTAACGGGAAGGTCCATTACCATAATCAAAAACCCAAATCCGTCATGATTTGGGATTTCTATGCGGTCTAAAGGGATATGGTGATTTTAATATATCATGGAATGCCCATTGGGACATAGAATGCGTATAAAATAGTAAAAATTTAAGGATTTATAGAAGAAATGATTTTTGTTTTTAATTATGTAATTGGGCTCACAGTTTTTCCCAAATTTCCAAAACCCGCCATTTTCTCCAAAATGAGTCGTAAACACCCAAAACAAATCAGGAATGGAAATTAAATTAATAATGAATTAAAAAAAAGTTCATGGTTGTGACATGGAGTATGAGATGTGTATAGATGTATACTTTCTTAGAGTCTTTGTGGTGTTGTAACATTCCTATGTTAACACCCATTATGGATTAATATGGCTAGTCATGTATAGTTGGGGATTCTTTAAGATGGAGTTTAACTCTCAATTGGGATCCCACTGTCTATATTTAGTAGTGTGTTTCTTTTCAGTTTTATGACTACCATTTTATTTTTTTTGGTTCCAAATGGAAATTTCTATCCCCAGCACTACACAGGCTTTTCCCAAATGTGTTGAAACCTGTATATACCACATGTCTTTCACCGGAATCCCTTAAAGACCTGAGATAGGATGAGCTTAGTGAGCTAGAAATACCAACATGTTTTCTATAGTCATACCAAGGTTCTTTCAGGAAGATTATTTTTAATGGGATAACATCATTCTGAGAAGTATTTATGAATTTCATTTTTTGGTTGGATTGTTTTTTTCCATTTTATGATTTTAGTAAATCTAGTGTACACTAGTTTGGAATAGTTGTATTCAGGAAAATTTTATATTCATGCTCATTATATCATTTAACTATTTCATCGAGTGTTATTTAGGAGCATGTGTATAAATAGATGAGGCAAAGTCCTCCTATCACTTTGATATGCGTACACAGTGCTACTCGCTTGACCTTGGCCTATTGGATGAGATCATGGGGAGTTACCTCATAGATCCAATCAATTTGGGTGTTGAAATAGTGGAATTAAAGTATGTCTATAAATTGGGGTCATAGTTTCATTATATTTGTTTTGGATGCATATAAATAGTTTTTGGATGTTTCAAGTTCAGCTCTTAGGACCACAGTTCCATTAATGGTGCACAGGATAGTGTATCCATTCACCAGGTCTCTGATATGTTTATTTTTGATTCAGTATATTAGGACATTGGTTGCTATTAAATAATGGTGCATGCAAAATATAAGATTGATATTTGGGTTTTCCATGACTTTCTGGAGTCATTTTCCCAATTAACACTCTCTGACTATGGGGTTTCATGTAATATATTTCAAGATTCCACTATGACACCATTCATATATGGTTCCATAATAGAATGTTTTTTATGATCTTCCCCAAGATGAGTATTTATTGAATATAATTGGTTTTGAGGCTATTCCTCTAAGTGGTATACATGTTCATCCTCCACCCATTGTGCATATGGTTGTGTCGGATGTTCAAGATTAGTATGTGGCAGGATGAGTGTGTTATATGAGTTATTGTGGTAATGATCTATGAGGTATAATGATGATATAGACCATAATGATGCAGATGAAAAGCTTCTATAATTCATACAATTTATCAACATGTGAGTAATAATCCAAATCAATTGGTGGTACATGTGGTGAACCTTATTCTAGGTTCACCTAAGAGATGGTGGTTTTTAAGGATGTAGACTTTTGATGAAGTGAAATTTACATGGGCGGTGTTCAAAAGACTCTTAAAAATTATTTTTTCCAAACATGTTGAAATTAAGGTTTATCAATAATTTTCTTCAGCATTATTATGTCAAAATTACCTTAGTAGAGTACTCAGTGAGGTTCATAGACCTATCACATTACTCCATGGATGTGGTGAAATAACTAATCTTCCGAGCTCATACATTTAATATGGGGCTCTACATATACAATCAATAAGGTGTGGTCTATTTATGCCTTCCAAATTATGTGTAGGTAATGGAGTATGCTCTAGTGGTCAAGAGATTCATAGTTGTGGGGAAGAAAATGTGGCCCATGGTGGTGGTCATGAGTCTAAGGCATCAACAATAACTATAAATTAGCTAGTGACTAGATCACGAAACATGAGGCATACCCATTATTGGACTAAGGCATGTGGAATTATAATGAAAGAGTAGTTCTGAGGATTCTTTTCCCTGTAAAAGTAATGACGTTATGCATTTAATAGTTGGGGACATCATTCTATAGATTTTTCAACCCTGCATACTAATGAGAGGGAGCTAGTTGATATGCCTCCTTGGAAGAATCATCTTTTGGGGTAGGGATTTATACAACATGGCATAAAATGAAATGGATATAGGAGAGTAGTAGTTGGGGGTAGTCTGTTCTCTTTGTTTCCAACAAAATTCCAAGGTGTTCCACAATAGGTTCAAGAATTTTTAAGGCACAACGGAGGAATCCTCTATGTTGTAGTGGTCTTTAACCCAAAATATATGAGTTTAGATAGAGGTTGTTTATGCTTCCCTTATACATTTGTTAAAGTAATTGTTATACATAAGTGTGGTGTACTCTTCATTTCACTTTTATCTATGTGTTTAAATGGTGTGATGTAGGGAATAGGTAGAACCCTATGTTGGTATTGCAAGATGTACCATTGAATTCTGGAGGAGGAGGGATACCTAACTAAATTATAAATTCTATTGATATTTTTCTAAAACCAAAGAAGGGTTTCAGTTTCAACATAAATGGATAGTATTGTGGTTTGGAGGATGATTCCCACTATATTGTGTGCTCTATCCTTTGTAACATGTTGTTGGTCAGCAGATAAGGGGCCTAGTAATACCCATTGTGAGAATTTGTGAGTCTCATTATTTTATTTGTACACTTATGATATTTAAATCAACATTGCCGATGACATTATCAGGGAGTATGTGGTTTTTTGGCATAGCATTGTACTCATATGTAAAAGGGATGGTTTCCCCACTGTGAAGTGTTTTTGTTACATGAACCAAACCTTGTGGTTGAGTCAGTTCCTCCCAATGAGGACACATTCATGTTGAGGGGGATGACATCCATTAAATTTTGCGTTCATAGTGAGGTCTTTCTATTTACAATCTATGTATGATCATCCATTACAATTATAGTTTTCCTTCTTAACCAATTTTTTCATTGTAGAGCCGGTGGTGATTGATACCTTTGTATGATTTTTTAGTGGAATCGCGAGGTCAAAAAATATTTTAATATTGTGTATTGACTTCATTCTCTCTATAATTAGGTGGGATACAACATGTGGTGTAGTTTTTTTTATGTTTTGGTGAATTGTGTTACATATGGAGTATTGCATAAAAAATGGATTGGTTTGATCGAGCATAATCACTTCGGAATCCCAATTTTTTTTGTTGGTATATTCACATGCTTGGTGTCATACTTTAATTGTAAATTATTGAGTAGGTTATAGTAGAGTTCTTCTGGTGGGAGATGTGAACTACTAGGATATGTTATTCACTACGTCAGGTTACCAAGGTGGTGTACCACAAGATAAAACAAGTTGAAATAGACTATGGTTCTTGGGGTTTTCTACATATCATAGCTAAGGATAAATGATTCTAATTTTTTCACTATGTTAACCAAATTACAATTGTACGTGTGTGTGGTTTTTCCTTATGGATCCCTTAAGTTTCCTATCATGAAAACACATGAATCCTTATTGATCTCAATGGCCAGATTGTTCTAGTGGGTGATAAATTTCATCCCCATTTCCTATGATTTCATATTTGGAAGATACAATATCTTATATGGGGATAATTTAGTTACTCAGGGTTTAATTGTTTGTTTATTAAATCGGTTTGAGAATATTTTTTGGCCAGGATCTCACATACCATTAGATTCATGGGCTTTGAGAAAGTTGGAGTTGTGATATATAACGTTATTTATGTTATTTTTCCATACAATCACTATTTCTTTTGAAATTTGAATAATAACCATGTGGAAATCATATCAAAATTATGAGGCCATAGTTGATTTCAAAACATCATTTTTACCATAGGTGTCATATAAGATTTTCACATCATGAGTTTTTGTCTGAGGCGAGTTATAGGGGTATTATGAAGTGAAATTACCAATTTAACGAATGTTTAATTATTTTCATAAGCTAATCTATCAACCTCTCTCACATTGGCAGCAAAAATTGCAATGGAGATATTCCTTTTATTTTCACATTTTTCTAAATGATGACCACACTGCATTATCGAAGGGATGAAGCATAATCGATCTCTATTCTCATAACAGATTTCCTTCAAATCATTGAGAAGTATGATCAGGGAATTTTTCAATTCAATAAGAATTTAAATATCCCCCTCAATGTTTTAGGTTTTTTGGTCATAATATCTTTTTATAATCATTTTTATGCTTTTTTAGACCTAATAAAACGTTAAGTAATCCATTCTTGGTTAATCTATTTTTATTGGAAGAAACCACGGTGAATAGGTCATTATTTAATAAAATTTCCAATTGGAATGACCATATACATGTTGTGTAGTCTAGTGAGATTTTCATTTTTTCTCTTCATAAATAGGTAATATTTATTTTTTCTAACAGCATGACATGTACTCACAAGACAAATCATGTAGTAACCCTAAAATGTGTGGCCTAACAAGATATACAAGTAATCTGTGTGATAATCCAAGGTTATATAAGAGTACATATGAATAATAAATAGACACAAGGTTCCAGACACTAGAATCACAAAACCACATGGCCATGTTTCTGTTATCCGAAAATCACTTTGTAGTATGGGATGAGTGGTTTTTCAGGGAAATAGTCGGATGGGCTTTGTGTGATAAGAACACATTCATGGGTTGGGATAATACAAACATATTTTTTATTGGTTGTGAATTTCATGTGACCCTACATGTATTGGGAAACCATTTAAAATGATACACATGATATCGATCAGGAAGGTTCACACATCATGTAGACACAAGTACATGTCTTGTTCTCTATTATGATATTATTGTGACCTTACACATGATGTATATCCCTCGATGGGAAAAGAGTTACTGTTTTGATTAACCTATACTATGTACTTTTCCATTTAAAATTCGATTGTAGAATCCATTTTTTTGAATGAGATACAATTCAATGTGTTTCGATCCCAAATCTATTATTGCAGTGATTATCCAAGGATAGTGATTAGGTTGGACTTCATTGTTCATATTGTCGTCGGTCTCCTTTTCTATCAACTTAAAATGTGATCCCCTAGACTCTTCTGAATGGTAGAGTGGCGGTCCCCTATGGAATTAGGGGAATGTTCCTCGACACGTGGGATCAGTTCGACATGGTTTATGATATGTGTGATGCTCATTTTAGTGAATAATGATCGATTCTAATGATTACTGTTGTTCTTAATGAGAGATTATGGGACTGGTAATGTAGATACACAAGCTTGAAATACATGGACAATACATTTCTATTGAGGAATACTTAATAGATAACAAAAATAGATTCCTAAAGACTACATTAGTTAAGTACCATTAAAACTAGGAACATAATATTCTAATTGTGGTGAATGATCTCTAACATCTTCCATAAATATCTTCCCAAATTTTTTCCAACCTATAACCATTAATTATATCATAGAGAAGGAAAAATTAAAAAGGTTGAGCTAAAATGTTCAGTAAGGATAACATGTGGAATTATCTATCATATATATCATTTGAAAATATTATCTTGTATATAAGAGATAAAAACATCATGTCATGGAATATATCATAGATGTGAAATGTAATAAAAAAAATACAAAAAATAATACCTAAAACGTGGTAGCATACACGCATAATCATATAAAATAATTTCATATTATTCAAGGCTGATTTCCATGACCATCATAGTAGGCAAGGTCCATTACTTGATAGAGTTCACTCTTCATTCCTGCACTATAATACTGAACCTAATTTCCTTGTCATTTCAGAAATGTCTATCTAATTAGATATAAATCTTTACCCAATGTATTGGAGGGATATATAGGTCCCACCCATCATATAATGAAATCATTATAACGTGTTCCAAAAAACCTAAATAATTTATCATAGCATAACCAATGAAATAAAATCGGATTGTAAAACATCATGTCATCATATCTTAATCCATATAAGATAAATGGACTTCTTGAAAATAATTTCATCATAAACATAATAAAATAAAATTAATAATGGGGATATAAACATAAACTTATGTCAACATAGAGAAGACATTTTAATAAAATTCTTGATGAAATTATCCATTCTTTTTCAAAAACGTTTTTTCACAAAATGCAATACAAATTTAAAATAAAAGAATTTAGTTAAAAAAAAATTTGTAAACATGTAGGGGAAGCTCCATGTAAATAAATAGTTATGAGGATCTAAAAATCCATTCTTTCTGTATATGTTAAAAACATTTTTCTCAAACTTTAACCGGAAAGGACAAAAAGTACTTCGTATGGTAAGCAGAAGAATGATTCCTTCCATACCACGTAGTAAAAGTAAAAAAACTGTAAAAATTACTTTTATACATACATATAAGAATATAATACATTTTCTGAAAACTTTTTTTATTAATCATGGACATGGATGATAAATATATCCCATAAAATGTTTACTAATAATCAATCTCAGATAAAAATGAGATTGAATAATTATCCCCTACCATAGGTCAGATTTCTTCTAAATGTGTCTAAAACTATTGTAAATTGGGAATAAAAATATTATTAAATTCTAAAATAACTATTATAATATTTATTATATCATATATTATTCAATTATGACTTTATATAACATCTTCATATGTCAATTCAATGTTAAAGAAACATTCTGGGTAATAATCATTTAATTTATCGTACATGTTTAGAATTTTTATTCAATATATAATAACATAGAATAGTATTTATTTCCTTAATAATGTAAAACATGATTTATATTTCATATATATCCTGTTTATAAATATATATAATACATTGATAAATGGAAGGGAATACAGCGTTCTAGGAGATGACAGGTCGCACATACGCATGAACACTTTTTTCGTTTTCATATTAAATTGAATGGAATGAGGTAAATTAAATATATAAATAAATAAATAAATATTATTATTTCCTCTTTTTCAGGAATATTTGTCATATATAATTTCTTAGCATTTATGAATGTTTAATAAGGATAATGAATCGTATCACGTCAACGAGACAGTAAATCGTACGTATGCACGAGTGACGATATCGTTCCCATAGTTGTTTCACAGTATTGAAAAGGATAGTGTAAAATATCTCATAATTAGCATCATGTTATAATAATATTATATAGTTATTATTTACACCATTATACACATCCATGTATGGCAGTGGTGAAAAACAGATTACACCCCGACATGGAAAAGATAATTCGTACGTACACATGTGCGGTGAGTTTTTTTTCATATGATGGATAGAAGATGAAATAGGGTTGTTTCATATTAATAATAACATATTAGTATATTAGTTATACATTTGGTATTACTTTATAATTTAAAAAATAAATAATATGAAGTATAAGAAGAAATAAATGTCTATGTGTCTTTAGAGGAGACTACCACTTACTCAACGTACCACCTTTAAAATTCATCTCAAGTAATAGAGATGATATTTTTAGAAGATTGGAACCTATAAATTGTAACTAGGTACGTTTATAATATAAAATAGTAGGGGTTGGTGAAGATTTTAGTCTCAAAATGTAGTTAAGAGGAGAGGGAGGAGGTTCCCCTTTATAAGAGAGTAGATGGGTCCTTTTGGAATCCCCAAAACCATAATTTATAATAAAATAAAACCAAAAAAAAAATCAAAAGTGTCCCAAATTCTAATATTATATGATATAGGGTTGAAATTTCATTAGCAAATAATTTTTGGACAATATTTATTGTAAATTTAAACATTGTATTTTTAATTGACACTTAGTTGATCTATTTAATTTCAATTTTTGTAATAACATTATAAATGTTTAATGTTTATAAATATTTACATGTATGTTGTTAATAGATAATAAATATGTATTTTATGAAATTTTAGAGCATATAATTATCACTTTATGATTTTAAATATTTATTATGATTTTTAAAAAAAATTAATAAAATTATATTTTTATAAAATATCAATAGTGTCAAGTTTGACAGTATTCATTTATTGGACTTTAATGAAAATCATCACTAAAGTTGAATTTCTTAACAAAATATTAAATTCACTGATAACATGTAATCTCCAAATATAAATTTTTTTGATCCCTTTAATTAGTTATTATGATATTTATTTTAATATTTTTAAAACCATTTACTTGATATTTCTAATAATAAAATATTTTTTACACCACTATTGCGTCCTCGTTATTGATAATTAATTAATCAGTGAAATTTATTAATATTATCAAATGATTTAGATAATTTAATTAAATTCCTATTGAATATTTACATTCAATGTTTTATAAACTCTATCACTTTATTAATATTATTAAACTTATAAGATAAGACAGTGACTTGTGGTCACGTTCATTTATTTTAATA
Source organism: Viscum album (assembly GCA_963277665.1). Taxonomy (NCBI): domain Eukaryota; kingdom Viridiplantae; phylum Streptophyta; class Magnoliopsida; order Santalales; family Viscaceae; genus Viscum; species Viscum album. Next base: position 710,357,138 of record OY728156.1, read on the forward strand.
ATAAAAACATTATATTCAGTAAAAAATTCAATGAAATTAATATATTCCAACCCATAGGTGACATGGGTCTAATTTTATTCATCAAATAGTTTTTTTTCATGTTTTAGAGTAATTTTATAATATTAGTTTTACACTTAATTACACGATTTACCTTTAACTATGGTAATAAAAATTATTAGCATCATTAGTATTAATAAATCCCAAAAAATCAATTTATACTATTAACATAATTTATACCAAATAATTCCAAATATGGAGTCAATTTTTCATAATTAAAAATAGAGAATCTCCAGTCATTAATTTAAAATTAATCTCTTTGTTGAGAAAACGAGTTTTAACAGTTAAAACATTGCAATACATTGATTTTTTTACTAATGATTTTAATGTATAATTATTGATAAAGACATAAATTATATTAAATTTTAAATACAATCCCTTTATAATTAAAAAAATAAATATTTTAATTGATCTATATAAATTATCTCTACAATAAAGTTGTTTTAATTAAAATTTATCGTATTTTTACAATTCATCAAAATATGAACATTATCAGAAAAATATCAAAAATTAATCCAAACTAAATTTTTATATTCTCATCACAAATTAGATGTTTATTTTTCCATCTTTAACTTTTAAACGTGTCAAAAACTAGATTTAATCTGTGTGCGCCATCAAATGGTGGGAAAACAGTATTTTTTTAAAACACATATCACATATTAAAAATTGATTTTTTTTTCAAATACCATTTTTTGAGAAAATAATAAAGATGAATTATAATGATATAATATTCCGACCATGGTTAATACTATTCCTAAATTCTAGTTTATATCCCTTTAAATAATGATATTTTAATAATATATCATTGTTTAGTGAAAATCGGTATTGCATACAATGCAAGCTATCGAGGAAGATCTCTCTTGTGGGTAATGCAAGACAATTTAGTGTTACGTTTTTTGAGAGATTCCATTGGTGTTGTGTATAATATAATCAAAACATACTTGATTTATACATTTTATAAAATCTATACTCGTTTTTTTGTGAAATCAATTCTATCAAAAGAACATGAAATTATGTGCAATACATGCAAAATATATTATTGCGTATACTGAAAGATGATATGGTCTTGCGTATAGAACAAGGTAATATTAATGTAGAAAACCACACAAGACATAAATGATATTAAAAATTATTTATCTCATGAAATCATGGGGTGTAACATTCTTCCTCCCTTAAAATAAATTTCTCTAATGAAATTCATCAGTGTTAGAAATGGTTTTCTAATTGAATGTTTCATTCGCAGAAACCCACATTTTAAAAAAATATACTATGACATAATTTAAAAAAAATGTTATAAATGTAACAGTTATCCAAAATAACTCACCATTGGGTTTACCCTTTGAAGAACATATGTGGGAATTTAAAACAAGGATTTGGAATCAAAATATGAAAATAATGTTCTGAGGGTTAGTGATATAGAATAAGTTTTGGAGACAGAAAACTACAAGGAAGCCATAAATCTAGGATGATTTAGGAGACCATATGATTCATTGGATTAATGGTACTAGGATAACATTTTTTTTCACAAATATAATTTAAATAATGTTGAATAATTTTTTGCATTAGGATAAATAATAACATGATTATAGTGTAATATCATCGTTGGTCGTTCCCTAATCAATTTATACTTCATATTTTATTTAATGAAATGATGTTGATTTTTTGAATCATGAAGTGTTATAATATTATACTATACAATGATATGGCATTCCATATATCTCAATAAAATGGTTAGAACAGATTAAATATGAATATGTGTACATATAATGGGATAATACACTAATATAAAAAAATCAACCATAACATAAATAATATTATACTTACAGGGTTAAAATTACAATCCTTCCACAAATTTAAAATAGAAATCTTTATAAGGGGGTGATGTAAATCGACATAACATGTGTCTCCACTCTCTCATTTTTTAGTTCATGGATGTCACATTCCATCCATCTAAATACCATAATCATGTATTCTCTTGAAATATGATAAAAAAAAATTACATTAAATATATAGTGACAACATAAATTTTATCAAAATTATCTCTTTACACACAACAAATATTCCAAAAATTATATATAATAAATCAATGAAATGACTTTGTCCTTCTATCAGTCATGAGATCATTGATACTAACTAACATAAACTTTTCTCCAAATCCCTTCATTATGTGTAAATCAATAGATTTCCAAAAATATTGTAATCAGTTTTCATGGTTACTGGTAACATATAATTTTGGAAAACCATAATACACTAATACATAGATATTAAAATATCCCATATTATTATAAATGTTATTCCACAACACTATTTTGAATTCCAATTAAATTAACACAAAAATATTCCAATACATCATTGTCATAATCAACATCACTAATAGTGGTCACAAGTGACTTCCCTTTTTCTTTTTCCATAAGTTTTTGTTAATTTTGATCATCATTAACCCTTGTATTAGGGGATTGGTAACCATAATGGCCCCATTTCATTTAAATTATATAATTTATGTTTTGGTGGTGCGTTCTTTGTAGTATTTTCTTCATTCACCTAAATATAAAACATTTTCATATTAATTCGGCACTCAAACACTCAATGAACTTCTTTTCCAGAAATGAAATATTTTATAGATCCTTTAATAAAATATCTGTCATGACTCATTACAAAAATTGATCATAAAGAAACAATTATCTTCTTTTCACAATTTTTATGAGATTATCCCTTAAACTCCATGTTTCATTTCATGTGAAAACCAAGAGATGCATATGTGACAGTAAATTCATGATCTAACTTGATAGAAAAATAAACAATCTCTTCATATCTACTAATGTCTCTTATATATAATTAAAATCGAAGAGTTTTTTTTAATACACTGATGAATCTATCAAATTTACATTCATCTCAGATGATAAGTCCATATTCATATCTTGAAAGTAATGTAAAATATTCCTCATATGTTCAAATAGATTCATCATAATTTTTTTAATCTAAATAAAATATTTTTCCATATTTTCTTCAAAGAATACATGGCATGTACTTTTTAAAAAACAAATTCTTAAACACCTCTCATTCCCTAAATATAATTTCATATTACTGCCATGTATTCTAAACTAGAGTACACCACGAGTCTTCTTCACCTGATAAATGATAGGAAATCAAAATGAAATTTTAATGTTTTGAACAGTGAAGGATCTAAAATATCTTTTCAACGGTACTTATCCATTATTCAGAAACAAGAGGATCTGAACACCCATCGAAATAAGGTGGATGTTACCTCATGAATGACTCGATAGAATGTGGTTCCCTTCTTTAAACATTTGGGGTCTAGAAGGATCCATATCTTGATGAATTATTGCAATAATATTGTGAATTCTGTCTCCCATGTCCTTTGGTAGTTCAATAAGAAAAACATTTCATAGCCTAGTGGATTGATAATTAGCATGTTACCTTCGGGTTTAAGACATTTTCCAAAACCCAAAAAAAATAGTGTGAGAGGAAAAATTAAAACTAGGAAATCAACATAGTCAATTGGGAATAGCGTCATTCTCTATCATATTATGTTTAATTATAGTTTATTCATGATTGTTACTATAATTTTACAATCTTAACATATACTTATACTTAACCTTAGTATATTCCAAAGACATACCATATAAAAATCTGTAGGGATTTCACTAATTTTTTCTCATCTTAATTTAAAAAGGTTATCTAACCCTTCACTAAAATACCAACTATAGAGACTCTAGCTTTATGTGCATGGGCATTACATTTATTTTTAGGATTACATAATACATGACACAAACAGATTCCGAAATATCATATTAGTATAGTGCCTTTGAAAAATCGGAACATAATATTCTAATCATGGTGAAAAATCTTCATCATCTCAAATAATGGTATTGCCTTTTTCCCTACCTAAAACCATTCTTTATAACCTGCATAAAACAAAACATAAAAAGGATGATCTCAAATGCTCAGTAAAGGTAAACAATAGAAATTTTCATCAAATATAACATTTCAAAATATTATCCTACATATAAGAGATCTTAATGTAATGCCATATGTTATTTCATAGAAGTGAAATGTAATCCTAATAATAATAACATATGACATGAAAATTTTTAGAATATAAACATAAGGATAAAAAATAATTTAATATTAGTCAAGGATCATTTTAATGATCATCATAGCAGACATAGTCCATTTCTGAACTGAGTTCACTCCTTGTTCCATCTTGTAATACTGAATTAGATTTACATTCCATTCAATCCATGTCTAACACATGAGATATAAATCATTACCCAATGCATTGGAGAGAGATATATGTCATAACCATCCATAATGAAATCATTATTAAATTTTTCCACAAAACGTAAAATGTTCATCATAGTATAACAAATGAAATAAAAAGATATTCTTAAATATAATATTTATCAAAGCATAATCCATTAAAGATAAAAAGTCTTCATGAATGTAATTCCATCATAAAAATAAGAAAATAAATGTAATTATAGTGATTGAAAAAACACCCTATCTCATCATAGATAAAAAACATAAAAAAAAATCATGAGGAAAATATATTTTCTTTGTCAAAAATGATTTGTTTTTTAAAAATATAATGAAATTTTATAATAAATTAATTGATTTGAAAATAGTATTTTAAAAATGTAGAGTAAGCTTCATTGAAATGAGGCATTATGAAGATGTAAAAATCAGTTCATGCTGTATATGTTTAAAAACATTCTTCTCGTACATTTACCGGAAAAGTTAAAAAGTGCCCCATATTGTAAATAAAAGAATGTTTCCTTCCATATCATGTTGTAAATGTAAAATATTGGTAAATATGATATTTAAACATACATATAATAATATTAATAATTTTTTGAAATGATTTTTATCATAATGGACATGGATGATAACTATATCTTCATAAATTACTTACGTATAAGCAATCTCAGATAAAAATGTGATTAAAAACATTTCCCTTAAATTAGGTCTGATTTCATCTCTATCGGTCCAAAACTACTGTATATTTGGTTTAATCATATTATTAAATTTTAAATGAGACATAATAATATTTATGATATCATATATGATTCACATATGATTTTATATTACCCATTGATTTGTCTATTCTATGTTAAATCTATATTTTGGATATTAATCGTTCCATTTATCATACATTTTTGACTTGTTATTCATTATATGATTACATATATCATGATTTAAAAACTACTAAAATGTCAAAAATAATTTATATATCATATATTTTCTATTTATAAATATATATAATAGATAGATAAATGGAATAGAATACACCATTCTTGGAGATAGTAGGTCATACATACGAATGAAGGCAGTTTTCATTTCATTGTTAAATTGATTAGATGTAAGTAATTGAAAAATATACATAAATATAGTATCATTATTATTTTATATATTTCATTATTATTTATTATATAATATTTATAATCATTCTTGTATGGTTTACATGGAGAATAAATCACATCATGTTATGGAGATGGAAAGTCGTACGTACGCACGGGCGATGATATCGTACCCATGGCTATTGAATGGAATTGAAGTGGATAGTTTATAATATTTCATAATTGTTATAATGTTATAATAATAATATATAGTTATTATTTCCACCATTATACCTATCCATGTATGGTGGTGGTGAAAAACAAATTACACCACGACGTGGAGATGATAATATATATATACGCATGCGCGATGATTTTGTTTTTCTTAGGATTGAAATAAGATGAAATATGGGTGTTTAATATTTATAATAACATATAATTATATGGGTGATACTGATGTTATTACATTATATTGAAACAACTAATGAATATGGAGTATAAGAAGAATTAAATTTTAATTAATCGGTAGAACATATTACCTCTTACTTTGACTAGCCACCTTGAAAATTCTTCTTAAGGAACTAGAGATGGTATTTTGGGAAGAGAAGAACCTCAAGAATGTAACTAGGTATGTTAATAAGATAAAATTGTATGTTTTTGTAGAGAATTATGTCTAAAAATTGATATAATAGCAGTGGGATTAGTTGAATGTTTAAATTAGAGGAGAGGGGCACTTTTGGAAACCTCAAAAATATTAATCTATAATAAAATAAAACTAGATCCAAAAACAAAAAAGTGACTCCAAATATAATATTAAATGTGATAGGGTTGAAATATCATCATCAAATAAATTTTGGACGACTTATTTTTTCAAATTAAACATTATATTTTCATTAGAATCTTAGTTATTCTATTAAATTTTAATATTTGTAATAACATTATAAATGTTTAATGATTATAAATATTTACATATTATGTGTTAATAAGCCATAAATAGATAATTTATTAAAATTTTATATCTTTTAAATATCACTTTATAATATTAAATATTTTTTATGATTTTTAAATATTTTCATAATATATAAATTTTCCTAAATATCAATACTGTCAATTTTGAATTTATTCCTTTATTGGAAATTATATTAAATCATCACAAAAGATAAATTAGATACCAAATATTTAATACACATTTATCTTTTCACATTCACATATAAAATTCATCAATAAGTTCAATTAGTTGTTATGACATTTATTTTAATAATTTTAAAACATTTAATTTTATCTATTTATTAATAAT